>CM039580.1:37496554-38096554 GCA_022457205.1 Saccharum spontaneum
GTACTTCCCCTCCTTTGTTTGGGGTCAAGACGAAATCGGCCTTAGGCCTTTTCCATGGCTTGCCACCTCTAGGAGGCCGCATCTCTTGATTTGGTCTATCGCATAACTCTACCAGGTCCACTCTAGCCTTAGGGTTGTCCTTTGAGTTTTCAGTTTCCATGATTGTTCCCCAGAGGCCTCGGTGACATTCTTTTCGGTGTGCATGATATCAATGTAATGTGGGCATAAGAAGGTCATCAAAATAGGGGAGTCCTCGTCAAGCCCGACTTATGAGATCACATATGTTGCTCACTGTATCCCACGAAACCAACACCTTCTTCATTGGCCACGAGAGCATCTATCTGAGCTTGAACCTCGGCACCAGTCATCATTTGTGGTGCAGGTTTTGTCACTACGACACATTTCGTAAAGTTCTTGGTGTCATGCCTGAATGGATGGTCGGGAGGGACGAATTGATGATGTTTGTCGAACAACGAATACTTGTCACCCTTCTTGAGCCAGATGAACCTCAGATTTTCCTTGCATAATGGACATGGGAACTTGCCGTGAACACACCAACCGAAGAAAATCCCATACGCTAGGAACTCATGCATGGAGTACTAGTACCAAACGTGCATTTTGAAGGGTGTCTTTGTAGCTCGGTCGTATGTCCATACCCCATCCTCCCAAGCACTAACCAATTCATCAATCATAAGCTCCATGAAGGCACCCATCTTTTTCCCTGGGTGTCCAGGAATTATCAATGACAAGAATACGTTTTGACATTGAAAGGCGACGCCAGAGGGGAGATTGAGGGGGATGACGAACACGGGCCAACATGTGTACGGGGCAACCATCAAACCATAAGGATTGAACCCATCTGTTGCCAGCGCAACACGTACATTACGAGCCTCTGATGCTTTCTCATGATGAATGCCATCAAAGTGGTTCCATGCTTCACCATCGGACGAGATGTACCAGCTTGTCAGGATTGTATCGTTTGCCCTGTTTGTGCCACGTCATCTGTTTCGCAGATTCCTCGCACATGTATAGCCGTTGGATCCTCGGCATGAACAGGAGGTACCGTAGGATTTTCAATGGGATCATAAGCTGCTTCTTCTGGCCATCTGTTGACGGTCGTTAACGTCAATAATATATAGTGAAATAAACATGAGGGAATGGTCAAAATACATAAAAACATAGAAGACTAGGGTGTTATCTGACAAATTCCACGAGCTTTGTTGAATTTTAATGTTTGCAGGGAGTTATGCAGAAAAGTAGAGAGAGATACCCAATTATTAAAAGAATTTTAGAATTTCGCCGTGAGATAAATACTAGTATATTATAGAAGACTCCAGAAGACACCGGAACGAAGCAGAGGCCGAGTGCCTACCAGGTGGGGCTGGCCGGCCAGGGGGATGGCCGGGCGGCCACCCCCTTCTCCCCCTTTCCACGAGTTTCTGGAGTATTCTTCTACCAACCTTGAGGATCAATCCTAGCCCTACGTGAAGTCGGTTTGATCCAATGGCTCGTGTGCGTCCCACCAGGGTATAAATACAGAGGCAGACCCACCTGAAGGCATCAAGTCATTTGAAGATCAGTTCATCCGGAGCCAGAAACCCTAGATCATCAGAGTTTCTATAGTTCATAGCTTTAGCATAGTTAGATCAGGTCTAGAGTAAGTCAAGCTAAGTCAACCTATCTTGGATTCCTGATCGTTGGTGAGCGCGGAGTTTTGGTAATGTTCTAGTTCTCCGCTCTTATTGTAATTCTGTCTTTGCACAATTATAGCAATGTCAACATTATTCTTCATATTTATTATGTTCTTGAATGCATCGTTCATTGTCTACTTTAATTTTAGTATAGTTAGGTTGCTATTTAGTTTGATCACATGTCCGTATAGCGCTCGTCTATTTGGCCATAAGATGAGTGGTATGATTATGTAAGCGTGGTACTTAGATGCTTTGCATATCTGCGGATGCCTCTAGTTGTTCAGGGTCGTGTGGTAGATTGTGGGTGTGACTTTTATAGGCCCGGCCATTGAGTCATCTGTAGTCCTCCTCCTGTGCAGTGGATTATTGGTAGAGCAGCATTGTCTAGTTAAGGATATATTCATATATCAAAGGTTTCTGAACTCAACTTCTCTTGTTCATGGCTCCATTGTGGTTGGGACATATGGTAGTATTACTTGACGATGATTATTAGTTGTAGTAGCTTGACATGTAACTTGAATACTTAGGAATTATTCCTCTAATATTCTGATTGGATTACGTTATTAGTAATAGTTAGGGAGCTCGGAGTGTATCTACTTATTTATTTATGATGACTGATCATTACTTATCATATATATATATATATATATATCTTTTATCATGTGACTTATCCCTGTTATTGAGTAAGAGTGCATAACATTGGTTTACTCTCTTTATCATGAATATAAAGTTTATCAATACTCTAGATTGAAGTTTAGCTAGACCTTTCTAGTGATAAAATTATAAATGACAACCTGGTAATACTCTAGGTAAAATGCTACAATGGTATAATTATCTGTCCGCTTGCAGATATTCTTAATTGTTCTTATTCTTAATTGATCATATCTTTATATCATTTATATTTCTGCTTAGTCATATGAAATCATAGTGCCACTTATATACTTCTAAGCTTATTTCACTAGGGATGACAACCTAGTTTCATGCGAAGAAGTATAGGTAAATATAAAAGATGACTAGTATTTAGAGACATGTTAATTTATTACCATGGATTTTTTTAGCGCTGTTGCTATTTAGTGATTGCGTTAATTAATGTCAACACCATCCCTAGAGTCTACCTCCAGGTACCTGGAGGATTTGCACTTTGGACAGTATTTTTCATGCTCATGTTCTTTCCTAAATAGGACACACCCACTCGGACAAGCATGTATCTGCTCATAAGGCATCTTGAGTCCATCAAGGAGTTTCTGGCACTCATACAGGCTCTTTGGCAGAACGTGGCCCTCCGGAAGTAGGCTGGCAATCAAGGCCAACATACCATCGAAGGCTTGTCGACCCATGTTGATCTTGGACTTGAACCCCATCACGCGTCGGATGGCATCGAGTTGACAAACCATTGTCCGATCGTGAAGGGGTTTCTGTGTCGAAGACATCATGTCGTAGAACGCCTTTGCGGATGCCTCCGTCTCCTCCTCACGTCCATCAGGGATCTGTGTTTGTTGATAGTCATCTAACATGTCTGCAACCCCACCATCAGCATCAACGTGCTCGAGGCGTGGTCTCACCACCTCCTCTCTCATCTGATGGGCTTCACCATGGTGGATCCAATGGGTATAGTTCGGCATAAATTCATGCTTCAAAAGATGTATACCCATGTTGGTCTGGTTTTGCCATTTTCTGTTTGCACACTTGCTACACGGACACTTTAGTAGATGTGTTCTATTCGCACCCCTGCTAAATGCACAGGCCAAGAAAGCCTCGGTCTTCTGCCCCCATTCAATGCTGAAATCACTCTGACTTCTGTGTCCCGTGTACATCCACTGACGGTCATCCATCCTCTAATAGAGATATCAACGAGTAACGTAACCATCAACTACATCTACATGGTGTTCCTACTATCTAATAGGTGAGGATAGGTCTTAATCCCACCCGTGGATGCGTAGACGAGGCTAGTTTCCATGATCTACTCCGAGCCGAGACAGAATTTCGGCAGCACCTCCCCGTCGTTCTCTAGATACACGTCCTGGCAGGGAAAGTGTGTATCTGGAGAACAACACAGAGGTGATGCCAAAAATCTGTCTCGGATCGGAGCAAACCATGGAAACTAACCCACCTACGCATCCACAAGCTGTCCAGAAAACGTAGACAATCCGAAACAGATACGGTTGTACATATGCAAAGATCTGCATACTTCTAGCCGTATCTCTTTCGGACGGGAGATGACTAACTGGGTAACGTGACCTATGACCATGACATGGAAAGAGGGGTTATATCGTTGGTGCCGGTGGAGTCAGGCTAGCGGGGCCGTGGTGAGTCGGTGTAGTGGCGGGGTGAAGCGGTTCAAGCAGAATTGCAGCGCCAAGGAAGATGATCGGGGTCGTCGGCGCTCGCCTCCGACGGGTCTTCTCCTGCAAATAAAAAGGAAGATCATAGTGAGAACTCAAAATTTCAGCAGCACCTCCCCTGCACGGTGAGGTTTCCAAAACCTACAGGAAAACAGCGGCACGATGGCCAAACACCACATATATATCAACCACATATATATACCACCGCCACCGTGACACCGCCGCCACCACCACCGCTGTCACCGACCACCACCCACCAATACCACCGCCACTACTACCTACTACTACTATAACTAATTTTTTTTAAAAAGTCACTTTACCTTAGCAGCGCGAGGATGGACGCCGAGGGCGGCGCGCCGAGGCCGGGGCTAGGACGGGGATGGGCGCCGAGTACTCCTCCCTTCCTCCTCGTCCTCCCCTCCTCCCTTCTCCCCTCCCTCGTCCTCCCCTTCTCCTCCACTCATCGGCGGTGACGCAGGGCGGGCAGCGCATGGGGCCAGCCGACGGGCGTGGAGGTGGGGCAGTGCTCGGGCCGACCGCGTGTTCGGGGCGGTGGCGCGCAAGGCCGGCCGGCGCGCATGAGGACGGGGAGGCGCTCGGGCGGGCGGGCGCATGCGGGGGCGGCACTTCGGGCGGGGTGGCGCTCCAGGCAGGGCAGCCACACACCGGGCGGGGGCAGAGGCCGGGCGGCGTGGTGCTCTGGGGGCCGGGCGCGCGGCTGGCGGTGGCGCTCCGGGCGGCCGGGCGGGGGCAGGGGCCAGGCGTCGTGTCGGCGTGGTGCTCCGGGTAGCTGGGGCGCGCCGACAGCGTGGCGCTCTGGGCGGGGGGTGGCGGCCGCGCGCGGGCGGCGGTGGCGGTGCGCCGGGCGGGGTTGGCAGCCGCGAGCGGGCGTCGGCGGCGGTGCTCCGGCGGGCGGGCTGGCGCGCGTGGGCGGCGGCGCGGGGCGTTGCGTTGTGTGTGTATGGCCAGGCAGCGCGTGTGGCTTAAGTCCCAAGAATGGGCCTTTGCCGAGCGCCGCTGATCTGGCACTCGGCAAAGTATATTTTTTTTCTTTTTATTTTCTTTGCCGAGCGCCGCATCTCTGGCACTCAGCAATGTTTTTTTAATTTCTGAAAATTATTTGAAAAGACCTTTGCCGAGTACCGCATCTATGGCACTCGGCAAATTTTTTTCTGAAAATTATTTAAGAAGACCTTTGTCGAGTGTCGCATCTCAGGTGCTCGGCAAAGTTTTTTTTGAATCTCTGAAAATTATTTAAGAAAAAAACAAATTCAACAAAATTGCTTGGCCTTTGCCGAGCGCCGTGCTTGGGGGCACTCGGCAAAATGCCTTTGTCAAGTGTCACACATTGGCGGTCGGCAAATTTTTTTTGGTTTTGGCCTCCAAACTTTTTCTGCTGCCTTTACACATTATTTTGAAGTGCATGTTCAAATTTGGCACATTTCTCGATCTTTTTGCTATATATCTTTAATTTATTTCATTTAATTGCATTATTCCGGAAAATGGAAGTTTGAACTGCAGGTGCATCAAATCATGAAATTTGACGAATAGAAAAATGATATTTGCGATACTTAGTGTAGTTTGAGGCCGTATCCAGGAACATGCCAGAAATTTCGAACATCTTGCGCATGAAACATGGCGACAAAGTTGTAGGCGAAATGCTTTTTAATTATATAAAATGCAAACGACGTCCGAAAATCATGAAACTTGGCGACATGTCTTGACATCACATGTGGAGGCTACGATAAAAAATTAGGAACGTTCCGCGCACGTTGTCATGTATGATGGTTAGAAACCTAGATATCTCACATGTGATCACAAGATGCTCGAAATTTCAGGCGTGCTCCTAGATACGGCCTCAAACTACACTAAGTATCGGGAATATCATTTTTCCATTCGTCAAATTCCATGATTCGATGCACCTACAGTTCAAACTTCCATTTTTCAAAATAATGCAAATAAATGAAATAAATTAAAGATATATAGCAAAAAGATCGAGAAATGTGCCAAATTTGAACATGCACTTCAAAATAATGTGCAAAGCCAACAGAAAAAGTTTGGAGGCCAAAAACAAAAAAATTCTTTGCCGAGCGCTCAATTATGGTACTCGGCAAAGGCCTCTTTGCCGAGTGTCAAACGGTAGCACTCAGCAAAGACTAACGGCAGGTATCCCGTCAACTCTTTGCCGAGCGCCGTCCTTTGCCGAGAGCCCGGCACTTGCAAGTCTTTGCTGAGAGTCAGGCACTCGGCAAAGAGGCTCTCTGCCGAGTGCCCGGCGGAGAGCCTCTTTGCCGAGTGCCCGATTTTTGGCGCTCGGCAAAGCCGTTATCTCCCACAGTGAATGACTAGATTAGTTTCTTACCCGTGGAGAACCACGTGCATGTCATCTCCTGTTGCTTGTGGCCTCTGGCTCTGGGAACGGACGTGCGGCCTCGCCTGATGGCCGACGTGCTCTCTCGCGGTGGCCGGACGCTGAGCCTGGCGGTGCAACTCGCTTTGAAGATGCAAGGTGTGATTAGCCCTCTCATGAGGCCCTGGGGTTTCCTTATATAGGCTGCAGCTAGGGCGCCGCAGGCCCCTGGCCACAGGTATGCGCCGCCGCCTAAAGTTTGTTGGCCTGCGCGAGATAGCCGCCTGGCCCTTTTGTTGCGAAGGAGATAAAGCCGCACGATTTATATTTATCTAAGCCTTTCAATTTCTCGGATACGCATACGTGCTTATCTCCTACCTGACACATGGGCCTCAAGTAACACAGCGGACAGGAAGCGTATATACGTATATGTATATACCGGCTAAACCTGCTGGTCGCACATATCTGGCCAAGGTTCTAGAAGGTTCCGGAACCCGTCGCGTCGCTGTTTCGCAGGCTCAGCTGACGTATATAATTATATGAAAACAGTGGCGGATCTAGAAAATAAGTTAGGAGAGGTTTATCTTATAATCTTTCATCTCTAGCCTCTCCTTCTAAGCTTAATATGTACAAATTTGTAATGAGGGCTTAGGAGGGGCTCCATGGTCCGAGCGACGGTAGCGGGGGCTCGAGCCCACCCCGCCCCGGTGCTGGATCCGCCCCTGTATGAAAATACATGACATAGACCGGCATATGTAGGAACTCTACAGCCGGTTCAAGTCGTATATATATATATATGTGCACGTATATGCGTGGCTGCGCCTCTTAGCTTCTTTTATTTGCACGTCATGAACACGCTTATGTGCGTGCATGAACGCCGCACAGAGGTGCAGGCGGGAGGCAGCTAAGTTAACCAAACTTTGCACGTGTCGCCTGCATGGCAACATGGGGGCTGATCACACTGGACATCTTGTTAGCTTCTTCCTTGTTCTTGCATGGCTCATCGATCATGGTGTCAGTGCATGCCAATGCGTGTTTAAAGATGAGAAGATGGCCTATGAGGCAGTGCACGTACATGGACGTCTTGAATCAAGACTGTTCGGTGATCCTCCGTATGCGCGCTAAGGCTAGTCTCAATGGGGTTTCATCAGAGTTTCATGGACATTAATTATGCTGATGTGGCACCATATTTATGAAGAGAGATGATAAGAGTTTCATGGGAGCAGAGAGAGTTTCATGGGGATGAAACTCTTCTGTACTGTTTCTAAAATTTAGATGTGTTGGAAATGGTGACATGAAATCCCCATTGAGACTGGCCTAAAAGCAGCGACGAAGCCAGGAATGGATGAAGGGGGGGCTGCTTCCCTCGTCTTCTTCCTCCAGCCCCTCCTTTCCTTCTTCTTCCTCCTCATGGCAGTAGCCCGGGCTAAGGGGGGGCTCTGTGTTGCCATGGCCGGTAGGGGGGGCTGGAGCACGGGTTGCCCCCCCGCTGGCTTCGTCCATGCCTAAAAGTACACATATATGTATACGCACTCCTTCTAGATTCATGGACGCCACATGCACATGCTAGCTGTCAGCTCGGGCTAACCGAATTGAAAACATGAGTATACATTCACATCTTTTGTTAGGCCCTAGCCTGTGAATTTTGTACAGCGAGAATACATACACATTGACAAAAATATTGTACAAAATCTCGTCAAACAACTAGAACATGCCTGCTCTACTTAGGATTGTTCTTTTATTCTTTATTTTCCTTTTATCTTTGAGGAATGCCCAAGTGTGTGTCCACTATCCTGATTATACCGTCTTTACCCATGTATTAAACATTGGATTACTTTGCAAGTATATTATTGAATTCATATCTATACTATACTCTTAATCAATTAATGTCTTCCTATGAAAAAAATATAAATAACGATACCTTGAATAATTTCTGGTGAAATGCTACAATGATAGCTCCGTGTACTTGCGGATAAATATTTAAAATTGTTAAGGAACTAAAGGCTTTTCATAGTGACATTGCTAAATATTAGTGATGTTTGCTAAGTATTGAAAACACATATTTCTGGCGCCTTTGCTGAGGATGGATTCTATCTTCATACTCGGTGATTGCGTTAAGAAATGTCAACAACCCGCGTAGGTATGATAGCTCCCAAGCATCCTGTTTAACATAGAAGGCACCATACGAGGTGTGGAGTCAAACTCCTTACCAGCTACTTCCCGCGATAGCGTCCTAACCATCGAGCTATCAGCTCGTTCGCATGGCAACGGTGTAAAAGTATTAGTATCGTAGTTTTGATAGAAGAATGGGAAAAATACGACGCTTTATGCCCATAATACTACACAAAAGAGGGTCGCATACATGTGGTGTGCTATATATCTAATCTAAACTACAAAGATACATAGATTTTTTAGATAATGAAAGAATTTTTTTTGTTGGCAGTATACTTTTGATCTCAGTCCATCCACGAACTTATAGATCATCTACGCCTTCGTAACGTCGGTTGGTAAATTTAACCAGGTTTGAAACCACGCCATCTATCCCTTGTGCTGCCAATCCGACGTGCCCACCTTGACTTGTCAGGTTTAGAGAGATCAACAAGGGAGTTCCAATGCTAAAAAAAATCTATACCTATTAATTTATTTAGACACTACACATAAAAACTATGTTCCCAATAAATAGTTTCTATAGAACAATTTTTTGGTCAATTACATGTCTTCTCTATCCATCTACCTATCACATCTCTTCATATTTTGATTCTTGTATAGACATGGTGTCACGGGTTCGGAACTGCGGCAAACATCGGGGTTCTTCGTCGGAGGTCAGTGTCTGGGTCTCTGGAGGCTCCGACACTCAAAACACAGAAGGGACATAGATTGGGTTATCCTGGTTCGGGCCTCTGAGCCCTACGTCCAGTATTATGGTGTTCTTCATGTTAGAAATGCCCAATCGAGAGATTACAACAGAGAAATCAAGAGAGACCGGTAGGGGATTGCACGGTGCTATCCTAGGGCTCTTGGTTTTCAAGTCTGCTTGAGCGGTCAAGGACCTGATCCCCTTCTAATGAGCCCATGCTTCCCCTTATGTCCTGGGGAGGGCAAGGTTACAAGTCAGTTTCGGTTCTGGCCTAAAGCTTCTACGTCAGGTGCTCGGCTTCATCTGGTGCTTCTTTGTCGTGTAGGAGGGGGCCAACAACGACACAACTACTCCCTGACGTTGTTGCCATAGCCTGGCACTTGACCGTCAAGGGCTGCCTGCCGTTGTGCGGCCTCCCCCGGGTGAGCCTTCTCGAGGCTTCCTTGGAGCGCAAGGAGCCTCCCCTGCCTAGAGGGGCTGACAAGCGGGCCTGGAGCCCTCTGCCCTTGGATCTTGGAGAGCTCCTTGTCTTGACGCGTCATGCCCGTTGCGTGACCCTGCCAAGGGAGTGGCCAACAGCGCCTCGTGGCCGTTTGAACGCGCAGACGGTGCAACGTATCTGCGCCGGCCTATCAAGTTGGGCGCCTAATAGTTTCCTGAGCTAACTTCTGGTCGGGGCTCGGGGTGTCGGTTGATGCCCGAGCCATTGCCCAAACGGAGGTCAGGCTCGGGCTCCAATTGTTCGGTAGCCACTCGAGCCTCAAGCGACGGCTGAGGGCATGCTTGGGCTTGCCCTATCCCCTTTGGAGGGTACGCGTAAGCTTACCCGATAGGTATAGCCCCTGAGCCCCCGAGCCCCCGAGCAATTCGTAGGATCTATTGGGGGATCTGTCGATCTGCTATCCCTTTCCTAGGGACTTAGCGTACCCCCTATGTTAGACTCTCATCACATGGTTACTTATCCAAGAAACCATTTCCTCATCTCTCTTGTCTCTAAAACCCGAAACCCCACGCATGCCCCGGAGGGACCTCATTGGGGTGTGTGGTGGTGATAGGCTTCCTTATTAGCTGGCCTAGTCACTCTAGAGCTTTGTCGCCGTCGATCCACTAGCCATGCAGCAGCAACGAAAAACGAGGAGCAGTAGTAGATCAGAAAAGATAGAGTAAAAGGTGCAGTAGATGCATTTTTTGTCGATTGGATAAATGGATATATATAAATAGAGGGTGATCATGATCCTCTTATATATAAATAGAGGGGGTGGATTCCAAGGGAGGAGGTGGGGCAGGAGGACTTCCACCCATTTTTTTGCTGCATGGGAATAGGAGAATGGCTTTGCTCTTGGTTCTTGAACTTTTGGCCTTCAACCTTTTGATGGTGGAAGAAATGTCATCTATATGCACAACCCTAGATTTCTTTTTTTTAACCCAAGATTTGTTTTGAAAAGAGAGGAAGTGGATGGGAGAGGGGAAAAAAGGAGATGGTGGGAAGAGGATTAGGTGGATTGATGTGTCGTCTTACCTAAGCCACGTGGATCACATAATAGATGTGATGTTGATTGTATGAGTTGTATAGCATCAAGCAACAACACATGGTGAGCTATCATATTTAACTTTTTATTAGTTAGATTAGAATACAAAAATTGTTACACCTCTTACGGAAACTGATAAATAAAATCCTTAAAAGATAGCTATAAATTTGTAACCATTACTACAAATATAGGTATATTAATTAACTACGTAAAGTATTGATGCAGGTGTCATTTGAATCCGATCGGATTCTAAGAATACGGTTAAAAAGAATCACAACAATTTTATTGGATTTTCAGATTCTAAAACCCTATGAGTTAAAATTCCTCTGAAATCTAGACCGTTTGGATGAGATATAGGAATCTAAGATTTTTTTTCTATACGGATTCAATACAATGGATTCAAACGGGCCCTGTAGGTGTCATACGATTATCTTATATTACATACCACATAGTAGTAAAAAAGATATTGTACAAAATTAATTATCTTATACTACTCTCTCTGTTCCAATTTATAAGACGTTCTAAATTTTTCTAGATATATTGTTTTTATTATGTATCTAGACAGTATATATCCAGATGCGTAGCAAAAACTACATATCTAGAAAAGTTATAACGTGCACGGGGGAATTTCTAGGGATAAGATTTAGGTTTAATATTTCCCAAGGACTTCTGTCTATTTCCTACGGAAATAAGACACCCAGGCGCCAAGCCGCAAACGTGGTTCGGCCCGTGTCCATTCCTTCGACCCATCCCGACGAAAGCAAGAAATTCCTAGGGAAAGGAGAAGTTTCCCTACGGTTTTGTCAATTTTTTTTGTGATAATACGGTTTTGTCAATTAAACCTAGGGAAACATATCTTTTCCCTAAGGTGCTTAAAAACGGCAGAGAAAAAATATACCATAGGAAAAGTTTTTTTTATTTTAAACGGAGTTTTGATATAAGAATGGGAAAGAAGATCGTTCGCACAACGTTCTACCCATACTAATATACTACACAAAAGACTACACAAAAGAGGGACGCATGCATATGGTGTGCTAAATATCTAATCTAAATTATAAAGATACACATATTTTTTTAGATAATGACAAAGATTTTTCTTGTTGGCCTCTTTTGATCTCAACAAATAGATCGGTATGCCTAGCGCCCGGACGTGTCCGGATGCTCCAGCACCTGCGTACGGAAACCGCACCAACATGCGTGTCTGTCATCCGTAAATGCACCCTATCTCCTCCACACCCCCATCCCCCCACCGTGCTGCCATCTTAGACGTGCTGCTCTATACAAGCCCCCCGTCGCGCCCCCTCCATAGCCCCTGCAGAGCCGCACCCGTTTCATGCTGCACGCGGGGCCGCGCCACCTGAGCGACAAAGAGGGAAGGGTGCGCGGCGTCTTCGATTCGGAAGGACCCGCCCATGACATCGTATGGCTGCCCTGCTGGCTCCGGAAGAGACGATGCAGCGGAAGGTAGGGAGGAGAGATGCAACGCCCGATCTACTTTTAAAACATCCAAATACAACAGTTGCAACATACATCTAAAGGCAGTTGAAACATGCCTATGAAACACTTGAAAAACACACCTGAAACACACTTGAAAACCATTGCAACTCTACGCAAACATCCGAATAAAACACATGCAACATATGTGAACATATACAACATCTAGATAAACATAATTGCAACATACCTCTGAAACAATTGCAACTTATGCAACATCCCCCGATCTACTTTTGCAACTTTCATATGAAACAAATGCAACATACCTCTGAAACTTATGAAATAATTGAAACATATAATTGTAACATAGGGGGAGAGGGAGAGCCTGGCGTGGGGAGCGCCATGGCCACCGGATCTGCGGGCATTAGGGGCTCCCGGTGGGGGGAGGACGCCGGTGTGGGGGGCCGCGGGGGTGGGGGAGGAAGGACACCGGGGTAGGGGAAGGAGTTGCCGGGGGTCGAGGAACATAGAGGAGTGGGAAGCTACGCTGATCGCCCGTGCGAGAGCTGGACGTCCTGTGCTGGAGCAGGTCCGCGCGCCCGTGCCGGATCTGCGCCGCCGCCGAGGTCGCGCCCGTCCCCGCACCGGAGTTGAGGCCGGGGGTGGCCGGCCGGAGAAGAGGAAGGGTGTTGCGGGGGGTGGTCGCGTGGATCAGAGCTCATGCTCGCGCCGGGGATGCCGCCGCGCTGGAGCAGGAAGGGGAAGAGGGAGGCAGCGGGGCACGTGGCTCGTGCGACGCGCGTGGGGGCGGGGCGCGGGGGCGCGGCTGCGTGGTGCGAAGATGCCGTGGTAGGGAAAGGAGGCGGGAGGAATGAGCGGATGCGGGAAATGAGTGGAGGCCGGCGTCCATCCGTCCGGACGTCTGTTAGTATCATTATCGCTAATAGATGGTCTACGCCTTCGTAATGTCGATTGTTAACCTTAACTAGGTACTATATTTGAAACCACGCCATCTATCTGCTGCGCCGCCAATATACCGCGTGCCCACCTTGACTTGCATTGTCAGGTTTAGAGATCAATGACATCTTGTGTTGACAAATAAGGGAAATGCTTCAAGTATTACCACATGAATACAACAATACTACATCATATATAATAGTAAACCACCGGATATATTTACGATTTGGAACGTTTATTAACTCCTGTAGTTGTACTCTGATTCGTGGAGTATTTTTGGGGAAGTGCCTACAGTTCTAAAAACTTTTATGCTGCTTTGCAGTCAATGTCGCCCCCACCTCCCCTGCTGGAGATTTGGAAGAGCAAATGCATGCCAAAGCTCAAGTTACCTGAGGAGTTTGATTTGAATGCGGGCGCCGAGGAATATGACTTCAATGGATGTGGTAGGGCACGACTTCCGGCCATTTTGTGTGGTGCGTGGGAAGGATAATGGCTTTGCTCTGGAATCTGGATCCTTAAACTTCCTTGACCTTTTAATGGTGGGAGAAATTTTCATCTATATACACAAACCCTAGATTTGTTTTAAAAAGAGATGAAGGGGAAAGGGGGAGGAAGAAAAAAAAAGATGGTGGGTAGAGGATTATGTGGATCGATATGTCGTCTTACGTGAGTCATGTATATCACATAATAATATGATGTTGGTTACATGAGCTGTATAGCATCAAGCAACAACACATCATGAACTGTCATATTTAATTTTTATTAGTTAGAATAAAAAAATGTTACATCTTTTATAGAAACCGATAAAATACAGCTATATAAATTTATAACCATTACTATAAATATAGATATATATTAATTTTTTTCTCGAATATGCAGGAGAGCTACGTATCATTGCATTAAGAGAGGAAAAAACGGACCCGTACAAGAAGCCTCCCCCCACTCCGGCCCGAGCTGTGGGGGTGCTAAGTTACAACAAGGCCTAGATCACTAGAACACAAACACTGGGTAGGACCTGACCCACAACACACGAACTATTGACAACAGCTAGGTTGTTGCCACCTCTTGACCTAAAGCGCCAAGCTTTCGTGCCCCTGTGAGACGCCAAAGATGGTGCTCATCATCAAAGGAGCGGAGCAAATCATTCATGCTCGGGCTCGCTCCTTCGAAAACACAAGCATTCCTATGTTTCTAGAGAAGCCATGCACCCAGGATAATCAAAGTGCTGAAACCTTTCTTCTTTTCTTTGGGTACCTGCTTAGCTGCTTTTCTCCACCAGCCTGCGAAGTCTTGATCCCTGTTGTCTAGCATGCACCTTTGGAAACCTACTGGTGACAAAATTCTAAACCAGAATTCACGTGCGAAGACACAGGAGGTTCTGGTTTCTTCTGCTTGATCACACAACGGGCAAAGACTCGGATGCGGCAAATTTCGTTTGGCCAAACGATCCGTTGTCCAACATCTGTTTCGAACAGCCAACCAAAGAAAAACTTTACACTTGGCCGGGGCCCAAGATTTTCAGATGCGCCGCCATGGCTCAAAAGTGATCGACCCATTAAAGAAAGCCCGATACGCTGATCTGGATGAGAAAAATCCAAAGCTCTCAAACCTCCAACTGTGTAAGTCTTCATTGTGGTCAGCAAGAAATCTTGTATGATGTCCCACAACTGAAAATACTCAAACAATCCAATTATCGACAGACCTCCTTCCACATCCCTTGGCCAACGTTGCTCTTGAAAAGCTTCAGCTACCGACCGTTTCAAAAATTTCCAAGGCACCACAGAGAACACATTAGGAGCAATGTCCCTGATGCAGCATCTAAACAGCCACCTATCTGTCCAGAAAAATGTATTGTTTCCATTGCCCACATGAGAGATCAGACCAATAGAAAAGAGTGCCACCACGTTGGGATGAACCGGGATTTCAAGTCCCGCCCAAGATTTGTTACTGTCTGTCCTTGCGAACCACAGCCAGCGCATTTGTAATGCCCAGCTCATGTACTCAAGATTATGGACACCCAGTCCCCCAAGATCAAGTGGTCGCTGCACCTTTTCCTAAGCTACCAAACAACTTCCACCATTGATCTGCTTACGACCCTTCCATAAGTATGCTCTTCGAAGCTTGTCCACTGCCTTGATAAACCATTTGGGCACTTTGATGGCAATGAGCACATAGATAGTAGTTGCAGACAGCACAAAACGAACCCAAGTAATCCTGCCAGCTGTGTTCATGAGTGTTGCTTGCCATCCTGGCAACCTATCCCCAATCTTCTCTATCCAAGGAAGCAAATCGGTCTTTCTCAACTCCCTGTCCGAAATTGGCAGACCCAAGTATCTACAAGGGAACTGAGCTGGTGTGCAAGGCATAAACGTACTGATGTTGTCCATCGCCGGCTGCTCGCATCTAATGGGAATGGCACAACTTTTCTGAAGATTAGTTTGGAGATATATATTAATTAACTACGTAAAATATTGATATAGTAGGTATCATCATAGGTTATCTTATACTACATGCCACATAGTAGTAAAATGAATATTACACAATAAGTGATGGGATTAGATGTTACACAGTAGTAAAAATGATATTACACAATAAGTGATGGAGCTAGGTGTAAAAACATGGGTATAATAGCTCCCTAGCATTCTGCTTAAGATAGAAAGCAGCATGCTAGGCACAGAGTCGAACTCCTGGCCTTTCCACGAAAGTATTATAGTTTTGATAGAAGAATGGAAAAGAACAATGCTTTACCCATACTACACAAAAAAGGGTCACATGCATGTGTGTGTTGTATATCTGTACTTAATATTAAAGAGGCAAAATTTCTTTTCACCTAATTTTTCGTCTGGTCTATTCTTTTAGCACAACGGCCCAACCCCACAACCCACCCACTCGATCTATCGATGTTCAGCCCACACACCAGCTCCCCCGTCTCTCCCACACGGCACCTCCGCTCCCCCTACACGTCACCGGTACCAGGATGCCTGGTTAAATACTACATCCGTCCTTAAAAGAATGCAATTATAGGTTGTGTGCCACAAAAAGTGGCTCACATTTGATCAAGTTTTTAGTGAATAATATTCACAATTATGTCTTTAAATTAATTAATTATGAAAATACATTTCATAATTAATTTGATGATATTTATTTGATATCATAAATATAAATAATTTTTTTCTATAATTGGTCAAACTTAAGGTACTAAAACATGACACTACGTTAGAATTGCATTCATTTGGGGGACAGAGGTAGTAATATGTTTCTGTTTGGTTGCCGGATGGGGATTACAATATGTCTTACTACATCATTCATTAACTTCATACAAGATTGCCAACTGGCATAACATAGCGGAAGCAATACTGAAGCCTTCTCTTCACTGGGACACCCTCAACCTAGTGCTCATCAAAATATTACAACTTTCCCAAGCCATCTCGAACCCGTGGAGTGTATTCCCACATGAATCTTGACAAAAAAAAAGATCAAGAATTTACCAAGAATTTCACAAGCAATTCGAAGTCCCCCAAAGGAGACAAGTTTCTCAAGGAACTTGATGAACATTTGCAATTCCTAGATGGATCTATTGGTACTCCCACGTAACCTTGCAGTGAGCTTTCTTCTTCAGCTAGGTGTACTCTTTCTCATCACCTCAATGCCTCATGGATCCCCATTTATCTGAACCTCATGCATGCTGTCCTGCGTGGAAGCTGATAGCTCCACACGACAATGACGTTTATATTTTAACTTCATTCAATTCAGTCTGCGTTTGTACTGTGTAATTCTAAAAAAAATGAAATGTCTACAGGACATTTGATTCTGAATACATGAAATGCAACATGTTGAATTCCAGGACAAGCCCAAAACACAAAAAGAACATAGATAACTCGTGCTCAATCAAGAGCCAAGAAAAAGCTCAGAAAAAGAGCCCAAGAATATGAAGGAAAGGTAGGGTGCTCGTCAGAGAGATGATTCGATCGATGATCTTCATCTCTCAGATGTCCTAGCACGAAGGAAGCCGACGAACTTCACCACAACCCTGAGGCAAAAGGGAGTAACGGAAATCCCATAGAAATTGCTCTGAAAATCAAAATAGCACAAAAGCATGCGACCAGGAGAGGAAGATTGGAGCACAAAAATCAAATCAACGCGGGCTTGGATTATGTCTTGAATTCACCTAAAGGGTCATTGATACCATCCTCTATCCTCCAACTATAGTGAAGAACTAGGAGACACTCAGTCTCTCTACTCCCGCCCTCTAAACCTTGATGAAGCCTTTGCTTTGCCAGACCAGATGCAAATGAGCTTGGGGTTATGGTTTGGCTTATCACTGGCCATCCCTCATATCCGCAAGGTACATCAAAGCCTGTATGAGACTTGTACTTCGACAAGTGCCAAACTCATGATGCAATGAGCTAATTCCAAGAAGATGCGTACGAATTACTTTTACAACACATTTACATGTTTACTAATGTTCTGGATCATCATCCCACAAATAGATGTTTTACCTGCACCGTGCTATTTACAGTTCTCATGCGATGCAGCTGCAGAGACTGACCACACGTGGTTCCCAAATCCCTCTTCTATGATTGTTCATATGTTATTACGCTCCGGACTGCAACAGATAACCATGTACCTACACAAACAGACCTGCACATCCATACTATTTAAATGAATCCACCACATCCCCTCTCTGCCAAAATGAGTCAAAGCCATAGCCCAACTCAGCCGGTTCTTGCATGGAACCATCAAACATAAACATCCAACTAGCTACCAGGAGCAGGAAGTGGAGACAATACTGCATTCTGATCACCCCAGTTCCTTACCTATGTTTCCCTTGGCTCTGATCTTGGCAAAGAGTCTTGCCTCGTTAACTCATGGTTTGACTCTGCACTGAGGTTCCTTGTGCTGACACGCATTGAGCACAGGAAGAAAAATGAAGAAGTATAAATGGTTATGTGCCATATGCTGCAAGAGGGGGTAATTCTGTCAATTAGTAGTGATATAAATAACAATAAGCTAGAAAATATAGCAGTGAAACAGACAGCTATAAACAAATATAGTGATAAAGTCAAAGCCTCCACAAGCTTTCCAACTTGATGTTATGTGTAATGAGGGAAAGTGATGATTCCACACCTGTGCCAAATCCAATAGTTGCTATTCGATTCCAGCTTCCAGCTGATAGCCGCAAAAGACAATGTCATGAAACCCAAAAGTAAAAATATCCAACGGAAGCGTTTGTTCAACATCTCCAGAGTATTCTGGAACAAAGTTCTGAAGTTTGGCCAACTACACAAAAGAATAACAAGATGACAACTGAGTCATCCCACTCAAGGAAATGCTTGACATTATGAGTTGTTAATTATGCGTTCACCATAAGCCTAAGCACAAAAGGCAATAGAATATGCTCCAAAAACAAAAATATACGCATGTGAGGAATTTCCATTTAATGACTAAACTAAAACACGATACAGAAAGTAGGTGCTATTTCATAACACCATGTGTCCAATACAAGCAAATTACCTTTGAGGCATATTAAGGTTAATTCGTGAGGACCAGCAAATAAACCTTCGTGCTGTAGAGAACTCCAATAGCCACCCCATAAGCAGGCCAAGAGAACCAATGGCAATAACGATTCCAATATTTGCAGATCTGAGACGATAACTCAATCAGACACCTTAAGTTCAGTTAGGCCTTGTTTGGATGTTGTCGAATTTACCTCAATCCACGTGCGTTGAAGTGGATTGGGGTGAAATTCAGTTCAAGTTCCACTACAATCCATCCCAACACATGTGGATTGATGCGAATCCGACTACATCCAAACAAGGCCTTAGTATTTTGAAAAAAAAAAAGATGTAACCTGCGATCTGTGTACCTTGTCGCACCAGTTGCAGCTAAAAGAGCCGTGAGGATAAACACAGCAGTATGCATTGCTCTCTTTGAAGCTTCATCAATTGTAGCCATATATATGAACGTACCCACGACAGCCATGAAGGAAAGCCAGAAGTCCAAAAACTGGACTCAGATACAATATAATGGAATAGAAGAAATGTGAATAATTAGAAAGTCAAGCAAATGGGATTTTGACACAATCAACAGAATTGGCAAAACAAATGTATTTGGTCAACCTTGATTTGGATAGACATGACCAGTAGTGATGAATACCAGTACCATGCCCAACAATTTTTACACTAGCATTCAACAAGTGGGTGCTAAGTAGCTTACCTGCAATACACGAAAAGATAGAATGCACCATGTGCCAACATCACATGAATGGTATAATGCACTGGAAATTCCACTAGATGTGTAAAGAATCCATTCTGCAAATGCCTTGGTGGCAAGGGGGAAAAAAGTTAGCATCTGGTCAAACAAAGCTCATGCATTCTATAATAAATTAAATTAAAATGTTTAGCTTCCTTATGGAGTACATTTTCTTTCATCTGTCCATAACACTATAACAGAAGTTTGAAGATGAGATGAAAGCCAACTGATGGGTACAAGACAGCCCTCTTTCATCTGACACTGACAGTTCCTAAGAATTTCACTACCAACTAGAAACACTACTTAATTTTGTGTAATCAATTTAAGACCCCAAGGCCCATGGATTTGCAATATACACTGATGATTCCAATAGGCACAATGGTTTGAAACTAAGCATGTTTAAACACGTATGCGTGAATGAATTATAAAAGTAGTTTTGCCTCGCTGGCATGCCTTCCACATAACAATATGGAGAGGGACCACATCCACTCAACACCCTGTGCCCACATGAAAACAATGACAGGAGACAAAAAATGTTTTTGGGCTACAGTTGACCCACTTCTACAAACTTGGGGACCTGAATATCTAGTTTTAAAGTTTATGCCACCATGCATTGTAGATAGTAGCCACCTATGATGCAGACTCAAGAAAAAATACTGGTGGTAACTGAAAGTCAAACAGGTCATGTCAGGCCACAATGACAGTAGATGAAAACATACCTTTTGTCGGAGGGCCCAGAAGGCAGGTAAAATAGCTGCAGCATTTGATGCGATTAGAAAAACAGACTGCCAAATGTGCCCTACATATAGATGTGACCATTTTAGACTATAATTTTACTACATGGTTGCAAAAGCATGCATCACAACTAGCAACTGGTTAAGAACTGTTTTTTTGAAAGATACTGGCTCAGAACTGTTATTGCACAAAGAAGGAACTACATTCTCATTGAAAATATCTGCAACCTAAAAACACAGAATTTGGACATGAGATTCCAACTACATTTGACAAAACTTTGGTGTGCCCTGGTTTATTTCTTTCATTTAACATCCTTTAAGTACATGTATGTGGCACAGTTTGACTCATCTTGGTTTGCACTGCTGCGAAAGGGTACGTAACCTAGTGGGCGCAGCACCTCAGGTCCTGGGTTCAAGTCCTCATGGGAGAGAATTTAAACAGGCCTAGGTTAACACCCCTTCTTCTTAGTGCAATGCCGTGGGGACAGTCTTTCTCCCGCAGGTAAGGTTTTCCTTTTAGCTGCATTGTTGAATCACTTTAATAATTGAAAAATTACTTGCCAACAAATAACAATGCAGTCTGAAAAATCAGTTTTTTAGTTCTCAATAGTTCATCAACTGTGAAAATTTGGTGGACCTTGGAACTATAAAAGTCCCAAGTCAGGCACAAACTTAGATTCATACCTTACAGAAAGGCATTTCAGTAGCGTTACACTGCGATTCTTTGCTTAAGTAAACAACAAGGTTAAGCAGCTGAAGGGAGGCCAAGCTTTCAAGTAGAGTGACAGTAGCTGGAGGACGCTGAGAGTGAGTAATGAATCTCAATAAGCTAGCCAATGGTTGAGACACAACATGACCTCAGGGGTTTGGTTTTTTTAATTTATCCCTAGTCAGCCAGCCCAAGCGGTGAAGCTGCTCTTCTGTGTTGTGTGCTATGTCTTCGGCCCCTAGTTTGCTGGTAGTCGCAATTTGTGAAAGCTACATGCTTCTTCAGCATGTCAATCTAACTAAAGAAAACTTCACAAGAAACCATTACCTTAAAATGTCTTAAAGTAGAAAATCTTAATATTTTCCATATTAGAAAGTATCCCCACCATTCCAAATTAAGTTGTTTTGGCTTTCCTAGGTACGTAGATATTGACATAGCGTATAGGAGTATCTAGGTACATAGAAAAAAATATGTACACAAAAAAGCCAAAACAACTTATAATTTGAAACAGATGGAGTATATATTAAAAGTTTAACATTTGTAACGTCCAAAAACTATTTCATTGGGGAAGACATTAATACACATTGTCCTATAGTAAGATTTTTTAAAACGAGACATGAAAGTAATTACCATTAGGGGAAACTAGCTCATCGCTGCAATCAAACCCACCATGATCACGATCACATGTGCAGAAGCTGAAAGGAATGAAAAGGTTATCACGCGAGCTACAAGATATACCTTTTGTCTAGCCTTATCTTGAAAATCAAGTATTAAAGAGTAAAACTGCTAAAAAATAGGAAAATTTTCACAACAGAACATCCTTAGAAACCACCTGTAGAAAGTCAACCCACTTTCATCAACAGAGGAATGGCATACACCTTTCTGATTGCAGTTTCTATGGCATCCCTGAAGAGATACAGACATGTATGTCTGAGAATTTGCTGTATCACTTGGATGCTTCACCCCAAAGCACCAAGTTCCCTCTTTAGCATAAAAAATTGATAGATCCATGTCTGAAATCGTGGAATTCTGTAATGAAAAAAATACTGAACCATTACTGCTGCTTGTCCTACTGGCATAATAATCCCAAGTATCATTAGATGGTAAGCCACCATATTTCGAGTACAACTCGTAGTTCAATTCTTTATCTGACTTCAGCTGGACATGGATAAGTGCACCGGCTGAACCTTGCGGAATATCCAAAAAGAAATATGTCCATGCAAACTGCTCATGGGACGAGTTGCTTAAAAATTGTTCCAAGTAGAAGTGGCTATCTTCTAGTGATGCTCTTTCATCAGTAGGAACATAATATGACTCAAAAGGGACAGAAGGACTTCTCTTAGGAACCCTCTGCGTGTAGGAAGAAATATTTGATTAGCAAAGATGTATTGACAGGGAAAGAAAACATATAGTCACAAAGCATTCACAACATCAGTCTTAAATGAACATTCGTCTGACGTTAGTAGCTGTTGTGTATGTTTCAACAAAGAAAAGGGAAATTGAAAACCGCATTTTCCGCTATAGTTATAGCTGGATGATTTATTCACATTTTTGGCACATTGAAAAGTCTTGTTTCTGGGGGGAAACTTGTTTCATACACTAAAGGGAAAACACCGCATGACTCAAGTTCAGGTGTTCTGCACACGACAGATAAGAGACTGGGTACATTCTCTACTTTTCCTAAACAACTTACTAATTTGTACAAACTGTTCAGAGCATCAAACTTGATACAATACAGAGCCAAAGGTCCTAAGGTCAAAACTTGAGTAAAATTTTAATAAACTAGAACTGAAGTCCCACTTTCAGTCCACATGATAGACTCACTGGAGGAAGCCTAGACGTGAGTGGTGGTTTTGCCCCAACTTCCAAAAAAGTTAAGCTCTTGAGTGAACTAATTAGTGCATGAAACTCAGCAGAAACATAGTTAACTGGCAGTTCATTGTATCTTTAATGGAGTACTTAAGTTGGATGGATCAAACTACTAGTCAGCTATACAATACATTCCTATCAGTTAGCACAATATAGCAGTATAATAGACTTACCTGGAGCCCATATGCCTCCCAAGAGCAATTGGTTCCAGTTTTTCCATTCAAGCATCCAGTCAATTGCCACTTCAATGAGAAACATGTTGTGTCTACAACAGGTGGTGATGCTGTAACATTCATCTGTGTTTTGTTGACAAACTCAATTGCAATATACCAACGCCCAATATTTGGCGACTTCACAACCAAGGGATCATGGCTGATATCACCTGAATAGTCATGCAGATCTCTTTGAGGAAAGGCATTATACCGCAGGTAGCAAATCAAGGATGGCCCTAGAGCTCCAAAATTTGTAGCTGTAACTTCAAACTGCAATGCTAGGTTGACTACATCCAAGAAGTAGAACTTCATGTCGCCTTGTCTGATGCATAATGAGTCATTAGAAATGGAACAACTGATCGAGTTTTCCATTCTCACCAAGGCCGTGACGTTAGATGCAACTTCTTGTTCTATTAAATGGTTCGGCTGTGATAAGATATTAATACGCCTATTGTGCTCTCTAGTATACAAACTGTTCCTCCTCTCAACATTCAGATCTAGAAGATTTCTTGAGTTATTATCTATTGAAGGTTGAGAACAACCAATCATGTCAACTATCTGGTTGCAGTATGGTCCCCAAAATGCTGAAGTGGGGCATCCTCTTACAGTAATGCGAGTGCTCACCACGCGTGCTTTTCCTCGGCTAATCTGCAAAAGTATAACCACCACAAATTCATATGCATATTTGTGCCAAAAGGCTAGAAAAGATAAACATGCAGTAGAGACCAAGATTTCTATAGCCTTGTCCTGATCAAAACATACCATCTTTGATTGCGTGCGAGCAGGACCAAGGCCATGAAAGTACCCAATGTACCATACCCCGGGAGATATCTACAGAAAACAATCAAAGGTCAGCATCTCAGAAGTTTATAGAATTTCTTAAGGGGCTTCCAGTGTATCAGAAGATAACAAATTTCTTCCACTTAATGAACAGATTAGGATCGTAAATTTCTTCCACACTTAATGAGCGAGAAGGTAATAAATTTCTTCAATCTGGTATTACTAAGGTTTTTTTATATAATGGAAAAAGTATCCAGCTTCATTTTCTAAAGAGAGAAATCAGACCAAATTATTACAAGTTAACCACTACAACGACCAAACCAAGTTTACAAACAAATCCGACTCATAATTCAATTCTTGAAATAAAATATTGGACATGTTTAAAACAGAAAAAAATATGTCCAAACAGAAAAAAATTGCATTCATACAGTGATTACAGAGCATCCATAGTAACTTGCATGAAAACCATTGCCAGTGAAGTGAGGGCAAAAGCCCAAAGATATTGTTTTTTCAGCTACTTGGTGTAAAACAGGATCATAATTTCTTGCCACAAAACAGAGGATCAAAAATGATTGATTACAGGAATTAGCAGTATTATATGTATAACTAGGTCCAGTTAAGTAATCAACGAAGAGTCAGTTTCAGTTATCTAATTGATTACTACTGTATCTAGGAGGTGACTACTCTGGACAATGTCAATACTAATCCCAAATTATTTGACTTGAGAAAAGCAAAGCAACACAATTACAGAAGCAGTATTAATATTCATAATATAATACTAAAATGTAATCAAATTACTGAAAATATGATCATCCAAATGTTAGCGTAGCTATTATAACTCAACATAAAGATGTACTGCTACAAATAAGGATTACATTACCACATACTCCCTCTGTTCCAAATTATAGTTCACTTTGGTTTTGCCCTAAGTCAAACTTCTTTAGCTTTGACCAAGTTTGTAGAAAAATGCACCAACATCTAGAACATCAAATTAGTTTCATTAAGTGTCCATCAAATATCTTTTGATTGGCCATTTGTTTGACCTTATTGGTGTTAATATATTTTTCTGAAACTTGGTCAAAGTTAGAGAAGTTTAACTTATGACAAAGGCAAAGTGAACTCTCATAAAAAAAGGCAACGTGAACTATATAATTTAAACGTGGGAGTATTACTCAACAGATCTCATATGGTAGATGTTAGAAGAGTTAAGGGCCTATTGGGCCTTAGCCCGTTAGGGTTAATTAGTCGCTTACTTAGGGGTCAAGTAAGTCTTACTTATAAGTCAAGAAATCCTCTCTATATAAGGAGAGCAGATGTATCAATCTAATCAAGCAAGAGATTAGAAGGAAAAACCTTCTCTCTTACCGGCCGTGGGCGAAGCCCCGCGGCCGGCGTTCCCAGCGCATCTCACAGCCCTAGCCACCGGGCCTCTGCCCCTCTCTCTCGCGTGAACAGTACCCGCGGGTACTGTAGCACCGCGGGTACTGTATCGCGTCCGTCGCCGCCGCTTCCCTCAACTCTCTCCTCTCGATCCCAACAGCATCCATAACAATCTGGTATTGGAGCCTCGCCGATCATGGCTTCCACCACTGCTGCCGCCGCGCCGCCGATCCCACCCACCACCACCCTGCCACTGCTCACGTTGTCCTCGTCCATCACCCTGTCCGCTGCCGTGGGCGCGCCGGCGGATGCCGCCGCGGGGTCCTCTGCTGCCGTTCCCCTGACCCTGGAGTCCCTCGCCGCCGTGGTTGCCGAGATGTCCACCAACATGGCGCAGATGAGCCGCAGCATCATCGCCCTGCAGGCTGCGTGGATGGGGCTCACGCAGCAGCCGCCTCCGCCGGTTTCGTCGCTGCCCCCGCCACCCCCGCCGCACTCAGCGCTGCCCGCGCCCTCCATCGCCGTGCCGGCCGCGGGTGCTAGTCTGCCGCTGAGCTCGGGTCTTCCCCTCCACATGATCCAGTGGCCGACCTCGCCGTCCCCCATCCCCGAGTGGGCGCTCGCCCGCTCTGCGGTGGTGCGGCTACAGGCTGCGGCGCGCAGCCTCCTAGCGCGCCGGCGGCTGCAAGAGATGCGTCAGCCTATGCACGAGGCGACCTTGGCGACGGTCGACCTCAGCTCAGCGAAGCGCGACCTCGCCCCGTGGGACGGCCACCAGCAACCGCGCCGACCTAGTGCTGTCTTCAGGCGCGAGCATGGTGTTTTTCCCGCGCGCTACGACCTCCAACTCTGCGGCCTCCTTGTCACCGGCGGGGACGCACTACCTAGCGCCACCGCATTCCACCGCCGGCCGCCACGAGGACGTCTCTACTGGTCGCTATCGCAACTAATTCCAGGTGGCTGTACCCATGCACCCCTCTCGTTCTGGTGGGCTCCATGGGATCCAGGTGGCTACACACGTGCAGGTTCATCACGCGGAGGGTGTCTGTCGTATCTTCAGGAGTCAAAAATAAAGAGTCGTAGTTTATTTCAGGTCAATAAAATAAGCCGAGATGTAAAAGGCTTGTTTTTAAGTGATAGGTTTGTGTCGAGTTGAGTTAGGTTGCAGCTCGAGGACGAGCTGCATGTCCAGGTGGGGTGTAGTGTTAGAAGAGTTAAGGGCCTATTGGGCCTTAGCCCGTTAGGGTTAATTAGTCGCTTACTTAGGGGTCAAGTAAGTCTTACTTATAAGTCAAGAAATCCTCTCTATATAAGGAGAGCAGATGTATCAATCTAATCAAGCAAAAGATTAGAAGGAAAAACCTTCTCTCTTGCCGGCCGTGGGCGAAGCCCCGCGGCCGGCGTTCCCAGCGCATCTCACAGCCCTAGCCACCGGGCCTCTGCCCCTCTCTCTCGCGTGAACAGTACCCGCGGGTACTGTAGCACCGCGGGTACTGTAGCGCGTCCGTCGCCGCCGCTTCCCTCAACTCTCTCCTCTCGATCCCAACAGCATCCATAACAGTAGAATTATTTTTTAGAAAATTACAGTATAAGGATAGTTTACCTGGTCATTTGTTAGCACTAATGTTGTGTTTTTCTGAAATGGTATGCATTGCACCAGATTTGGCTGATTAATTATATTGCTGTTTCCAAAAGGTCCAGCTGGGAGAGAGTTTGATACTGCAATAAAGAACCTTCCTGTCAAAATTAGTTGAATGATTCAGAAAGCTATTTACGCATTTAAGAATAGATTTCAAGAAAAAGATCAACAAAAAAGCTAACAGAAGGATGCCCCTAAATCAACATCTTCTTTCTGCACGAAATATACTATTCATTCGAACCAAAAACTGGAAAGGTAAAGCACTGTCACTTGATGGGAAGTTTCTAGCTCACAGAAATAAATATCTTGCTCAACGCCAGCAGGAAATAACACAGATGCTAGATGGCTATACAGTTCGAAGCCCTCAGGTTGGATGTGAAATAGCACAGAGTGCTGATCATCAAAATTACTCCACAATATTACATTAAAATCTGAAGTAATTGGCTTTCAGGATGAACAAGCTTAAGATCCCGTAGTTTTGGATTAGCAAACATGTGCAGTGATGATCTTTCTTATTTTATCACTCATTGTTTGCAAGAAAGTTTTACTAGAACCATGAAAATATATTACAACACCAATCATGATAGGATTAAGAATAATGTTAATAGGGTGTAAATCATTCATTCAATTTAGAAGAGAACAGTTGCAAACTACATATAGCAACCTAAACAAATTTGCCGTACAATTAAGCAGGTGCAAGAAACAGTTTAAATAGGAAATGGAAACAACCATCACACTAGGAAATGTGGCACTCACATAAATTGTCCAGATAAGAATCAGATATATCAGGAATAGGAGGGTTGGAATTCATCAAACAGATAATAGCAAGCTCGCTTCTTGGAATGCCTTTCAGGTGCTCCCTGTGCTGCATTATTCAAAGAAATATTCCACAAACTATACATAAGAAAATTGTGAGGTATATGATACAATGTAGTAAGATTTAAGTCAAATGGGGGTTGCCACACCAAAAAAAAAAGCAAGAAATTTCGAAGGAAAGAAAACTTCCGCTCAGTGCTATGCATCACAACACAAGTTATGCCAGTGTTTCATATCCCTCCGACCCCCATTATATATACAAGGCACTGAGCTCATAACTGTCCATAAAATGTGAAAGGGAAAATGCCAACATACAAACTGTTTACCCATCATTGATTTGGGACACCACAATTCCTCCCCTCCAATTTAGACACTGGCATGTGAACTGATAAGCAGTCACGCATGATCTAAGAGCAGTTTAGCCACTAATCAGAGCTTGATACCAAGCATGACCCAGGTACTACCACAAAGAGTAGTAAGTACCAACATACCCACATAACAAACCTGATAGCAGCAAAAATAACTCTTACTTGATAATTCGATAATGTTCGGCCAGGATGACAGAATCTTTCACTTACAAGGTCTATGTCAGCAGCGAAATCCATGGTGACAGAAGAGAAGGACGGCGGGAACTCAACTGCCGGTACAGGAAGTAGAGTATTAAATTAAGGTCGATCCAGAAAAAGGAATGAACAAAAAATAGAATTTCCACGGATGAGACAAATCAGTATTCAGTTGTAGCAAAGACGTGTCAGAACGGAACACCAACTAAACCAAACTCCTACAGCTGCGGGAAAGTAGCATCTGAGAGGCCAAAACTAAGCAGAACCTACCAAACTGCTAACACGTGCGTCGCGTTTGCCGTGAAATTCCGGAACAGCTAGTTTCATCACCACGATTCCTATCCTATCAAAAAAAAAAAGACGAAATAAAAATCGCGCAAACCCCACCCCCCCCCCCCCCCAAGAAAAACTAAGGAAAAAGTCTACTTCACCCTGTGAAAGGGTCTAACTTTTTCAATTTGCTACGGTACCATCAGTTTTATCTTTTTCTTTTTTTATTTATTTTGATTGAATCTTTAAAATCTCAGAAAAAACCGGAAATACCGCTGTTACGGTAGCTATTCCGCCGGTACCGTAACAAAACCGCCGTCTGAAAACGGAGTGAAGTAGACTTTTTCCGAAAAACTAACATCCACCTACACGCTACACCCAACAAAAGGTAGAAAAGAGACGAAATTTTGCCGCAACAGGACAGGAGAACGTAAGAAAGAGCCGAAACCCAGATCACAGAGCACTGAAACTATCTCACCGCGCAGGTAGGTCCAGTCGTAAGGCTTGAGCGAGAGCCGGCCCTCCCCGTAGCTGGCCACCACCACCGCCTCCCCCTGCGCGGCGCATCCGCGGGGGCCCGGCGCCCACCCCGCGCCCATCACCAACGCCAGCACCAGCACCAGCACCGCCGCCTGCCGCCGCGCCGCGGCCATCAGAGTCTAACGACGACGCACCCACGAAATCTGCGGAGCTCTGACTAAACCCACGCGCTCGCAGTCGCACACTCGCACTGCACCAACACACCTGTCTCTGACTGGGGAATGGGGGGGAGAGGCGAGGAGGGGCTTTCCGGCACGGCGCTAATCTAATCTTGGCTGCTTTTCTCTTTTGCCCATCTTTTTCCGCTCTATTTAATTGCCGGGAAAAAGACTGGAAAAGACGAAAAGCGACAGGTTGAGCGTGCACTGCTGGTCTCGTACGGAGTAGACCGGTAGGGGTTCTGGCGTTCCCCAGATGGATGTTCAGGATTTTAGCATTATTTTGTATTGGAATTGGATGTGCAGGTAGATTACGATTCATTAAAAAACAAGGATGTTCTTCAACGCAAGTCTCCTTTTTCTAATAGGGAGTATTACATACAAACATCCAATGGGGCTATCCGCACTCGTCGTACTCTAAATTCGTCCTCTAAAAAGAATATTCCGTCCTAGTCATCGAAGTTTCATCCTCTATATCAATTTCTTCCACACTCATCCATACTCTATATCATACTCTATCCACTGTGGGACCCAGATATCATATTTTTTTTCTTTTTTCCCTTTTTCTCTTTCCTTTTCTTTTCTTTTTCCCCTCTCCTCCTTTATCCATTCGACCGTGCGCCCTCCCTCCCCATTCTCTCTGTCTCTCTCTCTCGGTCGACTCTGACGGCGGATGGCGGCCCGCGCGGCCCGGCGGCGGAGCTCCTTGCCCGGGCGGCCGGCGGCGGAGCTCACCCGCGCGGCCCAGCGGGGCTCACCTCCTCGTGCGGCCCGGCGGCGGGGCTCACCTCCTCGCGCGGCCGGCGGCGGAGCTCACCCGCGCGGCCGGCGACCTCGCGCGGGCCATGGATCTCGCGCGGTCGGGCGGCGGCCCTCGCCTCTCTCTCCCCGGCGAGCGCGCGGCGGCCCTCCCCTCTCTCTCCCCGGCGAGAGCGCGTGGGGCCGACGAGCGCGCGCGCGGGCCTCCTCCCCACCACGCGACACAGCTCCGTCGCGGCGGCACAGCTCGACAGCGGCACGGTGATGGTGGACGGACACGCTCCTCTGCTCCGGCCCCTCCTTCCCCTCCTCTACGTGCGGCGGCGCCGTGGGCCCTAGGCCACGTCCGCAGTAGCAGAGCGTCCGCTATCCCACCAAAGATAGTGGACGAGCGCCGGTTGCGGAAGCCGATGGCGTACCCGCTGCAGCGTTTTTCGTCCGCTAAACTAGATAGCGGACGCATATAGCGTCCCCGGTGCGGATAGTCTGAGGCTACCTGCTCCTGATGTGATTAGAGAATTGATGTTGATTGATTGACTATTAGTATTTTTTTAGTGCAAATTGACTATTAGTATTATACATACATGAGTCAGTGGCGTCCAGGAACGATGGTGAAGAAATGTTTTTCTTTTCTTTACATATATAATAGATAGTGGAGAAATGTTTGGGTGGCGGATAACGCGTCCCATACAATCTTTCTGTTAATCATAACAAACCCTGCAATTAGCCCATTGTCAGGGCATACAATCTTTCTGTTAAACATAACATACCCAGCAATTTCCCATTGTCAGAGCCTGTGTTTGGATACTAATTAGAAGAATCAACTATGAACTAATTTTAGAACTAATTATATAAAACCATGACTAATTGGTGAGACGAATCTATTAATTCTAATTAGCTCATATGGTGCTACAGTAAACATATGGTAATTATAAACTAATTAGGATTAATAGATTAGTCTCACAAATTGGTCACCGCGCTTATGCAGTTAGTTTGAAATTAGTTCATGTTCTGTTTTTCTAATTAACATCCAAACAGACCCTTAGACAACTAATTACATACGGAGTTATATGGATTTCTAATGATTATGAATGCTACTCTCTTCGTTCCAAATATAAGTCGCTTTGACTTTTTTTATTCATCTATCTTGCTATGTATCTAGACATATTTTTATATCTAGATGCATCGCAAAATGAATGTAAAAAAAAGGTCAAAGCGATTTGTAATTCGAAATGGAGGGAGTATTTTTTTGTTTACATAAAAATGAAAAAAGATAATGCCAGTACAAGACACACAGCTTGTCTTTTATGTAAAGTTCCACATGCCGTATGTAAATGATGCCTTTTTTGGGAAAAGTATTTAGCTATCAGCTAATTGTCGACACAAAAATAATACTGTATATTTTTACTACATATACTGAAAATGTTCGGTTGATCACAAAATGCAGGTTAAAAATTGACTCATGATTCTTATAGCTATAGCTAATAGCTGTTAAGAGTAGAGATGGCAACAGAGGCCATACATGTGCCCATTATAATACCATAGAGTTCACCTGCTAAAACATCCATACCATGTTTATAAAAAAAAGCATCATACTATGAGTACAAGGTACTGCAACGTTGTCTACTCTCTTCGTTCCAAAAAAAAATATTATTTTAACTATGGATCTAAATAGCACTTTGTTTGAGATGGAGGAAGTAAGTATATGACAACACTTGTTTCCTAGTTTATAAGCTATGGGCTTGGGTATTTTTGGAATGATAGGATGGGCTTATATGGGCTAATTCATACCCTGCCTTGGTGGGTAAAAACTTGTTAGATACACTAGTTTCAGATATAGTCAATACTTATTGTTCAGCTAAGAGAAATTGGAATGGTAGTAAGACTTACTATATATGTAGTAAGTCTAAACTATCTAACATTTTCTAATTGCTATTATGTTGGGTTCCTATATATGGTGTGTTGTATTTATATTGTTTAGCATTAAACCACCACAATTTATATTAGTTGGTCAAAATTGGGTGGCCACCGTCACAATCACTTATTATTGTCTTATGCAGCAGCTTTTTGCTAGGCAATTTAGATCACAAGGAAATGGCATGGTGTTTGATAAAGGCCGGCCAAAAACTTTTTTATAGGTTCTTTTCTTTTCAGGAGCCACACTGATTTCGATTTTGGGCTCTATACAATGCTGGGAGGAAGACAAAACAAATTGCTAAGCCCGTAGGCTATTAGATCTAATGAATGATCTTTCAATACCATCTTGATTCTAGTTTCAAACCGGTAACAAGTTAAAATTCTTGGTGTGTTTCTAATAAGCGTGGACTGATGCTGCTTCTTTGAAGAGGTCAAGACATAATTTTCCACTATGGCTTACGCTTACCACACACCATCAGCTAACGTTTGAGTGACCATCTGCCTTGTCCACTTATTTGTCCACAACATTGGTACACCTATGAGGTCGATCAATTATCCAACTCAGACCTTTCTCCATAGTATATGTACCAATATTTAGTCATGGAAGAAACCTATGGCCCACACAATGTGAAAGAGACTTATCAACACTGCAAATAGGAATAGCCCCAGAGCTGCTCTCGAACATGTTGTGGACTAGGTAGCGGCATTGACTGCCTAAATTATTTTATTGGCAACGATTGCGACAAGCGGACATAGCGAGGGCCGGCATGAGTTTTATGTGGGTTTATTGCTTGATGATTGAAGAGAAATGAGCTCAATTTGGTAAACATTCAGGATAATCAAAACCTTAGGAATGTTGTAGTACATTATTACCTTCTCGCTCTTCACTCTTTTTATTTGACTTGTATAATTGGATGAGCTGATCTCTTGCCACCTTATTCTTCTATAAGCTTATAGATAACTAGTATAAATATAAGAGATAATATCATTCTACTAAATTTGAGGAATGAACCAAATTATACACCATCTCATCATGAGGTGGTTCCTCAAGGAACCAAACAGCAAATTAATCTTGCATATAACTCATGGCACTAATAGTACTTTATTTGAACAATCAATTTCCTTGCAATGCTCATGTGAGCCATATCTAAGGACCCACCTAATTAGATTGAGGAGTCGTTATAATAACCCAAATGATATTCACCACCAAAAAAGCACATTTTCTAGCTAGCTCATGAGAAGATTAGAACAAGCTCGATCAATAACGACATTTGTTTATAAACGCAAGGAAACAGTAACAACCATATTTTTCTCCTTAATTAAACTGTTGTCTATTGAATATGTTGAACACATCAACACAGTAGCCTTATTTACCGAATGACAAATCAAAATGCAAAATTCAAATAGCTTACAAGCAAATCCAAACCAACAACAGTAGGGGGATGAGCTATGAGAGTCTCAAATTAAAATAGACAAAGCAAACTTTATCTTCTGCCACCCATGTGTAAGCACCTAGCTGGTTTTGCTCATAGTGACATGAGCGCCCGCACCTTCACTAGCTTCTTCGGGAGCTTCCATGGATTTTTGTTCCTCTCCATGTTGACGTTACTGCATCTAGAGTTATTGTTGTTGCATGCATCATCACCGCAAGTTGTAGCCCCGTTATTGGTACCATCTTCAATCTCAACTTTGGCATGACTCAGAGGAGAAGCATATTTGGATGGTTCCACTTCCACATCTTCTTCTTTCTTTGGATGGTGCCTACAATGCCTCTTCCCACGAGATGGATGAAAGGTCCTAAATGGCTAGAGGTGGGGTGAATAGCCTAATAAAAATCTCTACAAATTACTAGAGCAAGATGTTAGTTAAATAATAAGCAAAGCTTTTTGCTCTAGCTCTAATCAAGGTTGCAAGCTACCTATACTAACAATGCTAGTTGATTACAACCTCTAGGCACACAAGAGAGGCTAAGTCACTAACTTAAACTAGTTGAGCTAGCTACAAGAACAACTAACTACTTCTACACTAGAGAGCTACTCTACACAAGAGATAGAAATGTAAAGCTAGAGTGTAGAGAGATTATACCGCACGTGGCAAGTGATGATCAATCAATAATACCAATGAATACCGGGAGAATTTTAATACACAATTGACAAGATTTTTCTCCCGAGGTTCACGTGCTTGCCGGCACACTAGTCCCTATTGTGTCGACCACACACTCAGTGGTTCAGTGGCTAATAGGTGTCCACAAGCCTAGCCCTACACTAGGGCGCCACAAGAACCTACCCACAAGCGAGGGTAACTCAATGACACGAGCAATTTATTTGAGTAACTTTTGGCTCTTCGTCGGGAGAAGGTCAAGAACCCGCACAAATCACCGAGAGATGGCCACGAACAATCACCAACTCATGTTAATACTCCTCCGCTGCTCCAAGCCATCTAGGTGGCGGCAACCACCAAGAGTAACAAGAAAACCGCAGCTCAAATGATCCCCAAGTGCCACTAGATGCAATCACTCAAGCAAATGCACTTTGGATCACTCCCAAAATCCTACTATGATGATGAATCAATGAGAGGAGATGAGTGGGAGATGTTTGCCTTAGCTCACAAGGATGTATCACTGATGAAAATGTGCAAGAGAGTGAGCTATAGTCGGTCCTCTTCAATTTATAGAGCCTCCTTGGCTCAAAGAGCAGTTATACCCCTTCACTGGGCTCACTACGCACTGACTGGACCCGCCTGTGCAATAATCGATCGGACACATAGGGACAGAGTTTGGTTGCTAGGTCACTGCCACGTGTCACTCGTGTTCAACAACATTCGTCAGATTCCAATGGTAACTTAGCTCGTGCACGCTAAGTTAAGTTGTTACTGGACTTGGCTGTATAACGACCGGATTTGGTCCCCACAGGGTCTGGTCTAGATCTAGAGAGGTCTAGAAGCACAAAAACTTGACCAGGTGTGTTCGGTTAGAGGTTATCAGACATGGACAGCATCCGGTCGCGCCACCTGTGTGTTGGCAGCTAAGGAATAGTGGCAGTGGTGCGTCTGGCTGCCTTGCCAAGCCAGTGTCCGGTCGCAGCCACGCTACTGTGCCACTTTGTTCCCTCTGACCAGACTCGGTGCAGAGGGTTCGGCCACGCATACGCCAGGGTCCGGTCACGCCACCAAGGCTGGCTGAGACCTAGGGTTGATGACCGGACTCACGACCTCAGGGTCTGGTCACGTCGACCCTAAAGTCTGGTTGCTCTGAGACTCCTCCTTCTATTTTTCTAACACTTCAACCTCTTCACCCTTGCTTCCAAGTTGCTAACCACAATATGTATAATCCATGTGCACATGTGTTAGCATTTTTCCAAGCATTTTTCAAGGGTTAACTGTTAGCACACTAGGTCCTAATGCATATGCGTGAATCACTTCACCTAGTGACACTCGACAACCATCTTAACCAAGATTTTCCCCTCTTAATAGTATGGCTATCGATCATAAATACACCCACACCCTCTATGGTGTCTTGAGTGCCAAAACAAAAACCTATTTATACCTTTGTCTTGATCTCCATAGGATTTTTTGTTTTTCTCTTTCTTCTTTTCCAAGTTGGAGCACTTGATCATCTCTTTTGGTCACCTTCATCACCATGACCATCATCTAGCTCCACCACTTGGTGTGTACTACCCTAGCTCAATCACAACAATTAATTATAAGGGTTAGTACACTAGGTTTCATCAATTAGCCAAAACCAAACTAGGGCTTTCAACGAGCCAAACCCGCTGTAGTAGTAGAAGCCCTTGGATGCATCATAGTTAGTAGTAGGCTTCTTTTGTGCGTTGGAGCTGCTAGAGGACTTGGAGGCTATTGTTGGTGCTACCACCATCACCTTATCTTTATCCATTGGAGAAGCAAACTCTAGGTTCAAATACGAACGCTTCTTCATCAAGTGGTACTCACAGAGGGAGTTAGGGTGGCTCACGTTGTTAGAGCACTTCCAACCCTTGCCATCATTCTTCTTGTACTTCCACATCTGTGCTACCCCTTCCTCACCCTCCTCTTTCTTCGCATTTGCATTCTTTTGGGTCTATCTTTCTTTATTCTCCTTCATTGTAGCCTTCTTCAATGTTGTCTTCTTCAGTATCTATAGTTGTGTTTTGTCACTACTAGCTATGGCCATGGCCATCGTCTCCTTATTCTTCACGGACGTGACCAACATGCTGGTTGAGGAAAGGTGGCATACACAGGAGTCCATATTGACATAGTAGCTGTCAAGGAGGTCATCCACCTCCTAAATGGAAAAAAGCAAGTAAATAAACAAAAAGTAGCAAGTCATCATCATACATAACAATAATGTTCAGCTTGCTACTTTGCCAACATAGGGGACATAGATCTAGAGTTTGACTTGAGCCACCAAGAGTGGATTACTGATTAGAGATAGATAGAGAGAGTAGGAAGATATGGTAGGATAGGGAGATGCTAACCTAAGGATCAGAGAGGGAGAGGTCATCCAAGAGCTCCCATGGTGAGCGACTGAGCTTACAAGGACCTGAGGATTAGGAGCAGGGCTTAAGAAGCCACCAAGATCGTGAGATATGAGTGACATCGGACACGGTTCTAGGATCAGTGGTGGCGCTAGGAGCACGGGATGCAGAGCTGTGGGAGTAGAGTAGGCAGTGCCAAGGAATCAAGATGTTCTCCTACGAATCTGCATGGTCTCGGGATAGAGGAAGAGGAGAGCAGATTGGTATCCTTGAGGCTCTAGGGTTTGTGATTTGAGTTGGGAGGAGGTGGAAGGGGTATATGTTGAGGAGGAAATGGGAAGAAGGTTCTCTTGGCTCTGCTTTTCTTTAGGCTCTTGCCTTTCACGTGATGTACCACCAGTTACAAGATGAAAGTGCACAACAATATTTTCTTTGGGCCCATTTATATTTGTGGCTTGTGGGGTCCACCACTTAGTGACTCACATGAAAAAAAGCACTAAAACAACTTTGTGTGCATGTGGTGAGTTTTGTAGCCCTATGAGCATACAAATTGAACCATAGGAAAGAGGGAGAGGAGCACTACTATAGCAAACATATCATAGTCGATTCGTAACCCCCCATTGTAGCCCGATCTCGGCCTCGGCAGTAACCGATCAACACCGTCGGTTCACAACTGACTGTGATGGACCCTCAACACCACCACATTGGTCAATGATCTGACTATAATCGTAGTAATCACCGTCACCTTGCACAATGACCTGACTATGTGTAGTGTCAGTTCACCATCGCTTTTTACATCTGATACGTCTATGTTGATGTGAATAGCATCATCGTTTAGGTGCTTGAACCACCTATGTACTGCTCATGATCATCGTAGCATTGCACAATGACCTGACTATGTGACGTGCTGGTTCACGATCGCTTTGACATCCAACACGTCTGTTGAAAGGATCAAGATGCCCAAGAGGGGGGTGAATTGGGCTTTTCTAAAAATTAATTGCAAGAATTAAATCCTACAAGCCGGAATTCACCCCTAGTGCCTACTTGTGTTCCTAGAGATTCTACCGATAAAAGTTTTGCACCCTAGTTTCCAATCCTAGTCTAGCATGACAATTCTAGGAAAGTAAATCAAGCAATGAATGTAAATACGAGAATGTAAATGCTTGAAAGTAAGGGCAAGGAACACGACGATGTTTTTCCGAGGTATCGGAGAGTCGCCACTCCCCACTAGTCCTCGTTGGAGCACCCGCGCAAGGGTGTAGCTCCCCCTTGATCCGCGCAAGGATCAAGTGCTCTCTACGGGTTGATTCTTCGACACTCCGTCGCGGTGAATCACCCAAAACCGCTCACAAGATGAGTTGGGTCATCCACAAGCTCCGCCGGATGATCACCAAACTCCCAATCACCACCAAGCCGTCTAAGTGATGGCGATCACCAAGAGTAACAAGCTAGAACTCTCACTTGACCACAACGAGCCTAATGAGAAGGTGGATGCACACTTGCTACTCTCTAATCACTAGTGAGGAACTCTCAAGCTTTGATTCTCAAAACACAATCCTCACTAGAGCTCTTGCACTCCCTTGCACTCCAAAGGTGTTTCACAGCTGATCAAATGAGCAAGAGGGCTCTAAAAGAGGTGGTGGGGATGTATTTATACACCCCACAGTCGAAACGAACCGTTACCTGCCAACTCAGCAAAACACGGGGTGACCGGACGCGCCGGTCGAAGTGACCGGACGCGCCGGTCCCCTCCAACGGTCGAAAAACCGAAAACCTGACTGAGTGACCGGACGCGCCGGTCAGGGGTGACCGGACGCGTTCGATCGTGCAGGGAGCTTACTGTAACGAGACCGGACGCGCGACCGCGTCCGATCGGTGATGACCGGACGCGTCCGGTCGTTGCTGGACCTTACTGGAACGTGACCAGACGCGCCGATCACACCCAGGTCGCGTCCGATCAGGTGTTTCCCCTTAAGCGACACGTGTCGGCCCTGACCACCGCGTCCGGTCCTCGCAAGGGCCGCGTCCGATCGTCAGTGCCGATACGCAGTCGCGGACTTGAACTGACCGGACGCGTCCGGTCAAGCCGAGGACCGCGTCCGGTCAAGGGAAAAACACCCTAAACTTTCCGAAACGCGTCGCAACTTGAACCAAGTTGCTTTCAACTGAACTTTGAGCTGTTCTAGAGCTGCCTAGCACTAAGTTTAACAAGTGTGCACCACACCTAAACATAGGACTCACCTAGGTCAAGCTACCCGCTCATGCCCCCCTTTATAGTACGGCCAAAAGAGAAAAACGAAGATCCTAACGACTATTTCGAATGTAACTCAACACCTCGACATCCGGAACTAACCGTCCTTAATCTTGACGTCACTCCTTTGAAAACCAAAATGATTTCCATTAAGGGGCATGAATACCATGGTGCCCAAAGCAGTTATAACCTCCATGACCTAACTTACCAAAGTTTCTGCAAAACACACGTTAGTCATGGTAATAAAGCGTTGTCATTAATTGCCGAAACCAAACCTCAGGGCCTAGATGCTTTCAATCTCCCCCTTTTTGGTGATTGATGACAACACTAAGATTCAAAAGATTGGAGTTGAGGTTTTCGAGCATGCTTGGTTCGCATAAGCAAAAAGCAATAAGCACAAAAGGTTAGGAATTGCTTATGTGCCCCAAGCCAAAAGAGTGTACTCATAAGATAAGACAAAAAGCATTAGTACACATAAAGATATAGCTCATAAGAAATCGGAGTAAGGCACGGAAGCACAACCTTAGAGCTATAACCAAAACAGGTGACATGAATTAACACAGTGACTAGATAAACCATTAGACTCAAAGTATCTCACACGACCACATGTCACACGAATGCAATGACTGAAAAGTAAACATGATGCATGAATGTAGCACACAAAAAAGAATGAAAACCCTCTATTAAAACTCCCCCTGAAACTACTCTCTCCCCCTTTGGCATCAACCGCCAAAAACTAGTCTAAGGATCTGACGGGGGAACAGACGGAGTAGTGTCGGGTGCCGAGGTGCGCGGAGTGATCACGAAGTGCAGAGTGTCGCCCTCAGAATCTGAGCTATCTGGCTGACCCTCTGAAGAAGAACGTGGCTGTGAAGCGGTCTGGGTCTGAGCAGGAGGAACAGGTACTGACGTAGTAGCAACAAGTGGAGCAGTCTCTGTGACCTGAGCCTGTAGCGAGCCAATAGCAGGGGGATCAGTCGAGGCAACTGACGAAGGAACAGTCTCTGTAGTGCCCGTCCCTGTCACAGGAGGAATAGCTGCCTCTGGAGCTGACAACCCTGAAGAAGTAGCAAAGGTGGTAGTGTGCGAGGGTGTCGGCTGACCAGTCAACTCGCTGTAGGTAGCACTGTAATCACCAAAGGGTGTGCCTGTCAGGAGGTGAGGGCGAGGCTGGTCTGAAGGAGTAAACCCCGTCTGAATAGGAGTGTAGCTCGGGGACTAGAACGACTGAGGGACCTGCTGCTGTGGAGAGGTGAACTGAAAGCTCGGCTGTCCCTGACTCGATGGACCACTGGACTGTAAAGCTGGAGTCAGGACAGAAGCAGGCGGAGGAACCACAACAGTGACTAGATGGCGCAGAAGGTCTAAATACTGCTGCTGACTAGCTGCACTCTGTCGCTGCATCTCGTACTGCTGTCGCTGCATCTCAACTTGCTGGCGCTGGATCTCAAGCTGCTGTCGCTGGAACTCGTCCTGACGAGCCTGTATCTGTGCAAATGCCGTAGCTGTGTCCTGAGCCTATCGCTGTATCTGCAGCTCCTGTCGCTCCTGTGCCTGGGTCAGCCTCTCAAGAATAGCCACCATGGCTGGGTCTGAGCGGGAGGCTGAACTAGAGCCACCGGCCTCGTGGTCGTGAGGCCGAGGAGACCGATACCTAGGGATGGGCTAGTAGTCCTCGTCAGTGCTGTCAGAGGCCTCATCCTCAGGGAGATCAGCAGGCTGAGCATCAAGATCGGCAAGCTCTGCCTCAGCAAGCCCCTCAACAGTGGCGTCCTGCTCAGCTGCTGTCTCTGGAATCTCAGGTCTCTCACGCTGTCCTGGCACTGGGGCCTGCTCTCTAGTGACTAAAGCCCAAAGCGGACGGATATCATACTCAGGAAAAGCGGTGGTAGTGTCTGATATCTCAGCTCTGATCTCTACTGGAAGCTGAATGGCAGATCTGATGATGAAGCATATCCAGTGAGCATAGGGCAGCTGACGATGTCCCTTGAAGCCCTCAGCTAGGGTGTCCTCCATCTCACTAAGCATGAGATCCCAAATGTCAAAAGGTGTCTGTGAGAGGAGGTGGTGAACAACCAATAACTGCATCCGAGTCAATCCCTCTCTGTAGCCAAGCCTGGAAAGAAGAGTGCGTCTGACTATAGCATCCAGGACTCTAGCTAGTGGTGTCAAGCTGGCAGGAGTGCGACGAGACCCTTCGCCAAAAGGCTCACGGAAGTAGGGTCGAATCAAATCTGTCGGTGGCACTGTCCCGCCGTGAGGGCGTCTGGGTGGAGGAGTCTGACCAAAGCAGAGCTGATGTATCTTCGTGTCTGAAGCTAGGAGTCTGAGAATCTCCCGCACTCTAGTGCTATACAGTCTATGGTCGCGGCCTCAAAATGCAAAGTGTATAAACTCATGGGCAGGATCAATCCACAGTGAAGCATAGAACTCTCTGACCCATGTGCCGCAGTATGCACCTGTCCATCCAAGAAAATCTAACAGGCCTGGCAGAAAGGACAGGTGCGGACGAAGCTGCTCTCCCACAACCTCAACAAGTGACTCAAGTCGATAGACCCTCTGTGGTCGAAAAGCGATGCCGCTGTCAACAAGAGCTCTGTAGAAATCCTCCTGTAAAGGAGTATAGAAACCCTCTGAAACTCTGGGATCCCTCTGAGGTGGGAACCACCGACTGACCTCAACGAACCTCAACCCTTGCACCTGATGTGCTGTAGCACCCCTCAAGTCAAAGTGCTCGACCGGGGGTGAACCTCTAGCCCTGGAAGGAGGACGTGCTCCACGACGCTGGCCCTCTGGCCTAGGAGTCACCTGAGCTCGTGTGCGTGTGGAGCGGCGAAGCGGTGGAGTCTGAGCTGGCTGCTCCTCTGTGCCCTCTGGAGCCTCTGCAGGTGGATCAACTGACATAGTATCCGTAGCTCCTGTGTCCTCTGTGCCCTCAGTAGCCTCTGTGCCCTCAGTGGCCTCTGTACCAAGCTGTCGACCTTCAAGATGAAAGCGACGCTCGTCAATGCGTATGCCACTGCTCCTACCTCCCCTCTCTGCCTGCTCTGCTGCATCTGCAATGGCCTGAGTAATCTCTGCATCAGTAAGTGTCTTCTTCTTCTTCCTGGCCATAATCTTGATGCGCTTTCCACGCGCAACCTCAGACAGATGAGGAGGACTGTCGTCCCCGTCACCAGGAGCACCACCAGCGTTCTTGCAACGCACCATGCTGACAAGCTGACGGAAAGCCTCTGAAAGATGGTGAACTGACACTCGAGAGGCTTGGCCTCAATCCGTATCCGCAGGCTTGGCCTCGGATTCAGCAAACTGATATCATCCTGACACACCGACAAACTCGCTGAAAAGATAGAATAGATGGATCTACTATAAGCAACATATATAACTAAAAGGTACGAAACCCTAGAGATAGCAAGCATGTAAGATAAGATATGAATCGAAACGTGATAGCTACCTCGGATCGACGAGAAGACGGTAATGGGGTAAGACGACCTAGATCGCAAGACTTCCCGAATTCGCCGGACGAGCTCTGATTTGCCGAAACATGAGATAATTAGGATTACAATGAATGAGTTACGGCAAACCCTAGCGAGGAGGTCAAGGTGACGTGAAACAACCTCGCGAAGAAGACGACGCGCGATGAAACCTCGACGACGAACGGCCAAACGACGTTACGCGAACCCTAGGGTTAGGGTTAGGGCAACGCGTGACGAAAGCCGATCGGAGGCGAGCGCGAGGCGGTCAACGGCCGGAGGTGAGGCTTGGCAGGCTAGGGCGCGGCTCACCGGCGGCGTGAGGCGAGCGGGCAGCGGTGGCGCGGCTGCGGGGCACGCGCGGGCAAGGCGCGTGGGCAGGCGCGGGCGAACGTGCGTGCGGGCAAGGAGGGAGCAGGGTGGCGCGGCAAGGCTCGCCGGAGTGGAGGGAGCGGGCGTGGTGCGGCGGCTCCGGTGAACTCGGCGGATCGGGCGAATTAGGGCTGCGGCGGCGAAAAACGCGAGCGAGATGAAGAAACACGGCCGAAGATGAAACGTTATATGAGGGGTTAGATCCGCTCGTCACGCGATGACCGGACGCGGTGGTCGATATGACCGGACGCGGTGGTGCAGCGTCCGGTCACACTCCAGTAAGCTCCTGGAGCGACCGGACGCGTCCGGTTAGGACTGACCGGACGTGGACAGAGTCCGGTCGAGGGGTACTCGGGAAATCATCGCGAATGACCGGACGCGGTGGTGGTAACCGGGACCGGACGCGGTGGTCAATATCTGCGCGTCCGGTGCAGCGTCCGGTCACTAGATCTAGAGATGGTCTTCTGGATGACCGGACGCGCTGGTGGTCACCGGGACCGGACGCGGTGGTGAAGCATCACTGCGTCCGGTGCAGCGTCCGGTCACTGTTTTTCGCCCTTCTTCATTCTGAACTTCGACGCGACTTCTCCCAATCAAGTTCTAATTCAGAGAGACACAAATAAACACCAATTGGAACCTGATATGAGTGACCTCACTCAAACCCTCAAGTTTTTCAAAATAGATTGCCTTAGGCTAGTATTATTTTTAAGAAAATAGGCAATAAACACCCGAGGAGCAACATATGGCCATGCAATAGAGTTTTTGAACCTTTAGGAGCGTCAAAAAGCTCTCTCTATCCATGGACGAACACAGAGGTTGCTCAAAGCTAAACCGAAAAGAAACGACAAACTAACAACCATGCATATGCAATGCAATACAAGAAAGTAAAGCTAGGTTGCTTGTCAAGTTTGATCCACGGTTAGGCTTCTTCACTCCTCCAAAGGAGGGTTATCGTAACCGTGTTAGCCAAGCCCTAAATGCATTGCGATAAGATAAACATGACATATAATACAATGCTATGCAAGGGACAACACAAGCTCTTTTTTTAAAGTTGCTAGAATCAAGCACATTGAGTTCACTTCTTAACCTACAAAAGGTGGCCTCATCCAATGGTTTAGTGAAGATATCCGCTAATTGATTTTCACTTCTTACACCTTCTAGTGATATGTCATTTTTAGCAACGTGATCTCTTAGAAAGTGATGGCGGATATCAATGTGCTTGGTGTGAGAGTGTTGTACCGGATTGTTAGCAATTTTAACGGCACTTTCATTGTCACATAAAAGTGGAACCTTTTCAAGAACAATTCCATAGTCTAGGAGGGTTTGTTTCATATATAAGATTTGTGCACAACAAGCCCCCGCGGCAATGTATTCCGCCTCGGCAGTGGACAAAGCCACACTATTTTGCTTTTTAGATGACCAAGATACTAAAGATCTCCCAAGCAAATGGCACCCTCCGGATGTGCTTTTTCTATCAATTTTGCAACCGGCGTAATCCGAATCGGAATAGCCAACTAGTTGGAATCTAACTCCTTTGGGATACCAAAGACCAATGCTTGGGGTGTGCTTAAGGTATCTTAGGATTCTTTTTACGGCACTTAAGTGAGGTTCTTTAGGGCATGCTTGAAAGCGAGCACACATGCACACACTAAACATGATATCGGGCCTAGATGCGGTAAGGTACAACAAACTACCAATCATAGAATGGTAGAGGGTTTGATCAACCGGTTTACCTCCCTCATCTAGGTCGAGATGTCCATTAGATGGCATTGGGGTCTTGATTGGTTTGCATTCTTCCATCTTGAATCTTTTGAGAAGATCCTTGGTATATTTTTCTTGAGAGATAAAAATCCCTTCTCTCATTTGCTTGACTTGAAACCCAAGGAAGAATGTGAGCTCACCAATCATTGACATCTCGAACTCCTTCGACATCAATTCACCAAATTCCTTGCAGTAATCTTTATTTGTTGATCCAAAGATGATATCATCAACATACACTTGACAAATGAAGATCTCCCCATTAAGCTTCTTGGTGAATAGTGTGGTGTCGACCTTCCTAATGGTGAAGCCCTTCTCAATGAGGAAGTCCCGGAGGCGCTCATACCACGCTCTAGGGGCTTGCTTGAGCCCATATAGCGCCTTGGACAACCTATAAACATGATTAGGATATCTAGGGTCTTCAAACCCGGGAGGTTGATTAACATAGACTAGTTCATTTATGAAGCCATTTAAGAATGCACTTTTCACATCCATTTGATATAGTTTCATATCATGATGTGATGCATATGCAAGAAGGATACGAATGGCTTCAAGTCTTGCAACGGGTGCAAAGGTCTCTCCAAAATCAAGACCTTCAACTTGAGAGAACCCCTTTGCAACTAGTCTTGCCTTGTTCCTCACTACTATGCCTTTGTCATCTTGCTTATTTCGGAACACCCACTTAGTTCCAATGACTCTTGCACCTTTGGGATGCTCTTCAAGTATCCATACTTGATTGCGGGTGAAGTTGTTCAATTCTTCATGCATAGCATTCACCCAATCTGGATCTTGAAGAGCTTCTTCTACATTCTTAGGTTCAACACAAGAGACAAAAGAGTGATGTTCAACAAAAGAAGCAAGCTTTTGAGATCGAGTCATTACTCCCTTAGTAGGACTCCCTATGATGAGATCTTGTGGATGTGCTTGAAGTAGAGGTGAATTTCTTGTATCAATCACTTGAGGAGGTGGATGGGGAGCATCAACATCTTGAGCTTGTGCCTCGGCTTGTTCATGAGAGATATAAGTGTCTTCATTTTCAACTCTCTCATTCTTGTCATCATCTTGAGGCACACGTGATGAAGATGGTGGATCAACAATTTGTACATCGTCATCATCATCTTTTGGCTTGATGTCTCCCACGGGCATGTTCTTCATGGCCTCCCTCAAGGGTTCATCACCTACATCATCACAATTCTCAATTGCTCCTTGGGAGCCATTAGATTCATCAAATTCCACATCATATGTTTCTTCAACCAAACCGGTGGCATGGTTAAATACTCTATATGCTTTGGACTTTGATGAGTAACCAACAAGAAAACCAATATCACAACGTCTTTGAAACTTCCCTAGGTGTTGCCGCTTCTTGTAGATGTAGCATTTGCAACCAAACACCCGAAAGAATAAGACGTCCAGCTTCTTCCCATTAAGCAACTCATAGGGGGTCTTGCCAAGAAACTTTTGTAGGAAGAGGCGATTTGAAGTATAGCATGCGGTGTTGATTGCCTCGGCCCACAACTTTTCCGGAGTGTTGTACTCATCTAGCATTGTTCTTGCAAGGGTGATCAAAGTCCGGTTCTTTCTCTCAACTACACCATTTTGTTGAGGAGTATAGGTTGAAGAGACTTCATGCTTGATTCTAATTTCATCACAATAAGCTTCTATGTTTGTGTTGTCAAACTCTTTGCCATTGTCACTTCTAATCTTCTTTATCTTGACTTCAAATTCATTTTGAGCTCTCTTGGCAAACTTCTTGAAGCAATTAGCCACTTCGGATTTGTCATGAAGGAAGAAGGTCCATGTGTACCTTGAGTAGTCATCCACTATCACAAGACAATAGAGATTACCACCCAAGCTCTTGTATGTTGTAGGCCCAAACAAATCCATGTGTAGAAGTTCTAGCACTCTTGAGGTTGACATGAAAGCTTTGGTTGGATGAGTGTTTGCAACTTGTTTGCCCGCTTGACATGCACTACAAGGTTTGTCCTTTTCAAACTTTACATCTTTCAATCCTCTCACTAGTTCTTTCTTCAATAGCTTGTTGAGAGTGTTCATTCCAACATGAGCAAGCCTCCTATGCCAAAGCCAACCAAGCGAGGTCTTGGTGAACAAACATGTCATCAAATTTGCATCTTCGGAGGTGAAGTCAACAAGATAAAGATTGTTGTATCTAAAGCCTTTGAATATCACTTGCTTGTCATCTATCTTTGAAACTTCCACTTCATTTGGTGTGAACAAGCATTGGAAGCCAAGGTCACAAAGTTGCCCAACGGATAATAAGTTGAAACTCAATGAAGCAACATAGAGCACATTTGAGAGTGAGTGATCATTTGATATTGCAATCTTGCCTATACCCTTGACTTTACTCTTTGAATTATCCCCAAATGTGATCTTCTCTTGACATACCCCATTCTCTTCAATGGAGGTGAACATACGAGGATCACCGGTCATATATTGAGTGCAACCACTATCAATAACCCAATGAGATCCACCGGTCTTGTAGTTCACCTACACACAAGAGATCAAGCTTTTTGTTTAGGGACCCAAACTTGAGAGGGGCTCTTGACTTTCTCAACTAGTGACTTGGCAACCCATATTTTCTTTGGCCTATTCTTGTTTGGGGGACCCAAAAACATGACTTTCATCTTTCCATTTGAATCTTTTCTTAGCATATAATGAGCATTGAAGGCAAAGGGTATAGCATGCTTGGGCAAGGGTTGTGGTGGTGGAGTTTTGCATTCATGAGCAAAATGATCTTCTTGACCACACTCAATACATCTCTTTGGCTTGGGCTTTGACTTGCTTTGTTGTTGTTGAGCTTTTGCTTTCTTCTCTTGATTTGCCAAGTACCCAATACCACTTCTATCCATCTTCATTACGGTGTTCATGAGTAGCTCACTTTGCAAATATTGACCTCTTGTGAACTTGCTTAGGCCGGTGTTGAGATGCTCTTTTTCTTGCTTGAGCTTTTTGTTTTCTTCAATGAGTGACTCATTTGTTGTTTGCTTCTCAAGAGACATCAAACATTTTAGCTTCTTGTTCTCATTTGCAAGCTTCTCATTTTCACTCTTGATCTTGGCATAATCATCATAGTTGCTTGACTCAACCACACTCTTGCCTTTGCTACTAGAACCTTGCTCAATGCTTTCAATGATCAAGTCATCACATGATGTAGCTATATCACACTTAACAACATTGTTAGTAGCATCATGTGTCTCAAGAGCAAGTTCATTAGCAACCACAAGACTATCATAGTCAATTTTTAATGTGGTGTATTTTTCTTTTAGAGAGTTATGTCTAGTGATGAGCTCATCATGCTTCTTCTCAAGCTTATCATGTTGATCTTTAAGTTCTTTACTAGAAGTTTTGAGCTCCTTGAGATTTGAAGACATAACTTCATTTTGATCTTTAAGCTCACCACTAGTCTTTTGAGCACTTTCAAGCTTAGATGAGAGTGATTCATTTTCATTTTGAAGTTCATGATTTTCATTTCTTGTCCTTCTTATGACTTTAGTATATTTGTTCAACAATTTTACAAGTTCATCATAAGAAGGTGCATCATATTCATCATCACTATCACTATCATCATCATCATCACTATCATGATTTTGTACCTTTCGTTCACCCTTAGCCATAAGGCATAGGTGAGTAGAGGACGATGATGGTGAAGGAGGCGGTGAAGGCGGTGATGAAGATGTTGGTGAAGATGATGGCCCCATCACAAATGCGGCAACCTTCTCTTTCTCATCATTGCTTTCATCTTCGGAGGACTCACAAGATGATTCAATATCGGTGAGCCAATCACCAACAATGTATGCCTTTCCTCCCTTCTTCTTCTTGTGGAACTCCTTCTTCTTGCCATCCTTCTTCTTGTATGGCTTGTTTTTCTTCCTCTCTTCTTCTTCATCACTTGAATCATTTTTCTTGCCCTTGTTCTTGTTCTTGTACTTGTCTTTTGGTGGTCTAGGGCATTGATGAGCTAAGTGGCCAAGTTCCCCACAATTGTAGCAATCCATCTCCGAGATTGGCTTTCTCTTGCTACTTGTGAAGAATTTCTTTTTCTTGCCGTCGAACTTGATGCCACTCTTGTTGAGCTTCTTTAGCATTTTGGTGGTCTTTCTCACCATGAGTGCAAGTGATTCATCATCAACATCACTTTCACTTGAGCTTTCTTGCACCATCATGGCTTGGCCCTTCTTCTTCTTCTTCTTGTCATGACTAGCTTTGAAGGCCAAGTCTTTCTTCTTGGAAGATGAGCCCTCTTCTGGAGTGATGTGCATGTACATCTCATGAGCATTGATCTTCCCCAATACTTGTGTCGGTGTTGCGGTGGAAAGATCACTTTGGTGAAGCACGGTGACAATGTGACCATACTTCTCAACGGGAAGAACACTCAAGATCTTCCTTGCAACATCCGATTAGCTCATTTGAGTGAGCCCAAGAGCATTGAGGTCCTCTACAAGAACATTCAAACGAGTGTATATATCATTAGCACTTTCTTTGGGAAGCATCTTAAAAGAATTAATTTTCTTTAAAGCAATGTGATAGCGTTCCTCATGCTCACTCTTAGTTCCCTCATGGAGAGCACAAAGATTTTCCCACAATTCATGAGCGTTCTTTGCATTATGCACACGATTGAAGATATCTTTGCCTAAGCCCCGGTAGAGTGCGTTTTTGGCCTTTGCATTCCACCGGTCGTACTTCTCCTCGTCACCAATGGGGTTTGCGGGATCCTTGATAGCGGGAAGCCCTTGGGTTGCGGCTCTAAGACACCCAACATCTATGGCTTTGAGATACGCCTCCATATGGATTTTCCAATATGGAAAATCATCCCCCTCAAAGGTGGGAGGTGGTCCTTCCCCGTTAGACATCTTGCTCTAGGCGGTAAAGCCTAAATTAGGAGCAACTCGGCTCCGATACCAATTGAAAGGATCAAGATGCCCAAGAGGGGGGGTGAATTGGGCTTTTCTAAAAATTAATTGCAAGAATTAAATCCTACAAGCCGGAATTCACCCCTAGTGCCTACTTGTGTTCCTAGAGATTCTACCGATAAAAGTTTTGCACCCTAGTTTCCAATCCTAGTCTAGCATGGCAATTCTAGGAAAGTAAATCAAGCAATGAATGTAAATACGAGAATGTAAATGCTTGAAAGTAAGGGCAAGGAACACGGCGATGTTTTTCCGAGGTATCGGAGAGTCGCCACTCCCCACTAGTCCTCGTTGGAGCACCCGCGCAAGGGTGTAGCTCTCCCTTGATCCGCGCAAGGATCAAGTGCTCTCTACGGGTTGATTCTTCGACACTCCGTCGCGGTGAATCACCCAAAACCGCTCACAAGATGAGTTGGGTCATCCACAAGCTCCGCCGGATGATCACCAAACTCCCAATCACCACCAAGCCGTCTAGGTGATGGCGATCACCAAGAGTAACAAGCTAGAACTCTCACTTGACCACAACGAGCCTAATGAGAAGGTGGATGCACACTTGCTACTCTCTAATCACTAGTAAGGTACTCTCAAGCTTTGATTCTCAAAACACAATCCTCACTAGAGCTCTTGCACTCCCTTGCACTCCAAAGGTGTTTCACAGCTGATCAAATGAGCAAGAGGGCTCTAAAAGAGGTGGTGGGGATGTATTTATACACCCCACAGTCGAAACGAACCGTTACCTGCCAACTCAGCAAAACACGGGGTGACCGGACGCGCCGGTCCCCTGTAACGGTCGAAAAACCGAAAACCTGACTGAGTGACCGGACGCGCCGGTCAGGGGTGACCGGACGCGTCCGATCGTGCAGGGAGCTTACTGTAATGAGACCGGACGCGCGACCGTGTCCGATCGGTGATGACCGGACGCGTCCGGTCGTCGCTGGACCTTACTGGAACGTGATCGGACGCGCCGATCACACCCAGGTCGCGTCCGATCGGGTGTTTCCCCTTAAGCGACACGTGTCGGCCCTGACCCCGCGTCCGGTCCTCGCAAGGGCCGCGTCCGGTCGTCAGTGCCGATACGCAGTCGCGGACTTGAACTGACCGGACGCGTCCGGTCAAGCCGAGGACCGCGTCCGGTCAAGGGAAAAACACCCTAAACTTTCCGAAACGCGTCGCAACTTGAACCAAGTTGCTTCCAACTGAACTTTGAGCTGTTCTAGAGCTGCCTAGCGCTAAGTTTAACAAGTGTGCACCACACCTAAACATAGGACTCACCTAGGTCAAGCTACCCGCTCATGCCCCCCTTTATAGTACGGCCAAAAGAGAAAAACGAAGATCCTAACGACTATTTCGAATGTAACTCAACACCTCGACATCCAGAACTAACCGTCCTTAATCTTGACGTCACTCCTTTGAAAACCGAAACGATTTCCATTAAGGGGCATGAATACCATGGTGCCCAAAGCAGTTATAACCTCCATGACCTAACTTACCAAAGTTTCTGCAAAACACACGTTAGTCATGGTAATAAAGCGTTGTCATTAATTGCCGAAACCAAACCTCGGGGCCTAGATGCTTTCATCTGTGTTGAGGTGAACATCATTATCACTTGGGCGAATGAACCGTTTGTTCCAAGGTCATGGTCACCGTCGCCTTGTATTACGATCCACCTAGGATGATCCTTTAATCCGTGTTGGGTTACTAAACAATTCGGTGGTGATTCACTTTTCACCAATGGGTATGCGGTAGCGATGATGACAAAATAACCAACGGCGCTTACATCCAACAGTGACAAAATTACAAACATATTTACTAATTCAGATAGGCCTTAATAGCTTACTGAACACACACCATACAGATATGATCATTACATCCATACATCATGCCCACAAATAAGAGTACATGTTATAATAACAATTGATACTAACATAACAACTGTGTTAACTGATGTACTAACACAAGAGGTACATAGATTACATAATAGAGGTACTTCTCCCTACAGACTTACATAACTAAAACAAGGTAGATGTGCTCCACTCCTATGTGCCACTCTTGCTTCTAAGGCAAAGCTTCATTTAGGTTGGTAGCCAATGCACCATGGAACCCCCTCTTCTTCCTCCCTTAGGCATTGTAGGAGACTTGTTCAAGAGCACTCAGACTCCACAACCTGCACAAAGCAACAGAATTAATAATATTCAACATATCATTGTTTTAGCTACCGAGCCAAAGTTGGGCTATTTATAGAATCAAAACAACTCCCTACCTGAACAAAGACATGTCGTAACAAGAAAATACAGCATTACTGCTCTGCTAATGATTCCATGAACAAGGGAACATAAGGATGACCTGGACAAGGATGACATGAACTTTTCTGTGTGGTACCTCCAGAAAAGTGCATAAAACCATTAAGAAACACACTTATCGCATATGTGCATAGTACGATATCACCCCATTTAGATTCTTTAAAGATCCATACTGCGGTGTTAGATGAGTAGATGTGCACACCTACGGAATCACCCTCTCTCACCCCATATTCAAACACATGAAAGTGCAAGGGGACTGTCGGACCAAACCCCAAGCGATCCTGACCACAACACACTAGCACAGGATGAGGCCGCTTCTTAGTCATTAGGTTGCAGATAACATAGCGAAACCCAATGCACTAGTGGAGGATGAGGCCGCTACAGCAATTTAAGATGACGACATCCTTAATGTGGAAGGGCAAGAAGGACAAGGAGGGTGACACTAGTGAAGTGGCATTTGCCTTTCCAGCTGCGATAGAAGAATCCGACGAGAATTTGGGGCAACTCCTTATGGTACTCGGATTCCAAGATGAGGTGGTTCTAGGAGCAACAGACACACTTGCAGTTGCACAAGGAACGGGTGGTAAAGTAGCGGAGGATGAGGATAAAAACATGGTCTATGAGAATGGATACTTTGTTCCTCTTGTTGGGGGCCTCCTTGTTGGTATTTATTAATATGCCACTTGTTAACATTGCCAGAAATGCTCATTGACATTTCTTACTTAGAAGAATATAAATGAAGGGATCTGCAAGCGCACAGATAATATACTATTGTAGCGTTTCACTCGGAAGTATTCCAGATATCGTTATTTATATTTTTACCTCAGGGAAGGATGGGCAAAATGGAATATATTGGTAACTTATACGTATGATGGAGAGATAAACCATTACCAATTTTCTACTCACAACAGGGGTAAATCAAGAGATAAATGTAATATGAATGATAAATGAACACTCAGAGTACTCCTTTAGATGGCACTAGCATGGTTAAGTAGATACAATAGAGAAATAAATTCTATGTCATTCATAATTATAAGTCAAAGTATACTATAATTAGTGTAATTACACTTAATAATCATGGCTAAGGTTAACTTCATATCTACATATAAGGGATATTACTAAGGAAGATCAAGAACAGAGCCTGATTTCCTTCGCAACTCGATCCTACTTGACCTATATTCGGGGAGTGGAGTACAAAGGACTCAACGAGAGTGTCACACTCGTGATCTACCACATGGCTCGGAATATAGGGTGTATCCGCAAGTAAACAATGTATAAGCACCAAGCTTACACAATGTCGACCACTCACCCTGTGTACATTAGAGCGAGCGCTATACAAACTCATGCTTGAACACAAAGATAATCTAGCTATACTAAGCATATAATCAAAGTAAATGATGAACATGATAAGTAGAAACATGAATAATATTAAGAACAATGTCAAAACAAATGTAGCAAAACACATGAAATATGAAAGATACAAAAGAGAGGATACAAAAGGCTATACCAAGCCACGCTCTTGACAAGATTAGGAATCCAAGCAAAGCTTGCCTCCCTCTAGATCTAACTTAACTAGATATGTCCTAAATATTTGTGGAGCTCTGAGGTTCTTCTCTTCTTGATCAGGGTTTCAAGAGGAGATAATGATTGATTGCCTCAGGGGGTAGGGGATAATATATATAGGGGGAACCATCAATCTAGAGCCCTAAGATCAAACTGACTTAAAGCAACAGTGTAGATCTGATCTATAAGGTGGTGGAGAACCAATATAGCAAAGGGGGGCTAACACGTGGGCCCAGAGGGCCGACCGGCCTGCTGGCATTGTCTCATGCTCTGCTTCCGTGATTTTCCTTCTAGTGTCTTCTAGAGTCTTTTGGAGTTGGTTTCATCGTGGATAAGCGTAATTAATTCTGACGTTTGGGTCCTCCTTGACAGTTTTCTAGATAAACCCTACTGAAAACACAGATTCAACCAAACCCATAGAATTTGTTAGTTTACACTCCTAAACCTATGTTGGTGATCATATTTATGCATTTATTCAAGTTATATTGATGGTTTATGATGGATGTTAACTACCATCAACACTCCTCCATCTTGACAAGGATTTGGTGGAGCGTGGAATAAAAATCAGATAAAAGCTTGATTCGTACTTAGATGAGTGATGAGGAAAATAAAAAACCAAGAAAGATAGATAAGGAAAGTGTAAAAGTATTATCCTCGCCTTTCGATCTTGCGGCAGTGAGCTCGAGCGGCTACGGTGGTGATGAGTACCAGCCTGGCCACCAGTGCATCTGTGTGGGTGTACCAGCGTGGAGCACTAGCTTATCGGCAGTGAGTGGCAGCTTGCACGTTGCTGAGTGGGGCAGTCGCGCCGTTCAGCACTAGGGAGCAAGAGCAGTGACCAGAAATAGTGTTGGTATTTCTTAACGCAAACAGAAATAATCCGCAAGCTCACAGAATTACCATTGTAGCACTTCACCGAAAGTATTCAGGGTATCGTATTTTCATAGGCAACGGAGGTATTTTTTTCTAGCTAGTTTATCCAAGGACAACACAAGGTTAGAGTTGGAAAGGGTAGAGAAGGATTCCTATGGTGTTAGGGTCTAAGGATAGATAAACTCTTCTTCTACTTGCTTACTTCAGGCACCGGTGAACACCTGGTCTGTCAAGCGTTGCCGGCCTATAGCTCTACACTGTACCCAAATATGGGGATTACAAGGGACAAACAGGGTTATCACCATCTGTCGTCTACCCTTCAACTGTGGGGTACGAGGCAAACGAAGGTAGCCTCTAGCCTAGACATCATATCTACGCTATCGACTATTACTCTAGCGTTGCATAGAGTTATACATCTTTATTAGGGCTCTCTACTAGAGTATCCGCTATACGATGAACCCATAAGCAAATAAAGTAAAGCTCAACCAATGGCTTATAACCATAAGAACCACGAACACTTACTTAGCGGAAAAGTTCCGTTGACGTATAGGTGTTCGTCGAGGTACAAGCTTAGGGAGACAACCCACAGGTCTGGTGCTTCCCCGTACTCTACCTCACATCCCTCCCTACTAACTCGATCTACTAGTTATCTAGGGCCTAAGCCCTTGGAGTGAAGCTTAAGTGTGGTGCTCTTGATCCTTGGTGTGTTCTTGGAATGAGGAGGGGGTGGCCTCCTTTTAATTTATAGGTGGAGAGGAGGGTTTGATTCCTTGGAATATGCTTGATCCTCTCATTAAAGCACCAAACCGACCTCAAACCAACGTCCTAGATACGTTGAACCTAGCCCAACCCTACGGAATAGTCATTGCAAATGCGGTATCTGACAACATGCAAAAGATGGGCCCGATAAGCCTCAGTTGTGGTGTGGCCGCAAACTAGGCCCAAATGCGCCCAGCTTCGGTGTGTTGTCTTCTTTGGGCCTCTGAATGGGTCCTGCAAAGTTTGACGCCATTTGGAGGAGGTTTGCTTCGGGTTTTATGCTTTTTTTCTCCACCTGACTAGGCCCTAATTTGCCTGGTAAGTGAGCCTTCTCCCCTTGGGCTCATGTCGGGTGTTGTTACACCTTGTCCTACTGTGTATTTTGGTGTGTTTTTCTTATTATTCCGACATGTACTCCTGTAAATGAACAACCGTCAAAACTTGTGTAATTCGTTAGTTATAAGCCCTAATTCTAAGTTTGGTGTCTGTATGCTAGGATTTTATGCAAGTGTTGGTGGTTAATTATATGAGTTAAGCACCGCCAACAAATAGCAGCATTGCGGAGACATACATGTTGCGTAGCGGTCTTTGTAAGCTAAAGTAGGAGCCGTGGAAATGAAAATTTTCACAAAACTTTGTAAATACGTGCAGGAGTCTCACGCGGGCTTGGAAATTGACGACAGGGGTACCATCCTGACTGTCTGCAAGCAGTGGTGAAGCCCACCGATGGTGGTCATTAGGTGCTATGAAGATATCATACGTGTCATGTGGTCTCGAACTCTAAGACGTACAAATTGAACGTTTCAGGCAACACAAAATAGAGATGTTCAAATGCAAAGTAACAAAATATTATGAATATTATTTTTACAGAATGCAGAGGCAGGTTCAATCGAACTACTTGTGGGAAGCATTGTGAATGATGTCCTCTACATCTAGCACGGCCAAGATGCCATCGGCCACGGCGGAAAAGTCACCGACCAGCTCCTCGCGCTGGTCAAAGGACAACTCTAGTAGGAACCCCGCCTCCAACCTGCCCAAGTCCTCACCTAGCCAAAGCTGGGCAGTTGCCGAGGCCCTAAACGGCCCCTTAGCGAATTTCGTGGTTGGCCACCTCCATGACCCGCGTTGAAAAGGCACGGAGACGCTGCTCCAGGGATGCCCTCGTAGGCGTAACCGTGTGGATTGCGAGAAGTGTAGCCCCGTTGAGGGGCGTCGAAGTGGCGATTGTGTTCCGCCGACATCCGGGCAGCAACGCGGGCATTGTCCTTAGCATCCTGGTGAAGGAGGATCTGCTCTACCATATGCCAGGCCAGGTCATCATTGGCCCGACGCAACTCCGCCACCTCGGCCTATGAGGCATTCAGCTGCATTTGAAAAGCTGAAAAAGTGACAAGAATACCCTAAACTAAAGACACGACGTCGCACGAAGTGAAAGAGCAAGATCGTGTCGGATGCCTTACCAGCAAGCCACGCTTGGGCCTGCGGCCGTTCCACGCTCCGACATGGAAAGCGCCGTCTTGTCACACCCAAAATTTCTATTTTGGGTTGTACATAGAAAACACTAAATAAACAAACGATTATATATTTTTCTGAAAAATTCTAAGATTTAATTAAGGATTTAGCCATTTGAACAGTGCAAAATGTGATTTGCTAAAAAAATTTATAATTAATCTAATGGGTGTTGCATTCATGCCTTTGCATTTAATTTTATTGTGTGAAAAATGAATTGAAAAATTGTTTATGTTCGAATAGGTTTTTGTTCTATTTAAAAATTATAATAGCAAAGCTTCAAATAATGTTGTCAAAAATCTGTTTCAATTTACTTTAAATTTCAATTTTAATTCTGTTTCAAAAAACAAGTTCGATTTGGTTCCAAATGTACTATCTCCGTTCCAAATTATAAGTTACTTTGACTTTTTTGGTTTATTCATTTTACTATGTATCTAGACATATTATTTATCTAGATGCATAGCAAAATAGATGTACCAAAAAAGTAAAAGAGACTTATAATTTGGAATGGAGGGAGTAGATCAAAGCAGTTTCAAATTTGATTTGATTCAAAAAGGTTTAAACTCTAGTTTTAAAATGAACTTTTAAAAAAATAAATAAGACCGTCCTCCTCTACTTCTGCTTTGGGCCAAAACCACCTTTTCCTTTTTTCCTTTTTCACGCCCAAGCCCAAACTGCCCTGCTCTGGCGTGGGCTTGGCCCAGTTCGGCGCCCCTTTCCCCGAACTACAAGGCGCCCGCCGCCCCTCTGCTTCCCTCTCTCACTGCCAGGCAGGCCCGCGTGCCACTGCCCTCCCCTCTCTGCGTTCACCGACAGGTAGGGCCGGCGTGTCGGACCCGTCCCTCACCTCTTGGTCGCGTCCTGTCTCCGCCATGGCCGGATCTCCATGGACCGAACCGCCGCACGACCGAGCTCCCGCGCGCGGACCACGCCCCACCCCTTCCCTCGCTCCACCCTCGCTCGCTGAGGCGGTCCGCCGCGACCCGTTCTCCCCGCGGCACCGAGTCACGGCCACCATCGACGGCATGCCGAGCTCCGCGACCCGGCTCCTCCCCTCGCCTCCTCCACTTTAAAATCCGCACCAAGCTCTGCAGGAACACGCCGCAGCTGCCTCACCTCTCCCCGTGCTCCCTCTCCCGCCTCAGCGCCTCCAAGAGCCGCCGCCGTCGCCATGGCCGAGTCCTGCTCGAGCTTTCGATCTCCATACACACAGCCCCAAAAGCTACCTCGCTTCCACCTTCGGAATCGCTCCCTGGGACCAATCCTCGCCCGCAACACCTTCTCCCCGACCTCACCGGACTGACCGACCGCCTTTCCCCGGCTCCCTGCCTCTCCGTGCCATCCCCGTCAAAGAGAACCCCGCCATCAACTCTGCAGTGAGGTCCTCCCTCGTTCTCTCCATTTCTCGCCGTCCGCCGTGCCCTCCAGCTCGGAGGCGAGCTCGCGCCGGCGAACTGCCGTCGGGCATGGCCTTGGCACCTTATTTTTTATTTTGAGTTCTTTCTTTCTTTTAGGTAAAAGAAAGAATGCTATAAGTAAAAGCAAAGACCTTAATTTTACTTTACAAAAAAAATTTCTTTCTTTTGTTATTCGAGTCGAAGAAGTATGAGAATTTTATAACTACCCAAAAACGACCAATCTTTTCATTGGCATAGCTTATTTGTTTAATAGCTTATTTGTTTAATAGTTAATTGTTTTTGTTACAGAAAAATATATTAATTCATTAAATTAATTCCACTTTTTTTGAGGTTGATAGTTTATTTGTTGGGAAAGAGTCGATCCTTCTCATTTCAGGATTGATCATCTTGAGTTCTCTGCTCTGTTCCAGCAAAACCATAAAGCAGAAAAGCTCCCTGGGCCGTCGGATACCCAATCCGCGGCTCAGATTAAAAACCCCAACTGAACCGGTATAGACCGGGTCCACAGTACCGTGGACTCAATCCACCGCGGCCACCTCCTCGCGTCCACCGCACAGTGAGTGAATGGAGCAAATCGGATCACGCCACGTGGTGGACATGTCGTCGACAACGTGGTCAACCCAACCGGCCCGTCTCTTTTGCATTGGAGCCCTCTTACATTTTAGGTGATTCTTTTGCTCACGAGTTCATAACGACGAGTACTACATGTAAGTAACTTTTATACCATGTTTTTATACTACTAGCAAATATGCTCGTGCGTTACAACGGGAGAAGAAAAATAAACTATCAGATGTTAATAGAAAAAAAGATAAATATTGTTATATATCTATTTATATTTTACCTTTTTTTCATAAATTTTAATGGCTATAATTTATTTTATAATGATCAGGACATTCATAATAAAGTTAATATTGTTAATAATATGACAATGGCCTATTAAGCCTGACGAATTTAAATAATCCCATTTTACCGAATCGTAAGTTTCTTTTTTCATAAATTTTAATGGCTATAATTTATTTTATAATGATCAGGACATCCATAATAAAGTTAATATCGTTAATAATATGACAATGGCCTATTAAGCCTGACGAATTTAAATACTCCCATTGTACCGAATCGTAAGTTGTTCGGACTTTTTTAAATATATAGATTAACTACACTTCTACATATACATTACATCCAAATACATAATAAAAGGTATATATATCGAAAAGCTAGAACGATTTACAAATTAGAACAGAGGGAGCTGAACCTTGATTTTTTTCCAATTGTAAGACACAGAAATATTTACTTGTAATATATTGTAACTTTAATCTATATCTATATCTATATCTATATGGATCCTAATCCAAATTCAGATCCAAATACAAAAGGATAAGAATAGAAAATTACCCTAATATAAAAACCATAAAGAGTTTACAGGCTCTTTTGTTTTTTTTACCAAGTTTCAATTTTATTTTTCAGGGATCTGAACACAAAATACATGTCCTGTTTTTTCACGTTGGTTTTCCATCCATCGAGTCATGGTACCGTGTCCATCCTAGTTTCTTTTTTTCTTTCGTCTGTTTTTTTTTTGCACGTATGAGCGACTGGTCTTTCCTTTGTATACAAGAAATAATAGGCGAGGCACGAGGATAGCAACATGCTTACTATAATTGTTTTGCTCTTTCTCCTATTAGACTCCAACCTAGGCCATGTTTAGATTGAAAAAAAATTCAACCCGATAAATAGTATCACTTTCGTCTTATTTAACAAATATTGTTCAATCGTGGACCAACTAGGCTCAAAAGATTCATCTCGTGTTCCCAACTAAACTGTGTAATTAGTTATTTTTTTACCTACATTTAATACTCCATATAAGCGGCTAAAAATTGATGTGATGGAGAGAGAGTGAAAAAACTTGGAATTTTAAGGGGACTAAACAAGGCCCTAGACTCTAGTAAGCATGTTGGTAGCGGGACGTGCTAGTTCCTGAAGCAATCTCTGTGCGTCTCCAATGGATTTTTAATCCAGGCAAGCGGTGCTGTCCAGAGCGTGGAGTCTGGAGACGTGATTTCCCAAATCCAATGTCCAACATTTAATCCTTTCTTCTTCACGTGATATTTTAAACAAACCGACTACAGCACAATATAGCAGCACCTTTCGAAAGCGGACTCTGTATCACGCTGTTAGACAAGAACTATTCTAGCTCGTATGAGCACAAGGTATTATATATATATATATATATAAATCGATAAGAATTATTCTAACTCATATGAGCACAAGGTATTATCTATATCTATACTTATATATATATAATAATAAAGAGGCAAAATTTTCGCTAAGATTTTTTTTCACCTACATATAAGATGTAAGACTCTTCCTAAATCAAGATTACATATAAGATGTAAGACTCCTCCTAAACTAAGATTCAATCTCAAATACATCTATTTTAAGAACATGAGTTAAATACGACCTCTATATTGACCCGCACTATTAAAAAAATGTTTACGGCGAAAAAAACACCGTCCAGTTTCCAAAAAAAATGAAAACCACCGTTCCATTTCTTCTACAGCAAAAAAAACTTTTCTGGAAAGAAAAAGATATATGGCAAAAAAAAAACTGTTTACAAAAAAAAATACCGTCCAGTTTTCAATAAAAATCATAACCACCGTCCTGGTTTCTTCTACGGCAAAAAAAACTTTTTCGGAAAGAAAAAGATATACAGCAAAAATACCTGTTTATTAAACAAACTCAAGACACCATAAAAAATATTGTCTGAAAATGGATTGGTCGAAATGAATGACCATGTATTAATCTGATGAATAGTGATGTATATATACAAGCCAATGGATGTCCAATGGCCAAAGGATGCCTATTGGTGCCGAAGGGGCCTAAACGGTTGAATATGCTAGAACCGTCATGAGCAGTTGCTAATGATGGGAATTACAATAATTGATCAGTAATTAATTAATCCTAATTAATCTCAACACTCCCCCTTGATCAATTTGATCTTGTGTAGGCACCTTTGCTTGTTCATCAGAAAATGTCTTGAAGCTTTGGAAAACCCTGTGGGAAAAAACCAAAGTATATCGATATACCAGGTAAAACTCCTTAAAACCCAGTGGGAAAAATAAGGAAAAACACCATGATATATATATAACTCTCAATATTAATAGACTCTTGAGTATTCCCAAGATATAGTCTAAAACAATTTGATCAAAGATCAATATGTCATAATTATCTTCGAAAAAAAACTCTATGAGGAAAATAGATAATATGACATTTATTATGTGTTACCATTACCTCATTAAAAACTTTATGTGAGAAAACTCTAAAGGAGTAAAACTCATATAAAAGAAAAGAGTATAATGTAAAGTTGGAATAGGTTATGTTTAGAGAGTTTCTCCCCCTGATTCTTGCAAGTCTCTAAGTCTTCTCATACCAATACCATCAACACATTTACGAAATGCGGAATATGGTAGAGATTTTGTGAATAAATCTGCTAGATTATCACACGACTTAGTTTGCAAGATTTCTATTTCTCCATTCTTTTGGAGCTCATGAGGGTAAAATAACTTAGGAATAATATGATTGGTCATATTACTCTTAATATAACCTGATTCCATTTGAGTAACACATGCCGAATTATCTTCAAAGATAATCGTAGGTGTATTAAGTACACCAATACCACATGATTGTACTATGTGGTTTACCATTCTGCGAAGCCATACGCATTCGCGTGATGCTTCATATAAAGCTATTATTTCAGAATGGTTGGTAGATGTAGATACTAAAGTCTGCTTTGAAGATTTCCAAGATATTGCTGTTCCACTTTGCAAGAAAACAAAACCTGTTTGTGATCTGCCATTGTGGGGATCTGATAAATAACCAGCATCTGTATATCCTAACAAAATTGGATCTTGATTTCTGCTATAGAATAATCCAAAATCTCTAGTGCCATTGAGGTATCTCAATACCGTTTTAATTCCTACCCAATGTCGTTTGGTAGGTTTAGCACTATGTCTTGCTAGCAAATTTACTGCAAATGCAATATCTGGCCGAGTGCTATTAGCAAGATACATTAGTGCTCCAATGGCACTTAGGTAAGGGACTTGAGGCCCCAATATCTCTTCGCCTTCATCCGATGGTCTAAAAGGATCCTTCTCAATGTCTATGGATCTTACTACCATCGGAGTTTTTGTTGGATATGACTTGTCCATATTGAATTTCTCCAATACCTTTTGGACATAGGTAGCTTGGTATATAAATATACCTGAGTGAAAGTGCTCAAGTTGTAAACCTAAGCAATATTTGGTTTGACCCAAATCTTTCATCTCAAACTCCGTCTTTAAATGATGACGTGCTTCATTGATATCAGGTTCATTGCCGATGATGTTAAGATCATCAACGTACACTGATATGATACAAAATCTTGTTGACGATTTCTTAATGAAGACGCAAGGACAGTCATCATTATTTGTGTATCCCTTTTGTTTAAGGAATTCACTTAACCGATTGTACCACATTCGGCCCGACTGTTTCAAGCCGTATAACGACTTTTGCAACTTAACGCAATACATGTTGCGATTTGCCTTAGGATTCGGTATACTGATTCCATCAGGAACTTTCATGTATATCTTATAATCCAATGACCCATATAAGTATGCGGTCACTACGTCCATCAACTGCATAGATAGACGATTTTGTACTGCCAACGATATTAAGTATCGGAACGTTATACCGCTCATTACTGGAGAGTAAGTTTCGTTGAAATCAACGCCAGGTCTTTGCGTAAAACCTTGTGCCACTAGCCTTGCTTTATATCTCACCACTTCGTTATTTTCATTCCTTTTACGGACGAAAACCCACTTGTACCCCACAGGGAAGATACCAGGAGGTGTTGGCATTACAGCCGAAAACACCTCCTTTTATTAAGCGAGGCAATCTCTGTTTCAATTGCAACCTTCCACTTATCCCAGTCTGAGCGCTTCTTGCACTCAGTCATTGACTTGGGATCCGAATCGGTTAGAAGGATGTTTGCAATTTCTTCAGAGAAATATGTGTCGACTATTATGGACTTACGATTATAAGACTCTCCAGTCTCAGCAAAATTTATAGAAATTTCGTCTACCCTTAAAGATTCATCATGATTTTCCGAAACAATGGATCTAGGGTTTTCCGATATTCCACCCTCAGCATTTATGCGCATAACTGAGCTGGATTGTGGATTACTTTTATCCACCGGACAATGTATGTCCTCTAGGTGTCTTTCAACCAAAGGTTGAGTTGCATTTACAGTCTTCTTTTGCTTGCCAGCAATCACATCCTGCATCTTGGAAGTGTTCCTCCCCCTCTTTTTACCAATAGGGGGTTGAGTGGTTTTATTAGGTACCTCCACTCGTTCAGGCACATTCCTTGCAGGATGGAGAGACTTTGTGACACCTTTATATGAGAAAGCGTCTGGCAGATTGTTTGCAATATTTTGCAAATCAATGATTCTTTGAACTTGTAGTTCAGTTTCTGTAGTACGTGGATCAGTAAATGAAATGTCTTCTGCATTCCAATTAACTTCCTGGCATTCATTTTGGTACAATTCTCCCCCTAATGCCGGGAAATGATCCTCATTAAAAATACAATCAGCGAACCGGGCAGTAAATAGATCTCCCGTAAGAGGTTCTAAATACTTAATAATAGACGGAGATGTGTATCCAACATAGATCCCTAGTTTCCTGTGAGGACCCATCGAAGTTCGCTTAGGTGGTGAGATAGGTACGTATACAGCGCACCCAAACTTACGCAAATGGGAAATACTCGGAGGATTCCCACGTACTAGTTGCAATGGGGAGGTCTCGTGATATGCAGTTGGTCGTAGTTGGATTAGGTCAGCAGCGTGCAGAACTGCATGACCCCAACACGACGTAGGCAATTTGCAATTTGTCAATATAGGTCTTGCAATGAGCTTGATTCTTTTAATCAACGATTCAGCCAAACCATTTTGTGTATGTACATAAGGGACTGAATGCTGAACCTGAATTCCCAATGCCATACAATAATCGTTAAAAGTACGGGATGAGAATTCAGCGGCATTGTCCATCCGGATTGATTGAATCCGATGTTCCGGATAGTGTGCCTTCAACTTAATAAGTTGGGCCATTATTTTGGCAAAAGCATGGTTTCGTGTCGACAAAAGGGACACGTGAGACCATCTAGTAGATGCGTCTATCAAAACCATGAAGTACCGGAACGGTCCCGATAATGGTTGAATCGGACCGCAAATATCGCCTTGAATCCTTTCAAGGAATTTAAGTGGTTCATCTCGAATTTTAAGATATGATGGTCTTAAAATTAATTTCCCTGTTGCACAAGCAGTGCAACAAAAATCTTTATTTTGGGGAAATTTAGCGTTTTCCATATCATGACCTATGGAATTGCCGATAATTTTCCTCATCATCCCTATTCCAGGGTGCCCAAGTCGATCATGCCAGTTTCGGAATATACCGACATCTTGGAAAATAATCTTATAAGCAACATGTGCTATGGGCTTAATGTATGTATAGTACAATCCAGTTTGGAGTGAAGAAATCTTTTCACAGATTTGTTTGCCATATCCAGTAAGTTTGGTAAAGAGAAGAAATTCCTCTTTATTATCCATATGTGTCTCCACATGGAGACCGTTCTTACGGACGTCTCTAAAACTTAGAAGGGTACGAGTAGAGTCAGGATACAACAATGCATCCTCTATCGTAATTTGCGTACCCATGGGGAGAGTAATAATGGCTCGTCCTGAGCCAACTATTAACGCATCTCGACCCGCAATGGTCATAATATTTCCTTCTCTTTTCTTAAGAGTCTGGAAATATTTTATTTCTCTAAGTATAGAGTTTGTGGTACATGAGTCCACAAGGCATAATTCTTCCTCCTTTGGATTGAGGTCAACAGACATCTATATAAAAATGAATGTAAAATAAATATTCAAATTTAACACATAGAACGTATACATATAATATATTAATTATCAATACAAGAGTATGATATTACAAAATCTATGAGTTCTATAATATAAACAATACAACTTATATACACACTAATTAATACAATCCAAACTACTATAAGGATGTATAACATATATTATTACAACAATAGTCTATAGTGATATCAATGTTTTGATCGAGATTATTCGAAATCTCCAAACATGTCTCCAGAACTGAAATCTATGAGCATGTTGTCCGACGATGGAAGGTCTTTTTCGAAGTTTAGAGGTTTTTTGTTCACTTGTTCTTTAGGGGCTTGATTAGAACAACCCTCTTCCACAACAGCCTTAGATGCAAGATTGAAGTGTGTCTCATATCTTGTGTCTCCTGCTGGCTTAGCCTCTTTCAAAGACTTTTGGTACAAAGCTACCAAATGCTTAGGTGTACGGCAATTCTTGGCAAAATACGTGAAATCCCCACATCTATGACACTTGTTGTCATTTTTGGGTTTCACATTTTTCTTCTTCCTCTTATTTGAATTAGGTCTTTGTCTTTTATTGTGTTTGCGTTTACCAGTTCTGTTTTTTGGATCAGATCCATTGAACTTATTCTTATTCCTAGGCTGTTTCTGTACATTGTGAACCTCAGGCAAAGGCGCCAAACCAACAGGGCGCTTATGATGATTTTTCATAAGAACTTCATCATGTTTTTCTGCCTGAGACAATGTATGAATAAGCTGGGAATATTGCTGGTAATTATGAGCCCTGTATTGCTGCTGCAATACTCTATCAGATGGGAGCATAGTAGAGAGTGTTTTCTCTATCTTGTCTGCATCTGATGGTTCTTTCTCGCAGAACTTCAATTTAGAACAAATTCTATGAACATCATGATTATAGTCTGCCACAGATTTAAAATCTTGGAGACGTAAGTGATTCCATTCATAATTGGCCTCTGGCCAAATTAATTCCTTTTGCTGTTCATATCGCTCTTTTAGAGCGACCCATAATTCTCGAGGATTTTCAATCATAAGGTATTCAGATTTAAGGTCCTTATGAATGTAAAACCGTAATAAAGCTAGAGCAGTAAATGTATGCTTCTCTTGTATGGCGGCCCCTTGTTGGGGTTCCTGAATTGTAGCCAAAAGACTACGAGAGGCAAGCGCTATTTTGATATCAAACGCCCAAGTAGGGTAATTGGTACCGTCTAACGCGAGTTCCTCGAACTCCTTAGTAGCCATGATCCTACGTGGATAACCATGGATGAATTAATTTACCGTTTGGTAAATTAAAATCAACGTGGTAATGTTGTAATATTAAATACAATATTCTTTATATTTATATCTTATCATAGTTTTGGATTGTTGTAGGTAATCACAAATTGTGTAGACCATACACTAAATCATCATAAGTTTTGATATACACAAGACAGATAGTCTCTATATCATAGATAAAGAGTAGATCTTTATAGTAGGCAAATATATTGCTGCCTAAGCACGATCTCTGGGCAGGATAATTCACAAAGAATTAAACACAGCCTTTGCTTAGGACTCTACTATCTTGTGTATTAGCAAAATAATATGATGAAGATTACAATCCAAAACCTTTATTTTGGGTTAAAACACGGTGTAGGTAGTCATCAAGTTTCAAAGAAACAAGATGTAGACCTCTTAGTAACAGGTGATTTGATCACTGCTATGGTACGGTCTCAGGGCAGGATAATCCACAAGTGGATTAAACGCAGCCAATACCATAGACTCCATTACCTTGTGTTAATTATCCAAAATAAACAAGATATTTATATTGCAATGTGAATTCTATAGATGGCATAGTTAAATTGCAACTAAGTCGACTAGCAATTTTAACTTGTATGTGATGCAAAATTGTGGTTTGGGGCACCAACAAACCCAATGCTATCATAAAATAACAAGTATAACTTTTATGTTGATGCAAATTAGAGGGTTTGTGTGCATCAACATAGCCCAAAACAATTATCAAAGTCACAAAATGTAATATGTATGATAGAATCACATGGCATTGTATAATAATATAATCAAACCACAAATTATATTTACAATGACAATATCCAGCAGGTACAGAGCAATAACAATTAATATAAATAACAGATGTTCTTGCAGAAATCAAACTAGCAAAACATATGCTAATTAACTTATACTACTGCTGACTGAAAATAGAAATAATAAAAGAAAGAAGAAAAAAGAAAAAAAAAAGTAAAGCAAGCCAGCCGGTGGCGGCCCAGTGGCCGGCCAGGCGCGGCCCAGCGGCCAAGCCAGGCGCGCGGCCCAGCGGCCAAGCCAGGCGCGCGGCCCAGCCACCACCAAGGCCCGCCGCGGCTATATAAGGCCGGCGGTTAGTTTTTTCAACCCTAACCGCCCAGACCCGCTGCCCAGCCGCCGCCGCGTTCTCTTCTGCCGCCGTCGCCGCCGCTTTGCTTGGTCTGTGATCGATGCTGTCGAGGCCTCCGATTTCTCCGTCCCCTCCTCTTTCCCCCTCCCCTCCTCTCCTCTCATGGCCGGTTCCCCGGCCATGGAGGCTGACCGGCAGGGCAGCGCCTCCTTATCCCGGCGAACCAGGGACGTCGGAGCCGCCCCCACCGGCCCTCCCAAAACGACTCAGCGGCGGGGAAGCGCCTCCCCCTCGTGCGAGGAAGAAGCAAAGCCCGCGCCAAGAGCATTTCCGGGCGGGAGGATGGAGCGGCGGGTGATTTCGGCATAGGAGCGGCCTCCGGGCGGTGGAAGGAGCGGCGGGAGAGGAACGTCGACGTCGTAGGCGAAGCCTAGGGGCCAAGCCTCAGCGCCGATGTTGCTCGTGGGAAGCGGAGGAGCACTCTGGTGTGCGGCCAGAGGACCAGCGCCTCCGTTCCTCGGCATGGTGAGCGCAGGCGACGGCAGTGGAGGTGGGACCGGCCTCAGCATCATCAGCGGCGTCTCCGGTGGCGGCCTCGTGCACCTGACGAACATGGCCGGGCCATGGGTCGGGCAAACACCAAGGGCGAACTCCAGCCTCGACGAATGAGGCACCGGACGCGGCGACGAGCGAATCTCCAGGCGCAGCGACGACGGGCGACCACCACTGCTCCGACGAGGAGGGATGCGGTGGGCGTGGATGTCCCGAAGGACGCGGCGTACGGCGCCCTGGAGGAGGAACCGCTGGAGGCCGCCGGGGTGGTTGGTGCTGCGGTGGATGACGCCCTCGACGGCGTCCGTGATGGAGTCCACCATGGCATTCATGGAAGGAGTAGCGGACGACATTTTCTACCTTGGGCTGTCGTGCAGCAACTCCGGCGAAATCCTTTCGTCTGGCCTTCTTCTTCAGCGGTGCAGAAACTAGCGTGCGTGATAACGTATTGTTTGAAAATGGATTGGTCGAAATGAATGACCGTGTATTAATCTGATGAATAGTGATGTATATATACAAGCCAATGGATGCCCAATGGCCAAAGGATGCCTATTGGTGCCGAAGGGGCCTAAACGGTTGAATATGCTAGAACCGTCGTGAGCAGTTGCTAATGATGGGAATTACAATAATTGATCAGTAATTAATTAATCCTAATTAATCTCAACAAAAAACTCCCCGTTTCAAACAAAATCACGTACGTCTTCTAAACACCATAAAAAACACCCGTTTCAAAAAAAAATCCAGTACGTCTTCTATTACACCTATAAAATTACTAACGTTATCGTCGGATGAGGAAGTTAATCGCTCTGCCCGGCTTATATAATCCGGCTTCCACGTCGCCCGGCTGCCATGTGTCCCTGTAGTCCGTTGGCCGTTCCGTCTTTCCACGTATTCATGTATAGGCGTCCGTTAGTCGCTCACTTGTTTGCCATGGAGAGGAGTTTGAGCGGTGGATCACGTATTCACGTATACGCAGGTGGACACGCGGCAGCAACATACAGGCTGTCGCACGGGAGCAAGGTGCGCCGTCGCATACGAAAAAAAATATATGGCAAAAAAAAAACCGTTTTCAAAACAAACTCTTCCACGGGCAAAAAAAACATTCAGCCGGGAAAAAACGTTTCCCAAAAAAATTCCGACAAAAAACTATAAGGCAAAAAACAAATCCTTTTCTGAAAAAAGGAAAAAACCAAAACCAAAACATTTCTGAAAAAAATCTTCCACTTCATCAACATATGGAAAAAAATGTTTCCCAAAAAAAACGTTTCCGATAAAAAAATACGGCAACGAAACAAATCACACACAAATTGAAAAAAAAAGTGATTTGGACAACAAACCCTCCTGCTAATCCTTCATCCTTCCCTAATCCTTAATAATCAAATATTCCTACTACTAAACTATTGATGTAATTTGATTAAGAATAAAAAATATTTTTATTTTAACCGATTAGCTAATGGTCTAATTAATTAAATCATGAACAAAAATCTTAGGCAGTTTATTATCCAATCTAACCGGAAAAGCGATAACTAGGGTTGCATTGCCAGCAGATGTGGCGCCGCAGGAGATGGTGGCAGCTGGGCAGCGAGACGGCCACAACGACCAGTTGGGGGTGGGGCGGCGAGCAGAGAAGGAGAAGGGGGTGGGGAGGAGGTGGCAGACGCCGACGAGGTAGCTACCGCTGGCGGCAGCGACGGTGAAGCGGATGTAGCCACTAGGGCTCCGCCCTAGCGAATGAGGCGGGCTACCTGCAGGGATTCCTCTTTTCCACTGAACTTTTCCGCTCTTTCATGGATAATTAAATATGTTTACATATTTGATTCAAAAACAATATATGTTTACATATTTCTATTTATTTTGCATGATATGAGGAATTTATTAATTTGGCCGACACTATTCTAAATTGCAATTTTATAGACAGCCAATGTTCTAATGTAATTATTGCTTCACTACCGATGAATTAAATGCAAAATATACATATTTTTTTGGTAACTAAGTACAGATATAAGTTTTAATTTTCTCTCATTGCAATGCACGGGCATATTTGCTAGTATATATAAATCTAGACGGAAGAAACTCTTGACTACTGGTAGTTAGGGAGAGGTGGACGAAAAAAATGGATGGACGAAAAATAATGGCTAGAAATTTTGCCTCTTTATTATTAGGTATAGATTTAATGTAATGTTCTTATTTTGTTTTGTGGACAATGTTTGTTGTATGTTAACAGAGTGAGGAGTACGAGAACCTTCATAAAAAGAGTTTGATATTCTGGTACAAACCCAGTTTAAAGGCAAGTATCATTGACCATACTTGCACCTACCTTATTTTACTTTGAGTTAGAATAGTTAGACTATTAGTTTGCATGCAAAGTCTAAATTTGAATCTCATGTTAGGGTTTACTAGAACTTGTTTCCATCATCCTTGAAAACCCTATTTTGGATGGGTAGTTGTCATGCTTAGCTTGCATTCTTGGGCTAGGAAGGTTATAATTTAATATTGACTAATGATCTATGCAACATGTGGGTTGCTAACCTCTTTAGCAACATGGTGATTAGGAATTTGGCAAGATGAAAAGTCTGGCTGAGGGGTTTGTGCCATGGTATGGTGGATATGTTATGGATGTGGTATGTCCTGGTGGTTGGTTGTTTGGGCATGTGCTCATTTCTATTGGATTCTAAGGATCGGTTCTCGAAGCCTGCAACCCGGCTTAACAGCGTAACCCTTTCTGTGCATTGTGTAGAGTTTGGTGGCACAAAATGGGGCCTAAATCGGTGAATCCATAGTGAATGCACAGGGGTGGGAACCACAGCTTTGTAAAGGCCTTGTAGTGTGACCCGCTAAGCACCTAGGTAGTGTGAGGAGTGATGGGGAAAACACGACTCGTGGTGAAAGTGTGCAACCTCTGCAGATTGTAAAACTGGTATATCAGTCATGCTCACGGTCAAGAGCAATTTGGATTTCTTCAGGATTAGATGGCTCTAGTTCGGTTGGTGGTTCCCTTGGTAATGAAATGGTTGGTTCAGTTGGGAGCTTGTATGGAATCCAAGTGTTGGTTTGGTCCTCTGAGGAGAAGGCAAAATTCACCTAGTAATTAGGTGCTAAGGATTTAAGGAAAAATAGCATGTGTCAAACCTGTATAAGCCTTTTCTTATGTTGGCCCTCATGTCATGCTTTCCTACACTTGCGGAGTACATTTCGATGTACTCACCCTTCTCTTTGTCCCCTTTGCTACCCCACCTAGTTGTTCGTACTAGAAGACGTTGTTTCCCGAAGATGATGTCTTGTTAGGCTGGTGTGCCCCGGTCAACCTTCCTATGGAGATGGCGTCCCTTTCCACTAGCAGCTTATGACTTTTTCTTTCAGACCCACAGGCCATTTTTGTAATAATTTTTTTTGCTTATATAAGCAACTTTGCTATGATACTATAATGAAGTCGATGTATGTATGAATAAATTAATCCTGGCATACATATGTTGTGCATTTGATTTTGTCCTTAAAATCAGGTGTGACACGCATCTCCATGGTGGATCATATTATGATTAGTCCCACATAACACTCTCACATGTTCTTGGAATGTGTGTATGAGCCTAGCTCTTGATCAAGATTGAGCTAGCTTTTCTCTCTTTTCTATTAGAATATGAAAAAATGTTGAAAGCTAGCTTATGAGTCATCCATTATGGGTGCTCTAATAACATACTCGCTGATAACCTGGACAAACTATCGGGCACCTTGAAGTTGGCTAATACGGTGGCAATCTTTGCAAGCAGTGGCTTGTCGTGCTTCTTAAGGGTGGCTAGGCCATGGGCTTGAGGCGTGCAGAACTCCTAGTGTGTTGGTGGAGGATTGTGTTTTGCATGTAGGCAGTGGTTCGGGTGCTGTGGTGGTACTAGCGAGAGTCTTGCCAGGGATCTTATTGATCCCGACAACAGCGGCGCCTTCTAGCGTCATTTTCCTTTCTTGAAGGTGTTATCATGGCATTCCATAGCCCTCCTACTGATCTCCAGGTGAAAATCCTGCCTCGGTGAGGCTGGCGGCATCGATGACACTTGTCGTTTTCCTTCTTTGGAGACATCGCCTTGAAGGTCTATCTTCACGCAAAGTTGACCGCAAGTTTGGATGTCGTAGTTGGACGAGGATAGATACTTAGTCTCATTCTTTTGTTGAGAAAAGCGACATGGCAAGGTCCTGTTACGCAAAGAGAAAATAAGTAGGAAAGTCTTTAATTTCTAGATCTTTTTTCTTAGCCTGTGAGCTTTTTTCTTGTTGTTTTATGCTCGGTTTGAGTAAGGATGGCAACAGGGCAGGTTCAGATCGGATGGAGTGTCTGGGCACCCAAAACCAAAACCCGAATCTGCCCCGAACACTGATTCGGGTTAAAATCCATCCCCGAAACCGAAACCTGCGGATCCCCGAAATTCGACGGATAATTCAAAACCCAGAAAAATTCATAGCTCCTCCCTCTGCTTTGTCATGTCCTCACCTCCCCACAGGCTGCGTGCGCCGGCGGGCCACCCCTGTAGGGCGCGCGCACTCTGGGCCTGGCGGCGCCGGCTACCAATGCCGGCAGCTGCTGCGGTTTGGACGGGGCAGGGCCGAGGAATCGAGGAGGCCGCCCGCCGACGAGCGTCATGAGCGACTGCGACTCTAAGACGCAGAGAGAGATGGCGACTCCGACTGGGGCACTGGACGATGCCGCGAACTCAAGGGCCGACGGCCAAGGGGTGAGGCCTGAGGCGACGAGCAGCGAGGGAGGGATGAACGGGTGAGGCGATGAGGCCACCGTCGCCTCTCCGGGTGAGGCCTGAGTCCGCAGTCGTGTTGGGCGTCGGGTGGGAGGGATGAACGGGTGACGGGGTGAGGCGCTGAGGGAGAGAAGTGAGGATTCTAGCGTTATATACCTAGGGTTGGTAGCTGGACCACTGGTGGGCTGTACTCCTTTGGGCCTCCGATGGAGCTCCATGGGTGAAATTAAACATCCGCCCCAAAACTGCTAGATTTCGGTTATCCAAACCCGAAAATCTGTGGATGAAAACCTGAAACCAAAACCAAAACCCACAGACCTGAAATCCACGGATATCCGCCCCAAACCTGACCCACTGCCATCTTTAGGTTTGAGGCTGAGCCTAAGAGCTCATGTACCTTTTGGCTATATATATCCTATATAGATATAGAGGTCGGATTTATATCTATACCTAATAATAAAGAAGTAAAATTTCAGCCCATTTTTTTTATCCATCTATTTTTTTGTCTGGCTTCCTCTAACTACCAGACAATGGAGAGTTTCTTACATCTAGACTTATATATAACCCGCGCAGCCGCACTCATATGAGTTAGAATAGCTCTTGTCTAGCGCGATACGGAGTCCGATGAATCTTAATCCTAATCCAAATAGATACTTCTAATCGTGGGTAGATTGAATAGAGATCAAATTGAAATCCAAATAGAAAGTGATAAAAAAAGAAATTACCCTAATCTTATGTTGTATCCATATCCATATAAAAGACAACCAAGAGTTTCTAGACTTTCTTTTTTTATCACCGAGTTCCAATGAGTCCTAGTGCCGCATCCATCTCGGTTTTGGTTTTTTCTTTCAGATTTTCTTTTTCACGTATGATTTTTGGTTTTTGCTCACGTTCGGTTTCCCTTTTCCTTGTGTCTTATTTGTTTCTCCCACGTTATATTTTCCTCTTTTCAGTTTTGTTTTGCACGAATGGTTTCTTTTCTTTCATGTTTGGTTTTCCGTTTTTTCTTTTGCGTCTTACTTTTTTCTTTTCTCCACGTTATGTTTCCTCTTCTCAGTCTTTTTTTTCCGTTTGATCTCATGTTCTATTTTTATCTGATTTTCTATAAATAATTTAAATAAATAATAGATTACTCGATATTTTTTAAGGAAAAAATCCACCACCAAGATATTAATCCAGTGTAGTTTCAATTAGGAATAAAATTTATCTTATTTTTAATGGTTCAGTCTTTAGTCCAACAAATCAAATTGTAAACTCAAATCTTGACCAAATTGTTATCGGTCTGGTCTAAAATATACATATGTACCAGTGCAATCCTTGATAAGGGTTACCACTAGCCGCCGAGTTCTTCGAGCCGACGTGGCGTGGTCCATAGCGACTGCTCCAGCACGGCGCTCTTCACCATGTCCAGCTGCTATCCTCCCTCTCCACTGCACCTGAGCGCCGCTTGCTGGCTACCGCAGTTCCCCACCAGGTAAGCCATGGCTGCCGGCGGCGCCATGTTGTGTTTCACGTGCGTTTTAGAAGTTGTTTTCAAGTGTTTTATCTATATGTTGCTTATGTTGTAATGGCTATATACGTATGTTGCAAGTATATGTTTCAAGTGTTTTAGTTATTTCAGCTGTACGTTTCATGTGTTTCATCTTGATATTGCTAAAGGATCTAATGTTGCATATGTTGCAATGGCTACACATGTATGTTTCAAGTGTATGTTCCACATGTTTCATCGATGTACGTTCCAAATGTTTTAGCTGTTTCAAACGCACATTTCATGTGTTTTATCTAGATGTTGCAATGACTATACAACTATGTTTCAATAGTATACTACATATGTTGCAACGGTCGGACGGATATTGCAGAAGAGAGAGATGTTAGGACAGGGGAAGTGGCGCGCCGAGACAGAGCGCCGCGGAGGACAGGGGCACGGCGGGGATGGCGCCACGGCGAGGGGAGGAGTGCGGCGCGGCGGGGGAGGAGCACGTCATGGCAGGGGAAGGAATGCGGCATGCTTGACGTCGGGGGCGCAACCGGGATGGGGATTGAGTCACGGATGGTCGGACATGATCACTGGCATGGGACCGATCAAAGGCGGTCAGACGCGATTCACTGGCGCGGGATCTGATGCGAGCGGGGGCATCCGATGCAAAGCAGTTGCAGGCATCAGAGATGCGTCCGGACATGGGGGGCCGGACGTTCAGGCGCTAGCCCTACTGCAAAAAAAAAGAACATATACCTTCAGGTCATGGTGATCTTGGTCATGGTAAATGCGAGTTAAGAAGGCTTTGGCAAGCAACAGATGCAAATAGAGCTAGCTAGCAAGGAAGAATAGTCCTATCCTATGCATATTCTGATTGATCGAACATATGTATCTGCAGAAGATACATACTCAGTCCGTCGGATGGACTGACCCATGGATTATGGAAGAAAAGAAGCCAAGCGACCCTGCACTGCCACTGAAAAACCTATTACCATCCAAGATCCATGACTAGTCAATGGAATCGTATAGGCTAGTATTGCATCAGATTGTACGAGAAGAGAACTAGCGGAGGGGTAAAAACCCTAGGAAGTAAGAGGCGATAGGAATCGCATCAGAACCAGGACGAGGAAGATGATGTGGAGGGTCCGTGACTCCGTGGTTGATGCAGAGAAATGGAGAAGGCGCATGAGGTGGAGCGCAGCAGTCACGAGCCGGCGTGGCAGAGCACAAGCAGCAGCGACGATCGCGTGTCGAGGCAGGCGATTCCGAAGCCGGGGAAGGGGCGGGCGCCATCGCCGCAGCCGCCTCGTGCCCTCGCTTCACAAACGTAACGGGAAAGGCACGACCGATGCGTGTCGGGGCGTGCTAGACACCGGCCATTCGGACCAATGGCTCTGTCCGGCAATTTCCCGCCCAAATATTCCCGCCGATTCCAGCCAGCAGCAGCTTTCCCCGCAATTAATTCACGTGCCAATTAATTTCCACGGAGGCCTCAATGCGCCCTTCGCATTCTGCTGTGCCAGCGAGGCAAAAAATTTTTTTTCCAACTGCTTGATTTGCCCTTCACTTTTTGCATGCAGTGATGTCATATTTTTTACAAACTAGAAAAAGTCGTAACTAGTAAACCGAGTATCCAAATTGATTTCCAATTGCACCATTGCGTTTCTTACAATAAATCCTTCAAAACAAGACTTCACGTGAATATATTTAGATAATTTTTTTGTTAATGAACATTTATTCTATAAATATGGAACAATTTCTTTTATTATTGATCAAAGGCGATGTTCTAGGTTCAAAAAATAATGTTCCGCCTTCATAATAAAATATCTAGTATTCTAGTTTTATGTTCATGAAATTGATATTATAATATAGATAAAAAAATACATAACATAAATAATAATAAAAATCTAGAGTAAAAGCATAAGCAAAAAATAAAAACACGTAATAGAAAAAATTAAAAGAATATCACATAAATACTTTTCAAAACATCTTAAAATATACTATAGAACATCACATATGTACGAAATAAACATCACTAAAATACACCATAGAACATCACTGAATACATTATAGAATATAGCATATATATTACGTGAACATCACTAAATACAGCATAGAACACCACATGTGTACTAAGTGAACATCACTAAATACACCATAGAACATCACTAGATACATTATAGAACATCACATATATATTACGTGAATGTCACTAAATACAGCATAGAACATTACATATGTACTAAGTGAACATTACTAATACATCATAGAACATCACTAGATATATTATAGAATATCGCACATATATTACGTGAACATCACTAAATATACAATAGAACATCACATATATATACTAAGTAAACATCACTAATTACACCATATAAATACATTATAGAATATCGCATATATATTCAAGGTTTTAAATCTCCGGCTATAGCTGCTGAAAGCATCTGGGCCCCGAGAGTTGGTTTCGGCAATTGATGACAATACATTATTACCATGACTAACGTGTGTTTTGCAGAAACTTTGGTAAGTTAGGTCATGGTGTTGACAACTGCTTTGGGCACTATGGTATTCATGTCCCTTGATGGAAATCGTTTCGGTTTTCAAAGGATCAACGACAAGATTAAGGACGGTTAGTTCCGAATGTCAAGGTGTTGAGTTACATTCGGAATAGTCATTAGGATCTTCGCTTTTTTCCTTTGGCCGTACTATAAAGGGGGGCATGAGCGAGTAGCTTGACCTAGGTGAGTCTTTTGTTTAGGTGTGGTGCACACTTGTCAAACTTAGCACTAGGTAGCTCAAGAAAAGCTCAAAGTTCAGTTGGAAGCAACTTGGTTCAAGTTGCGTCGTGTTTCGGAGTCGTTAGAGCCGTTTTCCCTTGACCGGACGCGGTCTCTGTCTTGACCGGACGTGTCCGGTCAGTACTGAACAGTTACTGCGTTTCAGCACGGTTGACCGGACGCGGTCCTTGCGAGGACCGGATGTGGTGATCATGCTGACACGTGTCTCAGAGGGTAAAACAACTAATCGGACGCGACTGGGAAGTGATCGGACGCGTCCGGTCACGTTCCAGTAAGGTACTTTGCTGATATGACGCATCCGGTCATTACTAATCGAACGCGGTCGAGCGTCAGGTCAAAGTACAGTAAGTACCTTGCACGATCGGACTCGTCCGGTCACCCCTGATCGGTGCGTCCGGTCACTCAGCAGTGTTATTCAGAATTTCGACCGTTACGTTCGACCGGCACGTCCGGTCACGTCGATCGGCGCGTCCGGTCAGTGCGTATTTTGCTGAGTTGGCAGGTAACGATTGGATTTGACTGTGGGGTGTATAAATACATCCCCTCCACCTCTTTTAGAGGTCTCTTTCTCATTTGTTCAGCTGAGAAACACCTTTGAAGTGCAAGGGAGTGCAAGAGCTCTAGTGAGGGTAGTGATTTGAGAATCAAAGTTTGAGAATCCCTCATTAGTGACTAGGGAGTAGCAAGTGTGCATCCATCTTCTCATTAGGCTCGTTGTGGTCAAGTGAGAGTTCTAGCTTGTTACTCTTGGTGATCGCCATCACCTAGACGGCTTGGTGGTGATTGGGAGTTTGGTGATCATTCGGCGGAACTTGTGGATGATCCAACTCATGTTGTGAGCGGTTTTGGGCGATTCACCGTGACGGAGTGTCGAAGAATCAGCCCGTAGAGAGCACTTGATCCTTGCGTGGATCAAGGGGGAGCTACACCCTTGCGCGGGTGCTCCAACGAGGACTAGTGGGGAGTGGCGACTCTCCGATACCTCGGGAAAACATCGCCGTGTTCCTTACCCTTACTTTCAAGCATTTACTTTCTCATATTACTTTCATTGCTTGGTTTACTTTCCTAGAATTGCCATGCTAGACTAGGATTGAAACTTAGGGTGCAAAACTTTTTATCGGTAGAATCACAAGGAACACAAGTAGGCACTAGGGGTGAACTTTGGCTTGTAGGATTTAATTCTTGCAATTAATTTTTTAAAAAGCCCAATTCACCCCCCCTCTTGGGCATCTTGATCCTTTCAATCGGTATCAGAGCCGAGTTGCTCCTAAATTAGGCTTCACCGCCTAGAGCAAGATGTCTAACGGGGAAGGACTACCTCCCATCTTTGAGGGAGATGATTTTCTATATTAGAAAATCCGCATGGAGGCGTACCTCGAAGCCATAGATGTTGGGTGTCTTAGAGCCGCCACCGAAGGGCTTTCCGCTATCAAGGATCCCGCCAACCCAAGTGGTGACGAGGAGAAGTACGACCGGTGGAATGCAAAGGTCAAAAATGTACTCTACCGGGGCCTAGGCAAGGATATCTTCAATCGTGTGCGTAATACAAAAAACGCTCATGAAATATGGGAAAACCTTTGTGCTCTCCATGAGAGAACTAAGAGTGAGCGTGAGGAACACTATTATATTGCTTTAAAGAAAATTAATTCTTTTGAGATGCTTCCTAAAGAAAGTGCTAATGACATGTACACTCGATTAAATGTTCTTGTAGAGGATCTCAAAGCTCTTGGGCTCACCCAAATGAGTCAATCGGATGTTGCAAGGAGGATCTTGAGCGTTCTTCCCATTGAGAAGTATGGTCACATTGTCACCGTGCTTCATCAAAGTGATCTCTCCACCGCAACACTGACACAAGTATTGGGAAAGATCAATGCACATGAGATGTACATGCACATCACTCCGGAAGAGGGCTCATCATCTTCCAAGAAGAAGGACTTGGCTTTCAAAGCTAGCCATGACAAGAAGAAGAAGAAGGGCCAAGCCATAATGGTGCAAGAAAGCTCAAGTGAAAGTGATATTGATGATGCATCACCTGCACTCATGGTGAGGAAGACCACCAAGATGCTAAAGAAGCTCAACAAGAGTGGCATCAAGTTCAACGGTAAGAAGAAGAAGTTCTTCACTAGTAGCAAAAGGAAGCCCATATCCGAGATGGATTGCTACAATTGTGGTGAACTTGGCCACTTAGCTCATCAATGCCCTAAGCCTCCAAAAGACAAGTACAAGAACAAGAACAAGGGCAAGAAAAATGATTCAAGTGATGAAGAAGATGAGAAGAAAAAGAACAAGCCATATAAGAAGAAGGATGGCAAGAGAAAAGAATTTCACAAGAAGAAGAAGGGAGGCAAAGCCTACATTATTGGTGATTGGCTCACCGACATTGAATCATCATGTGAGTCCTCCAGTGATGAGAGCGATGATGAGAAAGAGAAGGTTGCCGCATTTGTGATTGGGCCATCATCATCTTCACCGACATCTTCATCACCACCTTCACCGCCACCTTCACCATCATCGTCCACTACTCACCTATGCCTTATGGCCAAGGGTGAACGAAAGGTATAAAACAATGATAGTGATGATGATGATGATAGTGATAGTGATGATGAATATGATGCACCTTCTTATGATGAACTTGTAAAATTGTTGAACAAATACTCTAAAGTCATAAGAAGAACTAGAAATGAAAATGATGAGCTCCAAAATGAAAATGACTTACTCTCATCTAAGCTAGAGAATGCACAAAAGACTAGTGATGAGCTCAAAGATCAAAATGAAATTATGTCTTCTACTCTCAAGGAGCTCAAAACTTCTAACAAAGAGTTTAGAGATGAACATGATAAACTTGAGAAGAAGCATGATGAGCTCAACACTAGGCACAACTCGCTAAAAGACAAATACACTACATTGAAAATCAATTATGATAGTCTTGTTGTTGCTAATAAAATTTCTCTTGAGACACATGATGCTACTAACCAAGTTGTTAAGATTGATACAGCAACATTATGTGATGACTTGATCATTGAAAGTATTGAGCAAGGCTCTAGTGGCAAAGGCAAGAGTGTGGTTGAGTCCAACAACTATGATGATTATGCCAAGCTCAAGAGTGAGAATGAGATGCTTACAAGTGAGAACAAGAAGCTAAAAGGGTTGATGGCTCTTGAAAAGCAAACATCAAATGAGTCACTTATTGAAGAGAACAAAAAGCTCAAGCAAGAGAAAGAACATCTCAAGACCGGCCTAAGCAAGTTCACAAGAGGCCAATATTTGCAAAGTGAGCTACTCATAAACACCATCATGAAGATGGATAGAAGTGGCATTGGTTACTTGGCAAATCAAGAGAAGAAGGCTAAAGCTCAACAACAACAAAGCAAGTCAAAGCCCAAGCCAAAGAGATGTGTTGAGTGTGGACAAGAGGGCCATTTTGCTCATGAGTGCAAAACTCTACCACCACAACCCTTGCCCAAGCATGCTAGACCCTTTGCCTTCAATGCTCATTACATGCTTAGAAAAGATTCAAGTAGAAATATGAAAGTTATGTTCTTAGGTCCCCAAACAAGAATAAGCCTAAGAAAATATGGGTTGCCAAGTCTCTAGTTGAGAAAGTCAAGGGTCCCTCTCAAGTTTGGGTCCCTAAACAAAAAGCTTGATCTCTTGTGTGTAGGTGAACTACAAGACCGGTGGATCTCATTGGGTTATTAATAGTGGTTGCACTCAACATATGACCGGTGATCCTCATATGTTCACCTCACTTGAAGAGAATGGGGTATGTCAAGAGAAGATCACATTTGGAGATAATTCAAAGAGCAAAGTCAAGGGTATAGGCAAGATTGCAATATCAAATGATCACTCTCTTTCAAATGTACTCTATGTTGCTTCATTGAGTTTCAACTTGCTATCCGTTGGGCAACTTTGTGACCTTGGCTACCAATGCTTGTTCACACCAAATGAAATGGTAGTTTCAAAGATAGATGACAAGCAAATGATATTCAAAGGCTTTAGATACAACAATCTTTATCTTGTTGATTTCACCTCCGAAGATGCAAACTTGATGACATGCTTGTTCACCAAAACTTCACTTGGGTGGCTTTGGCATAGGAGGCTTGCTCATGTTAGAATGAACACTCTCAACAAGCTATTGAAGAAGGAATTAGTGAGGGGTTTGAAGGATGTAAAGTTTGAGAAGGACAAACCTTGTAGTACATGTCAAGCCAGCAAACAAGTTGCAAATACTCATCCAACCAAAGCTTACATGTCAACATCAAGAGTGCTAGAACTTCTACACATGGATTTGTTTGGTCCTACAACTTATAAGAGCTTGGGTGGAAATCTCTATTGTCTTGTGATTGTGGATGACTACTCAAGATACACTTGGACTTTCTTCCTTCATGACAAATCCGAAGTGGCAAATTGCTTTAAGAAGTTTGCAAAGAGAGCTCAAAATGAATTTCAAGTCAAGATAAAGAAGATTAGAAGTGATAATGGCAAAGAGTTTGACAACACAAACATTGAAGCTTATTGTGATGAGATTGGAATCAAGCATGAAGTTTCATCAACCTACACTCCTCAACAAAATGGTGTAGTTGAGAGAAAGAACCGGACCTTGATCACCCTTGCAAGAACAATGTTAGATGAGTACAACACACCGAAAAAATTGTGGGCCGAGGCAATCAACACCGCATGCTATGCTTCAAATCGCCTCTTCCTACAAAAGTTTCTTAGCAAGACCCCCTATGAGTTGCTTAATGGGAAGAAGCCGGACATCTTATTCTTCCGGGTGTTTGGTTGCAAATGCTACATCTACAAGAAGCGTCAACACCTAGGGAAGTTTCAAAGACGTTGTGATATTGGTTTTCTTGTTGGTTACTCATCAAAGTCCAAAGCATATAGAGTATTTAACCATGCCACCGGTTTGGTTGAAGAAACATATGATGTGGAATTTGATGAATCTAACGGCTCCCAATGAGCAATTGAGAATTGTGATGATGTAGGTGATGAACCATTGAGGGAGGCAATGAAGAACATGTCGGTGGGAGACATCAAGCCAAAAGATGATGAAGACGATGCACAAATTGTCAATCCACCATCTTCATCACATGTGCCTCAAGATGATGATAAGAATGAGAGAGTTGAAAATGAAGACACTCATGTCTCTCATGAACAAGCTGAGGCACAAGCTTAAGATGTTAATGCTCCTCAACCATCTCCTCAAGTGGTTGATAGAAGAAACTCACCTCTACATCAAGCTCATCCACAAGATCTCATCATAGGGAGTCCTACAAAGGGTGTAATGACTCGATCTCAAAAGCTTGCTTCTTTTATTGAACATCACTCTTTTGTCTCTTGTCTTGAACCTAAAAATGTAGAAGAAGCTCTTCAAGATCCGGATTGGGTGAATGCTATGCATGAAGAATTGAACAACTTCACCTGTAATCAAGTTTGGACACTTGAAGAGCATCCAAAAGGTGCAAGAGTCATTGGAACCAAGTGGGTGTTCCGCAACAAGCAAGATGACCAAGGCGTAGTAGTGAGGAACAAGGCAAGACTAGTTGCAAAGGGGTTCTCTCAAGTTGAAGGTCTTGATTTTGGAGAGACCTTTGCACCCGTTGCAAGACTTGAAGCCATACGTATCCTTCTTGCATATGCATCACATCATGATATGAAACTATATCAAATGGATGTGAAAAGTGCATTTTTAAATGGCTTCATAAATGAACTAGTCTATGTTGATCAACCTCCCGGGTTTGAAGACCCTAGATATCCTAATCATGTTTATAGGTTGTCCAAGGTGCTATATGGGCTCAAGCAAGCCCCTAGAGCGTGGTATGAGCGCCTCTGGGACTTCCTCATTGAGAAGGGCTTCACTATTGGGAAGGTCGACACCACACTATTCATCAAGAAGCTTAATGGGGAGATCTTCATTTATCAAGTCTATGTGGATGATATTATCTTCGGATCAACAAATGAAGATTATTGCAAGGAATTTGGTGGATTGATGTCGAAGGAGTTCGAGATGTCTATGATTGGTGAACTAACATTCTTCCTTGGTTTTCAAGTCAAGCAAATGAGAGAAGGGATTTTCATCTCTCAAGAAAAATATACCAAGGATCTTCTCAAGAGATTCAAGATGGAAGAGTGTAAGCCAATCAAGACCCCAATGCCATCTAATGGACATCTCGACCTAGATGAGGGAGGTAAACCGGTTGATCAAACTCTCTACCATTCTATGATTGGTAGCTTGTTGTACCTTACAGAATCTAGGCCCGATATCATGTTTAGTGTGTGCATGTGTGCTCGCTTTCAAGCGTGCCCTAAAGAACCTCACCTAAGTGCCGTAAAAAGAATTTTAAGATATCTTAAGCACACCCCAAGCATTGGTCTTTGGTATCCCAAAGGAGCTAGATTCCAACTAGTTGGCTATTCCGATTCGGATTATGCCGATTGCAAAATTGATAGAAAAAGCACATCCAGAGGGTGCCATTTGCTTGGGAGGTCTTTAGTATCTTGGTCATCTAAGAAGCAAAATAGTGTGGCTTTGTCCACGCTGAGGCGGAATACATTGCCGCGGGGGCTTGTTGTGCACAAATCTTATACATGAAACAAACCCTCCTAGACTATGGAGTTGTTCTTAAAAAGGTGCCACTTTTATGTGACAATGAAAGTGCCGTTAAAATTGCTAACAATCCGGTACAACACTCACGCACCAAGCACATTGATATCCGCCACCACTTTCTAAGAGATCATGTTGCTAAAAATGATATATCACTAGAAGGTGTAAGGAGTGAAAATCAATTAGCGGATATCTTCACTAAACCTTTGGATGAGGCTACCTTCTGTAGGTTGAGAAGTGAACTAAATGTGCTTGATTCTAGTAACTTTAAAAAATGAGCTTATGTTGTCCCTTGCATTGCATTGTATCATATGTCATGTTTAATTCTCCGCAATGCATCTAGGACTTGTCTAACACGGTTACGATAACCCTCCTTTGGAGGAGTGAAGAAGCCTAACCGTGGATCAAACTTGACAAGCAACCTAGTCTTTCTTACTTGTTTTGCATTGCATATGCATGGTTGTTGCTTTGTCATTTCTTTTTGGTTTGGCTTTGAGCAACCTCTGTGTTCGTCCATGAATAGAGAGAGCATTTGACGCTCCCAAGGGTTCATGAACTCTATTGCATGGCCATACGTTGCTCCTCGGGTGTTTATTGCATATTTTCCTAAAATCAATACTAGCCTAAGGCAAAATATTTTGAAAACCTTGAGGGTTTGAGTGAGGTCACTCATATCAGGTTCCAATTGGTGTTTATTTGAGTCTCTTTGAATTGGAACTTGATTGGGAGAAGTCACGTCGAAGATCGGATTGAAGAAAGGCGTTAAATAGTGACCGGACGCTGGACCGGACGCGGTGCTGCTTCACCACTACGTCCGGTCCCGGCGACCACCAGCGCGTCCGGTCATCCCGAAGACTTTCTCTTGGATCTGTGACCGGACGCTCGACCGGACGCGTCGTTGTGACCACCGCGTCCGGTCCCGGACCCCACCACCGCGTCCGGTCATGCGCGATGAGTTTCCCGGATGATCTCCGACCGGACTCTGTCCGTGTCCGGTCAGCCCAAACCAGACGCGTCCGGTCGCTCCAGGAGCTTACTAGACTCTGACCCAATGCTGCTCCACCGCGTCCGATCAGGTGACCACCGTGTCCGGTGAGTGCGTCGAAAGCGGATCTGAGCCCCCATATAACCTTTTCATTCCGATCTCTTTTCTCTCATCCGTTTTTCCGCCGTACGCCGCCGTAGCCGCCACCGTTTGCCCTAGCTCCTTCTCGCCATCTCGCCGCGCGCCGCCGTGCCTGCGCCTCCTCCTTGCCACACGCTGTCGTGCCTTGCCGCTGCTCCACCGCGCCGCGCCTTTGCTCCGCCGTAGCTTTCGCCTCGGGCGCCGTCGAGCCCTAGCGCCGCAGCTGCTCCGCCGTGGCCACGCCGTGCACCTACGCCGCGCCCCTGCCCTTGCCGCCGAGCTGCAGCCACGCGCCACTGAGTTCTCCCCGCGAGGATTCCTCCGTGCCCTAACCCTAATCTTCTCCGGCCATCCTCCGTCCGCGAAGGTGAAATCATTATCTTGATCCTTTTCAATTAGGGTTTGTCGTAACGTTCCATTCAAATTCTTATCATCCATTGCTTGTCTCGGCAATCTCAGCGCTCTTCCGGTGCTTCCAGGGAACTCTCGTGCGTCAAAGGTCTACTCATCCCTTCATCGGATTCTCGCCGATTGGAGGTAGCTATTGCGTTCTATTCATATCTTATCTCATATGCTTGCTACCATTAGGACATCTTATCTATTAGATAATATATGTTGCTTATAGTAGATCCATCTATTCTATCTTTACAGTGAGTCCTGTTGGTGCTTTGTGTGGCAGTTGGTCAGTGTTGAATCCGAGGCCAAGCCTGCGGATACGGATTGAGGCCAAGCCTCACGAGTGTCAGTTCACCATCTTTTAGGGTTTTCTCAGCGGTTGGTCAGTATGGTTCGTTGCAAGAATGCTGGTGGTGCACCTAGTGACGGGGACGAGAGTCCTCCTAGACTGACAGAGGTTGCCCGCGGCAAGCGCAAGAAGACCTCCGCCAAGAAGAGGAAGAGAACACTCACAGAGGCAGAGATAGCTTAGGCAATTGCAGATGCAGCAGAGTTGGCAGAGAGAGGTTGCAGGAGTAGTGGGATTCACATTGGCGAGCGTCGCTTTCATCTTGAAGGTCTACAGCTCGGTACTGAGGCCACCGAGGAGACAGAGGATATACCTGCAGATCAGCCCACAGAGGATCCAGAGGAGACAGAGGAGCAGACCGTTCAGACTCCACCGCGTCATCGCTCAGGACGTACGCGAGCTCAGGTGACTCCTAGGCTAGAGGGCCAGCGTCATGGAGGTCGTCCACCTCCCAGGGCTCGAGGTCACCGGCCCCCAGTCGAGCACTTTGACTTGAGGGGAGCTATAGCATGCCAGGTGCAGGCCCTACGGTTCGTCGAGGTTGGTCGGTGGTTCCCACCTCAGCGGGACCCTCGAGCGTCAGAGGGCTTCTACACACCTTTGCACGAGGATTTATACAGAGCTTACGTTGACAGCGAGATTGCTTTCAGACCTCAGAGAGTCTGTTGACTTGAGGCTTTAGTTGAGGTGGTTGGTGAGCAGCTCCGTCCGCACTTGTCCTTTCTTCTAGGCTTGTTAGACTTTCTGGGATGGACTGGAGCCTACTCCGGCACTTGGGTCAGAGATTTCTACTCTTCTCTTTGGATTGACCCTGCACATGAGTTCATACACTTTGCATTCCGAGGCCGTGACCGCAGACTTTACAGCACTAGGGTACGGGAGATTCTCAGACTCCCTGCTTCAGATACGAAGATTCACTAGCTGTGCTTTGGTCAGACTGCTCCACCTAGGCGTCCTCACGGAGGTTCAGTGCCACCTATAGACATGATCTGACCCTGCTTCCGTGAGCCGTTTGGCGAGGGGTCCATACGTACACCTGCTAGCTTGACACCCCTCGCTAGAGTGTTGGATGCTATTGTGAGACGGACACTTCTTCCGAGGCTGGGATATAGAGAGGGATTGACTCGTATGCAGCTATGGGTGGTGCATCACCTCATCTCACAGAAATCATTTGATATTTGGGATTTGATGCTATGTGAGATGGAGGATACCTTGGCAGAGGGATTCAAGGGTCACTGTCAGCTACCATATGCGCACTGGATATGCTTCATCATCAGATCTGTGTGTGAGCTGCCTCTAGAGATTCGAGCTGAGATATAAGATACCACTACTGCTTTTTCAGAGTATGACATTCGTCAGTTGTGGGCTTCTGTTACCAGAGAGCAAGCACCCAGGCCAGGACAGCATGAGAGACCAGAGGTCCCAGAGACAGCAGCTGAGTAGGACGAGACCGTTCAGGGTCTTGCTGAGGCCGAGCTTGCAGATCTTGATGCTCAGCCTACTGATCCAGTTGAGGATGATGCCTCTGACAGCACAGACGAGGACTACCAGCCTATCCCCCAGTACCGCTCTTCTAGGTCTCACGACCATGAGACCGGTGGTTCAGGCTCAGCCTCTCGCTCAGACCCAGCCATGGTGGCTATTCTTGAGAGGCTAACCCAGGCCCAGAAGAGGCAGGAGCTTCAGATGCAGCGACAGGCTCAGGACACAACAATTGCATTTGCTCAGATTCAGGCTCGTCAGGACGAGTTCCAAAGGCAGCAGCTTGAGCTTCAGAGGCAGCAGTTCGAGATGCAGAGACAGCAGGCAGCCAACTAGCAGCAGTATCTTGAGCTCCTGCGACACCTAGTCACAGTTGGGGTTCCTCCTCCAGCATCTGTCCTGACTCCAGCACTACAGTCCAGTGGACCTCAGAGTCAGGGACAGCCAAGCTTTCAGTTCACCTCTCCCCAGCAGCAGGTTCCCCAGACCTTTCAGTCCCCGAGCTACACTCCTATTTAGATGGGGTTCACTACACCAGATCAGCCTAGACCTCACCTTCTCACAGGCACTCCTTTCACTGACTTGAGTGCCTCCTATAGCGAGTTGACTGGTCGACCGATGCCCTCACACACCACTCTTGTGACTTCTTCAGGGTTGTCAACATCTGAGACAATGGCTCCTCCAGTGATAGGGACTAGGACTACAGAGACTGTGCCATCGTCCATTGCCTCGACAGATCCTCCGGCAGTTGGCACTCTTCAAGCTCAGGTGACAGAGACTGCTCCTATCGTTGCTACATCTTCATCAGTACCTGCTCCTGTTCTTCAGACCCAGACTGCTTCACAGCCACGTGCTTCTATAGAGGGTCAGCCTGACAGCTCAGAGTCTGAGGAGGATACTTCACAGTTCGTGATCACTCCACGCTCCTCGGCACCTGACACGACTGCTTATGTTCCCCCGTCGGATCCTTAGTTTTGTTTTTGGCATTTGATGCCAAAGGGGGAGAGAGAGAGTAGATTCAGAGGGAGAGTTTTGATAGAGGGTCTTTCGTTTTTCTTTGTGTGCTCATTCTGCTACATTCATGCATCATATTTACTTTCCTGCACTTGCATTTTGTGACATGTGTGCTTAATGAGATACTTAAGTCTTATGTGGTCTATCTTGTCACTATTTTATGTCATGTCACTTAATTGGTTCTAGCTCATAAGGTTGTGCTTCCGTGCCTTACTCCGATTTCATATGAGCTATGTTTTATGTGTACTAACGCTTCATGTTTTATCTTATGAGTACACCCTGTTGGCTTGGAGCACATAAGCAATTTCTAACCCCTTGTGCTTATTGCTTATGTGAACCAAGCATGTTCGAAAACCTCAACTCTTATATCTTCTGAATCTAAGTGTTGTCATCAATCACCAAAAAGGGGGAGATTGAAAGCATCTAGGCCCCGAGAGTTGGTTTCGGCAATTGATGACAATACATTATTACCATGACTAATGTGTGTTTTGCAGAAACTTTGGTAAGTTAGGTCATGGTGTTGACAACTGCTTTGGGCACTATGGTATTCATGTCCCTTGATGGAAATTGTTTCAGTTTTCAAAGGATCAACGACAAGATTAAGGACGGTTAGTTCCGAATGTCAAGATGTTGAGTTACATTCGGAATAGTCGTTAGGATCTTCGCTTTTTTCCTTTGGCCGTACTATAAAGGGGGGCATGAGTGAGTAGCTTGATCTAGGTGAGTCTTTTATTAGGTGTGGTGCACACTTGTCAAACTTAGCACTAGGTAGCTCAAGAAAAGCTCAAAGTTCAGTTGGAAGCAACTTGGTTCAAGTTGCGTCACGTTTCGGAGTCGTTAGAGCCGTTTTCCCTTGACCGGACGCGGTCTCTGTCTTGACCGGACGCGTCCGGTCAGTACTAAACAGTTACTGCGTTTCAGCACAGTTGACCGGACACTGTCCTTGCGAGGACCGGACGCGGTGATCATGCTGACACGTGTCTCAGAGGGTAAAACAACTAATCGGACGCGACTGGGAAGTGATCGGACGCGTCCAGTCACGTTCCAGTAAGGTACTTTGCTGACCTGACACGTCCGGTCATCACTAATCGGACACGGTCGAGCATCAGGTCAAAGTACAGTAAGCACCTTGCACGATCGGACGCGTCCGGTCACCCCTAATCGGTGCGTCCGGTCACTCAGCAGTGTTGTTCAGAATTTCGACCGTTACGTTCGACCGGCACGTCCGGTCACGTCGATCGGCGCGTCCGGTCAGTGCGTATTTTGTTGAGTTGGCAGGTAACAGTTGGATTTGACTGTGGGGTGTATAAATACATCTCCTCCACCTCTTTTAGAGGTCTCTTGCTCATTTGTTCAGCTGAGAAACACCTTTGAAGTGCAAGGGAGTGCAAGAGCTCTAGTGAGGGTAGTGATTTGAGAATCAAAGTTTGAGAATCACTCATTAGTGACTAGGGAGTAGCAAGTGTGCATCCATATTCTCATTAGGCTCGTTGTGGTCAAGTGAGAGTTCTAGCTTGTTACTCTTGGTGATCGCCATCACCTAGACGACTTGGTGGTGATTGGGAGTTTGGTGATCATCCGGCGGAGCTTGTGGATGACCCAACTCATGTTGTGAGCGGTTTTAGGCAATTCATCGCGACGGAGTGTCGAAGAATCAGCCCGTAGAGAGCACTTGATCCTTGCGCGGATCAAGGGGGAGCTACACCCTTGCGCGGGTGCTCCAACGAGGACTAGTGGGGAGTGGCGACTCTCCGATACCTCGAGAAAACATCGCCGTGTTCCTTACCCTTACTTTCAAGCATTTACTTTCTCATATTACTTTCATTGCTTGGTTTACTTTTCTAGAATTGCCATGCTAGACTAGGATTGGAACTTAGGGTGCAAAACTTTTTATCGGTAGAATCACAAGGAACACAAGTAGGCACTAGGGGTGAACTTTGGCTTGTAGGATTTAATTCTTATAATTAATTTTTAGAAAAGCCTAATTCACCCCCCTCTTGGGCATCTTGATCCTTTCAGCTGCTGCTATAGCCGGAGATAGTTGCTAGGAAGACAAGCCACTAGGATAATTCACTTTTGCCGCTAATAGCTGTATTTAGCCTGCTATAGCCGCTGCCTTCTTTTGCGGCCGCTAAGTGCTTTGCTGGGCAAAAATCAAGCGGACTCATCCAATTGTCAACGGATGACCCATAGTTCTGAACGCTTTGAGCTTGGCACCCACCGTGTTGATTGATCTAATAATGTTTCATCATTGCATTTGTGCTTGAACTGATGATGAGCATTGTATATGTTATGCCAAACGTCTTGCGATGGTCCTGGAGCTCTGTTCTTGTGAACTGAAGAGCGATGACTGATGAATATATGAAATGATCAATGACTTTTGTCTTTTTTTTTCAAAACCGCTAAACAGCTTACCTCGAGCTATAGCCCGCTATAGCTGCTCGTAGCTTTTTCAGACTTCAATCGCTAAGAGGTTTAGCCGGAGATTTAAAACCTTGTATATATTACACAAACATCATTAAATACATCATAGAACATCAAATGTATATTGTATGAACATAAAAAACACCATAGAACATCACTAAATACATTATAGAACATCACAAATATATTACGTGAACATCACTAAATACATAATAGAAGATCACATGTATACTACGTGAACAACATAAAAACATCATAGAACATTACATATACGTGAATATTTCATGTATATTACGTGAACATTATAAAATACATTATAAACATCAAATGTATACTACGTGAACATTACAATATACATCATTAAACATCACAAACATACATCATAGAACATCGTATATATACTACAGAAACATCACAAAATATACCATAGGACATCATATGTATACCATGTGAACATCACAAAAGTATATCATAGAACATCGCATAAACATGATAACATCTCATGGAACACAAGCAAATAAAAAGTAAACATAAAAAACAAATTAATTATTTTCCATAAAATCAAAAAAGGAAAATAAAAAAATCTATAGAAAACATAAAGTCAAAAGATAAAACGAAAAAGAATGAAAAACAAAAAAAAGAATAAAACATAAAAACAAAAAGTGAAAAATAAAACAAACAAAAACAATTGAAGATAAGATAATAGTTCACATAAAAACAAAAACAAAAATAAAAAGATAAGATAAGATATAAAAATAACAATAATAATAATAGTTCACATAAAAACAAAAATAGAAATAGAAAAATTGAAGCGCGAAAATAAACAGAATAGAAAAATAATGAAAGAAAATAAAAAGGAAAAAATAAAAGAAAGATAAAAATAAAAAATAAAAAACAATATAAAAATAACATAAAACAAAAAAGGGAAAGAAAAATAAAAGTAAATTGAAGCTATAAAAAGGAAATAAGAAAAAAAGAAAAAAAAAGAAATGAAAAGAAAAACAGAATAAAGAAAAGAAAAATATCAAGAAAAAAGAAAAAGAAACAAAAAAGAAAAGAAAAGAAAACTAAACAACAACGTGTGGGAGGGAAAGAAAAGAAAAAGAAAAAGAAAAGAAAATAAGAAGAAAAGAAAAGAAAAGAAAAGAAAAAGAAAAGAAAATAAAAAGGAAACATACGTACTTACCTGGGGAATCAAAATCATCGCATGTGCATGTGGGCTGCGGCGGCTAGCGTCCGCACACGCAGGAGCACAACCATCGCAGGGAAAGCATCACGTGGGAATCATCGGTGGAAGGCTCCCGTCCGAGCATTCGGACGGGAAGAATTCCGGTAGTGGGGCCTTGGGGGATGGGGATGAACTGCTTGGGGAAAACGTGCGGATAGGAGCCGGAGTGCTGGACGCCCTCTCCCTCGAAGTGGGCTTCTAAATGCAAATGAATGGAGGCCGGGTTGAGGTCTACATGGGCTTCTTACCGGGGAAAAGGCTGGAAAGGGGATTGACGCTTCCAAACACGGCCTAATTAGTTGTGGAATTGCGGTGGGCCGAAGGGGGCTCACGTGTCTTTTTTTTGGATTTACTAGAATATCATGTGTTTCTTAACGTCTTGCCATGATTTTAAAAACAAAAGGCTAGTCTGTGTTTGCCGGATATTGATAAAGACACCGTCCGATCTTTCGATAGGTACGATTGATTTGATTAGTAAAGAACTCATCATTCACGGTCCAGACTTCAAACCAAGTATAGTTTAAACTCTTGCAACCGTTACACCACAGCTCCTTTGGTTATCAACCACACACATGTGGTTGACCTCATCTAGATGGCTTTTCCTACCAGCAATCGAGAACACAAGAAAGAAAATGAAGAACACAATTTGATATTGCAAATATAGATGAGGTATATCAATCTGGTATGAGGCTCAAGTCTTGATTCGAAAGGACTAACTCACACAGGCCAATAAGAGCAAGAACAGGGTCCTGATTCACAACAGTCAAACTCAGTGTTACAAGTGATATGAATAATGTCTGTTTCACGATGAAAACTAGAACTAAACCAAAACCTAGCCCTAACAAGTGCGGCAACTACTAATTATAACATCTTGGGCCGTTGGGCGTGTATACCCTTGGATGCACCCTCTAGTGGGCTCTAAGACGGTCTATGGCCCAACGGACCAAAAGATGGTATTGCGACACCTTGGTGAATTCTAGACGCAGTCTTGTTTTGAAGATTGCTATTGACTCTAAAAGAATTTTGAGGTGGGACCAATGGCATTGGAAAACTTATGAAATTATATTTCTAACCATAGGTAGAACGTCGAAAATGGAGTCCGTATGCATCCTATGTATCATTTTTATCCGGGACTACTCCTAAAATCCAAGATAGACTCCAAATTGAGTTAGACTAGGCCTCTACCATGACTTGGATGCCCACATTGGTCCTCTTCATCTCCAAGGCTTGTATCCCGAGGAGTGATGTTCTCATCAAACATAGCTCCATAATTAGATATGGTAAGGCTAAGATATTAGGCATATGCATTGATATATAGTAATTTTCTACAGTTACCATAGTGTCAGTACACAGATCAACACATATATCCAGTAGTAGATCCAAAGCTTTTTATAAGCACGAGCGATTTACTAGTTGAGCAATAGAATAAATCTAATCTCTTAAGTACGTAGGCTATACAATATTTTTTATAGGATTGGACACCAATGAGCCTAGGTAGTGGCCTAGGGTCGTCAGACCCTGGGTTCGGCAGTACATATATCAAATTGAAACATGATAGAAATTATGAAGTTACACACATATAGCATGGTTTTGTATGGCCACTGTGGTTGTCATGGTTTTGTTCAACCAAAATTACATGACCATCAATTACATGTGTGGCTACCATAGCCTTTACGATTCTACTCAATCATGCGTTACATAACTATCCGTTACAATTTATGATCATGAATTCGTGACTATTAAACACCTTAACTAGTAGCTTGGAGTGACAAACTACACATTTTGCAGCCATGACGTTTTCAAAAGATAGAGTTGATCATCGTAGTGGCAAGTTCCCTTGACACTGAACATCAGACATTGATCAGCGGTTGACCAAACACATAAATAGCTAGGTGAAACCAGTAGAAGCAAAAATAGTGTCGCTTTCGTCTTTTGGTCATGGCTGATTAGGTATCATGGACTGACATAAGGTATGGTGTACATAGATCATGATAGGGCAATAGAGTTATGGGCTAGTGGCAAATTGGGATCACAATTTTAAACAATCCAATTGTCATTTGGTTGTTTTGGCCTCTTTTGGTGATTAAGTATTTTCTCAAAAGCATTAATTACTAAGTAAATATTTCATGATCATGCGCCCACATGATCTACATAGTGCAAAGTGAACAACACAACCAAATAAGGAAAAAAATGAAAAATCAGAAAATGATTAATATACTAAGCTTTTCTCAACATTAGCACACTGATAAATAGCCATATTGCAATATTTACTTGGCTAGACAAAAGCCCATTACACTTCAAGATAGTGCATAATAAATTTAGACTGAAAAATGTGGTTCATGTGCAGCAGAGTTTGGAGTTTCTCAAAAGCACTATGTACTGGTCACGGCAACAAAAGGGTAGCTGGGATATAAGCATGAATCCATTTCAGCAGGAGCATTCCAATACATCATCCATGAACATACAACAGGTGAATAAAGCACTATAAATGCGACAATTAGTTCTATCACTAATAATGAAAAACAATATTTTGGAAGCACATTTCAAAGAGTACTTGAATTTGTAGGTAAAGCCAGCCAAATGAGTGATCTGTAGAGGCATAAACCAGTGAACATAAACACACTGATCCAACAAATGAGCTGCAAAAACATAAGTACCAACACGATGGTGTGTAATAAAAGTAATTAGTACTAATCTTATAATAGTCTGCAATTTCATGCATATTGTCCTACATGTAAACAATACTTTTATGCTAAAGCTATGTGAGTCAATGGGAAGTCATGACACAAAATTGCATGCCAAAACCTTAGTAAAGTGAAAATTGGTCAACTGTCACCTTACCACGAATCAATTAAGAATCTCAAGAATATTCACCCCTCTCCTAGCCATCCTAGATCCTTTCAATATGTTCCAAAGCAACCAAGCAAGGTAAGATGATAATTGACATGTCTAGTGCTAAATTTTGTGCCCACTAGAGTATCACTAGAGTATATTCTAGAGCCGACCGAGTTAGGCAAGACGACATGGAGCTAACCGCATAGATGGCCCAATACTAAGGATTTATGCCTACCATACTGATAGGATCTAGATCGGTAGATGACGGGGGGTGAATTGCTTATAAAAAATTTCCTACAAAATTTTAGAACACTAGTGCAAAAAGGTGATTAGAAAAATAGCAAGCCCTATTACACTACTACATAATTCTTTTTTTGAGGCGGGCAATTTAGATAAAAGGAGGCGGGCATGGCAACCGCCTCCAACGTAAAGTCACTGTTAATCTGTGATTAACGGAGGCGGTTGCTTTTGCCCGCCTCCATAAATCAAAATAAAATAATAATAAAAAGCTGAGCCCAACGCCAGCCCATACGGGCCCGACGTCGAGCCTGGTCTCGCTGCCGCCATCCTAGATCCGCCGGCATCGAGCACCTGGAGGAGCACCATCAGGGAAGAGGAGGGGGCGGATATGCCTCCGAGGAGGAGCAAGGGGCCGGATCCATCGAAGAGAGGGCCCGATCCGCCGCCACCGCCGAGGAGGGAGCCCGATCCGTCGCCACCGCCGAAGAGGAGGCCCGATCCACCGCCACCACTGAGGAGGGGGCTGGATCCGCCGCTGAAAGCCCAAGTTTGGTTTTGGTAATTAATGACACCAAGTTGCTAATGCCATGTGTTAAGTGTTTTGAGTTAGGCATAAGCAACACATGTGATGAAGGTGTATGTGGCAAGGAGTGGTGGCCACAAGATCACAAGAGATGGTGCATGGACATGAAATGATAATCATGGTGGAGATGCACATGAATTGATGAACATGGTGATCAAGCATGAGGAGATGGACATCGAACAAAGTAATCAATGCAAAGGTATAATCATAGGGTTTTGCTTTTGCCGATCAAAGATGAGTAGAGAAGTAATTGACCGGGTCTAGGATTGATAGCCGACTATCAAGAGGGGCAATCACAGTTAGCTCGTGAATCAAGTGCTACTAGGTCATCATCTTGAGCATATGCATTAGGATCTAGTAGAGAGCTAACATATCGCCTTGGAAAATGATTGTGAAAATGCTAACACACATGCACATGGTGATATACACATGATGGTGTTGGCACTTTAGCGAAGGCGGCGGAGTTTGAGCGGTACAGAGGGGTTTGGGGTTCTCTCTCCCTCCCGCCGAGCTTGCGAGCACGGGATTCAGGCGTTTTCAGGAAAATGAAATGCCTATTTTCCATTGCGCCGGATGCGAGAACCAGAGGCAAAGTCGCGGTGGTGGTCGTCGTTGTTTTACGAGCGACAGACGCTGTCCTCGGGAGTGACAGACGCTGCCCTCAGCGTCTGTCGGCTTACCTTGGCGATGGCTTTCTGTGGTGGCGCGACAGACGTGGTGGTGGCCGCGCGACAGATGCACGATGTCAGCGTCCGTCGACAGTGGAATCAGTCGGGCGCAGGAGCGAGCGGAGGTGAGCTATGTGCGACAAACGCTAGTCGGGTCTGGTGTTGACGCGTCAGACGCGTCTGTTGAGTCACACGCGTTGCAGGCTCTCTGGACCGCGTTTGTCGATGCGACAGACGCTGGGTCTCGGGCGCGATGGACGCGTCTGTCGAAGGCATATTCAACCATTGGCTTTGAGCGCACGGGGACACGTGGCGCACAGAGGTGCGACGAACGCGGCATTGCAACGTCTGTCGCCTTGGCGTGGCCGCGTCTGTCACCCTTGATAGGGGTATAACAGCTAGTGACTTCTCCATTCGCTATAAATAAGAGGTGGCCGGCCCTTGGGGGCTCTCTCTTGCATATTTGAGATATTGAGGCGCACTTTGAGCTAGAGAACTTCCCCTCCACTCATCTCCTTGCTTGGTTGCATACTCTAGAGAGATTGAGTGAGATTCAAGTGCGTTGCATTGAGAGTTGCATCTAGTGGCACTTGATCTTCGAGTTTGTTGCGGATTGCTTGTTACTCTTGGGTGTTTCCCGACACCCTAGACGGCTTGGAGCAGCGGTGGTGATTGAGCTCGCGATTGGGGACTTGTTCGAGCCTTCACCAAGTGATTGTGAGGGGTTCTTGAGCCTTCCCCGTGGGAGTTCATGAATTGGCTACTCTAGTAGAGCTCGTGGCTTAGAGGATCCCCATCTTATGAGTGGATGTGCGACACCCACTGAGGGTTCAACTCTTAATAGTTGATTAGCTCGTGATCCATCAAGTGGGTGCATCGCCACAATGAGGAGTAGCTTGCCAAGAAGCAAGTGAACCTCGGTAAAAAATCTTGTATCATTTTATTGCCGAGGATTTCATTTGTGTATGTGATCAGGTTGATTGATTGGTACATTTGGACTTCTTCTCATCAACGTTGGTATATCTATTCAAGCTCACTCCTTTACTTATTGTTCTTTGCCTTGTTTAGCTTGAGTAGAATAGCTTATCTCATAGGATTAATTAGCCTAGTAACTTAGGTTGTTGGTGTGAGCTAAAGATCATAGCCTTGTTATTTACTAGAATTGTGTAGGCGGCTTGCATAGATTAGTTGAGCTAGTGCTAGAAGAGCTTCACCATCTTATTTACTAACTTGTTGCTTAGTAAAACTTGTAGAAAAATTAAATAGGCTATTCACCCCCCTCTAGCCATTTGGACCTTATAGCCGCCACCGCTGAGGAGGGGGCTGGATCTGCTGCCACCGAAGAGGAGGGGGCCGAATCCACTGCCACCGCCTAGGAGGGGGCTGGATCCGCCACCACCGCCTAGGAGGGGGCCGGATCCGCCACCGCCGGTGAAGACAAGGACGGAGGCACCATCGGATCTGCGCCGTGGCCACCATGTCCGCCACCCTCGAAGCCTCCTTGGAGCCGAAGAGGCATGCGGTGCACACGAGCGATGGAGAAGCCTACCATGGTGTGCAGAGGGCGCTGAGGGAGGACGTGGGAGTGGGTACTGAGGGAGGGTGCGGGGGAGAGGGAGAGGACGCTGAGAGAGAGACTTGTGTGGATGAGGAAGGGACGGACTTGTGTGGCTGAGGAACGGAGGCTTGTGCGGATGAAACCCTAGGCGTCCTATATATATACGCATGATCGGTATGGGGCCAAATGGGCTTTGTCTAGGCTCAGGACTGAGCTAGTGTTTTTGGAGGTGGGCTTTATAATGTGTCCGCCTCCGTTAATGTATTTTACGGAGGCAGACGCCTTAATTTGCCCACCTCGGTTAATAGGTATTAACCGAGGCGGGTATTTTAAGTGTGCCTGCCTCGGTTAATCAATTTTGCGACGCTGTTTTTCTAACCGCCTTGGTTAATAAAAAATGACCACCTCGGTTAATACCTACCATTAACTGAGGCGGTTAGAAGTGTTGCCCACCTCCGAGGGCCATTTTGAAAGGTCGCGGTTAATAAATTTTGTAGTAGTGTTAGCCACTACTTGCAGCTCTAATTTCACGAAAGCAAGCCCCTAAACAAGTCTAGTAGTTTTTTTTATCTCTACGCTAGAGCACAACACCACACAAAGAACTACTAATTACACAAGCTAACTAGAGAGTTACAAAAGGAGCAACTAACAACTAGTTACAACTACAACTAAAGCTACTCTAAGCTAGCTAGCTATCGCTATAAGCAACTACCACACAAACAAGATATGAAAGAAAACTACACCTGTGAAGCATTAATGTCGGTGCCATCTTTTTGTGTAATCACTAGACAAATTTTGACTATCACTGGATTTCTTGTAAAGCTCTTATCATAGTTTAGTTGCCTCCAACCACCGAATCAATCTTTTATCTTCATCAGAGCTTTCTCCTACCATCACCAGTTCATTTGACGAGCAGGGCTTAAGGCTATTTCTTTAGGAAAATTCACATGTGGATCCCTAAACTTGCATGGCAATGTCATTTGGGTCCCAAACTCTCGATCAATGTTCGCCTAAACGACCTGCCGCTAAGAGCAAGTATAATAAGGGGCTATAAGCAGGTTGAATGATGAAGTAGAGGAGAGAGGGAAAGAGAGAGAGGAGAAATGGATTATAAGTTTACAACCGGCTTGGACACAAAAAGCAAAAAACTAGGTGAGAGAGACAAGTGCGTCATGTATTAATAATGAAGATATAACTATATGGGTGGGCTAAGACGTAGGTTGCAAGGATTCATACAGCCAGCAGCCGACTGTATTATATTATATTATTAGCCTTACTCTAAACGTTAAACGGTGGAATTTTTTTGTTTAGGGGTAGACGGAAATTAAATGGCTGACCGTTTAAGCGGTCAAAAAATGAGAGTAAACGGTCTAAACGTCCTAAATGGAACGGAGGTAAATTTATATACTGAAGTTTATTATATTAATAAATATGTACACTTGATTTCTTACATGCATAAATATGTATATTTGATTCTTTTTGTGGCATAAATATATTCACATACTAAAATAATTTATTTGTACTTGCATAAATATGTATAAATGCTAGAATAATTTATTTTACATCAATAAATATACATATTTGGGTAATTTGGTGCAAAACCGTTTAGACCGATTAACTCAGTTTAAACACCGTCTAAAAGGCCTAAACGCTAAATGGGGTGATCGACTATTTATCGATTAGCGATTAGGATAACACTGCTCCCGGTTTTAATATTTGGGTCATATCATGATGTCATCCGGGTCCCAAACCCTGTAACTTTGATATTAGGGTATTAAACCTTTTAGGTTGTGGGGTGGTCTATAAATATTTCCCAAAAAAACATTGAACAACAAAAACTAATATGTAGAAGCTTATGTGTAAGTTATGTTAGCAAATTTGTTATGTAAAAGTTGTGCTAAAAATGCTATATTGAGAAATTGTTATGAAAAAAATTGTACATTGGATAATTATGAACAAAAGTTGGGTTTCAGATGTCATATAGAAAAGTTTTCATGATAAGTTTATATAAACTAATGTCAAAAATACATTGAAATACTACGATTAGAAATTATGGTTATACATTATGTTCTACAAAAATATTATGCATAAAATTTGCGAGTACAACTTTGTAGTTTTTTTAAAAATAGAAAGTAGAGGAAACAATTTTTTTCTAGAAATGAAAAGTTATGGGTTGTCTCATCATTATCACTGGATTAGAACACTAACTAGTGAGGCGAATTAAGCATAGTTCTGTTGGTAAGGTTTGTTGTGGTAGAAGTCCATGACTTTATTCGAGATGCTTGGATTTTCTTGTCAATCTTGAAATTTGATTTGAAAAACATTAATTAGTGAGACCGGACACAAAGAGCGATTTGTATTAAAATAATTAAAATGACGATTTAGAAAGCGCAGTTGAGTAAAAACTGTTAGAGATGGTACGCACATGCCCACGCACGCGCAGGGTTTTTTTTACCGACCGGTTTCCGGTAACCGCCGGCCGCCGGTAGCGGTTTACCGGCCGGTTTGACCGGTAACCGGTCGGTAACCGGACGAATTCAAATTTGAATTCAAACGTTCTTCGGTTCGGTTCGGTAAACCGGCCGGTTTGGAGCGGTAACCGGCCGGTTTGGCCGGTTTACCGCTCCAAACCGGATTTGTTTTTTTTGGATGAATAAAAAAGAAATTTTGGTACTTCCTTTGCACAAATTAATGTAAAAAGACCACACAATGTGGTAAAAAATAACATAAGTCAGTAAAGCAACAATATATAGTCGCGTACAAATACATATTCGCTTAAATATATAGTCACTAAAACAACAATATATAGTAGCATACAAATACAATATATAGTCGCTTACACAAACAAAGATATAGTTTCCGCTCGCATGGTCAACTACGTAGGATGTATGGGAAGACCCCTTGCTTCATCATATGATTCAACTGAGAATGGTTGTGCAACCAAGTTGAAATTTGCTTGCATACTTGCAACATACCTGCATGATCGGTCCTGTTGCCAATATCCTTCAACATCAAGTTGATGGTGTGTGCCAGACAAGGTGTCCAAACAATGTGTCCATACTCCTCTTTCAGTGAGGTGCAAGCTTTCTTGTAGTTGGCGCCATTGTCGGTGACCACATGTACAATATGCTCGGCACCAATCTCCTCCACCACCTTCCGAATCTCCTGAAAAACGCATAACATATTATATATACACACACACACACACACATATATATATATATATATATATATATATATATATATATATATATATATATATAAAAGAAACACATGACAACTATGTTTAGGACGTACCCTGTACAAATAGTTAGCATCTTGACTTTTTCCAGATGCATCAATGGATTTGTGAAACCATGTGACCCCATTGCAATAAATCAGAAAGTTTATGACACTCATTTTTGTGGGGCCAGTCCATGAATCACACATCAACGTGACACCAAAGTTGGGCCACTCCTTCTGAAACTTCGCATATCTATCCTTCAAGTCTTTCTCATTCTGTTCTAGGTACTTGCCATCAATATCTCTTCCAGTGGGTGACGCGATGCCTTCACCTGAAACCATAAGCAAACAATGAGAATATGGAAACATACATAAGGCCATAGGTCTCCACGTATAGGTACTTACCCCACTTCTGTGTCTCTCGCACCGCACTGACAAAGTACGGATTATCGGCATTTCTTCCGGGGATTCCTACATAATGGAAAAACTTTCCCCAAGCTTTACCAATAGCTTCCTTTGCATTTTTCCCCTTCTGCGTCCAAGAGCCTGTATCAATCCTTTGTTGCTGCATTCCTCTCCTCCCACCCGCTGCCACATGATAGTCCTCCACCTCCACTGGAGTCTCCCTCCGTGATCCCGCTCTTCTAAACAACCTGTCAATAGGATTCCCACCTTGCGAACCACCACCACCAGCACTACCCTCTCCACGGTGGTAATTACCTCCTCTATGTTGCACCCTCTGCTCGTACTCATATTCTGCTCTTGACTGGTTGAGTGATTCCCTCATCTGAGCCTCATATTCATCATCACCGAGGGGATGGTTTCCCTCAGCTGCAGCTTTTTCTTCTGCCAACCTTTGTCGAGCCCGGTCAGCAGTCGTCTTCTTAGCTCTGTCAAGATCTCACCGAAAGTACGCACGCACATCTGGTGGCACACGGGCGCAATGCAAGGTGTCCGCCCCGTACCCAGCCAAATGCTGTTTAAATCTAGTGCAACCACCGCCTGCTCTCGTCACATGACAATATTTGCATCTCCATCCAGGAGCAAGATTTTCACCATGCTCCCATACAACGTCTCTGTTTCTGCCTGACATTGTCTACTCTACCTGCATAAACGGACAACACAAAGTCACACCTAAATAAAATGTTTCCTAAATCCTACCACAAATCCTCCATAATATATACCTAAAATATACCTAAAATCTATACCTCACATACACAAAGTTACAATATATACACAAAGTCACACAATATATACCTAAAATCCTAAATCCTACCACAAATCCTACCTCTAATCCTAAATCCTAAAAAAACATCCTAAAATAAATCCTACCTAAAACCTAACCAATCCTAAATCCTAACACAAATCCTACCTCTAATCCTAAATCCTAAAAAAACATCCTAAAATAAATCCTACCTAAAACCTAACCAACAAACTATCCTAAATCCTAAAACAAATTCTACCTAAATCCTAAAACTACTCTAAATAAAAAAAACAAAAAAAAACTTACCTGCGCGGTTAGCCGCCGAACCGGTCGGTAAACCGAGCTAACCGAGCGGTTAACCGAGCTAACCGAGCGGTAAACCGAACGCGCGCCGCGGCCTCGGTAAGCCGCCCGACCCGGTCGGTAAACCGAGGAATCCGCGCGGTAAGCCGGCGGCGGCGGGCGGACGCCTAGGGTTTCGTTCGGACGCTCGCGTTGGGGGAGAGGAAATGAAGTGTCGGCGCGTTTGACCCCCCCCCCCCCCCCCCCGCTCACTGCCGGCTGGTTTTGTGCCCGTGACGGCCTAATGGGCCTCACGGGCCTTAACGGGCCGGCACTGTTTTTTTTTCTTTTTTTCAAACTTCTATTCGTATAAATAAATACTAAACGAACTCAAATTTGAAAAATTTTTACACCATTGACTTCTATAAATCATGGACTATTTTTAGGAATTTTTTCAGCATTTTTTTTTTCAAATTTTAAATTTGAATTTGGGGAAACTCTAACCGGACCGGCCCGGTTAGGGCGGTTACCGCGGTAAACCGGCCGGTTTTTTTAACCCTGCGCACGCGTAGCAACTGGAACGCGCCAGGCATCTCGAGATGTGGCCGTAGCGCCAACGCCACATGAAGCTAGCGCAGCGCACCAGCGGAAAAGGCCAGACCGAAATAAAAAGGGAACGGAGCCTACCGAATCGGACGCAAGCTAGGCCCACCAGTCCACCACCCATCAGTCCATCACCCTCTCGTTTATTTTGCCTTGCGCCATCTTCCTCGCCTCCTTCACAAGTCCACCTCCCGACTCCACCAAAATCCCAAACCCTAGCGCCCCCGGCTCAGATCCCTCCACCTTCAGCTCTTCAGCGCGGCGTGCACCATGCGGATCCGCAAGAGCGCCTCCCGCCTCCTAGGCTCTGCGTACTGCGCCTCCGCCGCCCCGACCGTTGATGCGGCGCCTCGGTTCGACCTGCTGCCGCCGCCGCCGCACCCGGCGCCGTGCTCCGCGCCCGAATCCTGCGGCGGGCCTTGCTTCTCGAGCCCCTCTGCTTCCTCTGCGGAGCCCTGCGAGCTCAGCCGCTCGCCATGGGACCTCATCGCCGAGCTCTCCCTCTCCGACCCACAGGTCAGCGCCTCCGCTCCCCACCCCCTCCTCCTCGCTCTCTCCTCTCAGTTCTGCACTTCGGGTCGCTCTGTGCTCCATGCGCCGCAAACTCTCTGGTTTGGTGAGAGTCGCGTCGCAGGCTCGCAGCAGTAGCTTTCCCTGTCGCTGTGTTCGGTTCGTCTATGTTGCTAGGGTTGGGCGGCGGGTCCAAATAGCCGTCCAGCAGCCTGTTTCGGCTGGAGATACTCGCCTGTCTAGTGTCTAGGAGAGGTTAGCTACTGTTCCCTCGTGCTAATTTCGGGACCGCGGTGAGCCTAGGTTTGGAATCGCTGGGGCGGCGGCCGGGGTCGAGCCCTAGATCCGCGCCCCCATTTCGTCCCGTCTGCGGTTTGGGAATCCGTCTGTGCGTTCTTTTGTTTCGATTAATTAACTTGTCTGGGTGTTTCATTGGATTAGGTGGAGGATGACATCGTGGACAAGTACTTCGTCCATGTCACGACCCGCTCGAGCTGGCTCTTCTCAGCCACCATGCCAGCCGCCGCCTCCGCCAAGAAGAAGAAGAATCTGCAGGCTGCAGCTGGTGGGGATAGCACGAAGCTGCGCCGAGACACTGTGAAGAAGCCTGCTGCAATGAGTAAGGAGAAGGAGGGCGAGGCCAATAAGAAGGCAAAGGTCAAGAAAGAGGAGGGGCAGAATGCGGGAGCAGCACGGGTCTGGCTGTGCAAGAAGAACGACGGCAAACGGTGGCACTGCAACCGGCCAGTGAGCCAACCTGACACCCTCTGTGAGTACCATTTCGTGCAGAAGCGCTCCTACTTAAACCCCGATTTCGAGTCCCCCTCTGTGGCAAAATTGGAGGAGGCAGCGCCAGTGCCGGTGCCGGTGCCACCGGCTGCCTCCAATAAGTCCTCCACACGCAACAAGCCAAGGAAGAAGAAGCCTGGCAGTGACCTCAGTGCGACTGAGGGCTTCTACTACTATGCTGGGTTCGGCCCATTCCGGTCCAAGAGGCAGTGTAGAAGCGGCGGCGGCATGAACGGACCTGTGCCTGCAAAGCAAGAAGAAGAGGATCACGCAAAAGATGATGATGCTTCTCGGAGTCAGCAGCAGGCTGAAGTTGATGAGGCTCATGATGATACCAATCAGACTGCGACTGCAGCCCGTGGTGATGCATCTAGCTGCGAAGACGACACAGCAGGGATTGCCGGCGTCGATGAGGGGAGCAGCGATGACGACTTCGATGGACTTGGTATCTCTGGCCACGGCATGAATGGAAATGGTGATCCCAAAGCTAGCAATGGTGATGGCAAGAGGAAGATCCCGTGGAAGCGGTGGAGGAAGCCCGTGAAGGCGCGGTCGCTCAAGTCCTTGATGTAAGCACCTGCATACGTGCTCTCGCATCGTCGGCGACGTAGAAGAAATGCTAGCAGGTATACCTTTTGCCTTCATTAGTCGATCTGTTCTGGTTTTGTTGTTGACCGGTTGTACAAGAAGTTTGAGTTCTGCATTATCCTTTTTCCGATTCGATGGTTACTCGTTAATTAGTCTGCCGTGTTGAGGCGTTCTGTTCTTCCTCTTCCTTGTTGCGTTTGGGATGAACTGATATATGCTATGCCTGGTGAGTGATGGAGCTTGCATATTTTTGCGTGTGGAGTGTGAACTCTCGAATCAGCGCTCCTTTGGAGGCAAAAGCACAACAGTTGGCCTGTTACAGCTTTACATTTGCTTCGCAACGGATTTCGTATATAGTAAGTTGTTAGTACATCGGTAGCGTACCCATACGCCGGAATCAGTTTAGTATATATAGTCGTTGCGTGCACGTGCACGTGCACAGACGATCGGTTTGCTTAAATCACGTACAAATAAACCACGCACCGTGTTAGCCTCTGCATGGCTAATCGTCGTTCAGGCATTCACGACTGGGCCACGGAGCGAGGGACGGTACGGTCAAATTCGGGCGACCCCCAACCGGCCAACCCCAAGGCAGGAGAAACTGGTGCGCGGACGCCATGGAGACTGCAGGCGCGGTTCACGATCGACACGCACGCGCGGACGTGGTCCATTCAGAGCAACTCCTACGGCTTCAAATTCATAGAATTAGAGATTTTGAGCCAATATCATGTCCAACGGAATCTTCATTCTCATCTGGGTCGCCAAAGAAAGAGGACAGGCGCGTCGCTATCCGCCGCGCGGCCGGCGGCCTTTTCCGCGCGTGCGTCGTCGTCCCCCTTGCCGGGATCGAGTATTACACCGCAGCGTCCGTGCCGTGCCGCGTCGTCGCCAGGGCCCCTGCTGCAGGAACGAGGACTCCTGCTGCGGGCACTTGCCGAGTTCCGTCGGTATCATGCCGGTGAGGTTAGTTGGACGACAGGTCATCTGCAGGCCACTCTAATGACGCATGGGCCGTCGCTGGACACAGGCGGTTCCCGTGGAGGTTTAGCCGGCGGAGGAGAGCGAGCAAACCGATCGAGCTCGAAGAGCTCGTGCCCTGGACAAGTTCTTGCCGGTGGCGGCCACCCCGACGAAGCGCCGGCAGGTTGACGCGTGCGTCGTGCGTGGCTTCCGGTGTCTCGTCCTGTGCTTGGCGAGCGCCTGGTATGACGCGTACACCTTGCTGAACGCGGAGCACTGGTACCATGCTGGTTCGTTTAATTTCACCGCTGTAGGTAGCCGTGTTCTCGCTCTCCTGAAGAACCGGCCTGAAGAAGAACCAACGGGTGCAGACTGCAGAACACTGAATGTTCCTGCTTCAGTCATTGCCTTGATCTTTTTCAGATTAATCTAAGAAGCACCAGATGCACACGAGCAAGAATCAGCCATGGTGGAGCCTCTCGGCACTGAGGATCGGAGTTGCCGGAAGCAGCGCTGCACCTTTCGGCTAATTAGTGCCGATTTAGAGATCCAAGTTTTATATGCTCTTGGAGTTAGCTCTCAGGCGCATAGAGAAACGTTGGTGTCCATTCAGGAGCGGCTTGCTATCGATCCATGGCCGTTGTCTGTGCCTCTGTGGGGCATAATGCATCGCTGAGCTCGCGGGCGGTTTGGTCCAGACTCCAGAGCAGACGTGGGGGCCGGCTGCTTTTTTTAACCTTTTCTTCTTTTCTTTTTCGATAAGGACCTCGTTGGCTTAGATGGTGCCACGAGAAGATGTTGAGCACAAAACACTTCGGTGTATGGTACTCTCTGCCTTTCAAATCGTAAGTCCTTTTTATCTTCTAAATAAATGATGTATCTTATTTAAAAAAGTTTTAAAACAGAAACTTACGATTTTAAATAGAGGAAATAGTACGATACACATGTATTATTAGGGCCTGTTTTGTTTGGTTTAGTCCCTAGACTAAACTTTAGTCCACAGACTAAACTTTAGTCCTAGGGCGTTTGGTTTAGGTGACTAAAAGGGACTAAAGCTGTTGAAAAAGACTAAAACACCCCTGTTACTTGCCTAGGATCTTTGACGATGCCGCGGTAATGAGGAGCAGGGGTGTCTTTTTTTAGCCCTTTAGTCCCCTTTAGTCACCCCCTTGTGACTAGATGACTAGACCCATTTAATTACTTTTTAGTCGCCTTGTTTAGCAAAAAAAAAGTGGCTAAAAGGGATTAAAGTGGGGTGACTAAACTTCAATCACCCCAAACCAAATAGGCCCTTAGTTGGCACAGTAGTTATGCGTAGTAGGTGGAATATGTGAGGGGGAGTTCATTTATATGTTTGAAATACAACGGTTTGTCGGATAAATACAAAACTTTTGATTAGGTGATATCGGTCACAATGTTCCAAAAATTGGGGATCATTGAAAAGATTGCAAACCGGAATCCTAATCACACACATTTGGTTTGTTGCAAATTAGCAGCCACCCAGTTTCTGACTGCCACAATTTGAAATAGAGGAAATAATGTGTAGCAAGTTTTTTTAAAAAAAAATCACACTACAAACCCATATACTCATATATGCACATACACTCATTTGTATAAATACAAGCACACAAATTCTACTTATATAAACACCTCATTGTTGACGGGCACGTTGTCTACCAATGAAATAAATATCGTTAAATTATAGAACAAATCCATAAAAATAGAGCACCTGCATCAGTCGAGGACTTGAATCCGGGTGGACAGGTACCACCATAAGAAACCCAATTATCCGTAAGCATGCTTAGCAATTAGCATGTATGGAATGGAAACTTCCTCTCGTCCATTCGATGAGGAATTGTATGAAAGTGTTTCATTTGCTTTTCTTTCATGGCCTAATTTTTCTTTTGATGGTTGAGCTAACCTCTGATAAGAAAAGATAGGCCTTTGTTTTATCTCATCTCTTCAACAAGTTTAGGAATAAGCATAACAGTCTTATTGTTATAATCGAGAGAAGAGCCTATAATTAGCATAGCTTTTTGGGTATTTCCAAACAAACTATTTCAAAGAGATCTTTCAATTTCATATTTTATTATGTACAACTTTATGTTTTCATCTATCTATACAATATGTATATTAAATGCACTACAAAAATCACTAGTATGTAGAGCACTTGTAGAGGCCGCTAGTCCAGCCGTACGTCTCTACTTGTCAGTCCCCACAAATCAATGATTCATAAAAGGTTGTTATCTAGCCACCCCTAAAAGCCATTTAGTTGAGGTGGCTCCGCCTCTACAAATCGATTTTCTGGGGATGGCTCTAGGTCCAGCCGGCTCTAGAAATCCTTTCCTACAAATCACAAATTAGGGCCAAAAATAGAAAAGAATTAATTGGGGAAGGCTCCACTAGGTAGCCTCATGGTCGCGTGTCGCAAGTCATAAGTCACACAGCTTTTGTGCAAAAATACGTGTGTATGCGGTTGTTGGGAATCAAGCTCACAACCTCAAGCCTCGTGTGGTATTCCCCTTGGATTTTCCACCATCTTGGCATAACATGCTTTCTAAGGAGGGATCATGAGCCTATCTTCGTATAAGGAACCCATCCCTTAACTTCTCCACTTCGAGCGTTTGGCACAGCTCCACCATTAAGTTCAGAAGTTGTTTGGAGTCGTTTTATGTCAAATGGGATAAAATAAAACAATTCACCTGAAGAGCTTAAAACATGATCTCACATAGGGTGTGGATGGAAGATGGAGTTGAAAATAGTAACTTTTGCCAGCTTTCACTCACTCTAGTGGACCCTGCGTGGGATTCTGTGAGAGTAAGTTTTAAGAAGCTCCACATGTAGAGTTGTTTTATCAAATAGTTCTCTAAAACATCTTTAGCTCCACTAGTAGAGCTGCTTGTTGAGCTAGAAAAAAACGACTTCACTGGTGAAGTGAAGCTGTGCTAAACAAGTTTTTTTCACCTTTTAATGATTTCACATTGTTGCAACCTTCTTTTCTTGGTGAGCGTTAATTACGGTGAAGCATTAATGTTGGTATTTAATGTTGATGCCATCGTTCTTATATCCTTTTATCTTCAACGGAGTTTTTCTCCTGCCATCACCAGTTTATTTGGTGAGCAGCGCTAAGGTTTTTTAGAAAAATTCATAAGTTGTCCTTAAATATGCACGACGGTGTCATCTGGATCTGATTTTAATATTTGAGTCCTCGAATTTGTACCATGGCGTCATCCAGATCCCCAACTTTGATACTTGGATATAAATTTTTTGGTTAAGTGGTTGTGTATAAATATTTCTCAAAAGACATTGAACAACAAAAACTTACGTTCTTCGCAAATTTAAATGCATGAGCAGTTCCTGAACTTGTTGAGGGATACCACTCAAGTCCATAAACTTTGAAAACACATTTTTGCCCCTAAACTTGTCAGTGGTGCACCACACATCCCTAATTTGGGAAATGGTACACTGCATGTCCATTTTTTACCATACCGACCAATGCAGTACACCACTTAAATGTTTATTGTTTAGGGACCTGAAAATGTCTTTTCAAAGTTAGTGAACCTAAGTGGCATCCCTTACAACTTTAGGGGCCGCTCATGCATTTAACTCTTATATAAAAGTTGCCCTAGAAATGCTATACTGAGAAATTGTTATGAAAAATTAGGAACAAAAGTTGAGTTTCAAAGATCTTATAGGAAAATTGTCACGATAATTTGTATATAAATTAATGCCAAAAAAATATATTGAAAATTTTTTGATTAGAAGTTATGGTCATGAATTATGACGTGCAAAATATTAGACACAAAAGTTGTGACTATATAACTTTCTAAAATAGAAAAATTGCAAAAACAAATTTTTTACTAGAAAAGAAAATTTGGGGTTTATCGGATCATTTGTTGGATTATTGTATAGTGAACGTTCTCTGATTAATGAAATTTAATTGGATCAAATGTAAAAAAGTGATTTTTATTAAAAGTGGCGTGTCTTTCTTCGCTCTTGTGTAAATGCTTTTGTAAGGCGATGGATATCATCTTGAGATGTAACCAAACTTGAACCTTGATGTCTAATATATGCCAGGCGGGGAAGCTCTCCCCTCCATAGATTCTCATCAAAAAATAAATAAATAAAATAAAATGACTTTTTAAATGAGAATCTAAAAGAGTACAGGTTTCAATTCGGGTTTTGGGTTTCGGGTATCTGTTCGGGTTTTGGGTATCCGTTCGGGTTTCGGGTATGTGCAGGTTTGGTTTTGATGATGGATTTCCACCCGAATCGGTTTTCGGTTCGGATTCGGGGTTTCAATTTTGAGTTTTAGTTTTGGATGCACGGAGACTCCACCCGATCCGAACCCGACCCGTTGCCATCGAAGAGGCATCTCAAACATGTGACCATAGCGGCAGCGTCACAAGAAGCTAGCGCACTGCACAGCGCACAGCGCACCAGCGGAAAATGCCAGACCGAAAGAAAAACGGAGCCTACGGAATCGGACGCACCCACCCACCCATCACCACCCTCTCGTTCATCTTGCGCCATCTTCCTCGCCTTCTCCACAAGTCCACCTCCCGTTCCCGACTCCACCAAAATCCCAAACCCTAGCTCCCCGGGCTCAGATCCCTCCGCACCTTCGGTCGAGCGCCGCACGCACCATGCGGATCCGCAAGAGCGCCTCCCGCCTCCTAGGCTCTGCGTACTGCGCCTCCGCCGCCCCGACCGTTGATGCGGCGCCTCGGTTCGACCTGCTGCCGCCGCCGCCGCACCCGGCGCCGTGCTCCGCGCCCGAATCCTGCGGCGGGCCCGGCTTCTCGAGCCCCTCTGCTTCCTCTGCGGAGCCCTGTGAGCTCAGCCGCTCCCCATGGGACCTCATCGCCGACCTCTCCCTCTCCGACCAAAAGGTCAGCTCCCCGTCTCCGCCCCTCCCTTCCTACCCTTTCTCTCTCCTCTCTGCTCCACTCGGGACTCTGGGTGGCTCTGGTGTGGTCCATGCTCCGCAAGCTCGCTGCTTCGATGAGGTCTCCACGGGTTCCTGCTACTCGCGGGTTATGGTTCGTGCATGTCTCTAGGGTTGGCCGGCGGGTCCGAATGGGCGGCTAGCAGACCTCGACGGAGGGAGAGGACCGCCTGACTGAGCTGTACCCTGCATAAGCTAGTGTTCCGTCGTGGGAATTTGGGCGCGGCCGCGCGTCTAGGGTTCGAATCGCCGGAGCGGCGGCCCGGTCGAACCCTAGATCCGCGGCCCCCATTTCGGCGCTGTATTGGGCTTGGGGAAGCGTCTGTACCTGTTGCTGTATTGCTGTTTGGATTAATTCACTTGTTTAATTCGATTAGGAGGAGGACGAACTCGTCGACAAGTACTTTGTCCATGTCACGACCCGGGCGAGCTGGCTCTTTTCGGCCACCATGCCAGCTACCTCCTCCAAGAAGAAGAAGAAGAAGCTGCCTGCTGCAGCCTACCGGGATAGCACGCCGCGGCTGAGGCGTGAGGTTGTGAAAAGAGCTGCAATGAATAAGGAGGAGGACACGACTAAGAAGAAGGCGAAGGTCAAGAAAGAGGAGGGGAGGGTCAAGAAAGAGGATGGGAGGGTCAAGAAAGAGGAGGAGCAGGATGGGACAGCACGGGTCTGGATGTGCAAGAAGAACGACGGCAGACGGTGGCACTGCAACCGGCCAGTGAGCCAACCCGACACCCTCTGTGAGTACCATTTCGTGCAGAAGCGCTCCTACTTAAACCCCGATTTCGAGTTCCACTCCGTGGCAGAATTGGAGGAGGCACTGACAGCGCCAGCGCCAGCGCCGGCGCCGGTGCAAGCAGCTGCCTCCAAGTCCACCAGCAGCAGCAACAAGCCACGGAAGAAGAAGAAGCCTGGAAACGACTGCAGTGCCACTGAGGGCTTCTACTACTATGCTGGGTTCGGTCCATTCCGGACCAAGAGGCAGTGTAGAAGCGGTGGCATGAACGAACCTCTGCCTGCAAAGCAAGAAGAAGAGGAGGAAACACATACACCTGAAGATGCTTCTCATCCTACAGACGAGGCACCTGAGGTTGCTGAATTTACCAATCAGCAGGCTGCATGTCAAGATGTGTCTAGTTGCGACAACGACGACATAGCAGGGATCGCCGGCGTCGACGAAGAGAGCAGCGATGACGACTACGTTGCTGGCTGCAACAAGGATGGAACTGTTGATCCCCAGGCTAGCATTGGTGAGGGGAAGAGGAAGGCCCCATGGAAGCGGTGGAGGAAGCCTGTGAAGGCACGGTCGCTCAAGTCTTTGATGTGAGCAAGCGCCTGCGTACTCTTGCATCTCTCCATGGTGTTGACTGTTGAAGATAAGTTAATCGGCAGCAGCTTGGCTTATTGGCTTTGTTAATTTCTGTTCCTTGAAGTTTTAGCTGTTGATTGACTCGCGATTTGACTTTTTCGTGTTGGTTGGTTGTTCCATGGTTAAACAGCATTGGTTGTCGTTCGCATTAGAGGTCTTGGAAGGGATCAGAGAACATCTGTTTTCGTGTTTGGGGTCTTGGAAGGAATATTGTGATTCGTTCTTCTTGCGTTTGATGGAGCTGCTTGTTCATTTGGGTATGATGGGTGCTGTTCGGGAGGGCAAAAAAAAAAATGCTTGGCAACAGTACTCCAGTTCAGACCGGAATCATGTTATAATACTAGCCATACACACGTACGTGCAGAACGATGGTGCGGTGGTGGACGCGTTGCAGTGCTCCTTGGTCTGCGCCGTTGTATTAGATTCGACCCGTACCAACCGGTGGGTTTCTTTTCCACGCTGGTTGCCTTGCTCAACTATGCAGCGAAATCTTTAAAAAAATATGCAGCGAAATCCGCAGGATAGGGGAGTAGGGGCTCGTGCCGTGGCAGTGGGAGTCGCGTACGCGTTGTATCTCTGGCGTCGGCGTCGGTTCAGGCGCCATGGGAAGTCTGAGGCCGCCGGAGGCTTGACCGGCTGGGTGTACGTTGACGGGTGGCGGCGGACGGCCTGGGCCTTTTCTATTGCCTTTTACTGCTTTCCAGGGGGCGTGGGGCGTGGGGCTCGGCGGCTGGCTCGGCAAGCATCATTGGCTGGGCCGACGATGGTGCCAATGTCAAATTTAGCCCAGCCTGCAGTCGGTGATAGAAAAAAAAAAGGAAAAAGTCCACGTTACCTCATCAACTTTTGCGAAAGTTTGCTTTTTCTCTCTGTACTCTAAAACCAGGTAAACCACCTTCCTAAACTTTTAAAAGCACTCGTTTACCTTTCTGGCCGGTTATAAGCGGTTTTCAAATGTGGTTTTGTCATTTTTCCTTTTTATTTATTTTAGCTGAATATTTAAAAAAATTATTGTAAATCACGGAAAAATCATAAAATGAAAAATATAATTTTGTTGGACTTCACATGAGTAAATTTATACATTGAACATATAATATGGTATGTTTTAGTATAAATTTTTTGTTATAGCTTTAGATCTATGCTTTTCTATAATTAATTCATAACTGTAGTTTCTATGGTCCAATCGTGGTGAAATTTTTATGGTGGGCTAATTATTGTATGCTTGAACTGTAGTAAAATTTTTATAATCATTGGATCATATATAACTTAGTTATATATTTATTTAGGTAGATGCTTGTTAAAAAAGTATTTTTCACTGTGCAGATCTACTCATGTGAAGTCTAAAAAAATTGGATTTTCTATTTTGTGATTTTTCTGTGATTTATTATTATTTTTTAAAAGCCTCGGCCAAAATAAATAAAAAAAATAAAAAGATAAAACTCCTTTGAAAACCGCGTATAAACGGTCAGGGAGGTAAAACGATCAGTTTATAAGTTCAGGGATGTGGTTTACCTGGTTTTAGAGTTCAGAAAGGAAAAACAAACTTTTGCAAAAGTTGAGGAGGTAATGTGGACTTTTTTCAAAAAAAAAAATACTACTGCATGAAGGTTGACTTGCTGTGGACTGTGGACCTGGGGTGGTGTCGTTTCTGCTGGTAATCGAATTGGCACGTCATGCAAACGCATATCATCGATCCTCGCGTTCCATGCAAATGAATGATGAACGTGTTCGGGGTACTACAGGAATGCTTCCCTCGTAGTTGGAAACAAGCATGCTCCCTCTCTCGTGAATAAATATATTTCTGGGATTGTGTTAAGTCAAACTTTTTAAACTTTGACTAAATTTTTAGAAAAAACAGCATCAAGATTTATGATATCTAACTAATATCGTTAGATGTACCATAAAACATATTTTTTATAATATGCTCATTTTATGTCATAAATGTTATTACTCTTTTCTATAAACTTAATCAAACTTAAAAAAAAGTTTGACTGGCACGGATTCTAAGAATTAATTTAATTGGGGACAGAGTGAGTAGCTATGGAAGATGGTGCTGAAGAAACACTACATGCTGGTCGCGTAAAATTCATGCACATGAACCGAAGCATCAAAACGTTTTCGTTCGTGTTGCCCACAGGCTGCTGTGCATCCGGAGCAGTACCACCCACACCACGATCGCAGGAAAAGGGGATGACGGCGCACGCTGCATGCTTCGATCAGCAAGGCCGACATCGACGCCGGGATTCTCCAGTCCAGAGGGGCGATGGCTGGTGCTCGATTGCTTGTCCTGTTGGGCTGAGAGATCAGTGATCCTGCAAGTACCCGCAATGTCTACATGTCCATTGCTGACTTGCTTGTGTAGAAACCAGAAAGCAACGCCTCTTTGTCGGGGCTATCGGTGTTAGGCTGCTTGTTCGTGTAATGGTGACATTATCTGTCTCCAAGAGAACAAAAAAAAGAGAGCTTTGATGATCGATAACTTCATCAAGAAAATTTGCCCCCCAGCCTTTGACTCATTTGAATATCTTCCATCTCTGGGAGCCTCAGGGGGTATCTTCGTCGCCTCGCAAAGTGGTTTCTTCTTGGGACAGCTAAAATTTAGAAATGATTGAGTATGCAATTCCAGTTGAGTTTACCTCAAAGCTCAATGGGGAAAGTTGGCTTCTAACCACCATTTATGTGCCCTGCACCCCAACTGGCAAAAGGGCCTTCCTAAATTGGTTTAGGGACATTCAAATGCCACCTAATGAAGATTGGTTAGTTGTGGGGGATTTTATCTTAATCAGAAAACCTGAGGATAAGAATAAGAAAGGAGCAGATGTCAATGAGATGTTCTTGTTTAATGAGGCAATTAACAAGTTGAGTCTGACTGAGCTCCCCCTAGATGGCAGTCAGTACACTTAGACCAATAAACAATTTTCTCCATTGATGGAGAGGCTGGATTTGTTCTTTACATCAAACTCATGGACAGTGAAATACCCAAACACATGGGTCAAGGATTTGGTCATAGAGACTTCTGACCATTGGCCATGTGTGGCAGAAATCAGCACAAAGATCCCCCAAAGTAGAATTTTCAGATTAGAAAATCATTGGTTGAACCACGATGATTTTGTTTCAGTAGCTGTTTAGGACTAGAATTCCCCATTGACTATAAATGATCCAGCAAAGTTCAAAAATCTGAGGAAGGTGCTAAAGGCATGGAAAACTCAGATTTCAAAGCTAGCTACAATTATAAACAACATTAAGCTAGTCTATATTTGAATGGAACTCCGGAAGCATCATCTTTGAAAAACTAATTTCCCTTCTGAAGCAGCAGAGAACATATTGGAAACAAAGAGGGAAGATAAGATGGGTAAAGGAAGGTGATGCAAGGACTAGGTTTCTTCATGGACATGCAACCATTTTCCACAGGAAAAATAAAACCGCACCACATCAAAATATTTTAGCAAATAATTTACAAAGCCATGAAGAAAAAGACAGATCTACTATGGAACTCATTCAAGGAAAGGATGGGCATCTCTGAATTCCAACAAATGACCTTCAATCTGGATGACCTCATTCAACCAGCTCAAGGTTTGGAATCTCAGGAAGTACAATTCACAAGAAAAGAAATAGATGATGTAGTCTCCAAGCTCCCAAATAATAGGTCACCAGGGCCTAATGGCTACAACAACAAGTTTGTCAAGGGTTGTTGGCACTCATAGCTCAAGACTTCTATAAGTTAGGGGATACTTTCTTTGATGAAGACTAATGTTTGAGAAGCATCAACAGCTCCTACATCACACTGATACCAAAAAAAGGATGGTCTCCAAAGAGTAACAGATTATAGGCCTATCTCTCTACTCAACAATCCATTAAGTTGCTCACTAAGCTACTAGCTAACAAACTACTGGGAAGCATCAAAGGCATCATTGACAACAATCAGTATGGGTTCATCAAGTCTAGAACCATCCTGGATTGTTTGGCATGGGTGCTAGAATACATCAACGTTTGTCACAAATCCAAAAGGATTTAATCATCTTAAAGTTGGATTTTGAAAAAGCATTTGATAAGATTGAGCATGAGACAATTTTGCAGATTCTTAGGGCCAAAGGGTTTGACAAAAATGGATTAACTGGATAAAGGCAATTATGAATTCAGGAACTTCATCAGTGCTATTAAATGGGGTGCCTGGCAAGGTGTTTCACTGTAAAAGGGGAGTTAGGCAGGGGGATCCCTTATCCCCTTTAATCTTTGTACTTGCAACTGATCTGCTACAATCAATTTTGATCAGAGCCAAAGACCAAGGCCTCTTCAGGCTCCCAATGCCCCTTAATCAAAATCAAACTTCCCAGTAATTTAGTATGCAGATGATCTCTAATCAAAATGGAAGCCTATAGCAGACAACTTTGGACCCTTAAAGTGCCCTCCTCAAAACCTTTGAAGAATCTATAGGTCTGAAAGTAAATTTTGCAAAATCCATAATGGTACCCATCAACATAAGTGAAGTAAAGTTGCAACACTTAGCAAGAACCTTCCACTGTCAAACTGGAAGTTTACCTTTTTACTTATTTGGGCCTGCCATTAAGCCTATCTAAGCCAAAGGTAATTGATTTCTCCCCATTAGTTAACAGATGTGAACTGCTACATCAGCATTCCTAAATCAGACAGGCAGACTAGAGATCACAAATTCAATTTTCTCTGCCTTACTAACATTTTGCAAGAGCACCTTCTTACTGCAGCAAACAATGATTGATCAAATAGATAAGTTCACGAAACTATGTCTTTTGGATGGAGGCTGACATAAATGCTAGGCAAAAGCCAAAGGCAGCATGGCCAATGTAGTGTAGAGCCAAAGAGGAAGGTGGGTTGGGAGTCCTTAATATCAAAACCCAGAATGTAGCTTTGCTAATTAAGCATTTACATAAATTCTTCAATAGAGAGGACTTGCCTTGGGTCTCTTTGATTTGGGAACAATATTATGGTTCTGGAAAATTGCCTGGGAATTCAAAGAAGGGGTCCTTTTGGTGGAGGGATGTTTTGAAGCTTCTAGACAAGTTTAAAGGAATGATTAAGAGTTATAGTCAACAATGGAAAATCTTGTCTTTTCTAGGAAGACATTTGGAGAAACCAGCCACTGGTTCACAAGATGCCTGAGCTATTTTCATTTGCATGAAAGAAGCACATTGACCCTGTTTGGATACTTTAGCTCAGCTAGAGGTTAGAGTTAGTTTCTAACCCAGGACTAGCCCTGAACTAACTCTAGCCAAAGAGGCGTTTGGATCCAAGGGTTAGATGGATGGTTAGATTGATATTAAATGTACTTTTCCAAATATTAATTAATTTTTCTGTGGGCCCATCGGACCAGGTGCGGCTCAAGTGCGGCTGAGTATGAAAAAAAATAATTTTTCTATGGGTCCCATCAGAACTAGCCCTAACTAGCCCCAATAATCACCTCTTGAGAGGGATAGTTTTTTTGGGTGGGCTAGTTGCAAAAAACTAGCTCTAGCCCTCCTGTTTGGCTACTTTTGGGTTAGTTGAGTGTAAACTAGCTCAAACTAACTCTAGCCCCTTGATCCAAACAGGGCCATTGTCTTTGCTGAGGGAAAAGGACGCACCCCTCTTCATGGTCTATTCCATCTGCCCATCTCCCAACAAGCCCATCCTCAATTGCCTCAATTACAAGAGGAGTTACAAGAGATCAACCTCAATGATTTGTCAGATAAATGGTCATATATTTGGAAATCAGATCATTTCTCAGTGAACAAAGCCTATAAACAACTAAGTGGACATATGCATCTGCACCCAGTCTACAAATGGATTTGTAGAAGCTCATGCCAAAATAAACACAAAGTGTTTTTCTAGTTGTTGCTCAAGGACAGGTTGAGCACTAGAGAGCTTTTGAGGAGAAAGAATATGACACTACAAGATTACAATTGCATTATGTGCAATGGTTCTGCAGAAGAGTGGCTGATGCATCTATTTCTCAACTGCCCCTTCCCTGTCTAGTGCTAGGCCTGGCTTGGCATTCACACTGACCAAACACTTGACCCCTTCCAAAGCCTTCAGAGCTTCAAAGATCAGCTTGAAGTCCCATTCTTCATGGAGATAATCGTGTTATTGAGTTGCACAATTTGGAAAGTGTAATGACATGATCTTTTGTCAGGTCAGTCCATCTATTCAGCTGTCTAAAGATGATTTCAGACAGAACTTCAGCTCATGCTTCTGCGAGCAAAGAGAAGCTTTTCCCCTGGTTAAATCAATGGATAACCAATCTTATTTAGCTAGGTTACGGCTTGTTGTCACCCTTCTTTTTTCATTTCTTTCTATGTTTCTTAAATTATCCCCCCCTCCCCCTTACTGTTTCCTACGCTTCTGGCGCCTTTTAATATAATTTTCAGTAGGGGCGTACCCCTCCTGGTTCCCTCAAAAAAGAAAAAACAGTGTAAGCATGCAAGATCAAATCTGTGAGTTTGTGGGCTGTACCTGTTCCTGTAGGGCTGCATCATGCACATAAGAAGGCGCTTTTTTTTTAATAAGCAATCCTTGTTCATGCATGCTAATTCCACCGCACCTAACAGAGATAATATAGGGCGAAAGCAAATAGCTCGAGAAGAACAAGTCACAACCAATGATCAATGCCCCCTATTTAACTGTCTACTTTTGCATCAGATCCTGGATTCTCCCTAAAAAGGCATCGCGGCATTTACCTTCAAATGAACACGACTACTGCTAGCTGACTACTATACCATACGAGCATACTGCATACCACGGCAGCAAATTAAAATCGAGAAAGATGCACGCAACGCAAAATGGAGAACTACTGTCAATCAGTTGGAGACTAGTAAAGGTAAATCATGGACCCATGGTAAGTAGAGCTCTGCCCTGCCCGCCCGTGCAGGCCTGCCGCCGTTCGCCCGCCCGCTTCCGGCAGCCTGGCTAGAAGCCGCCGAAGAACCCGGCGTTGCGCTGCGTCTCGCCGTGGTCCTCTGCGAACTTCTTGGGGATGCTGGTGGGCTCCAGGACGCCGCTGCCGTGACTCCTGTTGGGCTTGCTCGCTCTGGGCTTGCGCTTGCGTGTGGACCACGCGATGTGGCGGTCGCAGAACAGGTATCCCGGCACGGCCGCCTTGTTGCAGCGCCACCGCTTCCCGTCGTTCCGGCTGCACCTGACGGCGGCGTCGTCCTGCGGCTCCGGCGGCTCCGGCTTGGGCACGTCGTCCGTTGTTGCGCTGCTGCGCGGGGCAGGGGACAGAAAGAAGGAAAGAAAGCGATTTCTCAGCTACCCCACCCGAGATCTCCTAGGGACACCTGAACAGAGGATCTGGACACACACCTGTTCCTGTTCTTGTTCCCAGAGGCAGCGGCGGCGAGGATCGCCCGCTTCTCCTCCTCCTCTGCCTCCTTGTCCTCCTCCTCCCGTGGTTTCTCCTGCACCAAGAACGGCAGGCAGAGTGATGAGCAGAACGGGAGGAAAGAAAGATCACCGCCTCCCCTTCCGGCCTCCCGGCACGGATGGCGAACAAACAGGCCCCTGGCACAAGAACCGATCGGGAACCGGCACGCCAACGCCCACGACGATTCAGCCCACGCGGCTCGTGCAACAGATACGCACAGGCAAGCAATAAGCGCCGGCATCTCACCATGGGTTTCTGCAGCGGCAGGGGAGGCGGCGGCGGTCCCGGCGATGCTGCCCTGGCAGGGGGGCGCTTCCGGATCCTCATGGCCCCCGCCTCGCACCGGCCCGGCCTTGCCTGCTCCGGAGATCGCGTTGGGTTGCCTGCCCCGCTGGCCGGTGGCCGCTCCCTTCTCTTTCTTGCAAGACCCACGCGTCTCACTGGTCTTGGTTGCTTGATCTGCAGTAGTACTAGTAGTCGTGGTGGTAGCGGTCCAATCCACCACTACTTTCCCTAGCCTCGCCCTCGCGAGGCTGCTGCCGTCCGTTCTTTTTTTCTGCGTTCAGTTCAGGCAGACACGGTAAATTTCCATTTTCCGCCCCAACCGGCCATATGTATTGTGTTGTTGTATCGGTACCACTAACGTCCGTATGTCCGGTCCCAGGCCCCCGTTCAGACACACCTCCCGTGCTCCCGTCACGTATCCGGTCCCCGGCCCCCGTCCAGACACACCTCCCGTGCTCCGTCACATATCGTATCCCACGCGGTGCATCCCATTTTCAGCCAGTGCCAGCGTACGAAACCGTGGCCCGCACCCATCCCACGCCTCGCATGGCAAAAACCGTGTCCCCTCACCCATCCAATGTCCGCACGGTGGAACGTGCCCCACGCCCGCACGGCGGAACCGGGACCCGCGCTCACCTGCCCTGCCTGCAGATGCGTGTTGCGGAGGTGTCTGCAGGCCTCAGGCTCTGGCACGTGAACCACGGCGGCGCACCGGCAGCAACAAGCGGACGACGACATGCAACACCCGATCTGGTGGACGACGGCATGCAACACCCGATCTGCTTTTGAAACATCTAGATGAAGCATTTGCAAGATAAATCTGAAAACGGATGAAACACTTGAAACAAGTGTATGTAGTGCAATACCACAATCTACTTTTGAAACATCCAAATGAAACATTTGCCACATAAGTTTAAAACAGATGAAACACTTAAAACATGCGTGTGTAGCCTTGCAACATATGCAACACCAAGATCAACATTTGAAACATCTAAATGAAACATTTGAAACAAACGTCCGAAACAACTGAAACATAGCCTTGAAACACTCCAAACACGACGTCGGCGGCGGCCATGGCCTACCTGGTGGGAAAACTGCGATATTGGCAGCAACCTCCTCCTGGTGGCGCTGAGGTGGTGGTGGTATGGTGCAGGCTATGACCGTGACGGGCGAGGTGGATGGGGGTGTGGCGGGGGACGTCCCGCACAAAAGGGCGCAGGATTGGGGCTGGCACGACGCGGGATGGGGTGCGACAGGGGATGGCCGCGGTGGGCAAGACAGAGTGAAGCGAGAAGACGACGGGGTGGAGTGGCCGCGCGGGGCAGATGTCGAGGTCGAGGCGGGCGGCGCGGCGAAGGCAGCCGCGGCGGGCGTAAGGCGCAGTGGACAGGGCCGGCTCTAAGGGGAGGGTAGGCAGTGCGACCGCCGGGGCCCAAGGAGCTAGGAGCCCAAGACCATATAGGTAATTAGTACATATAATTTTCTATTTGGCATAATAAACATTTGAAGGCCCATCACAAACCAGCCCAAGCCGTAGGTATCTCTTCCTTCCAGTCTTATTCTACGTAACCTGATCCATTGAGCGGAGCACAAGCAAAGTTTTTTTTTGATCGTTTCCTGTCGCCGCCCATCGACGCGCTATCCTGCCTGAGGAGAGAAGACGCCGACGCCCATCCAATTCACTCCTCAGTCCTCAGCCGGCGACCGGCAAGCGACCATGGCAAGGGTGCCGATCCGATTCGCTCTTCACAGTAAGCAACACCAACACACCAATAGATTAGTATTTTCTAATTTATTTATTTGCCTAGGGTTATAAATTTCTAATTCAATGTATTTATTTGAATATGATAAATGTTGCCTGAGAAACATTTGTCGGGTGCTCAGAAAAGAAAAAAAGAAAACATGAAGAAGGATATTTTAGACGATATTAATCTTGATTCTGTTCTTGAAGATTTTGCATCAAGAAATGCTAGAAGACGGTTTTTACAAGGCACTGAAGCATTATATTTTTATTTTAGGTAATCATAATAGTTACTATTTCTAGTTTTTTGTTACACTATTGTTATGTTTTATAAGCTATACATATATTGCAAAGTAGTTTTTATTATTCATACTATATACTATAATTTTGATATAAAAAATTAGTTTAACAGACCCTTATCTTCTTACTTGTTAAGGATCCTTAAAATTTTAGAGGCGGCCCTGGCAGTGGAGGCGGCCTCGACTGCTACCACGGCTGGGTGAGTGGGGAAATGGCAATTGAGAATTTTTTAGAGCACGCAGGGTAGAGAGGTGAGCTGAGGGAGAACGCAGGCCAGTCGTCTGGACCGCTGGCCCAAGGACGTGTCCGGACGGGTTGACTGCAACGAACGCCGTGCGCGTGGGGACTGTCAGCGAGAGCGAGGGGACGGGGAATGTTCCGCTTCGGGGCTGCGGCGGCATAGACAGAAGATCTGGGAGGAAAGCTAGGGCCGCGCGGCTGCTGGGGACCGTGACGTTCGTTGTTTGGTGATCAGTCGTGGACCGTGGTGGTCCGGGGGAGTGGAAGTGGAGCGGCGGTTTACTCGTCCGCGCGTCGCGTCAGTTGCTGCTGCTGCTGCGGCTGCGGACCGTGTGCGTGTTCGTTCCAGACGGAGGCCGAGTAGACTAGTCGAACGAGGACGCGTGACTGCCGTGATTCTTGTTGCCGACTCGCCTCGGCGGCTTCCTTTTTCTAAGCGCTTTTCTGGCTGCTGGTATGTGACGGTCCGCATGATCGGTCTCCTTACGCTCTGCGTTTGGCCAGGGAGACGCCGCGTGGAAAGTAAAGCGTATGGGTCTGCCTATGGTTCTAGTTCGACTGATCGGGGTTACACTCAACGAGAGACAAAAATGTAAGCACAGTAGTACTACGATCTTCTGGAGCGAGAAATGCACTTTCCACTCGTTTCTTGGTATGGTACTGTATACGAATGAATAACACTCGCAACAGCGCATAGCTCTACCGGCCACCGTCAGAGAATCCCACCGTGCGCGTGCGCGTCGTCGGACAGACGGCCACGGGCTACGAGCAGTCGGCAGCGGATTGCTCAGACCCCGGCGTCCAGGCGCACGGCGCCAACCAGTGCGGCTGCCTCGAGGACGCCCTCGCTGGCGCAGGCTGCGCGCAGCCGCCGCAGGGACCGCCTGTACAGCGCCGTCACCCACCGCCGGCGCAGCCTCCGGATCAGCGCCGTCCCCGGGAATCTGCGCCGCGGCCTCCTGACGCTCCCCCCGAGCCTGGCCACCGCCATCTTCCTCCTCCTCCTGCTCTCCCCGCTCCCCTGCAACAACACTGCAGTCCGCGGCGCACGGCGCGCAACGTTGCTGGCCATTTCCTGCAGGTCCCTCATGCTCCTCGTGTCCTCTGCGGCACCACCAAGAGCTGCAGCTCACGGCTCGCAAGCTAGAGGTATTTAAGGGCGATTTCCTTTTGTTTTCTTCTGTTCAATTAGTTTACGGTCGAGATAATGCTGACTAATAACGAATTGACATATGGATCAACGTCGAGGCGGTTGTGACTCGTGAGGTCAGCTGTCCTCTCTGCCACGCATCGGCATCGCTGCATGAATCATGCAAGCACTGATGTAAGACAAGTTCCATCTGATCAAAAGTTGTTAATCATCCACCTTCCGCTGGCTACTCCCGTCTAGCAAATCGCAAGTCGTTTTAATTTTGTTCAGAGTCAAACTTCCTCAGCTTACACCAGATTTATGAGAAAAAAAAACACAAACAACTAAAACATGTTACATGATTCACCAAACGCGATCGGTTCGTTTCCAGCCGAGCCTGGCTGTATCCAGCAGCCAGGCTGAGCAGGGACAAACTGAATGCATACAAGTGCTTCTTGTTTGGTTCACAGTATGCATAGAACCTGGCTGAGTAGGGACTTTGTTTCGTTGGCTGGATAAGAAACAACTACGTCCAGAGATACACGTGCACTTGTTTGGTTAGCTGCGTACAAGTAAGCTCAAAAACCCAAAAGCTAGGTTTGATGAGGTTACCTCCTCAAGTTCCATATCCCAGGTGCTCACACAATTGACACAAAACAACATTTTTTGCAATAAGAATAGGTTATCACAAATGAGATCAGATAATAATAATAATGTATTAGGAATTATGCTAAAAACATTTAAATTAGAGTAGTGAATACATCATTAGCCAAATAATGTATTAGGAATTATGCTAAAAACATTTAAATTAGAGTAGTGAATACATCATTAGCCATGGGAATGTACTCAGCACCAAAACAAATAGCAAATTATCTAAAATAGACATCACTGATAATGGATCTGTGCTCAGAATTGCAAGTGCAAATAGTGTTCAAGTTGATATCACAGCCAACAGACTAATGCACAAAAAATAGCATATGAAAACAAAAGGCAAAAGAGGATGGCTCAGATATAAGAACATTGCCGTCATAGAGGTAACACCCGGAGTCGAGAGGTAGGGAAGGGGATTAGGTGAAAATCATACCAGAGCATATCAAATCAAGAGGGTAGGGTTGGAGATTAAAGGGGAAACACGCCAGTGCATACCAAATCGAGAGTTAGGGATGGGGATGAGGGGAAATCACACATCAGAGACTACCAAATCAAGAAGAAAGGATGGGGATTAGAGAAATCACTCACCAATTAATCCCAACTGCACCTCTTTCGCCGAAGGAGGAGAGAGTGGAAGAGAGGGACAGAGGGCGCAATGGAGGGAGGGGAATCCCTAACATGCAACACCTACAGAAGATGGAGAAGGAGAGGGCATATGAGAGGGAGAGGCGGAGGGAAGAGGAGAGAGACTTCACTCACCGGCACAGGGAGAGATGAGTTGCGACTAGAGTGGAAGGGGCGAGGGTAGCGACGACGGTAACTGTAACCCGCGCACCATACCCGCTTGCACTCAAAGGGCTAACGCTTGGATGCGCAAGGGGCACCGCGCGAGCCAGGCTCCATGGAATGAAGCCTCACCGTGTTACTTCTCAGCCTAACCACGAGGGGAATCTTGTATCTACCAGGATAGGCCTCATGTCTGGTCCAAGATACCAAACGCAATGGAGGAAATTAGTTCTTTGGCCTTAAAAAAAGCGTTACTTAGTTTCTTGGCCTTCTTTTTGAACTTGGCTATTTGACCCTAAAACGAATTTCCTTTAGTTTCTTAGCCCTTCTCTTAGTTTGACACGTGTCAAGCTCTGATTGGCCGAGAGGGTGCGAGTCACTGGCATGTGGGTCCAGGTCAACGGTCAGCGTTGACCGGTCAACGGTCAACGTTGACCGGGCCGCGACCGGGCTTGGATGGGCCTGGGCTGGGCCGGATTTGGGCCAGACTAGGCCGGGCTGGGCCGCCACGTGGCGAGCTCTGGTGTTGCCACGTCACCTATTTGGATTCAAAAACCAGGCTCGGGATGGTGAGCTTGGCTCACGGTGGACACGCAGGGATGGTCCATGGACCTCTTGGCTAGGCTCATCGTGGACGAGGTCCATCTCTTTCCCCTTTCCTTCTCTAGCCCACGTGCACCAGGTGCACCGAGTGCACAGCTCGGCCAACCTCTCCCCCTCCTGCTCTATCCGCGCGTTGGCGCTCTTGTCGGCGGTGAGCCCGCGCTAGCGCGTGATCTGGAGGCATAGCGATTGAGTCAAAGGTCCTCTCTGCTTGGCTACGGTGAGCGTAGCATGGGGCGGGGCTGAGCGGGGTAGCTGACGAAGACTACGGCGACGACAGCTTCCCGCGGATGATGGCACAAGGCGGCGAGATGATTGCGGTCATGGGGGAACACCAGGCGTACCACGGACCTACCGATGGCGACCTGAAGCTAAGCTAGAGCACAACGATTATACGACTTTGGCTGCGGTGGTCGGAATCGACTGGAACCTCCTCGTCATGATGGCGCTTTGGGCGTGGTGACCTCGGCATGGCAGAGGTAACTCGGTGCTCCAGGGCTCCCCTCTCTCCTTCTCCTTGAGCGCGGGACTCCTTTCACCGTGACGAAAAGATCAAGTCTCTCCTCGTCTCTACCAACCCGAATTAAGAGGAACGGCCTCGCCATGGCCGTGCTCTGGCCATGGCGGTCATGCTCAGAGCGCCTTCATGATGGCGGCATTCCCGCGCTGGTATAGCTCCGCAAGGCTGTGCCGTGCTCCAGTGTGTGCTCGTGAATGCTTGTGAGCGTGAACAGAGGTCCGGGCGCGGCCTTGGCTGTCCTCGGTACGGTTTCGGTCGCGGCGGCACCGGAGTGCACACGGTGGTGAGCAGAGATTTGTGAGCGGAGCGGCTCACCTCGGGCTCGTGGCAGAAGGATAGCGGTGCGTTGGTGATTCGAGGCAGTGAAGTCGAGCGGCCGTGCAGTGACGCTTTTCGACGAGGAAGAAGACAACAACGTCTCCTTCTTCTCCGATGTCTCGAGCGGCGGCGATAGTCCGGCTCCTCCTCGCTGCTCTTCCCCTTCTCTTCTTCCCCCTTCCCCTTCCTTGCAGTGCGGTGCGGTTAGAGGTGAGGCCACCAGAGGCGGCAGTGAGAAAGTTGGAGGGGGGGCTGGGACGTCGGTGCTCAGCTTATATAGCCAAGCTCAAAGCATGGCGATGGCGGACGGTGATGGAAGGGGGTCGAGCCATGTGGCAGCGATCTAGGGGCCTTGGCTAGGGTTTTAGGGAGGCTGGGGCTGGTGGTGACCGGATTGGCTTCGCCAATTTGGAATCTCAGGCGGTTAGAGAGGATACGGTGGTGGCAAGGCTCCTGCGGGCCTTGGCAATGTCACGCTACTTGCGAAGGAAGGCAGGGCGCGCAGCTGGGGTTGGTGTGGGCGCTGCGAGGTACGAAGGCGTGAGGGCTTGGCGCCTAGGGCAGCAGCAGGGGACCGAGGGAATCCCTTCCTCGCGCGGGGCGTGACCCTGTCCCTCCTCTGTCTCTGTTTTCAGTCGAAGCAGAGAATGGGGAGTAGAGGAGAGGGATGACGGGTGGGTCTCGTTCGTTAGCGTAGCAAGGGAGCGGCCACCTCCTGGCGTTTAGCTGCTGTGACGTTGTTCGTGGCCGCAGCGCCTTGATGGGCCGGCCCATGCGGCGGGCGCGCGTGCGCGCTCGTGTAGGTGCTGGAGCGGCCGTTGGTTGGGCCAAGCCGACTCAGGGTTTGGTTGTGTAAGTGTTTTCTTTCTTTTACTAATTCATTTGCTAAATTAATTACTTCTTGATACTATTTGCTTAGTCATGTGTTGCCAACATGAGTAAGCCCTAGTGGGGTCCACTAGAGGTCATTTAGGGTTTCAACTATTTGCCAAGGTTATAAATACATATTTATTTAGTTTAAGCAATTCATTAAATAAATGTGACTATTTTTAATTAACAATACAAAGAACATAAGAAGCAACTCATGAATATATAATTAAATGCAAAATGTAATTAACTAGACTAGGTGCTACTTGTGCAACTAGGGTAGGTTTCCTACATGACACCTCACCAAACATAGGTTATTTTAGAAAAAAAAATTGTAGTTGTGATTTTTAAGTTAGGGAAAATTCCTGGGTTGTTACACCTTGTCTATTTAAAAGGAAATATATCATCGCCACAAAATCACTTGATAAATTATAGTATTTGAGGAAAGAGATAACAAATGCCAACACACGGCAAAATGACTAACCTCATTGAATATTCGTCCCAGTTAAAACCCAAATGTCTCTATTGATGTCATTAGACCTACTAATGAAACCTTTGAAAATGGTCGCTTGACATACCATGTACTTGCTTAGCATGCAGAAGGTCATGTGCTGACCTGTGCACTCCTTGATCTCTTTATATTTTTTTTTCTGTGGGACACAAAATCGACCCGTGCACCCCTCGAAGCACTCTTTATGTCGAGTAGGCTATGTTGTCTTGCAATCCACTTGTTGGTAGTAATGTTTTCTAACTCCTAACTTGAGTAACTCCAACACTCTCGCATTTGATAAAAAGAAGTTGACGAAGTCAACATGTGATTTGCTTCCTTGATAGTTTTCCAGCACAATTTTCCTCAAACGGATGTTAAGGGTGCTAATACATTCCGGGTTCGTTTGATACCAAGCATTTTCCACACAAACACTTCGTCGCCTGAAAAGGGAAGTGAACAGAGATATGGTGTCAATGGTCAACCTAGCTTTAAAACAATCATCGATATAATTAGTAAATGATCAAACATGCAGATCCATGCACACTTTGGTCATGGTGCAAGGAGTCACCTTGATGTGCAACTTCTCTAAGTGGATGAAGCACTTCAGTAAGTTAATAACCGAATCTAAACATAGTTTGACACCAGATAAAGATAGAACCTTCACACTGTGTACCACAGCCACCATGCTAACTATAGTCGATCCCTGAGTTGATAAGCATAGAATTAGCACATCATTTGTTTTGACAGTATAGAATTACACATCATGATCAAGTGAAGGGACTTAATTGGATCCCTTGTGAAGGCCGGTCAAAGTGAGAATTAATGGTGCCCATACCTGAAGAACTGTGGTGTCAAACTGAAGCCTAGGAGTGTTGTCAAAGAGTTCTCCCAAAATCACCTACATCGGTGTGGAGATTACCGAGATGTTCATATACGTTTTTTCTGAACACTGTATTCTTTCTAGACACGGTGCGTCCTCGATGACGAGCTCGAGTCTTCTCCAATAAGAAGACGCACCTGATGCTTCTGAGGCTAGGGGACACGATTTGCAACCAAGAGGAGACGTAGTAGGTGCCAATTAGCACGAAGCTCTGCAGGGCAGGGCAGCCGGTGAGCAACGCATGCAGAGCGCTCCCCGAGATGCTGACGTTGGAGAGGGTCAGGCTCTCGAGAACTGGCAAGAGCAGCGCGCTGCCATTGTTTCCATCCAGGAAAGTACAACCACCAAAGCTAGCGATACGGAGCGTCGACGAGAAGCGGCCTATTGATGGAGGCAACAGAAGCAGAGGGTAGTGGTAGAACATGAGCTCCTAGAGGTTGTTGAGGGCGGGGGAACATGGGATAATCGTAACTGACATAGCAGAAAGGTATGACGAAGCGGCGGCAGGGGCCAGGGTGCGTAGAGAGGATGCGGAAGACCTCACTGGCACGGATTCTGGGACCAACTGGGTTGTCGCTGTGGAGGTGGAGGTTGAGAGGAGCGGAGCGCCATAGGTGGCGCCACCGAAAGGAGAGGATCTGCGTGCGGGCGCTGTCTTTGGTGGGGAGAAGGGACACGATGTCGCCGAGGACATCGCCGCGGCCTGCGCTGGTACACCCGTACCGGCGCGGCGAACCTCGACGGAGGTGCCGGGCAGGATCCGGCGTCGGCGACCGGCATGGCCCCCCGGGGCAGAAGCGGGGGACGAAGGCCCCGGGTCTGCACCAATCGGAGAGGACGGGGCCGCGCCAGAGGACGACGGGCCCGGACCCGCTGGGGATCTGGGACAGGTGGCCGGCACGGAGCGCGACGAAGCGGTACCTACAAGAGACCACGGAAGAGGTGGCTGGACCACCGTGTCAGCGGGAAAAAGAGAGGGAGGGTTAGGAACCGGAGGGGTGGTGGTGCTGGAGAAAGGAAAAACGGACTCATCAAACACCACATGGCGAGAGATGAGGACCTGTCGGGAGGTGAGGTCGAAGCACCGATACCCCTTGTGATCCGGTGAGTACCCATGTTAGAGAATTGATTCTCTATCGATTAGGGCTAACCCTAGAAGGGTAGCTATATAGGTTCCATATATGGGCCATGGGCCTTAGCCTCATGGGCCTAATACACATACTCCAACATAATTGAGTTGCGTTCTGTAGCACTAACAACAACACTGTGCTCTATAGTAACTGAATAGTTACATTGGAATTTGATCTTGACAATCAGGGGTTAGGAGATATTAGCGAGTATTGGTACATAAAAAACAGTTGCAATTTTACAAAGGCCCCCAATTTGTGGAAGTTTCCATATTTTCATTGGATAACATAAGCCCTGTGGTCAGTAAAAAATCTCGTGAACATTTTTGACATCATATAGACATGTCTGCAGTACCACTCTATCTTAGGTCAAAACAGTCATATTGTTGCAATCTGTTGGCTTCAAAGTGATATCCAAGATGAGTCCTTCTGCAAATCTTGTCGTCCTTGATTTGCTATTTGGTTAATCAGACAGTTTTTGGAATTTCCTGTCTGTCTGTCCCACCCTACAATATCAGTTAATCTTACCGTTATAGTTTAATGTGTTTCTTGTTCTAGGCACAAACTACATGCCCACCGGGTTGTATCTGCGGTGAGCATCAAAACTGGGAAACTGAGCACCTGTTGTTGAATCACCTCATGGAAGCAGAAGTCACTCGGATGAGAGGATCTGAACATGAAGTTACTTTTGTGAAGCAGCTGTTCAATTGGACGACATCCTTAGAAAAGATGAGGGTAGTTTTCGACGAGTCAGTTACTAAAAGCGTGGCCAAGGAGTTGTCCCAGGTGCTACGAAGCTTTGCTAGGCCGGAAATACGCATGGAAATCCACACGTGTATGGACATGCTGAAGATGATATGTGTACCCGAATACTAAGGCACCGGGGTTGTCGCGTTGTCTCTGTAGTTTTCCTCTTTGGTATGTACGAACTTCTCATTTGCTGGCATGCTGAGGAGTGGAGGTCATGACAGTCTTGTTAAGTTCATCAGTACAACGACTCTGTAATGCACATTTACAAGCCTTTTATGAAGAATGGCCAGGATGATTTTTCTTCTGTCACGATAAAGAGCGCCTAATTAGGCTGTTGCAGTAGCAAATTTTGCCGGCAGTAAAGTTTCACTGTGTAACCTATAATTATATTTTCTATTTGTGCAGGAACAGATAAATTTTCCTTTTTTTCCACTTTGTTGAATGGGTTGGAGTGACATGATAAGGAGATGATATCGGGCCCAAAAACGGACTGGGCCAGAAACATGGTCAGGTGCCCCGTCTTTTTTTGTTTTTTAGCCCTTTTTTCGAAAGATTCTCTCAAATATGCCCCTGGCGGAAAGATTTTAAAAAATAGACCCTTATCTTGGCGTCATGGTCGTCGGCGCCAAGGTAACACGGCATGGCGCCAGGGTAACTGGCGCCAAGACCTTAACTCGTGGCGCTTTGGATACTTAAAACAGAGTCTTGGCGTCGTGAACTGTGGCGCTAGGCTTGGCGCCAATTAGAGTGGCGCCAAGTCTCGGCGCCAAAGATCACGGCGCCAAGACTCTGTTTTAAGTATCCAAATTTACCGTGAGATGAACATGTTAAAATTTGTTAAGTCTTGATATTTACTAAGGTTTAGACATATGCAAATTGGCTAAGTCTGGAATTTTACCATGAGATGGACATGCAAATTTTACCATGACTTGGATATTTAAAATTTTGGTTAAGTCTTTAAATTTTGCTAAGTCTGGAATTTACAAATTTTGGCTAAGTCTTTAAATAACCAAGTCATGGTAAAATTTGCATATGTCTATCACATAGTAAATTTGAAGACATTTAAAATTTTACCATGACTTGGATGTTGTGGATTTGGATATTTAAAATTTTACTTGGGGCCAAAATTTAAAGACTTAGCCAAAAATTGCATATGCCCATCTCATGGTAAAATTTGCATATGCCCATCTCTCGGCGTCAATTAGAGTCAGAAGAAAAATCATCCTGGCCATTCTTCATAAAAGGCTTGTAAATGTGCATTACAGAGTCGTTGTACTGATGAACTTAACAAGACTATCATGATCTCCACTCCTCAGCATGCCAGCAAATGAGAAGTTCGTACATACCAAAGAGGAAAACTACAGAGACAACGCGACAACCCCGGTGCCTTAGTATTCGGGTACACACATCATCTTCAGCATGTCCATACACGTGTGGATTTCCATGCGTATTTCCGGCCTAGCAAAGTTTCGTAGAACCTGGGACAACTCCTTGGCCACGCTTTTAGTAACTGACTCGTCGAAAACTACCCTCATCTTTTCTAAGGATGTCGCCCAATTGAACAGCTGCTTCACAAAAGTAACTTCATGTTCAGATCCTCTCATCCGAGTGACTTCTGCTTCCATGAGGCGATTCAACAACAGGTGCTCAGTTTCCCAGTTTTGATGCTCACCGCAGATACAACCCGGTGGGCATGTAGTTTGTGCCTGGAACAAGAAACGCATTAAACTATAACGGTAAGATTAACTGATATTGTAGGGTGGGACAGACAGACAAGAAATTCCAAAAACTATCTGATTAACCAAATAGCAAATCAAGGACGACAAGATTTGCAGAAGGACTCATCTTGGATATCACTTTGAAGCCAACAGATTGCAACAATATGACTGTTTTGACCTAAGATAGAGTGGTACTGCAGACATGTCTATATGATGTCAAAAATGTTTACGGGATTTTTTACTGACCACAGGGCTTATGTTATCCAATGGAAATATGGAAACTTCCACAAATTGGGGGCCTTTGCAAAATTGCAACTGTTTTTTATGTACCAATACTCGCTAATATCTCCTAACCCCTGATTGTCAAGATCAAATTCCAATGTAACTATTCAGTTACTATAGAGTACAATGTTGTTGTTAGTGCTACAGAACGCAACTCAATTGTGTTAGAGTATGTGTATTAGGCCCATGAGGCTAAGGCCCATGGCCCATGTATGGAACCTATATAGCTACCCTTCTAGGGTTAGCCCTAATCAATAGAGAATCAATTCCCTAACATGGGTACTCACCGGATCACAAGGGGTATCGGTGCTTCGACCTCACCTCCCGACGGGTCCTCATCTCTCGCCATGTGGTGTTCGATGAGTCCGTTTTTCCTTTCTCCAGCATCACCACCCCTCCGGTTCCTGACCCTCCCTCTCTTTTTCCCGCTGACACGGTGGTCCAGCCACCTCTTCCGTGGTCTCCTGCAGGTACCGCTTCGCCGCGCTCCGTGCCGACCACCTGTCCCGGATCCCCAGCGGGTCCGGGCCCGTCGTCCTCTGGTGCGGCCCCGTCCTCTCCGATTGGTGCAGACCCAGGGCCTTCATCCCCCGCTTCTGCCCTGGGGGGGCCGTGCCGGTCGCCGACGCCGGATCCTGCCCCGGCACCTCCGTCGAGGTTCGCCGCGCCGGTACGGGTGTACCAGCGCAGGCCGCCGCCGCTCGTGGTCCCTTCTCCGCCGGGGACACCGACACCACCGCCGCAGTCCCCGCCGACTCGTGGTGCCCCGCCGGTCTACCACCCGCCGCTGCTTCACCGACACCCGCGGCATGTTCACCCGATGGTGACACGGCACGCGGCTGGTACACTGCCGCCTCGTGCCCTCGCGGCTTCGACCGGCGACGCGGTGGTCTCCCCGGTACCCTCTTCCGTCCGCGACGCCTTGTTGACCCTCACTGGCGCCGTGTGATGGAAGAGGAGTACGCCGCGCTACTCGCCAACCAGACGTGGGAGTTGGTGCCCCGGCCGCCTGGCTCCAACGTCGTCACCGGCAAGTGGATCTGGACCCACAAGCGCCGGGCCGATGGCTCCCTCGAGCGCTACAAGGCTCGATGGGTCCTCCGAGGTTTCACTCAGCGCCCGGGAGTCGACTACGATGAGACCTTCAGCCTAGTGGTCAAGCCGGCCACCGTCCGTACCGTGCTCTCGTTGGCGCTTGCTCGGTCATGGCCGGTCCATCAGCTAGACGTCAAGAATGCCTTCCTCCACGGCCTTCTTACCGAGACAGTGTACTGCAGTCAGCCGGCGGGGTTTGTCGATTCCACCCGTCCTGACATGGTCTGCCGGCTCAACAGGTCTCTCTACGGCCTCAAGCAGGCACCTCGGGCGTGGAACCACCGCTTTGCTGCTTTCTTGCTGACCCTGGGGTTCGTGGAGGCTAAGTCAGATACGTCACTGTTCGTCTACCACCATGGGGCTGACACTGCATACTTACTGCTCTATGTTGATGACATTGTTCTCACTGCCTCCAGCGAGCCACTTCTCCGCCGAATCATTGCCGCTCTCCAGCAGGAGTTTGCTATGAAGGATCTGGGTGAGCTCCACCATTTCCTCGGTGTCACTGTTGAGCACCGTCCTGCTGGGCTACTTCTTCACTAGAGGCAGTACACTCAGGATATCCTGGAGTGGGCTGGGATGACTGACTGCAACCCCTGCTCCACTCCGGTCGATACTCAGGGCAAGCTGTCCGAGGTTGAGGGACCCCCGGTGGCTGACCCCACTACGTACCGGAGTCTCGCCGGGGCCCTTCAGTACCTCACCTTCACCCGGACGGACATCACCTATGCAGTTCAGCAGGTCTGTCTTCATATGCATGATCCTCGGGAGCCTCATCTCACGGCTCTCAAGCGCCTCCTCCGCTACCTCCGGGGCACACTCGACTACGACCTTCTCCTCCACCGGGGCTCCTCCACCGACCTCGTCGTCTACACCGACGCTGACTGGGCGGGGTGCCCGGACACCCGCCGCTCCACCTCCGGCTACGCCGTTTTCCTGGGCGGCAACCTGGTGTCCTGGTCGTCCAAGCGCCAGCCGGTGGTCTCCCGGTCCAGTGCCGAGGCGGAGTACCGCGCTGTCGCTAACGGCGTGGCGGAGGCCGCCTGGCTCCGGCAGCTGCTTGCTGAGCTGCACACTCCGCCCTCCCGGAGCACACTGATCTACTGCGACAATGTCAGTGCGGTCTACCTCTCCACCAACCCCATCCAGCACCAGCGGACGAAGCATGTGGAGATCGACCTCCACTTTGTCCGTGATCGGGTGGCCATAGGCGAGGTGCGGGTCCTTCATGTTCCGACTACCTCCCAGTTCGCGGACATCTTCACCAAGGGCCTCCCGTCCTCGACCTTCGCCGAGTTTCGCTCCAGCCTCAACATCACCGGTGGCTAGTTGCGTCTGTGGGGGGATTGCGTGTGTTTTTTCTTGTTCTTCAGCCTGGAACTCTGCTGCGCCGGTAGTTCAGACTGCGGGGGGTGTTGGAGTATGTGTATTAGGCCCATGAGGCTAAGGCCCATGGCCCATGTATGGAACCTATATAGCTACCCTTCTAGGGTTAGCCCTAATCAATAGAGAATCAATTCCCTAACAAATTGTATTGCATACTAGGATGGGAGGTATAGGTACAAATGCTGAACAATCTGTCATACTAGGGGTGGCCATGGAAAGTCACAAAAAAGAAAAGAAGGGTCATATATGAAAATTGGAAACCCCCAACAGCATCTCATCTTAAGTAGTTCTAACAAGGTGGCCATTGCTGTTACCATGCAGGAAGTGGTTGCTATAACTTAACTGCCTGCATGAATAAAATTGCATGGCTAGTTCTAAACCAGCAAAAATTGGTCCCAAGCAAAGTCGTATATCCTCACATTTTGTGTTGGAAAAACAGCCAACCAGGCATGCCATACTTGAAGTGAAGCTACTGTTTTTCCTAATTCGAATATGAAAGGCTTAAATATGGTATGCCTTCAGTACTTAATTTTATCTTCCTTGTCAATATAAGAAAATTGTTGGATGGATTAAATAGACAGGAAGTTGGAAAAATGGTCTATGCAATCAAAGGCAGCACAAGATTTGCAAATGGATTCGTTCCAGACATTACTTTGAAGCCAACAGATTTCAGGCAATATGACTGTTGTTAGCTAAGAGAAAGTGGTATAGCAAACATGATTATGATGTCAATAATGTTCAAGAAGATTTTTTGTGAAACACCGGCAGACAGACAATAATTCAATAAAAAAATATATTGAAACCTAAATAGTAGAACACTCAGTCAAAACCGTAAACTATAGAGCACAGTGCTGGCATTAGTGTTACAGAATGCAACTCAATTATATTGCATAGCCCCAAAGGGAAGAGGTATAGGTACAAATGTAGAAAAATCTGCCATACTAGGGAATAATCACACAAGCTATGTGTATGCATAAATACATACATTATGAGATATATGAGCCATAACTTCCAGAAAAAATATAGAACGAATGCCTAGGGGCACTAACAGATATAGCCATGGTGAGCCAAGAAATACAAATGATAGCCTTACCTCCACCTCAGTAGGAGGAACAAATGACAGCATCAGCTTTTTGATACTAGAACACATCCTGAGAACATGAAATGCGCTGGCCCCAAAAGCATGTCCGTTTGCCAATACATTCAGCTGCAAAATCATGATGTCCGGTAGCATTGTCATATCTTCCATCATATAGTGATAGTCATCTATGTCCTGCTTGTCCATGGGAAGTCACCAAAAAAAAGAAGAGTCATATATGACATTTGCAAAGAGATAGCAGCATCTCATCTTAAGTAGTTCTAATAAGGTGACCATTATTGTTACCAAGCAGGAAGTGGTTAATATAACATAACTGCGAGCATGAAGAATAAAATTGCATAGCTAGTTCTCTACCAACATAAATCCTTTATAGTCCCAAGCAAGTTGTATATCACCAGGTCACCACAATTTTGTTGGACAAACATCCAACCAAGCATGCCAGACTTGAAGTGAAGCTACAAATTTTTTTTCAAGTTCTAATAGCAAAGACTTAAATATAGTATGCCTACTTAATTTTATCTTCCTTGTCCATGTAAGAATATTGTGCTGGTGTCAATTGCATCGATGCCTTAGGACACAGCTCTGATAGCATTTATGCCTTAGCTTTCAAATCCGTGCACAAGCAAGGAAAACATGTACACACTGAAAATTCGTGTAAGAGAGGTACTGGACTTACCCACACATAGGCCAGTGCGAGTATAAGACATTCGATGACCTTGAAATGCCGCAAGAGACTTAAACAAGATTGGTTGTATGGAAAGCTGTCAGGCCCATAAACAATAAAGAAGAAAGGCCTCAGTAATCGAAGACGTTTCATCTCGCCAAGATGGACGGAGCTTGGATCATATAGATCCATCCACACAAGGGTTGCCAGCTGAGGCGCTGTGATGCTAGCAACCGGTTGGCTCAGATTGTAGAAGAAACAGCGTGTACTTTCAATTCCTCAAGAGCCAGCGCCACAATGTTGAGCAGCTGCAAGCCTTGCAGATCAGTGAGCTCCACTTGCTGGAGAGAATCGGAATGGATGGCGAGGTTGTCCAGCCCCCAGGCATCACGGACAGTGAGCTTCTGCAGGCACGGGCATCGCGGCCAGGAAACCGCGTCACCGAGATCCCCCGGGCCGTAGAGCCGAACGCGATCCAGGCATAGCTCGGTGAGCCGAGCGAAGACGCCGGCAGGCGGCGCGGCGAGGCCGAGGAATCCTAGGTGAAGCGAGACCTCCGTGGCGCGCTCCAGGCAGGGGAGCTCAAAAGCGCCCCTCTGCGCGGCCTCCTCGTCGTCGCCTTCCTGAGCGTTCCTCTCCTGCTCAAGATTATGAAAGAAGAGGCGGCCGGAGAGGCAGCGCGCGGCGACGGGGAGCCAGGCCGACACGGAGTCGGGGGCCGCGTCCCCGGTCAAGATGGAGAGGCGCAGGAGGGCCGCCTCGTGAGCCTCGAGGGCGGGGCCGATCTGGCGGGGATCTGGGGCGTAGCCGAAGTGGAGCGCCGGGAGGAGGGCCCAGACGCGGCGCCAGCGGCGGGAGAGGACGCTGGTCCGCGCGGTGGCGCGGCCGCGCGGGTGCCGAGGTGGCGGAGGATGAGTACCAGGATGTTGTCCGGGAGCGCGCTGAGGCGGTCCTCGCTACCGACGCCGGCGGAGGCGTCAGAGGAGAGCTTGGCACGCTTGGTGGCGTCCTCACCGTCGCCGCCACCGTCACCGCCGCAGCAGCTGGGCCCCATGGAGCGGAACGGTGGGGATTGGATTTGCTTGGCGGCGACCTCACCGTCGCCGTCGCCGCCGCAGCTGGGCCCCTTGGAGCAGAGGAGAGAGGTGGGGATTGGATTTGAGTCTCATACGGTCGCATTGAAAAGTCGTTTCCCATTTGTCCATTTTCATTTTCACACAAATGTACGGGGCGTTTCACTATACATGAATATACTATTTTTAATAAAGAAAAGTACTTCCAACTATTTTTTGAATTATTAAGCAAGAGTAAGATCAATCTCCACCAGAATCCCAAAATTAGGTCCCTTATTTTAATTAGATATTTTTTAATTTTGTATATCTAATTTTTCTAAACTAAACTTCAACAATAGCCTCAAATCAGAGCTCCTGGTTTTCTTATGATACGTGAGACTTATCTAACTATTTTCTTTATTTTGTCTTCCTTTCAATATCTCACTCTCTCCTCAACCTAATCCTTGTTATCATCTTTCTTCGTTCCAACTGACTTAGAGCACAATAGTGCACTTGCACTTAAGTATCGTGGCGACATAGGCAATGGAACCTACTAGAGAAGGGCACGTGGACAATGAAGGTTGTTGAGGAAGCTGTGTAAGTGAGGGAAGTGGCCGGGAGGTTGTGCGGGCAGGGGAGAGGGAGGGAGGAAGGGAGGGAGGGGGCCACGGCGACGAAGGACGATGGGGACCATGGGGGCAGTTCTGGCCAGCAGAGATGGAGTGTGGCGGGCGGTGATAATGGTTGAGTAGGATCTGAACTGAAGTTGGAGTAGAATAGTGAAAAAAAGATATCTAGAAAATAACTCCTAGAAATAAGGGCTGACAATTTAAGAAAAATACTATTTTAAGATTTGACCTACCGAAACGAGTAACAACACTCAAAAATATATGTATGAGAAAAACAAAACTCAAATGTGTAACTTGAAAAAGTCGCGCCCTCCTTTGAGCACCTAGCCATATATGACCCACAACTCATGAGCATTTTTGGTGCATATATAAGAACTCAGTGCATGAAAGTTATTTACTTAGTTTACATTATACGTGACTGTAAGTTTGCTTAGTTTACATAAATGTGAATGTTATAAATAAATTTGAAGGTTTGGGTAAATTATGCTTGAATTTATGAATAGCTAGTCTAAGTTTGATGAATTGGACACTTCCGCCATGCCCTCCATATGCTGTAGATTGTTATTACTCTAGAAAAGGGGAATTTCAGTTCAACGGCATGCGTGTATCAGCATTCAGTAAGCAATGAAATATTTGAAGAGGATTCAATTGAGTCTTTTTTTTAATTTGATTCGGTTGAGTCTTTTGTAAACACTTGGACTGAGAATGGATAACGAATATATAGAAGGTTCACTTCTGCTTGCGTGCGTGCTGCTTATTACATCTCGAGTGGAAAAGGTAGGGTTCATTTCACACAAACAACAGACTAGCAGTCGCAATGAAGTACTCCCTCCATTTCAAATTATAAGAAGTTTTGGCTTTTCTACATTCATAGCTTTTGCTATGCACCTAGATGTTATGTCTAGATACATAGCAAATGCTATGAATCTAGAAATGCCAAAACGTCTTATAATTTGTGATAGAGGAAGCACCTATGATCTATTAAGAAATAACAAGTAGAGGTGCACGTGCTGCTGGTGGACAGTCCACAGACTTGCGTTTCTCCAGCTAGTTACATTATAACTTATATAGCAAAAGAGTGTAACTACTATGTAGATACTTGTAGATTGTAAAAGGGCTCTCGCTTTGCTAGCAGTTTTTGAGCTCTTGCTCAATCTATAACGACAACATTGTTAATATCATCGAACTATTTTTCCTCAAGAAAAGAGTAAGGACTTTGTCTTGTCTTGGTGCAAGATACTAATTGAAAAGGCAGTTACTTCTTTTATGATCCATGAAATAGGAGAGTAACAAAGAATGTTGTTCAAAATATGTTGCTCATACATAAGTTGTGATTGTAAAATCTTATACTTACCTCAATGATCACCTTTGCTGGGTGAATAGCATTGTTTCTTTGATTAGCCACTTTGGTAATCATCAGAGTCAGTGTCATTGGTTTTCTGTTTACAAATTCTTATGAATGATAGCTATTACTTATTATAAAGAAGTCTATTGTTGTAAGAGCAGCAAAACCATAGAAAAAAGTCTTAAAGAACTTTGAAAAGATCATGTGTGATTAATCTAAAAGTGAACTTAATTGAATATTGTAGACTGAAGATTTTTTTTGCTAGCATCCTGATGATGAGTATAATCTTTGATATATTATACTGTAGATTGTAAATGTAACACCCCAAGTGTTTGTCACCAGTTAAGCAGTGGGTTTGAGCTCAAACATGACAGATTAAGTGGTGATGAAGATGTCAAGGTCAAACCTATGGAAATGAGCCCCCACCTAAACTTGGATATTGCACCCTTGCTTTACATATAGGCCCTTTTTAAGATATATGTTTGGGTGGTGTTATTGGAATATTTTCATGTGTCTCACATCAATACCCATCTATATTAGTCACTCAAAAAGTTTCATGAAGTTTAGAATTAAAAAGTCACATGAAATGATAAGTTATATCCTAGTTGGAATGGCTCTACTAAGTGCTTGAATTGCACTATTAAGTGAATGGAAATATAGGTCATCAACCAAACCTTGCAACCTTGCCCAAATGATTCTAGATAAACTCTACAACAAAAGTCATAAAAGGTTTGTGTTGAGCAAATGTCAAGAAAATGCTCCAATGGATCAAAAAGGATAATTTAAGCTTTATTGTGATCCTACTTTGGTCAAAGTAGAACGGTAGGTTTTATACTAGTTTTGAGGTTGGACCTTAAATAAAGATGTAGTTCATGTTATGTAGAATAAACTTTATTTAAGGGTCAAGAGCTGGTTTGGTACCTAACTTAGTCAAATAGAGCTCCCAAAATGGAATCTGCTGTTGTTTTCGCAGTGCAGAAAATTTTCTAAGCCCCTAAAGTGACAGCAGCAAGTTCCCTTCTTTGCGACCTTTTATCGTCCAAATTCTTGTGGTAGCTCAATTGGGTTCCTTAATATGAGTTGAAGTACCTTTCATGGTGGAAATAACGAAACAAGTCTCATCAAATTTGGAATTAATTTGGATCTTCAAAAATAGCTCACAAAACAACAAAGGTTTACTTTATCACTTAACCAACATTGACATGTTGGCATTCCGCATTCTCCAAATTTCGTTAAGTGACTTGAGTTGGCCCAAAAGTAAAAGTTGGAGTTCACATCTTGGAGAAGAGCATATAAGGAGTTGGCTTAAGTTTGACCTCGATTTGGCCAGCAAGTTAGAGTTTCCTTGTCGGTCGTCAATGTGTTGACACTGCTATTTTGGCAATTGTTTAACTATTAATTCATTGCTCTAATGACCTTGGCCCCTTAATGAAAAATATAGAACATTAGGAGGGGAACAACTTTGCTTTTAGGCCCATGTCTTGATTCGGTCCAGAGCCAACCTGAACGCGGCCTCCAACATGGGCACAACGACGTGCACCACGTGTTCGCGAATTTGTCTCCATGGCAACCATTCACAAGTCTGAAAGCTCTATGTTTGGTGTTGGTAATTAGTGACAATGCCTAAGTACTAATCATATGCCTAAGTTGTATGTAGCATATGAGGATTAGTACATTCCAAGGTTGGTGGCAAGATGGACATGGTGATCATGATGGCCACACTTGGATTTGGACGTAACCCTACGTGATCAAGACAAAGGTATATGCTTAAGGGTTATGTTTTAGTAACCAAGACACCTAGTGGGTGTGGTTACATTATAGGATAGATAGCCATACTATAAAGAGGGGAATGACGCGGCTATTGAACTCCTAAGTGCCTCTAGGTGTGCATTTCATAATCATATGCATTTGGATAGAACTAATAACACCTCAGAAAATGATTGTGAAAATGCTAACACACTCGCACAAGATGTGATCACTTGGTGGTGTTCGCACATTTACGATGGCGTTGGAGTTTGAGCGGTAGAGAGGGTTTGGGGTCCTCTCTCCCTCCCGCCGAGCTTGCGAGACAGGATTCAGGCGTTTTTGAAGAGTTGAAACGACTATTTTCTACTACGCCAGAAGTCAGAAAAGAAACGGAGGCGAACGGAGGTCACAGTGGTGACCGGACGCTGGACCGAACGCGGTCTCTGTTTGTCCGGACGCGTCCGGTCAGTGTTCAGCGTCTGCGCATGGTTTAGTTTGTTGATCGGATGCGCAACGAGTCCGGTCACGACCGACCGGACGCGTCCGGTCGTTGAGGGAGCTTACTGGACTCCAACCGGACGCGGGCACTGTGGTGTTCGGTCAGTTCTCCAGCGCGTCCGGTTGCTGTTTCGTTGTGCGCTGCTCAGGCTTGACCAGCGCGTCCAGTCCGTCACGGGACCAGCGCGTCCGGTCGAGCTTCGCGCGTCCGGTCGTTGCGTGCAGCGTGTCCGGTCGGTGGTTCGTGAAAGTAGCCGTTGTGCGATCGACGCATCCGGTCAGCGCGACTTCGGCTGTTTCAAGTGCGTAACGGCTATATTCGAAGGGGTACGTCTATAAATACTCATTGGCCGGCTCAAGGCTCTATCTCTTGAACTTTTGACATACTTGTGAGCACTTTGAGCTAAGCAACTCCCCTCTCACTCATCTCTCTTGCTTCTTTGCATATTCGAAATGAGATTGAGTGATCCAAGTGCATTTGCATTGTGAGATTACATCTAGTTGACACTTGGTGGTTGATTTGCTGCGGGATTCTTGTTTCTCTTGGTGGTTACCGCCACCTAGACGGCTTGGAGCAGCTTGGAGGCGTTGGCAAGAGTTAGTGATTATTCTTGGCCACCTCCAGTGTTTGTAAGGGGTTTGTGCCTACCTCGGCGAAGCGCCAAAGGCAACATTAGTGAATTGCTCGTGTCATTTGCAACCTTTTGTCATTTGGTAGGTTCTTGTGGCGCCTTTTGAGAGGCTCGGTGTGAATTGGATAGGTGGCTTGCAAACACTCCATAGGCTAAGCAAAACTCGCATCTCGCTATTTGTTGTATTAATAAACTTGTTTAGCTTGTCATTGTAGAAAATTTTAAAAGGCTATTCACCCCCCCTCTAGCCATCAAGACCTTTCAAAGTCACACCCCCCACCATGGCCGATGGCTGCTGCCGCATGCCCCGCGCCCCTGCCCTCAAGGTGTGGACGCATGAGCTATCCACTCCCTCACTCGCTCTCTGCTCGCCCTCGCTCGCCGCTGCTCGCCTCTCCCTCGCCCCACGCTGCACGGCGCCATGGCCGCCCATGGAAGCTCCATGGCTGCCGCTCGACCAGCTCCTACTCGCCTTCCCCGTCCCAGACAAGTATCGCTGTGCCTCCACCGCCTCACGTCTTCCACCTAGCGCCCCTTTCCAGCCTCGCCCGCCGCTGTAGACGGCTGCCGCCGGGGCTGCTCCCCCAGGTGTAGCGTGCGCCCATGGCTAGGTGGCCACGAACCACCTCCTGCAAGGTCGTCACCTCCTGCGGGTGAGCACGGGCCCGTAATGCCTTCGCCGCCTCTCTCTCTCCTGCCGCCAGCACCGCCTCTATCGGCCTCCCCAACAAACTCCCCTGCCAAATCCCATCGGGGGACCTCCTGCAACAATTCGACAAAAGTGAAGGGTCTTTCTGCGAAGTCCATGACTCAGATGAATAGTGCTTATAAAGACTTGTTTGCAGGAATTTGATTGAACTTTGAAAATGCATAGTAAATCATAGGAAATTTGTAAAATAGCAAATGAGAATTTTTTGGAATCCTTATGAAATTGTCTATGTAGTAGATCTATAATATGGCATGTTTTAAGGGCACTACTGGGTATCACTGGATACTACAGGAAATTTGTGAAGAATTATGGAATGATTGCCAGGCCCTTGACACCGTTGCTCAGATTCAAGCAGTTTTAGTGGACAGAATCAGCGCAACAAGCTTTTGATAACCTCAAAGTGGCTATGACCACAACACCAGTACTGGCTCTATCCAATTTTCAGAAGACATTCATTGTGGAGATAGATGCATGTCAGGAAGGCATGGGGGCAGTCTTGATGCAAAATAGTCAGCCTATTGCTGAATTGAGCAAAGATTTAGGGGATAAGCACAGAAATCTTTCCATCTATGAGAAAGAATTTCTAGCCCTTATCATGGCTATTGAAAGATGAAAGCATTATTTGCAAGGACAAGAGTTCATCATCTTGATTGATCATAAGTCACTGGCATACCTCACTAAGTAGAACCTACACTGTGAAATGCAAAGAAAAGCAATGACTAGGTTGATGGGAATGCAATTCAAAATTATCTATAGAAAAGGAAAGGAGAATATAGCAGCAGATGCACTATCTAGAGTAGCTCACATGTTAGCTGTGCAAGCAGTGTCTTCTGTCCAACCAGCATGGATTCAGGAAGTTGTCAACTCCTATGCAACTGATTCCCTACCTCAACATCTTTTGCAAATGTTGGCCATTGCTAGCCCAGATGCAGCTGTTTTAGCCTTTATAGAGGCCTAATTAAGCAAAACAACACCATATGGATAGGACATAATTCAGCATTACAAACCAAGCTCATTGCTGCATGCCATGCAAGTGCACTAGGGGGCCACTTTGGCATTGTTGCAACTTAATATATGCTCAAGAAGCATTTTTCTTGGGAAGGTATGAAGCAGGATGTGGAAAGTTATATTAAGTAGTGCTCAATCTGTCAACAAGCTAAACACTCCTTACAACATCCTATGGGCTTGTTACAACCTCTACCAATACCAGAGGGGGTTTGGAGAGACCTCTCCATGGATTTCATAGAGGGTTTACCAAAGCCTGACGGCTATAATATCATACTTGTGGTGGTTGACAGATTAACAAAGTTTGCACATTTTGTAGCCCTAAAGCATCCATATACAGCAGCAACTGTTGCTAAGGTCTTCCTGGATAATGTAGTCAAACTGCATGGATTACCCAATTCCATAGTGACTAACAGGGATACAATATTTCTCAGTCATTTTTAGAAGGAGCTATTTAAATTGTACAAAGTCAATCTCCAACTCAGTACAGCCCACCATCCTCAAACAGATGGGCAGACTGAGAGAGTTAATCAGTGCTTGGAGATATATTTGAGATGCTCTGTCTAGGACTCACCCAAATCATGGAAATCATGGCTGTCTCTAGCTGAATTGTGGTACAATTCTTCTTTTCATTTTGCCTTAGGCTGCTCTCCTTTCAAAGCTCTCTATGGCTATGAGCCAAACATTGGTGCTGCACCTACAGTTCCAGAGGATGCTTTTGAATATGTCACAGAGTTGATCAACAACAGAGAGTCACATCTTCAGCCACTCAAGCAGAATTTGGCTAAAGCTCAGAACCGCATGAAGTTACTGGCTGACAGCAAATGAACTGATCATCAGTTTGCAGTGAGGGATATGGTACTACTCAAACTCCAACCTTATACACAATCTTCTGTCTCCAGCAGACCATTTCCAAAGTTGGCATTCAAATACTTCGGGCCATACAAGGTGCTGGAGCGCGTGGGGGCAGTTGCCTACCGTCTGGAGTTGCCTGAAGGGTCTATGCTTTACCCTGTCTTTCACATCTCCTAGCTCAAGCCGTTTGTACCTGACTATTCACCGGTGTACACAGAGCTTCCGGTGATCTCTGATATTGATGTCGACTACAGTACCAAAAGCTGTCCTTGATCGCCGCCTTGTCAGGAAGGGTAACACTGCTATACCTCAGGTACGTGTGTCTTGGATAGGTTTACCATATGTGGCAGCTATGTGGGAGGATTACTACATTCTGAAGGAGCGCTTTCCGACAGCTCCAGCCTAGGGTCATGATGGTTCTTTGGGAGGGGGAGGTGTAACAGGCGTCGACACCTAGGAGTGAGCACGGCGCAAGAGAAGGAAGACATCACCCAAAAAGAGAAAGCGTATTTACTCATTTATGTAATCCTTTGCATGTATGACAAGTAGGGCCCACAGCCATAGATGTAATCGACACAAAAGTGCCTGGACTCGTAAGGAGAGAACTCATTCAGACAAACACAAATATCTAAGACGATATGGTTGAAGTGTACCTCGCCTGCGTTCTTCCCCAAATCCGATATCCCCTGTTCGCTCATGTCGACGGATCAACGCCGACGGCCACGGGTGTATCACAGGGCCACCCCGCGCCACGCACGACATGCGAGTATAGGCCGCAAGTGTGAGATCTCAGAGAAGTACGAGGGTGAAATCTAGGAGAAGGGCGATAGGAGGATGCAAGAGGAGAGTAGAGAGACAGGGTCGTGAGGAATGGAGGACGAGGAACCGTCAAGGGGAGTGGAGAGACAAGTCAGGAGGAATGGAGGACAAGGAACCGTCAATTGAGGGGGCAGTATAAGGAGAGTGGTGTCAGCGGCTGTAAGGTCCTAGATGGCTAGAGGGGGGTAAATAGCCTATAAAAATTCTACAAATACCACTAAGCAAACTTGTTAGAATAACAAACGGCGTAAAGTGAGTTTTGCTTAGCCAAAGGTTGTGATGCAAGCCTCCTATCCACAAGTCTAGTAGATTATAATCTCTAGTTCACACAAGTGCTAAGTCACTAAGTTTACACTAGAGAGCACGCTAACAACACTACTGGCAAAGCTACCACTAGAGCTACACAAGATAATCTAGTAAATATAAATGCAAGAGAGATGATTGTGATTCTTATACCGACGGTGGAGTGAAGATGTTGCCAATCACCGAGATGATATACAAACAATCAATATTGACAACAACACAATATGAAGACCAATCACCGGGAGACAAGAGACAATATTTTTGTTCACCCGGTGTTCACTTATGCACCGACAAACTACGTCACTGGTTGTGTCGACCAACACTTAGATGGTTTCCCGGTGTGACCCTCAAGTCACTTGCCCCTCAAGGCACGCCCCGCAAGGCACCGCAAGACACCACTCTCAAGTGAGGTAACTCAATGACACGCGCATTCCACTAGAGTTGCTTTTGGCGTCCCGCCGAGGAAAGCACAAGAACCTCTCACAATCAACCGGAGGTGGCCAAGAACAATCACCTTCTCTTGCCAACGCCTCCAACAATCTCCAAGCCGGCTAGGAGCGGTACTCTCCAAGAGTAACAAGAAATCCACCGGCTAAACCACCCACAAGTGTCACTAGATGCCCTCAAGCTATGCAATGCACTTTGGGATCACCCAATCTCACTTTTGATTTGCAATCAAGCAAGAGAGATGAGTGGGAGGAGAAGCTTTAGCTCAAAGGATGCACAATAGTGTTAGAAATGCCAAGAGACCTCCCCAAGGGCCGGCCAACGAGTATTTATAAGCATCCCATACAAATAGAGCCGTTAGCAATCCACTGGGCGCTTTTCGCGAGCGACCGGACGCGCTTCACCACGTGCGGTCGGCCTGCCCCGTCCACGTGTCCCTCGAATTCAAACACGACTGCCAGATCCTCCAACGGTCACTGCGCGCCAACAGTCAAACACGACGACCGGACGTGTCGCTCAAACAACCGGACGCGCCGAACGCACAGTGCCGCGCATCCGCGACGCAACGACCGGACGCGCTCCATGCAACGACTGGACGCGACAGTGCCGGTGTCCGGTCGGAGTCCAGTAAGCTCCCTTCGTGACCGGACGCGTCCGATCATGTGTGAGCGGACGCGCCGCGCGTCCGCTCAGCCCTTCGCCACGCACTGTTCCTCTGGGTGCCCGACCGGACGCTCCGGTCCCACGAGTGACCGGACGCGCCAGTTGCAAACCCTAGTCCGCGCGCCTGACTGCTGCGCTGTACTGACCGGACGCGTCCGGTCAAACCGTGACCGCGTCCGGTGCAGCGTCCGATCACCCTGGTGATCTCCGTTCGCCTCCGTTTCTTTTCCGACTTCCGGCATAGTGGAAAATAGGCATTTCATTTTTCCGAAATCGCCTGAATCCCGCGCTCGGCGGGAGGGAGAGAGCAACCCAAACCCCTCTCTACCCACAAACCACAGCGCGACCAACGCCACCTTTGCAAATGTGCCAACACTATCAAGTGTACATCTCCATGTGCTTGTGTGTTAGCTTTTTCTCAATCATTTTCAAAGGTTTTCCAGTTAGCTCACTAGGCCCTACATGCAATGCACTTCATGAATTTACCTAGTGGCACCCGTGCGTCGAATAACCGATAAGACTTCCCCTCTTAATAGTTCGGCTATCGACTCTAAACCACTCACACCCTCTATGGTGTCTTGAGTGCAAAACAAAATAGCCCTATGGTTATAACTTTGCCTTGACTCCATTTTGTTTCTCCAAATGATATGATCCACTTCATATCATCACATGACCATCTCGATCCATCGACCTTGACTTCACTTGCTCTTCACCGTTGCATTGGTCCATCGGCGCCAAGTCTTGCTCAAGCTTCACCATCGCATGGTCCTTCGCTTCGAAGCCTCGACTTGCCCTTCACCTTCACAACCGGCCCATCGAGCCAAGCCTCATCTTGGTCTTCACCATCTTGGTCACATGAGTCAATGTCATGTCTCATATTCAATGACCACCTTTATCTAAATCATCCACTTAGATACAAAGGTTAGTCCTAGGTTTCATCAATTAGCCAAAACCAAACTAGGGACTTTCAGCGGCACGGCAAAAGGCTGAGCGTGACAGTGGAGGCGGGCACTTTGATGCTCGCGATTTGCAAGGCGGAGGGGATGAGGGTTGTCGCCATGAGCGGGCTCGCGAACATTCACGAGCGCCCTTAATGGACGACATACCGGCTATGATCCGCATCGGCCGGTTCACGTCGCGAGTTGGCTTGATCCAACGGTTCATGGGTTAACGGGCAACGTGGCCCGCTCCATAGGCCTGCTTTTGAAAGCAGGATTCCTATATAGAGATGCCGAAGACAAAAGTGGCCAGTGAGTGCCAATTCTACATTCACAATTGATTACGAATGGCTTAATGCCATTTTGGGCTGGCCGTCCTCAAAAGTTTTAATCTTAAATTATGCACAAGCTTATAAATTAGGAGTCACCTGTCCAAACCTGAAGAAGAGTCGTGCAAATTCAGCACCTTTAAATGTTACAATTAATTGAATTTGTAGACGATGGGTGTAATGGAAGTGAGATTAAACAACTGCAATGAGAAAATGAATTCATCAGGACAATAATCATTATATGTATCTCAGGGCAATAATCAATATATTCCGTTCTTCTTTTATTTTCTCAAGGGAGCCTGTTTGCTTTTTTGCTTTTACTTTTCTTATATAAATATTTTTTTTCCACAGTAGGTGATTCCCCAACTGTTTTTGCCTAAAAATCACTATATCTATCACATTGGTCAATATCAATAAGGGGTCGTTTGGATCCCTTCATTTTGGAAGGATTGAAATATACTTAATGGATTAGGCTATTAGGCTTGGAATTTGACATTCCATAACTTTCCTAAGCTCACAAATAAATCTATCTCAAATTCATAGGGTGAAAAATGAAAATGGATTCTATAGATCACTATGCTATAATTCTACTTTCCAACTTATAGCACAGTCTCCAACTCACTTCCCTATAATAGAAATATAACATATAAGTATGTCCCTTGTATGGTAACAATAAATATACAAATATATTCTATATATAACTATATTATCTTAATTAATCTATGTCTAAATTATAATTATTAGAATGAATTCAATTCCAAGGATCCAAACGGGTCCTAATGGAATTTACATATATACATGGTATTAGAGAAGTGCCTTGATTAACGGAACTATTGTTAAGTAATGGCAATGAGCATAAGCCATATGCTAAGATAATGCTTTCACAACAGTTGTCTCCAGTGCACGTGACTAAACCACAGTATAGTCCCAGGATCACACTTTATCTGAACGGTTGCAGGTTTATCGTGAGCGTGTAGGGGGGCAGTAAGTCAGGACGCCCATTGGTTGAACCCTCTGTGTTCATACCAATGTGGTTTGCAGCGAGATTGTTATTTTTGTTTTTGGTTATTAGGTATAAACTCTTGTAATTTCATTGCTTTCGAGTAATGAAATTCGGCTTTGCCGTTGTGGAAAAAAGGATCACACTTTATCGTTTCAATAATTGGTAAATTCTGCAGAAGGGACATTATTGTTCTACCTTCCAAAGGAACAGCATTCAGAGCCCAAACGAAAAATGACAAGAGAATATAACAATTACAGAGAGGACTTAAGATACACAGAGGATTATGGCAGCATCATGACGATGAGAGGCAAGTGAAATAAGCTAATCAGTTTTCAATTCAACGTGCCTGTATAAGCCCAAATAAGTTTCTACTATGACATTCTGTAGTCCCTTATCCTTAGCCTTACATGTTTTTTTGTTTCCTATTATGTCATCCGAACAAAGTAGGAAAATATAGGAATTTAAAGTAAAAAAACATGTGTTATGGCAAATTGAGCATGTAACAAGAGATAAGTATGTGTTATATCAGAGAACCTAACAAACCAACAACCATTGGAGCAGTTATTAGTGACCCAGGATTCCAGGGACGGAGATGAAATCTTCCAAGATGACTATAGAGATGAACTGTAGTTCATGACCTGCAATGAGAATAAACTAAATATGAGATCGATCATATGTCCATACCCATGGTATAATGCTCACAATTGGATTCATTTTCTTGGAACATGCACAGTAAGATGCCTTGTCGCTGAAACTAGTAAAAAGGAGAAGGGGCATGCTAAAAACACGATACCTTTCTTGAAAGGAAAACAGCATGGTTACATTGCACACTTTCCAGTGCCTTCTGTAATCTGGCCATTTTGTGATAGGCATAAACACTGAAATATAGATCTTGTTTATCTAACAAGGTTGTGATTGCCTGATCAGACCTCATACTAGTCTCAATCATTCTTTCCTCCCTTACAATGTGTATTAATTCGATAAACAAAATTTCAAGTATATACATTTCCCATTAACCTCATCCATGGGTCAGCATCATCAACAAGCCTCTGTGAATGTAAATATTGTATCAACTTTGTCACATGTTGAAGACTGGCTGATGTGGATAGAGAAGCCATGAGCTCATTCATTACATTCTCAAAATTAGAGCTGCAGTTGCTCCTAATCCATTTTAGGTGCTCAATGGCCATCTCCACTTCCCCAACATCGGTTAGATACTTCAGCAAGATGATGTGTGAATTCAAGTTCTCAACATTAGACGGAACATTACACATAACATTCAATGCTGCTTTGAAATTACCTGCAAAAAACATGTAACAGCTATTATTTAGATTGAGTTATAAACAGCAATTAGCAGCAGCCAAAACTTCATTTGGTAAGCGTACCTTGTTCACAGAGTGCAAGTATAAAACTACTCAACACAGAACTAGCCACTCCAACATCCTGCATCCAAGATTTCTTAAAGATCTCCAGGGCCTGTTCATATTTATTTTCTTGGCACAACATATTGATGAAGGACATGTATGTTGCACCATCTGGGGCCACTCCTTTCTGGAACATATGATCAAAGAGTTGTTGGACCTCTTCGCTTTCACCCATTTCTGTAAACTTTGTTATGAGTATATTGTATGTCTGCAGATTTGGGGTACACCCACTGGTAAACATCTCATCCCACAACTTCTTGGCTGGCCTAAGAAGGTCATTTCTACACAGCGCTTCCATAAGGGAGTTATATGATGAAATGTCAGGCTCTAGCCTCTTTTTTTTCACCTCCTTGAGCACATCATATGCCTCCCTAACCTTCCCAGCCTTCCCCAAGAATGACACCACCAAATGGTAATCCCTTGCATTTCTACAATACCCCTTGTCCAAAAGCATCCTAAAAATCTCCCACATTTCGTCGCCCTTCCCACTTTTGCAAAGACTCTCACAAAGGTGCCCAAGCATCTCGGTACTTGGAAGCCTCCCCTTCCCCATCATGAACTTGCAGAACATGGCGGCACCCTCAGCATCAATCTCAGACACTGAACCGACCAAAATGTTCAGCACATCATCGTCAATTGGGAAATCTCCCAACACAACCGCCTCGGCCATCTCCTTCGCCTCTGTAACCAGCCTGTTGGACACCAACACAAGCAAACACTCCCTGTACTCATCCTTTCTAGGTGCAACCCCGAGCTTCCTCTTTTGCTTCAAGATCCTTCCTTCTTCCTCCACCCTCCCTGCTACCCTAAACGCCTCAGCCACAATCCTATATGCCACGAAATCTGGTTTCCACCCACGTAGCCTCATCTCCTCCAGAGCACGCCAAGCATCCTCAATTCGTCCCTCCCTACACATACCGTCGACAACCATTGCCACCACAACCGACCTGTTAACCTGTCTCCCTTGACAGCCCACCACATCCACCATGCGCAGGACTTCGGCCAGTCCGTTATCTTTCCTGCCTGCGGCCTTAACGAACACCCCGAACCCGACGGTGTCCAGCTCGACAGCTCCCGCCAGCATTCTATCGAGCACCTTGCCCGCGTGGACGAGGGACCCAGTGGACGACGCGAGCGCTGCGAGCAGGGAGTTACATAGCTGGGCGGGTAGAGGGGCGGAGGGGTCGGAGTCCGGGAGGAGGCTGAAGTGTGCGAGAGCGTCGGGTAGACGGCCGTGGCGGAGGAGCGCTGAGGCGGCGAGCGTGCGGGTGACTGGGAGGAGCGGGAGCCGCGCGGTGCGGGCGCGGGACAGCGCGGCTAGGAAGGAGGGGAGGTGCCGCGCGACGGATGCGAGGTGCGTGTGGAAGGCGTGCGGACTGAAGGCGGGCGCGGCGGCGGCGGGAGAGGGAGAGGGCGGTGGGAGACGGGGACGAGCGGAGACGGAGAGGGGGCGCGCGGCGGCGGCGAGACGGGGGAGGAAGGTGGAGGGGCGTGGTGCCATCGTGGCAGCGCCGCACCAGGCAAGGAGGGCGCGAAGTCTCTACACCACGGCTCCCGCTCCTCCCGGTCCCCCGACTTACCTGAAGTCTGTGTAAAAGAAAAGTGATCATTCAGAGAACTTAAGAGTCACAGAGTAGTCGGCTTGATGATTTGCTTTCAGAGAGGTCACAGCCTTTCAAGTTCAGGCTATCTTCAGGTTCAAAAAAAAAAAAGTTCAGGGCTTCAGGCTATCTGAACATGAACCTGACAACAAGAACCAACTCGGATATGATCTGTGCGAGAAAAGGATTGGCAGGTGACTGAATTATATTAGTAATTGTTATGATGCATTATCAGTGATTCCCAAGTTTTCTCAGTGATTGTCACACCCATTTTTAAAGACAAAAATAGGATGCATAAAGTACTCATCTGCGCCCCAGGACATGATCGCACACATAAGTAGACAAATTACATAGTATCATCACAATGCTTATTATATAACGAATAAATATTTAAACGTAGTCTTGAACTGTAAATAATAATAACTAATAGTAAATCTCCAGCGGAAACTCCAAACACAGGGACACGGTTGACTGGTTAACACCAAGACTAGTACTCATTACGATAATCTTCCTCATAATCTTCATCTGTTATGGTGGAAATAGTAAGGGTGAGTCCATGTCGAACTCAACAAATATAACACGGGGTTCATGAGGCTCAAAAGGCTAGACACTGTTTGACTGCGTTTATCTTTTAGTCATCATATATTTAGCAATTGTGTAGCATCAAGATTAACCAATTCCCAATAGTGAACAAATGATCAATTGTAATTAAGAATAATGAATAACATTAACATGAGCATAATATCAACAATAACGATATAGCAATGGTGATCATCTATCTGTAAATGTTTCAAGATATAGCAATGGTGATCATCTATCTGTAAATGTTTCAAGGCCGCTCGTATCCGTGAGCACGGCTAGTATACCAGTTTTTAACTCTGCGCAGAGGTGTACACTTTCACTGTGAGTCATGACTTCCAAATGCATGAGTTAGCTAGGCCCAAAACACCGGAAATCATATAAAGCCACTTAAAAGTTCGTCTAACAAGTTAGGGCCATTAGATTCACTCGGCAGGCAGATGTAGAACCCCCTTCTCAGTGGCACAACAACCGCAGCCTATACACACTAGGCCAGGGGCTCGCCCTATACCCAACGTGGCAAGTCGTTCTTACGCCATTTAAGGTAACCACTAACAAGCTAGAAAACGTCCTTTAAGCAACTAAAGCCAGAGCCATATAGCCCTCACAGCTGTACTGTATGTCCCAGATGATCACGTATAGATAAGTCCTTATGGAGAGTAACCAGAGCATCAAAAATAATACACATGCTCTAGCCCCCTTTTAACAGTAATTAAATCATCTTAATGGTTGCTTTCTTAATCCATTAATCAAATTACAAGATCATTGTTCATAGTTTGAGCACTAGCAATAACTACCCATATGCATTCCTAAGGTTGACAAGGAATCAAGATAACAATCACTAAGTTATAATCTCTAAGGTTGTCAAGGTAAGCACATGCATATGTATGATAATTTCAATGTATAGGTAACAAGGATAGTCCTGTGTTATACTTGCCTTGATTAAAACTTTTCGAGTGATACTGCTGATCTGGCTCGAAGTAATACTCCTGATCGTCCAGATACTGCTCACCTTCTATACGCGATCATCAATCAACAACACACATGCATCCAATCAAACATACACGAAGCAAACAAAGAGATATAATTAGAACAATACACCAACAGTAGCAAAACAGTAATAAAAGTTTATAAAACTCCTCTACACGTTTCTACGATCACACAGACGCAAAGATCACCAAATTCGGAGTTAAAACGTGAAAGTTATGAATTTTCTAAGATTTTCTATAGATAAATAAATACTTAATTATAAACTCGAAAAATAAATTATCAAAATTAACTGTACAACTACACTAACATGTAGAGCTCGCAAATACGAACCTAACGCAACTTGAACGGATCAAATCGGAGTTAAAACGAAGATTTTATGACCAACACAATCCTAGTGGCAAAACTGTAAATACCTGAAAACGTATTTTTGATTTAACCGGAAGAAAATACGCTTTCAAAACGCGAAAACGTATTTCATATAATACGCTAAGGACGGCGGGTTGATTACTAAAAAGTTAAGGGGCTCTTTAAGAAATTTGCCAAACGAAGAGGTATGTTCTAATCTCAGCCGTTGATCTGAGATCGGACGGTTACTATTTGACCCAAGAGAGAGAGAAAGAGGATCCGATCGTCTCCTTCAACACCGGCCGACGGCCGCCATTACCGCCATGAGCCACCTCGCCGGAAACACGACTCTCGCGACTCAGACCACCAATCGGCCCGTGAATTGTCCCAATCGAAAAAAAAATTATCAAGAACTCACCGAGGGTCTTTTCTTAGGCCGAAAGAGCTCGTCGGTGATGCTTGACTCAAAAAGGCGGAAATTCCCCCCCCCCTGTGAATCCCGGCATCGAAGTATGAGCTCTTAGAGCAAGAGGAAGAAAAATAAGGCTACTACGGACACTTCACCTCAAGACAATAGCACCAGAAAGACTTTTGATAGGAAAGAGGCGGCTACCGTCGAGCTCAACCGCGGCGGCCTTGACTTCAACCCGACGAGATCCAAGCCCAACTCCCGACAACGAGTCTATGACCTAGGGCAGCGCGTGAAAAGAAAAACGGAACGCGGGGGTCATCATGATCTTATAGGGATACACGGCTTGCGGTCCAAGTCATTGAAGCTGAGGAAATCGAAATCTACCGGTGATAGTGTCCGTCTCGGCCACGAACCGGAGGTGGAAGAGGGCGCTGACAAGGGGGCCCGGTTGGTCAGCGTCACCCGAGAGAGAATCAACGCCGCAGCTTCGCCTGGGCCGGCCCACTCGCGCGGAGAGAAAAAAGAGCGGCAGCGGCTTCGGCCCAGTTCCACGGCCCAGAGCGAGAGGGAGAGAAAGACAGGCCGGCCCGGTTGGGTTTCCAGGCCGCCGGCTGCTCAGGTAAGTTGTTTTATATTTTTTTTCTTTCTTTCCTTCATTTATTTATTTTCCAAAAACCTATTTCAAATAAAATTTGCTAACCCAAATCAAATGAAATAAACTCCACAAAGTAAAATAAATACAACAGCATGAATGCAACACCAATTAGTTTTAAAATTTTAATTTGCCATTAATTGTTATCTAAATTATTTAAAATTCATTAATCCTAAAATTTGAAATTTTTGGGTGTTACAAATTCTACCCCCTTAAAAGAATCTCGTCCTCGAGATTGGACTGCTTACTCAAACAACTGCGGATATGATTTCCTCAATTCATCCTCTCTTTCCCAAGTTGCCTCGGCCTCTGAATACCAATTCCACTGTACTTTGCACATCTTAATAATCCGACTTCGAGTAACTCGCTCAGCAGTTTCTAAAACCTTGATCGAAAATTTTTCATAAGTAAGATCCTCCTTAACAGTCAATTCCTCTAAAGGTATCTGCTCTTCTGGCACACGCAAACACTTCTTAAGTTTTGAAACATGAAACACATCATGTACTCCAGACAAATTCTCAGGCAACTCCAACTGATAAGCAACTTCTCCACGTCTAGCAATAACTTTAAATGGTCCAACATATCTTGGTGCTAATTTGCCTTTCATGTTAAACCTCTTCACACTTCTCATAGGTGACACCTTCAAATAGACATAATCACCTACCTCAAAAACTAAATCTCTTCTCCTATTGTCAGCATAACTCTTCTGACGAGACTGTGCCACCCTCAAATTCTCACGAATCACCCGCACTTGATCTTCTGCGTTTCTAAGAACATCTGTACCAAACACCTGAGATTCACCTGTCTAATCCCAAAACAATAGAGTCCTACACTTACGTCCATACAAAGCCTCAAACGGTGCCATCTTAAGACTCTGTTGATAACTGTTATTATAAGAGAATTCGGCATAAGGCAAACTCTTATCCCAACTAGTTCCATATTGCAATGCACAAGCTCTCAACATATCCTCTAATACCTGGTTGGTCCTTTCAGTCTGCCCATCTGTCTGTGAATGATATGCTGTACTAAAATTCAACTTTGTTCTCAAAGATTCATGTAGAGCTTTCTAAAAGTGTGACGTGAACTGCGATCCTCGATCAGATACAATCTTCTTTGGAACTCCATGCAAACATACTATTCTTTCCATATACAAGGTAGCTAATTGTACTCCTGTATAATTAGTCTTGACTGGTATAAAATAAGTAACTTTAGTCAATCTATCTACTATCACCCAAATAGAATCATAACCCCTCTGAGTACGTGGTAACCTTACTATAAAGTCCATACCAACTTCCTCCCACTTCCATTCAGGAATCTTCATTGGTTGCAACAATCTAGCAGGTCTCTGATGCTCTGCTTTCACCCTCTGACAAGTATTACACAATGCCACATACTCAGCCACATCTCGTTTTAATCCATCCCACCAATATTTCTATTTTAGATCCAAATACATCTTAGTACTACCAGGATGAATAGAATAAGCTGACTCATGAGCTTCGCGAAGAATTGCCTGTCTAACAGCTTGATCCTCAGGTACACACAGCCTCTTTCCAAACCACAAAATCCCATTATCATCCATTCGAAACCCTGGTGACTTACCAATCACTATATCTTCCGCTATCTTCTTTAGTTTCTCATCCTTCAACTGACCCTTGTAAATTTCTTGCTCTAAAGTAGGCTCTATCACTAATTCCATTGTATTAGTAACAATTCCCAAATTCAAATATTCAAATTCAGCACATAACTCCCTAGTCATAGACAACGTCCGTATCTCATTGGCATAACTTTTCCTACTAAGAGCATCAGCTACTACATTAGCCTTACTAGGATGATAGTGTATCTCAATATCATAATCCTTAATCAACTCTAACCATCTGCGTTGCCTCAAATTCAGGTCTGACTGAGTGAAAATATACTTCAAACTCTTATGATCAGTGTATATATCACTCTTATGTCCAATCAAATAATGTCTCCAAATCTTTAAAGCATGAACCACAGCTGCTAACTCCAAGTCATGTGTAGGATAATTTAACTCATGCTTTCTCAACTGCCTAGATGCATAAGCAACTACTCTGCCTTCTTGCATAAGAACACATCCCAAACCTTGATGAGAAGCATCACAATAAATAGAAAACTTCTTACTCAAATCTGGCAAAACCAAAACAGGCGTTGTAGTCAACCTCTTCTTCAATTCCTCAAAACTAGCTTGACATTTTTCTGACCACACAAACTTGGCATTCTTCTCTAACAGAGATGTCATAGGTTTAGCAAGTTTAGAAAACCCTTCAATGAACCGTCTATAATATCCAGCTAATCCCAAGAAACTACGAATCTTGCTAACATCAGTAGGTGGTTTCTAATTCAATACATCCTTTACTTTACCTGGATCCACTGATATCCCTCCATTAGAAACAATATGACCAAGGAAAGAAACTTCCTTCAATCAAAACTCACATTTACTTCGTTTCGCATACAGTTTATGCTCTCTAAGTTTCTGCAATACCAATCTTAAATGTTCAGCATGCTCTTCCTCCGTCTTGAAAAATACCAGTATATCATCAATAAATACCACCACAAACTTATCCAAATATTCCATAAACACCTTATTCATCATATACATAAAGTATGCAGGTGCATTGGTCAAGCCAAATGACATAACAGTATACTCATACAACTCATACCTTGTAGTAAAAGCTGTCTTTGGAATATCAGAGGCACGAATCTTCAACTGATGATAACTAGAACGTAAATCAATCTTAGAGAACACACAAGCACCTCTCAACTGATCAAATAAATCATCAATCCTAGGCAAAGGGTACTTATTCTTGATAGTTACCTCATTTAGTGACCGATAATCAACGCACATCCTCTGACCACCATCTTTCTTGTTAACAAAAATAACTGGTGCACCCCAAGGTGAAGAACTAGGTCGAATAAAACATTTATCTTGTAATTCTTTAATTTGTTTCTTAAGTTCTTCTAATTCATCTACTCACATCCTATATGGTCGTTTGGCTATAGGTGCAGTTCCAGGTAATAATTCAATAAGAAATTCAATGTCTCGGTCAGGTGGCATACCTGGCAATTCATCAGGAAAGACATCCGGAAATTCCTCAATCACTGAATTCTCTTTAATAGCATCTTCAAGTTGATTCACCATAGCGGTTGGCTGCTTCTGCACTGCTACATCCACATTGATTTTATCTCCATTAGGTGCAGTCACAACTACCACCTTCTGCTGACACTGAATCTCTGTCTGGTTTTGTTTCATCCAGTCCATACCCAATATCACATCAATACCAGATGTCCTTAACACTATAGGAGTTATCTTAAACTCTACCCCCCTTAAAATCATACTAATTGGAAGACAACGATTACTGGTTTGCATGGTACCTCCAGGTGAGTTTACTAAGAGAGGTTCTTTCATAGCTAGCATGGGTATATTATGCATTTTAACAAAAATGTTGGAAATGAATGTATGAGATGCTCCAGAGTCAAAAAGAACAGTTGCAGGAGTGGAATGTACATTGAACGTACCAATCATAACTTCCGGTGCATCATGAGCTGTATCAGAAGACACGTGATTCACCCTTCCAGTACTAGACTGCCTCTGGTTGCTCTTCTGGCTCTGAGGAGTCTGCTGGTTCTGCTTCTCAGGACAATGGTAAGACATATGTCCCTCTTTACCACAGACAAAGCATCTAGTAGGCGTGCTGGGAGCACTATTCTTCATGGGGATAACATTGGGATTTCCAGTGTGAGGAGTCTGTTGCCCAGTCTGCTGATACTGTTGACGCTGCGGATATGAAGAACGCTGCTGAGACTGGTTACTTTGCCAATTCTGGGACCACCTCTGATTTGGATTGCGATTCCACTGACTAACTGGTCCCTGAAACTTCTGGTGAAAACCATGCTGAGAATTAGTGCGTTGACGGTTGTTGCTTCCTGAGCTTTGTCCTTTCATCTTTCTCTTCCTGTCCATCTCCCTGCGCTCATTATCAAGCACAATAGCTTTATTCACAAGCTCTTGAAAACTACCATAGTTATTCCCCTTCAATTGCAAGCGAAGATCATAATAAATTCTCTTTAAGAAAAGACGTTGCCTATCTGCATCTTCCCTCACTTTATTAGGAGCATAGCGAGCCAACTGAGTGAACCTGTCATAGTACTCACTAATGCTCATCTGTCCCATCCTGAGATTTCTGAATTCTTCCTGCTTCAGCTCAATTATACCTTCAGGAATATGACGAGCTCGAAAATCTCTAACAAACTCGTTCCAAGTGATAGGAGGAGCATTGTTAGGGCGTGCAGCTTGATACGACTCCCACCAAGTCTGAGTTGTCCCCTGTAACTGACCAAATGCATATAACACCTTTTCCATATCATTACACTGGACGATATTCAGCTGTTTCTCAACTGCTCTCACCCAATCATCTGCCTCTAAAGGATCAGCAGCATGAGAAAACATTGGAGGGCGTCCCTTCAAAAATTCTCCACGCTTGTCCCTCACTTGCACAGGTGGTGGTCCTCCTGCAGGGGGATTGTTCTGCATGTGCTGCATAAACATCTGCATTATCTGATTCTGAGTATGCATAAGTTCCTCCATAGTAATGGGTGGGTTAGCACTTCCACGACCTCTGCCACGACCTCTGCCTGACATCTGTTTCCAAAAATACAGAAAATGAAGTTCAGTACGATCCGAGATGATGTATTCAATAGATAAGCAAAATCTGATTTCTCTGGGCGAATTCCAATTTCAGCAACTCAGTAAAACTGTCATATCTCGAGCTACAGACGTCCAATTCAGATGATCTTTACATGGTTGGAAAGCTTTCAAAATTATCTACAACTTTTATTCACAACACTTTTTTTGATTCTGTCAATAAATTGGCCAAAAATTGAGCTTAACCGAAACTGTTTCAGAATTCCAGACTACGCAGTAACCCCAACTTAGAACAGATATATCTCTTAGCTCATAATAGATATCAAAGTGATTCTTTCAGGGTTGGAAAGATATAGAAGTCTAATTATTCCCAGTAAAATTTCTTAAATTTCCAATTAATGAATTTTAAGTTATTTCTAAAACATCCCAGACTGATCCAAAAATCAGCAAAGGACAGAACTAAGTTCACCTCATACCCAACTAATATATTTTGATCAAACTTAATATTCTTAACCATGGAACTTGTAGGTATGTCTACAAAACTCCAGCACACATTACAAAGATCCAAATCACACATTATCATAATAACAATCCATCAATCACACAATTGTTCACACCACAAACTGACTCTCAAAACAATCCAAACTTAAAATTGACTCGCAACTACTACCGTTCTTATTACATAGGGATTTTTCCTATTTCCTAATTAAGCTTCTCATAAATCTTGGGACGTCCTAACTCCGCCCTTAATTGGTCAATCTCCTTATAAGCTTGCTCCTTAAGTTCTTTTTCCTTCAGCAACTCATCCTTCAAATCCACCTCATGGAGAGCCAATTTACGAGCTAATCCCACTGTAGCTTGTAGAGTCAAGGATGAATCATCTGCAAGCGGCACGGTCCAAACACCCTTGTCATGTAAGAAACAAGGAAAATGCCGGAGTGCACCCTGTAACGTCTTGTCCGAGCGTAGACCATGGTAATAAACGAACGCATTGTAGACAACATCCTCCATGCTTGTTTCTATGGTTGCCCGGCTCACTCGGGTAATGAACTTTGACTCCACCTTAGGCTCCTTAGTGGTAGGATCCCTTTTCTTGACCCATAACTCCGTTTCCCAATAGGAATCCATCCATGGATGACTATACTCTGCACTGCGATACTCCAACGTAGCTTCTCAGTCGTAGTAGTAGTTGTCCAAGGTTCTTGTCAGCATATCATGGAAGAAAGCATCAGCCTTAGGAACCATGATATGAAGCTTCGTGGTCCACCCCATGACTACATCCTCCATTGGTGTGTCACCAACTCTTGATTCAGCATCAGATAGCTCTTGGTCACTATCTTCATATGGCTCCTGGGGTTTGAAACGGGCAACATACTGTGCAGCTAACAGACGGGGATGAGGAGGCATCTACAAGATTTAGACATAGATTAGATAGAATCAATGTATTTTCGCAATAGAATAAAATAGAGGAAGCATAAAAATTAAGTAATTAACAAGGCAAAAGGAGGAAGCATGAAATAAGTGAAGCATGGATGCTATTAACGACCATTCTAACTAGGCTTGCGTCCTACAGTCAACACGGCTCCGATACCAATCTGTCACACCCATTTTTAAGGATAAAAATAGGATGCATAAAGTACTCATGTGCGCCCCAGGACATGATCCCACACATAAGTAGACAAATTATATAGTATCATCACAGTGCTTATTACATAGCGAATAAATATTTAAACATAGTCTTGAACTGTAAATAATAATAACTAATAGTCGATCTCCAGCGGAAACTCCAAACACAGGAACACGGTTGACTGGTTGACACCAAGACTAGTACTCATTATGATAATCTTCCTCATAATCTTCATCTGTTATGGTGGAAATAGCAAGGGTGAGTCCATGTCGAACTCAACAAATATAACACAGGGTTCATGAGGCTCAAAAGGCTAGACACTGTTTGACTGCGTTTAGCTTTTAGTCATCATATATTTATCAATTGTGTAGCATCAAGATGAACCAATTTCCAATAGTGAACAAATGATCAATTGTAATTAAGAATAATGAATAACATTAACATGAGCATAATATCAACAATAAGTAAGCATGATATAGCAATGGTGATCATCTATCTGTAAATGTTTCAAGGCCGCTCGTATCCGTGAGCACGGCTAGTATACCAGTTTTTAACTCTGCGCAGAGGTGTACACTTTCACTGTGAGTCATGACTTCCAAATGCATGAGTTAGCTAGGCCCAAAACACCGGAAATCATATAAAGCCACTTAAAAGTTCGTCTAACAAGTTAGGGCCATTAGATTCACTCGGCAAGCAGATGTAGAACCCCCCTTCCCAGTGGCACAACAACCGCAGCCTATACACACTAGGCTAGGGGCTCGCCCTACACCCAACGTGGCAAGCCGTTCTTACGCCATTTAAGGTAACCACTAACAAGCTAGAAAAGGTCTTTTAAGCAACTAAAGCCAGAGCCATATAGCCCTCACAGCTGTACTGTATGTCCCGGATGATCACGTACAGATAAGTCCTTATGGAGAGTAACCAGAGCATCAAAAATAATACACATGCTCTAGCCCCCTTTTAACAGTAATTAAATCATCTTAATGGTTGCTTTCTTAATCCATTAATCAAATTACAAGATCATTGTTCATAGTTTGAGCACTAGCAATAACTACCCATATGCATTCCTAAGGTTGACAAGGAATCAAGATAACAATCACTAAGTTATAATCTCTAAGGTTGTCAAGGTAAGCACATGCATATGTATGATAATTTCAATGTATAGGTAACAAGGATAGTCATGTGTTATACTTGCCTTGATCAAAACTTTCCGAGTGATACTACTGATCTGGCTCGAAGTAATACTCCTGATCGTCCAGATACTGCTCACCTTCTATACGCGATCATCAATCAACAACACACATGCATCCAATCAAACATACACGAAGCAAACAAAGAGATATAATTAGAACAGTACACCAACAGTAGCAAAACAGTAATAAAAGTTTATAAAACTCCTCTACACGTTTCTACGATCACACAGATGCAAAGATCACCAAATTCGGAGTTAAAGCGTGAAAGTTATGAATTTTCTAAGATTTCCTATAGATAAATAAATACTTAATTATAAACTCGAAAAATAAATTATCAAAATTAACTGTACAACTACACTAACATGTAGAGCTCACAAATACGAACCTAACGCAACTTGAACGGATCAAATCGGAGTTAAAACGAAGATTTTATGACCAACACAATCCTAGTGGCAAAACTGTAAATACCTGAAAACGTATTTTTGATTTAACCGGAAGAAAATACGCTTTCAAAACGCGAAAACGTATTTCATATAATACGCTAAGGACGGCGGGTTGATTACTAAAAAGTTAAGGGGCTCTTTAAGAAATTTGCCACGCGAAGAGGTATGTTCTAATCTCAGCCGTTGATCTGAGATCGGACGGTTACTATTTGACCTGAGAGAGAGAAAGAGGATCCGATCGTCTCCTTCAACACCGGCCGACGGCCGCCATTACCGCCATAAGCCACCTCGCCAGAAACACGACTCTCGCGACTCAGACCACCAATCGGCCCGTGAATTGTCCCAATCGAAAAAAAAACTTATCACGAACTCACCGAGGGTCTTTTCTTAGGCCGAAAGAGCTCGTCGGTGATGCTTGACTCAAAAAGGCGGAAATTCCCCCCCTGTGAATCCCGGCATCGAAGTATGAGCTCTTAGAGCAAGAGGAAGAAAAATAAGGCTACTACGGACACTTCACCTCAAGACAATAGCACCAGAAAGACTTTTGATAGGAAAGAGGGGCTACCGTCGAGCTCAACTGCGGCGGCCTTGACTTCAACCCGACGAGATCCAAGCCCAACTCCCGACAACGAGTCTATGACCTAGGGCAGCGCGTGAAAAGAAAAACGGAACGCGGGGGTCATCATGATCTTATAGGGATACACGGCTTGCGGTCCAAGTCATTGAAGCTGAGGAAATCGAAATCTACCGGTGATAGTGTCCGTCTCGGCCATGAACCGGAGGTGGAAGAGGGCGCTGACAAGGGGGCCCGGTTGGTCAGCGTCACCCAAGAGAGAATCAATGCCGCAGCTTCGCCTGGGCCGGCCCACTCGCGCGGAGAGAAAAAAGAGCGGCAGCGGCTTCGGCCCAGTTCCACGGCCCAGAGCGAGAGGGAGAGAAAGACAGGCCGGCTCGGTTGGGTTTCCAGGCCGCCGGCTGCTCAGGTAAGTTGTTTTATATTTTTTTCTTTCTTTCCTTCATTTATTTATTTTCCAAAAACCTATTTCAAATAAAATTTGCTAACCCAAATCAAATGAAATAAACTCCACAAAGTAAAATAAATGCAATAGCATGAATGCAACACCAATTAGTTTTAAAATTTTAATTTGCCATTAATTGTTATCTAAATTATTTAAAATTCATTAATCCTAAAATTTGAAATTTTTGGGTGTTACAGTGATTCTGATCAATGCTGTTGTGCAGTGGCAGAGCCAGCTTTTACTCATGACTAGAGCCTCTAACAAGCTAAGAATATTGTACGGTATACATGATGAGATGAAAAAAAAACACATACTGTCTAGTGATGTGGTGCATTCACATCTTCCATCACCTCGTCAAGATCTGCGTATAAATAAGATCAAAATATAGATGAAAAGGTCATAAAAAAGATTAATTGTTAAACATACATTTATAATCTGAATGTAGCATACCATTATAACGAACTATACTAGGTAACTTCTTCAAACGAGACTTCAATTCTTGAAAATATTGTAAGATATCATTATCGGGTATGCTTGCAAATACATCTCGCTCAATATAACAAACCTTTCGATGATTCAACCATTCATGACCCATCTTATTTGACAAGTCAGTTTTAATAATTTTCATAGCTGAGAAGGCCTTTTCCACTGTGGCAGTTGCAACCGGTAAAATAAAGGCCAACTCAATAAGATGATAAACTAATGGAAATGTTGTGTGCCTATCAGTTTCGACCATCTTCATAGCAAGAACACCAAGATCATAACAATTAGAGAAAAAAGGATCAGCTCTCACATCATCAATGAAATAATCAAGTTGTGCCCGAAGTTTGCGACACTCATATTCGGAGAAGTCCAACAAGTGCAAGCAGAAGATCGATATGACGAAGTTAGGAAGATGTTGATCAGCCTGCATGCTGTCATTTGTTTCTTTTAAATTAGCTATAAGTTGTCATAAGGCTCTGGTGTGAGAAAATTCTTAGCTTGTGGGTGAAAGAAAATTCTTTATAGTATGAACATTTGTAATCTTTGGTTGCTTGTGAGTGAAATCATCATGTATCAAATAGTAAGAAAAAGATATACTAAAATGGTATTCATGATTGATCCTGCCTACATGTAAGCATTAAACCGACCACTTGCAAACAGTTAAACAAACACAACTCCTGTCAGTGGCTCGTACGAGTTGTGTGTTTAGTTGTAAAACTGGAATCGTCAACAGATGCTTCGGCCCTTCAACTCCACGCACTCTCCACACACCGACATGTGGAACCAGGCTCCCTTTTTCGTCCCTCGATCTCTCGAACGCCGAGCATGTATCACGGACTCAACCAAACCACGTTGCCACCGCCCCATCTGCATCCGCTTTTGAAAATTAATCTTTTTTTGACCAAATATAGAAAATTGTTGACGGATAGGGTTGTAAAACATATCACAGGACCTTTTCCTCTCGATCTCTCACCATCAACATAGTAAATGAAAGTAGAAGAACAATAAATATTATTCTCTATTTCTCTAAAATTTCGTGATTACAACATAGAGTTTCCACGTATATATAGTTACCAAGATCTAAGAGTTTGATGAGAGCCCAATACAAAAGGACTAGGATTAGGATAGAGTATGCATGTTTTTACAATAGATAGATGTATTTTTTTTACTCTCAATAGTTTTGGAAATGCTAGGGCCAGGGTGCCCGATCGTCCGGACGCTCCACCGACCCTCTGTGCCACCGCTGCCACGCGCGACCCATCCTCTGCACCACCGCCCAGCTCCGCGCTATGGGTGAGCACACCAGTGACCTCCACGCGCCACCCACCCACCCTCTACGCCACTGTTGCCCATGTCGCCCCTACCCCGCCCTCTGTGCATCGCCGCCTAGCCCCGCGTTGCCGGTGAGTTCAACACCATTGGCGAGCACATCGGCGACACGCGCCACCCATCGACCCTCTACGCCACTGCTGCCCGTGCCGCCCCTACCCCACCCTCTATGTGCCGCCGCCCAGCTTCGCGTTGTCGTCGAGCTCTGTGCCATCGGTGACCTCCATGCATTGATGAGCCTCCATTCGCTGAAGCAACAAGGAGATGTTTGCGTTGAAAGAGCATGTTTCAAAGTGTTTCTAATATTTTAGAGGTATGTTGCAAGTGTTTTATATCGATGTTGCAAAAGTACATCGCAATGTTGCACATGTTGCAATGGCTATACACCTATGTTTCAAGTGTACACTCCAAATGTTTCATCTATATCAGGTGTATGTTGCAAGTGTTTCATCTAGATATTACAAAAGTAGATCAGGATGTTGCATATACATGCATGTTGCAAGCGTATATTTCAAGTGTTTTAGGTGTTTCATACGTATGTTGCAAGTGTTTCGTCAGTATGTTACATATGTTTGTAATGACTTTCAAATGTTTTTCAGGTGTTTTTGCAAGTCTTTCAAACGTATGTTACAAGTGTTTCAGCCTTTTCCAACATATGTTGCAAGTATTTTATCTGGGTGCTGCAAAAGTAGATCTGGTGTTGCACATATTGCAATGAGACCCACCTATTGCGCCACCCACTGCAATTGTTGGGTGGCATCCGGGCGACGAGGGCTCGCTGTTGGGGCGCCGCCGAGCGGGCGTACACATGCGCGTGAGAAACCGAACACATGCATGGGGCCCACGCGGTGGGGCACACGAAACAGGCGACGCGGGCTCGATTTGAGATGCATCCAGGAACCGACAGAGAAAGCCTAGGAATTCATTGCTCGATTCAGACTCTTGGCGATGCAATGTTCGGAGCCTATTCCCATTAAAAAACAAGTCTCTATTTGCCTAAAAGGATTGCATTATGAATTTCGAATTCCCCTTGTTCTTATAGGGATAACGACATTTGCGCAGTTAATAGAACGAGCTTCAGAATTTATGGATATGAAAGCTATCTCATTCACAAGAATGGCTCAAACTAAGTGGTGATAGACGTTTCAAAAAAGTTTGTACCACAGTAGATGAAGAATAAGGGCAAAGAACATAAAGAGCAAAAGAAGTACAATTTCTGTCTTTTGCGTACGTGGCACTGTTCGACACCAGCGCTCCACGTCGGACTTCGGTAGTTTTTGCAAAGCTTTCCAAGGCCCTGTTTAGTTCCACGAAAAAAACACTATGTGAAAAAAAGATTTCCCGTCACATCAAATTTGCGATACATGCATGAAGTACTAAATGTAGATGAAATCAAAAACTAATTATACAGCTGGGTTGTACTTGGCGAGACGAACGTTTTGAACCTAATTAGTCAACAGTTAAACATTATTTGCCAAATAAAACCAAAACATGCTACAGTACTTTTTTTACACCTTTTTACACATCTAAACACACCCCAAAGCAGTTTTTGCAGACGCTTTTGGCCCGTGTCGGGCTTTGCCCGTGGCCTCAGGAGTCAGGACTCAGCTCCGCTGTCAGATTGGGCTATTTGTTACGGGCCGAACACGGAATCGCACTGTGAAGGCGGAGAGCGTACGGGTTATCTGCTCTGATTCCTCTCCGACGCGCTCACCCTGCTTCCCCCAGTGCCCAAGATCTGGCCAGGACTTCTTTAGCCAGGACCAAGCTTCGTCGACTCCTCGCCTTCCCTCACCTTCTCCCTTCGCTTGCTTCTCCGCAGTTCTCCGCAACCCTCCTCTTTCCCGCGACTTCCTCTTTTCAAAATCCTCGCTAGTCTCGTGACCCATTCTACCCACCTCTAGCTTCGAATCCTAGCGCCTCGCCTCCGCATCCTAGGGTTTGCCGCCCCCCGCCGCCAGCCATGGAGGCGGTGGTCGTCGACGCGGGCTCCAAGCTGCTCAAGGCCGGCATCGCGGCGCCCGACCAGGCGCCCCCGCTGGTGAGCACGCGGATCTCTGGGGGCCTCTCCGTGCGCTGTGTTTTTTTTTTTTTTTGCGAGTTATTTGACCTTCTTTTTTCTGGGGGGTCCTTTTGCTGGGCAGGTGATGCCGTCGAAGATGAAGGTGGATGTGGAGGACCAGGAGCTGGCCGACGGCGCCGTGGTGGAGGAGGTGGTGCAGCCGGTGGTGCGCGGCTTCGTCAAGGACTGGGACGCCATGGAGGACCTACTCAACTACGTCCTGTACAGGAACATTGGGTGGGAGATTGGGGACGAGGGCCAGATTCTCTTCACCGAACCGCTCTTCACACCCAAGGTGATGTATCTCCCTGCTCGAATAGAGCTTGTTGCGAGCTTGAGATGCTTCATGTTGCAGCCTTGCTGATGGGGGCCGCTAGGGTGTCCAATCCTAACCCAATTTGTTTTAGGACAACTAAATGTGCTGATTACTAATGGACTAGTGGGGCTTATTTTTTGGTTTGGCTTATAAGTACTAGTTATTAATTAGGTTGGGGTATTCTGGACTCGTGTCTTGAACTCGTAACCCAACATTTATTTTTTTGTTTTTACACGATTGTTTTTGGAGTTTCATGATCTCAAATCATAACTCTTAATTAGATGGTCATGCCATATGTACTCTAAACTTTGATGTCAAACATTTTGTTATATTGGGGATGTGTGTGCATAGTGGATTTAATTATCTATGTGGAAGTTGATAACAATAGTTGAATGATATAACGGAATTTGATAGTCCTTTTCATACCAGAGCTGAAATGATGGGCCCCGATATTTTGTGGCTTCTGCAGCCTATGTTTAAGGTCACTGCAAATCTTGGTGTTGTATAGGGTCCGCACTAGAGCTTACTAGAAAGTTGAAGTCCGGCCTCCAGGTCAAATTTGGTGTGCATTTTGATTTAAAATTCGAACAAGCTAAGATTAAATCAATAGTTTAGTGTATCTGTGTGCCAGCTACATGTTTGGATATTGTCTGATGCATCTCCTAAGTAGGCTTTGGACATATGGAAGCTGCAAAATAATATATCTTGTACTTTCTTAATTTTTTTGTCTTCCATTGTTCTTGTTCTGAGTGTGTCTAATGCATTTCTCTAGTAGTTCTTTTGTACATTTGAAGTTGATTATAATTGTGCTTGCATCTTTTAATGCTCTCTGCAGACTCTACGGGAGCAATTGGTGCAGCTTATGTTTGAAAAGTTCAATGTTTCAGGCTTTTATGCCTCTGAACAGGCTGTATTGTCACTCTATGCTGTTGGACGCATTTCAGGATGTACAGTTGACATTGGGCATGGGAAAATAGGTAATATCACAAAATCAAAGCATCTTTAACTTTGGATGATTTAGATTTAGATTTCAATTATGTTTATTCCACGTCTGGCTTTTGTTTGTGTAGCAATGGTCTGAAGCTATTGACCTTTTCCTTCATTTATTTCGGTAAAAGGGCCATCCTTTACCTGTAGATTTTGACTCCGTGAATGTTTAATTCAGCTTTCACTGCTGTAGATTTCCTTGATGCAAACCAGCACATGTCGAAGGCTTGCAGGGAGAACTTATATGTTCCCTTTTGAGCTCAAAAGCTGTGCAATAGAAAAAAAATGTCAACTAGTGATTGATGATCTTTAAGGATACACAAGAACATCACATATGGGTGACATACATTCTTTATGCAAACAATTTTCATGAATGTTTATATTACAATACAAATATCAAAACTTCAAAAGGTTATGGGCTTTATGCAATTAATTAATTAATCTAGTCTCGTGAATGAACCATGGTTTGTGTCATACTGTTGTAATGTTGTGCCTGTTTCATTTGTGTATCTTTGCCAATATTTTAAAAGGCGGCACCTAGCTCCACCTTGGCGCTAGGTGGACTGCATCACCTCACTTGGCACCTAGGTGTTTTGTCTTGGCTTTTTTGTGCGTAGAGATGTTTTGGGCTTGATATATGCTTGAAAATGGAACATATTAGAGATGGAGAGGAAGATGAGCTGCAGTCATATCACTCATGGATGTATGATAATGTCAGTTTTTTAGCAGGATTATTCTAATCACCCACATAAAGTACAGATGCCTAGCATTGCATAGGCACTAGGTGTAGCCTGACTGCCTGTCTAGCGTGTAGCACTTTTTGAAACACTTATTTTTGCATATAGCTGTGCCACAATTCTTTCACCTAATTATCCTTTACCTTTCTACAAAGATGTATTATTGCATTCCTTGCTCACAGATGAGTCTTTCTGCAGGTTCTTAAAGTAAACAATTACCAATGTTTCTTTTTCAACTTGGTTGCCAATTAAGTGTAAAGATGAAACTAAATGTAGTAAATGGAGTTTTTGATAAGAAGCTATTTGAGAGAACAATACTTATTGCATATAGAGATTGAAGATATAAAATGATAGTGAAATCATTTTGAAAAAGTACTTACATATTATAAATAATTTCATAAATATAACATAGATAGAATGCCAAAGTTGCATCTGAATAACGAGTGGATGCCTAGAACAACATTCTTCCCTTACCAAAGGAGCACATTATATTATGAAGCCTCACATCTAACAAAATAACCAAAAGATAATAGTAGTATACCTGAAGAAACAGTGCATAATGATTACACCTGCTTCACATCTTCTTTAGTTCTTTTTAAAATCTTGATTTCTTAGGTGCCAGTGACTCCCAGGGTATGCATCATAATTATACTCATCACCATTAACTCTGTTAGCACAGCAAAGGAACAGGGACCAGAAGATTTCTTAAGCTATTGGTTCATTTACGGGAATGTGACTGCATGCTTGTGCTTTAAAATTGTTTATACCTGCATTTATCTTGTGATTGTTATTTCTTTAATCTTTCAAAGCTCTTACTCATTTTTGGGCGATTTGTTTAGTGTGGCATAGTTGACTACTTTGCAAAAGACACATGGCATAACGAATCTTTTGATTGGCTAGCTTTAACTAAAGTAGACTTCACCTACATTTTGGTTCAGTTATAGCCATTCAGTGCTTGTTTTACTTCACTAATTAGTATGTATTCTCACTAGACCCTTTTCTATAGTGGTGGTCAAGTAAAGCTGATGTTGGAGAGTGGCATTTGCTTCTATTTTACCAGATATTGCTCCAGTTTGTGAAGGAGCTGTTCAACACATAGCTTCTAAAAGATTAGAGATTGGGGGAGTTGACTTGACAAACCTGTTTGCACAAGAACTGAAAAAATCCAATCCATCAGTAAACCTTGATGTATCTGATGTTGAGAGGCTGAAAGAGCAGTATGCATGCTGCACAGAAGATCAGTTGGCTTTTGAAGCTATAGGAAGCTCCTGCCAACCAGAAAGGCACACTCTTCCTGATGGGCAGGTAGGTTATTATACATTTCTTTTGCCCATAAATCTTGTGTCAAACATACAAGTTGGTCCTCTCTTATTGTGTGATTGATTTTCTACATAAATGCTTGATTATTGTGTCATTGCTCCCTTTTCTTGCTTTTGGGTCCAAATGCAGTAATGAATCTATGCAAATAGTCTTTTATAACCGCTTCTTTCTCCAGGTTATAACAATTGAAAAAGAGGGGCACATTGTTGGTGAAGCTTTATTTCAACCACATATATTGGGGTTAGAAGATTATGGTATCGTTCACCAGTTAGTTACTAGTGTCTCAAATGTTTCATCAGAGTACCATCGCCAGCTGCTTGAAAATACCATGTTATGTGGTGGCACCGCATCAATGACTGGTCAGTTATTGATTTCATATGCCAGATGCCTTTTGTTCTTGATGTGCACCTTTGTTTTATTCAACCTTGTGAGCTATATGTCAAATGCATATCTATTAGCTAGATAGGGTAAGTAATATCATTTTGTTTTAAACTTTCGTGGATTTAACATATGTTTTCTAGTTTAACACAGCTTCATTCAAGATGAAAATCTGCCTTAGGTATGAACTGATTGTGTGGATGCCAACCTATGCACCGCTAGTCTGGTACATTCTCTGTTGTTATGTTCCCTAATAAAAAAAAGTGTCAGCTTTGATGTTCTGTTAGAACTTCGAAATTTCATTTGATAGTTGTCCTTTGGATAAGTAGTCAAATATTATGGCGAATATGGGTAGGGTTAAGTAGTCAAATATTATGGCGAATATGGGAAGCAATAGCACAACTGGAAGTGGAAAGTATGTTGGTTAAGTAAGAATTGGGTTGCTGAAACTGATTCTTGGTATTGAAATAAGCATTTACCGCACAGCTACATTTGGTGTCATGGTTACAGCTTTGCATGTTCAATTGGCTCTCTTGGACAGTTGTGTATACAACTTGTCCATCTTTATGCATAATTAATCTAAATTCCTGTAGTTTTGTTTAGGCTTGTTTAGTCACTAAGGTTTATCTCACTTTCTTTGCTCAAGGCTTTGAGGACAGGTTCCAGAGAGAAGCAAATCTGTCTGCTTCAGCAATCTGTCCATCACTTGTGAAGGTACCCTCATTGCTGCTCCTAGTCAATCCCCTTCTCACTTGCCTGGCTATTACTAACTTAAGCAATGTTTCCTCCAGCCCCCTGAATACATGCCCGAGAACCTAGCAAGGTACTCGGCCTGGTTGGGTGGTGCGATATTGGCCAAGGTCGTTTTCCCTCAAAACCAGCATGTCACCAAGGGCGAGTATGATGAGACGGGGCCATCCATTGTGCACAAGAAGTGCTTTTAGAAACAGCTACCTTGAACTAGCACGGTTGGTGCACCATTCACTGCTGTTCATGTCACAGGTGTGCTCATACCTGAATGTTGCAGGTGCTGATGCTTGTGTGTACACCTTACTCCAGCCACAGTTCATACCTGACTGTTGCAGAGTGCTGATGCATCTAGCTCGGTTAGGCTGTATTGGCCCTTAGGTTTATTTAGAGTGCAACAGAGTGTAACATCGACATGAATTTGTTAGGAGTTTTAGCCAATTGCCCATTTGTACCTGTAGTATCAGAGAATTTGCTGAGATTTCCTTTTCAATTTACATTATGATCCATTATCTGTTCAGCTACTACTAGTGAAAGAGTTCTTTGGATCATGCCCACAAACTGAGCGCGTCACAGTTTCTTAGGCATATGTTAAGTTCATGCCACATAAATTGTACGTCAAGCTTTGTTAGCCCTGCGCCCCATGTCATTAGATCCTTTCTTTTGGCTAAACTTTGTCACAGGTGTGGTGTTCAATTTATTTGCCATACCTTTTCTTTTTGTGTGTGTGCGCGTGTGTGTGTGGCAGTCGCTTTACCTATGGTGAGTTGTGGTAATATGTGACTAGCAACCAAAGCATGCCTTTAATTAAGATAACGCACGAGGATGGCCACATCGACTGGTAAATGGACACATGCAGTTCTTTATGGACCTGGTGGATGTAACGATGACATATAGACTTTGATCTGTCTCTTTAGTCCCAACACCAATACATATATGAAATTGTTTTTGGAAGATTATGATACCAAAACCGGGGGCAAGCTTGGACCTACCACGCACAAGATTATGATACCAAAACCGGGGGCAAGCTTGGACCTACGGCGCACAGGTTTTTGTACCTTTGTTTTTTTAGCGAGGTTTCTGTACTTTTGTGCTTGAGGGCATCGACAAGGTTGAAATATTTCGGAAATTTTATAGTTTAGATTTAGAGCCTGCTAGGCTGATATCCAAGATTTGCCATGTCAAATGTGAGAGTTTGACAAATTTTGGTAGCAAACTAAATACTAACTAAAATCATAGCTTGTCAAATCATTTGCATGTTAAAATTTGGAAGCGAACCAATAACCCTTTTACTCGACGTATGTGTCATGTGCAACTAAACCAGCGCTTTGGCAAGATCCATTTGCCACCAGGCGAAGATAAATGCCTCTCGCCTGTCTCACCAACCCCCAAAACTACCATTCCTCTGTAGTCGGTACCTATATCTGGCTACTGTCAAAAAACAGTATTACCAATGATGAACCAATAGCAGGGATAAAAATAGAATGGATATTTTCTGATATCTTTTCTTCCAAAAGGAACAAAACTCTATCCATATCTGAATCCGAACATTTAATATCCATAGCATATGCGAATTCGAATACTCAAAATTGGGTTTCAGATATAGTAAACGGAAACACTGAGAATAGCTAATTGGTTAACTTTTTTGTGAAATCTATTTTGTATCTATTAAGTCAACCTTTTGATTTAGCATGATTGCTCGTATTTTGAGCCATTCAAAATAGTAAACTTCATATAGCTCCTACATTCCGCGCAACCAGAGCACTTCGGTTACTGTTTTAATTACTGTTCATGAATTGTGTTCAGCCACGTGGATTCGTGCGTGTGTAACCATCCATTTGCCCTCTTCCGGTTAATTGGCGGCTCAACCCCCCCCTCTCCGTCAAAGTAAAAAAGAAAACCCACAGGCATCACACCTTGCCGCCCCCGTCCATGCCTCGCCGCCTCTGTCCGTGCCTCTTCCTCTGCCCTAGCTGCGGCGCTTCCTCTCCCCAAGCGGCAGCGGACGCGGATGCGGCATCCTTCCTTGTTGGATGCTGATTCCTGACTAGATAGCTATAATATCCCTTTTTCCTTTTCCAAACATGGATATAGGTACCAATTTGACAACCCATTGGGTGTTCGAGGTTTGTAAGGCTGCTTGTGCATATATTGTATGTGTCGTTTATGTAGAAAAGAAGCATTGTACACTCCAGTTACTCATTTAATGGGGCTCATTATAACCCATAGAAATCATATGTTTTTTTTAGATTTTTACTACTTAATTTATTGTCATAAGACAGCTGAGACCTATTTTGCTGGGAGGTGGTTTGAAGAAGGCCGACGGTTTCTGCTCTGAATCTGTATTGCTGTACATATAGTGTTTTTTCTCTAAAAAGAGATCAAACAAGTATGTGTGTTGTATAATATTACCTGATATAGTTCTACGGCTACAATATATGCGGTCGACGTTGGCTTGAAATTTGTTCGGTATTCCACAGATGTACTAACATGAACTCCTTTATAAGCTGTAAAAGGCACTTGCGTTCATTTTTGAAATCGAGCTAACCTAAATTCTGGCATTGATTAATGCTCCCATCAAGATTATCTGTACACTGTCATGCATGCTCATCACCTACGGGCGCGGCGAAGGCGCCTACCGGCCTAGTACTACTAAGAGTAGGATGTGCGTGCTTATGGCTCTGATAGGCTTGTGACCGTAGGTTGCCGTAACTCGTAAGTGAACGTTGGCCACCCCCAAAGTCGACTTCGTTTTTCTCGCCCAACATTTGGTGTCAAAAGTTGCCGATGAGCACAACAGACAAACATATAATATAGAACGACGGCATTGCCAGAGAAAGAGATGCGTCAAGAAGCAAACAGTGCCGGAGTGAGTGTGGCTCGCCAGACTTGTGGTTCGGCAAGTTTGGACAAGAAACAGACCCTACGGTGAGAGCTACCGTGTACTCTTATAAAACTAAATCTCACTATAAATTTCTCTCAACATACAAACTTTCTACATCAATAATTTACTAGAACTTATAATTATAACCAACTAGCACATGTAATTATAATAGTTATCTCTTCATCCACTAACATGCATTTAGCTATCGATATCAATATGTTAAACCATTCACCAAAATTAATTTAAGATAGTTTCATTCATATAACTATAAATATAAATAATCTATTTTTTTTTAAATTATCTGGAATTTCCGCAGCAACGCGTGGGGTATTCTCTCCTGATTCTTATAATATATAGATTTCATGTGTAGGGCGTGCATACGTGCAATAATTGGGAGGGTGGTCCCCACTCAAACATGGAATGTTCAACAGTAAAGTTAATTTTCTTAAAGGAAAAAGTCTACTTAACCTCTGAACTATCAGCTAATGTCTAACCTACGCCCCTAACTATAAAACTGTCTATTTTACACCCTGAACTTTTCAAAACCGTTCAAATTACACCCTGGAGCGATTTTGAGCGGCGATTTTGCTACAGTAACCATGGTTTTGCTACAGTGACGGTTGTTTTGACTTTTCTTTTTCTGTTTATTTCCGCTGAATCTTTAAAAAATCATAAAATAGAAAATCTAATTTTGTTGGACTCCACGTGAGTAGATCTACACAATGAACATATAATATAGTATGCTTTAGTATAATTTTTTTGTGTAGCTTTAAATTAGTTAGAAAATCAAATTTTGTCTGTAATTAATAATTCATAGCTACAACTTTTATGGTCCAATTGTGGTGAAATTTTTATGATGGAGTTATTATTATATGCTTGAACTATAGTAAAAATTTCATACTCATTGGATCATATATAACTTAGTTATAGATTTATTTAGGTTTATGTTTAGGTTTATGCTCGTTAAATATAAATAAATCTATAACTAAATTATACATGATCCAATCAGTATAAAAATTTTACTATAGTTCAAACATACAATAATTAGTTCACTATAAAAATTTAACCACAATTGGACCATAAAAGCTGTAGCTATGAATTATTCCAATTAATTACAGACAAAATTTGATTTTCTAACTAATTTAAAGCTACAGAAAAAAATTGTACTAAAGCATACTATATTATATGTTCATTGTGTAGATTTACTCATGTGGAGTCCAACAAAATTAGATTTTCTATTTTATGATTTTTCAAAGATTCAACGGAAATAAAAAGAAAAAGTCAAAACCACCGTTACTGTAGCAAAATCGTCGTCTAAAACCGCTCCCAGGTGTAATTTGAATGGTTTTGAAAAGTTTAAGGTGTAAAACAGACGATTTTATAGTTGGAAGTGTAAGTTAGACACTGATAGTTCAGGGGTTAGGTAGACTTTTTTTTCCTTTTTTAAAGCTCCGATAGGTATTCTTAGAAGCGTGTGTAACAACAAATCCGTTGATTTGACTATATAAGTCCATACAATAATTTTCGAACACCAAAGCTGTCAAACTCTGATGGTACGGTTTCTAGGACACAGAATAATTAGAGGACTAGCGTCTTGTTTAGATGCAAACCAAAAGTTAGAATTTTTTCACTCTCTTTCCATCACATCAATTTTTAGACTCATGTATAAAGTAGTAAATTTAAATAAAAAAATAACTAATTACACAGTTTAGTTGAAAATCATGATATAAATCTTTTGAACCTAGTTGGTCCTTGGACAATATTTGTTAAATAAAACAAAAATGGTACTATTTATCAGGTTCATTTTTTTTAATCTAAACAAGGTCTAGGGCAAGTACCATGAAAAAGAATCTTGCCAAAAAAAAAAATCGTATACGGAGTACTCCGTATTCATTAGTTCAAGACAGAGGCATCAATGATACCCTCCATCTGACATCCCCATCCGATAAGCACATCTGACATCACCATTGACCAACCAGCCTTGGTGGAGGGGTCAGCCTCGGCCAGAAGTCACGAAACCACACCAGGCCACCAGGGCCGGATAAGGCCATGCCGGCCCCACAACGGCCCTCCGCCCAAAGCCGAAGGAAACCAAAACCAGAGGGCGGGCGGCGGTGAGCGCCTCACGGAAAGCAGAGCCCACTGGTTTCCTTCCCTTTCCTCCTCCACGGCGTCGACGGCGGGGTGCCATAAATATCCGGGCAGCGAACTTGCCACGTCGGCCTGGACACTGGTGGGCCCCGCGCGTCGGTGACGTGGGTGAATGGGTTGTCCTTCGCGTGACGAGGGCCACGCGCGCGACTGCGACCCCCCGACGTTGGATATTTCGGGATAGGATATTTTATCCTGGGCCCCGCAAGGACCCGCCCCGCCACGTCGGCTGTGTTTAGTTTCTCCAAAAATATACTATGCAAGAAAAAGATTCTCGTCATATCAAACTTGTGATACATGCATAGAATACTAAATATAGATGAAATCAAAAACTAATTATACAACTTGATTGTACTTTACGAGACAAACGTTTTAAATCTAATTAGTCAATGATTAAACACTATTTGTCAAATAAAACTAAAATATACTACAGTACATTTTCACTCTTTCTAGAGGAACTAAACACAGCCGTCGCAGCTCGAAGAAGCTAGCTGCCCAACCGCCATACCTGGATGACAGGTGGGACCGCATGGTTCTTTGACCCCACATTTCAGTGACAAAGCGTGGAGCCTTGGGTGTGCCGAGATGGGTGGGCAGGCCCGTCGTTCACTGCGGTGCGGGCCCACCCCAGGACACTGTTCCTCGTCGTCGTTCGCCCCGGCCCCCACGAGTGTGGCAACAAAAAGGGGGTCTCGGTTTGGAGGTGGACTCGGACTCGGCGAGAACAATCCAGCGAGCTAGAAAGAGGATACCAATCCAGATTCCAGGCCGGAGCGCGAGCGAACTCTCAGGAGAGGCAAGCCGTTCCAGTCCAATCCACCCCAGTCCAAAATCCAATCGCCGGGTGGCCAGGGAGGAGCGGGACGCGGGGAGGTTTAGGCAGGGTTTGTTTGTCCCGTTCGTGCGATTCAGCTCTCCACGCGGGACGCAAGTACTGACGGAAGCGAAGCCGGAGGAGGAGGAGAGAGGGGTCGCCGGCGGTGCGTGGGACGCGCCGATGCGCAAGTTTCAGGACTCCGTCAAGGCCCTGCAGGCCGACATCGATCACGCCAATGCGCTGTGAGTCCAGGGAGCGGAGTTTCCTGTTCGCCCCCTTTGCTTGCTCGAGTTAAAGGCGGAATCTTTCATACTTTTCGACGTTTTGGTCACTGAATGGCTTGCTTGCGTGTTTTTTTTGTGTTCCTGCGAGCAGGGCGTCGGAATTCCTGAGGGACTACGACGGCTCGGTCATCCAGATGCGGATGGCGTACAGCGCCGTCGCGCATTTCCTCGTGCAGTGGACCGACTGCAAGCTCGCCGGCGCGCTCGGCCTCCTCAAGGTTATGTTATACAAGGTACCATCGCCTTGCACCCTGTCCCGTGGCCGTGCTCGATTCGATTTTCACGCGACGAGCTGGCTGTTGAGTCGCCGTTTCTTCGACAGGTGTACGCGGACGGCTCGTCGGCGCTTCCTGACTGGGAGAGGGAGGCCAGCATCAGGGAGTTCTACGGTAATTAACCCACCCCCCCTTTTGGTTGCATCAAGCAAAAGCTGTGAACAGTTGCGCGTTGAGTGTCGATTCTGACGGCGTAGCGCAATGGCAGGCGTCATTTTCCCGTCGCTGCTGCAGCTGCCGAGCGGCATCACCGAGCTGGACGACAGGAAACAGAGGATACTCTGCCTGAAGAAATTCAGGAGCAGGGATGAGCAGCTCTCGGAGGTGGACACGGAGAGGGAGCTCGAGTGCGGGATCTGCCTCGAGGTTAGCCGCAAGATCGTGCTGCCCGACTGTGCCCACTCGCTCTGCATGCGGTGCTTTGAGGATTGGTATAGCTCTTTTCTCCTAGCTTAAAATCATTGGCCGAATCCATAAACATGCAGGAAGTTTTTTTTTGTTTTTGTTTTTTCCCGTAGTTATTAGTACATTTGCACAAATTTGGTCATGTTAGCTTTTATGGATGGCAAATTACTAGTTCTCAAGGCTTCTGAAGCAGAATTACAGTCAAGTATAGTAATTCTCGTGGGTTCTGAAGCATAATTGCAGTCAAGTGAATGTTGTTTGAAACTTTGGATTGGGAAACATGGGAAATTCGTTTTTAGTGAAATTATACTTCTTTATGAAGTGCTGAATTTTTTTTTTGAAAATTGTCGTCGAGTTTTTTTTTTCCCGAAGCAATTTCAGTGTAGGTGGTCGCTTTGGAACCTTGTTAATGTCAGATGATCTGTCTCTAGATCTATAGTCATTTGACAGAATTCCATGTTCTTGATGCAACTTGCAATAACAATTGCCATTATTATGCTAGGAAAGACTAGGAAGCTTTCTATCGAATCAGGAGTCTGTTTCCGAGTTGGTACCAGAAGGAGCATTTATAGCTGAGGCATCACTTTCATTTTGGTTGCATGATGACTCTCGTCAGAACAGCAAACCCCTGCTAGGCCTGTTTAGATGGTAAAAAAGTTTGGGTAAAGTTACTGTAGCACTTTTCGTTGTTATTTAACAAAATTTATCCAATCATAGACTAACTAGGTTCAAAAGATTCGTCTCGACATTTACATACAAACTGTGCAATTAGTTATTTTTTTTACCTACATTTAATGCTCCATACATACCTGCAATACCCCGATACGCCGAGATAGGCACGTATCCCGTATCCGATACGTATCCGATACGGATACGGCTTGGATACGCGTGGGATACGTACCGACGGAGTATCCGTAAAAAAACAAATCAACAATAATCTGGATACTCTTCACCGATACGTTGGGAACATTGAGTATGTGACCTGATACGTATCAGACGTGTGGGATACGGCCCAGCCCAACAAGAAGCCAAACGCTCACGATGTCCCGACACGGCGACGCCTCGCATGGCTGCACACGCGTGCGGCCTCCCGTGCAGGAGATGCGCCACCGCTCGCTCGCCGCCAGCGACAAGCCCCCGCCGGCGCGCCCCCTTGCGCCGCCTCTCGTGCAGGAGATGCGCCACAGCTCTCCGTCCGAAGGCCCGTGGAGGGGTGCCGCGGCGGGAGCGCCTCCACCTCCGCCGTCCAGGATGAGGAGGAAGAGAGGCCCCAAAGGAGGCGGGAGCGCGGCGGAGGCAGCTCATCAGGCGACGGGGAGGGGCTCAAGCACGGCGGCGTGGCTGTGGGAGACGGAAGGAAGGGAAAGGAGAGCGCAGGAGAGAACAGAGAGATGTGCTCAGGAGTAAGGACGGCTTAGAAGATAAGGATAGGGCGGTTTTATGATTTGGTCCCTTCCTTTTCTAAGAACTCCTATAAACTTTCTTCCTCTGATTCTCTTAACTAATTTCTTACATTCTGCCCCATAGAAGTTCTATTTTCTCACAAGAAACTAAACTAATAATTAGTGATTGCTCAAATTTTACAGTTTCACAATTTTAATTTGCATTATTATTTATTTTATTAAAAAATAGTAAAACGTATCCACGTATCGGGTTTTTTTGGGAAATTGGCGTATCCGTATCCGTATCCGTATCCGATACCGATACGTGTATCCGTATCCGTGCAACTTAGATACATACGTCCAAAGATTCGATGTGACAGTTACTATGCAAACTTTTTTGGGCCTTTTTGGCATACCATGGGTGTACGTAGCTTTATTTATGTTCACCTTGAGGTTTAAGATTCAAGTTATAATTTTTTTTTCCAAAGTATTCAAGGTATAGTTGGCATACCATGGGTAGCAGATGAAGTGGTCTGACAAAATGTGATATGCTCTGTTAATGATTGTTCCATTCAGCTTATCTCTTTGTTGAGTCAGGATAAGCTTCGCTCTCTCATGCCAATGTTTATCTTCCACTGGATACTTTGTGCTTTGCTAGAGATAATCTTCCACTCTCTGAAGCCAATATTTAACTACTACTGGATATTTTGGGCTTTGCATCATCATCAAGCATAACAAATCTGTCCTTCCCCTTCCCTGCTCCCAATCTATCATATTCATATCATTCACTCAAACAAATTTGTGTGGAAGCTATTATAAGTGATCATTCTAATGGTGGGCCGTAACAAAAGTTCATTCACTCTGTATTGCAGGAACGAGAAATCAAAGTCCTGCCCCTTCTGTCGCGCCTGCCTAGAGGAGGTGAAGCCGGGCAGCCTGTGGATGTATACTGACGACAGCGACATTGTGGATATGGATACCTTGACTAGGGAGAACATTAGGCGGCTGTTCATGTACATAAATAAGCTGCCACTTGTAGTCCTACATGTAGTTGACCTTGACATTTACGAGTACCGCATCAAGTAAACTGCAACGGCTCCTTGTTGATGCCAGTTTCTGCTTTGGTTTACTGCTCCTGTCTGGTGTGAGAATGCCAAGCAGGCGCTTGGAGTTATTAACGTTTGGCGTGCGGAAGATAGTGTGGATTAAGTTTAACTTGGTCATATAATATCTGTAACTTAAATATAGCATACAGGTCCCGTAGCTCAGTTGGTTAGAGCGTTGGTCTTATGAGCCGAAGGTCGCGGGTTCGAGCCCCGCCGGGACCATAAATATATATTTTTAAATTTCATCCTTTTGTATCTTAGAAAGATGTGTGGTTTTTTTGGTTTATACTTATTAGCAAAATGTGACGGACAGGAAAAGGAGGCGACGTGGCTAAGGGCCGATCGAAAAATGGTATATACACAAGTAAGGGTATATGGTAGATTTGTCGATGCATTGTTACAGTTCAAAAAAACTTATGATATATTTTTATCTGGAGTATATTTTCTTTGTTTATTATTTATTTTAATGCTCGTCCTACCTGTTTTATTAGGGTCTTTAGTTATTCCTAGGATATTAATTTTCATAACTGATCTTAGCGTCAGTGTGTGTTACGATAACATAATTGTCATTTAAATTATTGCAACTACATGTCTATATTAGTCTTGTGGTCTCTACATAATTGTTAAAAACCATGTTGTACCCTTTTTAAAGCAAAAGAATTTAGTTGGACATTTATAGGGAGGCTTATAGAAGCGACATAAGAACAAAAAACTTCTATTGTGCAGTAATGTAGCAAATAGGCCTATACTTCCTCCGTCCCAAAATATATGTCATTCTCACTTCTCAAAAAGTCAAACACTTTTTACTTTGACCAAATATATATATAAAATATTAATATTTATAGTACATAATTAGTATCATTAGGTAGATCATTGAATATACTTTCATAATAAACTTATTTGAAGATATAAATTTTGCATGTATTTTCTATAAACCTAGTCAAAGTTGAAAAAGTTTGACCTATACATATCTCATATAACAACCTCTATTTTGGGATAGAAGGAGTACGTTGTAACAGATGTCAAAAATCTATATATTCGTAAACCATTAAGTGTGAACCAAGTTAGACTTAGCTGTTTTTTTTCTCATGTAAATAAACCATAGTAATATCTTGGACTTACTTGAAGTGGTAGAAACAATATGGCAAACTGTAGCCAATTAAACTTTATTAGGACGAACCAGGCCAACTCATCGTGAGAAAAGGAACGTGGCCCTGGGCCTAACTGACCAGGGCTGCACATCTGCAGTTAATTAATTGAAGACCAATGGCAAACTCCAGCCCATGAGAATACAGCCCATGACAAATCGAACAACCCTCTCGCGGCCGACATCAGCGTGCGTCCGATTTGATTGGATGGTTCAGATTGTGCCCGCACTGAACAAAACTGGCTATCAGCGCTCCTCCAATGGAACCCTCGAAAACGCACACTCCATGCATTACAGAAACTAGTAAGGACCGTACGTGGGCCTCTATGCAACGTAATTATCATTTCTGTGTAGCCAAATCGTGGGCTCTACAGACTCATCAGTTTCCACTATTGTCGATGATCCAGTTTCCAAATCCACACCTTCACATATATTATATGAATATGATTTGAGGTCCATGATGATATATCAGGCGGTTGGTGAAATGCATAAGTGCTCAAATATTTTTCACCTGCGAGCAAGGATGCCGAAACTATTATTTCGGCATCGTCTTGATAGAGAACAACTGTGGTGCTATTATTTTGCAATTCAGCCCTCTTCCGTGCTCGATATTGACGTTGGTACTCACGGTGTCTCCTTTTACTCTCTTCTCTCTGTTCATCGGTCATCTCAGCTCTTCTTTTCCGTTGTTGCGCGTTCCTTGCGTCCATCGTAGCGTTAGAAATATCTGCAAGGTCTCGTTTGTGAGCCCAGTCATTATATTATTATTATTACAATAGAGATTATTAAAATAAAGTGACTTTTTCAAATAAACATGAAGTTTCGTATATGATATTTACCGCTAGCCATAGATAGTGCACTGCCTGTTGTGGTTGCGGTGCCAATGCCAACATGGATATGATTCCCATGTGCATTTGGTTGGATATTTTCCTTGTCCAATATAATTGGCGAGCTTTGGTCCATCTCAGAGTGATTAGTACCCGCATATTTTTGGTCAGCTGTACTAATGTTGGTTTGACTATATAAAGAGCCTGAATAATATAACATACTAAAAACTCATCTTATACCGGGTCAGCATTGGCATCATTTTCTATGATTGGCGATGGTCCAGTCAAAGCACAGGAAGCGCTACTGTTTTGGGATTCGGCCTTCTTTCTTTCTCGGTACTGACGTTGGTACTCACGTTGTTTCCTCCTCATCTCCTCCCTTTGTTCGTCGGACATCTCAGCTCGACGAATCCGTTGCTGCAAGTTCCTTTCTTCCCTCTCCCGCCGGGCCTCATCTATATAGTGCGGGTTTGGACATGTGTAGGAAATCAATAAGACACCCCTAAAGTGGTATATATACAGTGTGAAATCATACCTGCAATGTTGGTGATATCACTTAGTGCATCACGTGTATTTCTTGGCGTAGACATTGAGTTACTATATGAAATAGGTGATCATGCAGGACCTTCGATTTTTTGATAGGACCGTGGCTGCTGATTTGTTCTGCAAGATGACAATTGTAAGTAGTTGATCATTTTGAAAACAGAGATGGCTACAACTCCAGATGGCGTGCAATTCAGAAATCGATTTGAAACCCCACCACCTAGAATTCTAGAATTGCACACACGCACAAAAAATAATTGACTGCTTCTCAAGTAGTAGTAGCAGCTAGCCATCAACAGCCGGCCATGTAGTAGTAGCAGCAGCATAGTGCCATGCACCACAGTACCATGCAGCCAGCGATGAGCAGAGCAAGAAAACAAATACACAGAACACATGTACACAAAACAAGCATCTCATTAAAACTAAAAATAGCACCAGTCATAATGCTGAGCTGAGAAGGTTGACTGAATTGCAAGATAAAAATTCTTAATAATGCTGAACTGAACACGCCATTAGCAGGCAAGCAGGTACCAGCAGCACCGGGCCATCAGCTGGCAAGCATTTAGCAGATCGATAAACAATGACTGAAACAACATGAACGAACCCTGGCCGGCTGCTCATAAACAAGACCTGGATGTAGTCGATCGTGTTGGAGATCGCCCTGGTCGGCCGCCGTCGACGGCAGGCTAATGGCGGTTGTTCAGAGATCAGACACGACACGGTACATTGAACACGAACTCCACGTCCGCCAGTAGGCTCTCTACGGCGATCTTGTGCAGGCCCAAGCCGCCGGAGCCGATCTCCACCCGCAGCAGCGCGACTCGCTCCCTCCGCAGCGTCTCGATCTCCTCCACTTGCACTCGAGGAAGATCTACCACGGCGACCTGAACCCGTCCAACGTGGTCATCAGGATACGCGGCACGGCGACGCGCACCTGCTCATCAAGGTCGCCGGGTTCGGGTACTCGGCGGCGGCCGTGCTCGAGATTGCCCTGGTCGAGATCGCACTGAGCGGGGACGGGCAGCGTTGTGGCCGTGCTCGAGATCGCGCAGAGCGGGGATGGGCAGCGTCCACGAACGGGGGCAGGGGCGGGCGGCGTCGACAAACAGCGCCGCGGAGATCGTGGCGGCAGCCCCGCGCTGATCAACTGATCAAATTTCAACATACGTACGGCATTTTTTTTGGCGAGCTACGGTGTTTTTTTTTTGGCGATTCCTGGATTCGAACTGCGGCGTGGCCGTTGTTCGTAGCAGAGGGAGAGCGTAGGGGTGACGGAGGTGAGAAGCCTCGTATCAAACTTTGTCTCTCTGCCTTTGGATCTGACATAGTTCTTTCGTGAGCCCTGTCCTTGGATCTGACACTCCATATGCATTACAGATTACTACATTCGCGGACCAACAAATGTGGCACACGTGCATTCACCATTATTATATTCCATCATGTAGACGTACAAGCATAGTGCATGGCCATCTGGCTAAAACCCTGTGTAACCCCAAAAATCCTTTATGCATGCATGGCATACGTGTCTAGTACTAGTCGTGTCCAAGTCAATGTAACCTTTGTTATTGAGCACCAAACAAAAGCATTTTATTTTTTATTTAGTATGACCATGAATAATGAGGCGGTGCTCACCCCGATGATATATAGCAGTTGTAATGAAAATCCATGAGTTATTTGTAGTAATAATGGCGTGTATATATTTTAGTGATATGTGGTTCATATGCGCATTATTATATATGTGCTTGTTTAGGTCATTTCCTCTCGTCATATGCTCGCCTGCATGCAAGCACATCAGAGACGGTGCACGTAGACGTACGCACGCCTATCAGTTACGGACGGCCGTACTTGCCGTCGTCGAGGAGGTCCTCAAGGATCTTGTCGTCCAGGCACTCCAGCTCGATCTTCTCCCCGTCCCCGCGGCCCCTTCCCGCCCCCCTCGACGAGGCGGCGGCGGGGGCAGCAGCAGACGACGACGATGACGACGACCCGCCCCTGCTGGTAGCCCCAGCGATCCCGCCGGGGAAGTTGAGCACGGCGGTGGCGCCACGCTGGGCGAACGCCGCCCGGTCGTACGCCCGCGCGGCCTCCTCGGCCGTGTCGAACGTGCCGAGCCAGACCCTAGCCCCACCGCGCTCCGGGTCGCGGATCTCGGCGGCAAACTTGCCCCACGGCCGCTTCCGGACGCCGCGGTACTTGGTGCCGCCGCCACCACCGGCGTCCTTGCCGGCCTCCATGGATCCCGGCTGCCCTCGGTCAGCTAGCGTGGCAGCAGCAGTGATCTATCGATCGAGCTGCACGCCGGTGTAGCTAACTAGCGACCGAGTGCTCTGTGGCTGTATGCATGTGTTGCGAGCTATTTATAGATCGAGGGTATACGAAAAGTGTGATGTCTAAAGTGGCATACGCATTTATTTACGACGTAGCTATGTATACGACTAGCATGTACTACGTACGTATACTGACTCTCGATCATCACTACTATATGCCGCGCACAGAGCGTATATATACGTATACGTAGGTAGACGTGTGTGGAAGCGCTGAGTTCAGACGGCGACAGCCGGCAGAAAGCAGAATGCAGAGTGCCTAGCGTCGAAATCAAGAGTCGGCTGCGCTCCACGGTACAAAATACTCCTAACTTGCTAAAATAACAAGCTACGCACCCTCTCTCTGCAGAAAGGTAATAAAAAGAAAAAAAAAACTAAGAATAATTGGGCCGTTGAAAGTTCAACTTCAACCTGCTCACTGAGATTCGCGCCACGGGATTGCATGAATCAGTGATATATTCGTGATATATACATCGTCCTTGCAACCTACCTTTAGTCCCGGTTCCTAACCCACTTTACTCCTGATTTTAGAACTAGGACTACGGAATTGAGACTAAAGGTCTCGATTTTTAGTCCTGGTTCCTACAACCGGACTAAAGGTGTTTATTGGGTACTGTGGAGATTCGAACCCAAGACTTCCCACTTCAGCCCTTGCACACGTTGTCATTTCAACTCTCACCACACATCTGACTTAAATAAGATACGCTCTCCTTTTAAATTCACTCTGGGGACACCTTTAGTCCCAGTTTGTGTCTAAAACCGGGACTAAAGGTAACTTTAGTCTGGGTTCGTGTCTAAAACCGAGATTAAAAGTCACACTTTTAGTCCGGGTTCGTGTCTCAAAACGGGACTAAAAGTTTCTCGCACTGACATGCCTTGGTAAATCAGGACTAAAGGTCCAGTCATCTTTTTAGTCCCAGTCTGGGTTACCAACCGGGACTAAATATCTTTTTGTCCTGGGCGCAGATTTCGCCGAGACTATTGTAAATTTTAGACATCGATCAAAGGCCTGTTCTATAGTAGTGTTGGCACAAGAGTAACTTTAGCAAGACCCTACTCTATTTTCTGAGGCCGAGACAAAAAAATTAATTCGTACTCCAACTGAGTCATAACAATTAGGCCCCAAAATTCTAGCTACAAGCGGACAAGCCTCTTTTCCAGCGAGAGGGACCGCTCAACTTTTCCAGTCCATCACGAACGCTCACCCGATTCAAGTTCATCGAACAATACGAAAAGCCCCACCACTTTCCTTTCTCGAAAAAAAACAAATTCCCGCCTCTTTTCCTTTTCGGACGGTGCCGCACGTGCCTTGCACATTCTCTTTTGGCACACGGCTCCACTAATCATCGAGCGAACGACAACTTGATTCAAAATCAGCGGTCAATCTCACAACTCCCTCACGATTTTTATTTTTTAGAAAAATTGTTTCCACATCTTTCTTTTTTTAGAAAGTTACAAAGCTATACAGATAACTTATGTGCATAACTTTTACATGGCAACTTATCACTACAATTTCTCATCATGACTGTTTAATTTTTCTTTTTTAGAAAAAATTTCACATCTTTTCATTTTTAAAAAGTTATAAAATTATACTCATAACTTTTTATGGAACAACTTATCACAACAACTTCTCATCATAACTTTCTGAAATTCCCTTTTTTTAGAAAAAAAATTATTTCCACAACTTTCTTTTTTTTAGAAAGTTACAAATTATACTCATAACTTATATGTGCATAACTTATGAAACAACTTGTCATCACAACTTCTCACTCTAAATAAGAAACTGGATAGATTAATATAAAACATGAAAAAGTAAAGAAAAAAGAAAAAAGAAGAAAAGGAAAAAAGAAAGAATAAAGAAATGAAAAGAATAAAGAAGGAATAAAATGAAACAAGAAAAAAGTGAGAAAACCACTCGCGGGTGAAACATCGCTAAATTAGTTGAGAGAAGTTGTCAGATACTCCGTCCACTTGCCTTGTAGGGCCCATTATGTGATTAGTGCCTAACTTGCGTTGTAGGGCCCATTATGTGATTAGTGCCTAACGTCGTCGCGCGTACGAAATGTGTTCACTCGTCTAGAAATGAGCGGACGGCCGTCAAACAGGATTTGATCTACTTTTCTGTGTTAGTTCTTAGGGCTTAATAAGAAACATGATCACTAGCTAGTTCGACAATTAAGATACAAAAGAATATATCAGTCATTTAGTCACAAATAACTTTGAGCCACAGCAGTAAGGAAGCAACGAAGCAACGAGTGAGTCTAGAGGTCTTAGAGTTTAGTGCCCCGTGTCCGCACATGCGTGTATTTTGCTCTTTCAAAATTTTGGAAAAGGATTTCTAGAGGCGCCTCTACACATCAATGTTATCTAGAGACAGGCAAGTAGAAAAGCCAAATAGTCGCCTCTAATAAAACATTTGTGTAGTATAGTTGTGGGAGCCATCGGGATGTGGTCAGGGCCACTACACCCTTGCATCAATGCGCCTTTGCCGACTATCACGCCCTCGCCATTCAGAGGGAGAGGGAGGGAGGGATGGGTGGAGAAGCTATGGTGTGAGGGAGAGAAAGGGAGAGGTGCTCTCACTAGCATCAAGAGAGGAGGGTGGGTCACTGGGAGGGGGATAGGGCCACCGCGCCCTCGCACCAACGCGCCTTTGTTCGCGCCGTAGCTCCCTCACCAGTTGGAGGGAGAGAGGGATGGAGGGAGGGATGGAGGGAAGGATGGGTGGTTGGACAGACTATCAGCCGTGGGAGGAAGGGAGATGGTACCCTCACTTACTTCAAGAGAGGAGGGTGGGTATGGTAAGAGAGAGGAGTCCGAGCATGTGGGAACGGGTGGCTAGACCGATTTTCACCGTTGGTTCATGATACAAACCAATGATAAGAATCATGTTCACTGCCCACCATCGATTTTAATAGAACTTGTGGTGAAAATTCGGTAGACAAAAACCACTTCTATAGTAGTGCAAAATATACCCTAATAATCCCCAACAAATCTGGAGAAAGCAACAAAACGCATATAATATCCAACCCCCAACAAAATCAAGTCTTAGCTACAACATACCAGTGAAAGCTGCACAACCCATCTAAAAGTTACTCATGATTTACTTTTACTAATAATAAGATATTTTTAAGCACAATCCCACATGGAATTTCACGAAGGTCTAGTTTCTAGTCTTAGGCTTGTTTAGATACTCATCGTCAATGGTTTTCTTCACTAAGGCCTGTTTGGCTGCACATATATCCACATCAATCCACATGTGTTGAGGTGGATTGGAGTGGAAATTAGTTTAAGTTCTACTCCAATCCACTTCAACACATGTGGATTGAGGTGGATCGATGTGCATCCAAACAAGGGCTAATATGGAATAGTTTGTGGTTTTTCATAGTATTGGTTCTGAAAAACTACAAGGTGTCAGATGCAGGAAAACTTGTAGTTTTAATACGGTATTACTAAAACTATTGGGTTTTTTTTAGAGTTTTAGAAACTCCACTCGGGTGATTCTATTCTATAAAGACCCAGCCACAGATTGGAATGACCAACCCTAGTTTTTCTGCGACTTTGAGTTCCTAAAAAAATAGACACCTACAGATATACCAGTACCGAATATCAATGTCCCATCATCCTTCCTTCGATATGGTAGAAAAGGCTTATCAATGTCATCTGGACATACTATAAACGCTTGAATGAAACCGAACAAGTCCTTCAACTGAATGAAATATTTTTCATCATCTATTCTTTCATTACTTACCCACTTCGGGTTCCCCCAGACATATCCCACAACATAGCAAAGGTCGACCTTTATTTTCCAACGAGGGTTTTTACGAATCTAAAACTAGTGATTCTTAATACCATTTTTGAGCGGGAGATTCTAATACCATGGCTTTTCAAAGTAACAACATCCAAGAAAAACCGTTAGACGTACAAGGATGTGGAGGCAGCGACCTGCGAGATGACGATGACGACAACGATATGAAATAGAGGACATAGACAGACACGAGAGTTTTCGTGCAGTCGAGCTTCATCATCAGCAAAAAAACAGCTGCAGCTTGAGAGAGATGGAGAAGGGGGGAATCAGGAAATGAAGAAATAGGAGGAGCATTAAAAAGGAAGTTGAATACATAATTGTCTGGCCAATCACTAACTTCATGAAAGTATTTCTTCTTTGCCCTGTGCGGGGAAGGCAAGAAGCATAGCAAATTGTTAATATCTTATGATGCAAGATGAAGTCATTTCTTGTAGTCCAAATATTCCAGGCCAAAAGAATGATGTTTTCCATTTTAAAAAAGGCACTTCACAAAGGCTTGAAGCGGATTAGCTGGTGTCTGAATGAGGAGGGGTCGTCACTACAACTTCGTGAAAGTATTTCTTCTTTGCCCTGTGCGGGAAGGCGGGAAGCATAGCAAATTGTTAATATCTTTTGATTCAAGATGAAGTTATTTCTTGTAGTCCAAATATTCCAGGCCAAAATAATGATGTTTTTCCATTAAAAAAAGGCACTTCACAAAGGCTTGAAGCTGATTAGCTGATGTCTGAATGAGCAGGGGTCACTAACTTCATGAAAGTATTTCTTCTTTGCCATGTGCGGGGAATGAGGGAAGCATAGCAAATTGTTAATATCTTGTTATTAAAGATGAAGTCATTTCTTGTAGTCCAAATATTCCAGGCCAAAAGAATGATGTTTTCTATTTAAAAACAATGTTTTTCTAAACGCTAAACGGTAAACAGTCGATCACCCTTCGTTTAGCTTTTAGACTGTTTAAACGGTGTTTAAACGGAGTTAAACAGCCTAAACGGTTTTGTACAATAACAATAAAATATACATATTTATGTAGGTAAAAATAAAATTTGCTAGAACTCATACATATTTACACATGTAAAAATCAAATATTCTACCAAATAATCTTGTTGGAAGAAACCTAAATCTCACAACACCTCATATAATTACAATGTTAATTAGTTTCATGTTGATTGTGCTAGACGTAGTCATTTAATTTACTTAATTATGGATTAAATGGTTGTTTAGCTCATTTAATCATGTTTAATCTGATTTTGTTTAGACCGTTTAGATGGGATTGAACGGTTTAAACAGGTTTAAACGGCCCAACCGTTTAATTCACCGTTTAGGGCCTAAACAACACGGTTGACTTCTGTTTACCGTTTAAACGGTGTTTAAATGGACTAAATGGCCGTTTAAGCGAACAATGTTTAAAAAAAGACACTTTACAAATGCTTGAACCTGATTAGCTGGTGTCTGAATGAGGAGGGGTCACTAATTAACTTCATGAAAGTATTTCTTCTTTGCCATGTGCGAGGAAGGCGGGAAGCATAGGAAATTGTTAATATCTTATTATTAGAGATGAAGTCATTTCTTCTAGTCCAAATATTCCGGGCCAAAAGAATGATATTTACCATTAAAAGAAAAAGTACTTCACAAAGGCTTGAAGCTGATTAGCTGATGTCTGAATGAGCAGCGTTATCTAAAGCAGGACCTATATATCAACTGAAGCCCAACAAGCTGTGGCACAAGTGCAACGTATGAAAAGATGCTCATGAGAGGCTTAATTGTTGACTGCAAGGGATATACTATGTTGGCAAATCCGTATTCTTTATCTGAAGAAGAAGGCCTCTTTGTGTTTAAATTTTAAACAATTGATCTTTCATGAGCAGCCAGAAAAACACTTTTTGCTACCTAGCTAAAAGATGGTGGAACTTCGAGAAGGAGAACATGCAGCCGCTGTGATCTTATTCTTGGTAAGAGAGACCTTCCGATGTCCTCAGTCCTCACGCAGAGTGCTGCACCTATTGCCTAGCTAGCTACACGCTTGCACCCAAGCAAAGGTACTTTTTTCTTGCGAATATTGGAAAAGTGCGGTGCAGAATCATAAACGTCTATTCGTTTGTCCTCTTGAGAATTACAGTTGAGTTAGATCGAGTGGCTTGCTCGCTAAAGCCGTGGCCCGGGGCGGCGAGTTGATGTTCCGGTGCGTGTGTGCATCTTTACTTCCCAAAAGCTACAGGTTGCGAGCGAGGTGGATGGATGTCCGGAGTGCTAGTAGGGTCTTGACTCTTGAGGCATGATCTGGACGTTGAAAACTTTCCTTGCTGAGAGACCTGACGCTGCTGAAATTAATCGCAGTGTGAGCCGGGCCGCTGCAATGCCGTTCCATCTGATCTCTGGCAGCGGGGGTCCAGCCGCACGCATATGGTCGTCTGATTCCACTATAGCAAACGAGACAAACAGCGACAAGGATTTTCGCTGAAAGTTTTCCTCGATCGCCAGTAGTCAGTAGATCGCTTTCGGATTGAAGGACCGGAAATGACGACTAGGGCGGAAGGGTGAATGGGGGTCTCAAATTTCTTTCGAAACTTTCGACCATTCTTCCAAAATCAACTCTAAAAGACACACAAATAAAAGCTACAAACACACGAGCTACCAAGAGTTAAGGGACCCTAGAGACGTTCCTTAGATCACTAGAAACCCAACGCAAAAGATGGAACTCGAATCGGAAACCGAACGAGCGAGAAACGGATCGGAACAACACAGACTACGAGCTGTGAATAGTTTGCTACAGAACCACAGACAGTACTCTACAGTCCTATGAACAGTCCGCTACAGTGCCACGGACAGTTCACAGGTTAGAAATCTGAAAATGAACTTTGCAGAAGCAGTTCTGTTCTCGACTGAAAAACCACTGATACAGTACCGCGGACAGTCCGGGCTTGGGGGCCGGACAATCCGCAAGTACGGACACCGTACAACAAAGAAAGCACAGAAAAAATCTCGAATCTCGGACTGTCCGCTACAGTACCGCGGACTGTCCACGAATCACGAAATAGCAGGAACAGATAGCTTCGAAAATCGCCTCCTATCTTCGATCTTCCGATTTGCAGCCAAATCTTCACCAACTGCCATGAAACTTGGTGAACATGATCACAAGGCAGTAGGGGAGCTACCTCTAAGAGGTCATCACCTAATTTGAAGTCAATCAACGGGAAATCGAAGGAACACGAAAATCACCGGTTCTTGAGACCTGAACAAAGAAATCGCCCGATCTGCGAGCTCGTAAGGAATTAGTTGATTTCCTTTGGTGGAAAGGCTCAACTCACGTTATAGCTCAAATCAACACAAAAAGAACGGATCAAAAAGGTTTAGAAACGACGAATCGAAGGAAGAACTAGAGGGGGAAGAGAAGAGCTCGTGAAGAACACACAAATTGCTTCATCCGCCGAACACCGGAGGACACCGGAGGATTCGGGACCTCCTTCCCTCAAAGATTCATGGTTCTTACACTAATCGGTGCATTAGTGGACCTCTCTCACACACAAGCACCTAAAGGAAGAAACCCTAAAAGAGAAAAAAATGGAGGAGGTGAGGGAGATGGGGGCTCTCTCATCCTATTTAACAGGACTATTACACATTCCTAGTTTTATCCATGGATACAAATGAGCCAAACCATTTAGCCCAAGGGCGTAAAGGTCTAACTCTGTGTCATCTTCATCCGACGGCCACTGCGCCTCCTCACCTGTAGCTTCGCCTCGACGCGAACTTCCCGATGCCGCCACGTGTCGTCCGTTCCTCCTCGAAACCTTCGCCCAGGTTTTGAGACCTAAACCCATAAACCCGCATCGATGGTTTTGAGGCCCAAACCACCAAACCGCTCGCGAGTAGCGTACTCCATACGCGTCCTCCGCCGATGGTTTTGAGGACGAAACCACCAAACCCTCGATGTCGACGCGTGTCCGACCTCCCACCAAGCATGACGCCTTCGCCTTCCTCCTTGACTCGGCCAATTGGCCTCCGCCAAGTGCCACGACGCCATCGTCTCCATCTTGACTTGGCCGACGCCGTCTTCATCACCATGTACACTTGCACTCGTCGATGTCCCAAGTGTCAGCCACCATGGCTAGTCACCTGGCCTCTTAGTCCCTCGGTCCAAGCCTCACGTCCGCCCTTCACCACTCCCGGTCCGTCGGCACGACACGTCCTCCTTGACCTTCACCTCGCCATCGACTACCGCCTCCTTGCTGCACACCACGAGCCAAGAGACATGCACACATAGCTTTCGCCATGGTAGGGTTAGTCACCACTTAACCTACTTCATGGATCACATTGACAATCACTCATCACAAAACGAACACACAAGGGTACTTGTCAACCTTGTGTTCGCACGGATGTGAAACTGAAACAAACTAACTACATCCTAACAAATTAAAGAATTGAATAGATCCCTCTTACCCCCCGCGTCGTCCGTACAGGGCGACTCGGGGGAGACCAAGCACCACTGCCCCTGGCCCCCGAGCCTCGTTGGCTCCCCGGCCGCCGCCGCCGCTCCCTGGCTAGCGGTGGCGGCGGCCCGCTGTGGCGCTCAAAAAGGCTGCTTGCAGCACCCTCCCTCCCCCTTCTTCCCTCATCCTCTTCTCTTCCTCCTCCGACCACTGAACTTCGGGCACCAAGGGCGGCCGCCGGCGACCATGGGACGTCGGATTCGTGGTTCCTAGGCACGGATCCGGTTCCCCATGGCTCGGATCTAGCACGTGGCAGGCGTGACACCGGCGGGGCAAGCTGGAGGCGCCATCAACAGGTCAGCAGGCGGCGCGCGGGCGAATTGGCGGCCGACGGGCGAGCTAGGCGTCCTCGCCATGTCCCCAGCTTGCTCCTGCTCCATTCGGGCGGGACTGTTGTAGGGCATGGGCCAGCGGCCAGACTGACTTCTTCGCGCGCGGATCTACCCAGAACCGTGACAGGGCGGTTGCCAGTGCCCAGATTTGGCCGGCCACTACCTGTGTTGATTGCCGGCCTCCCCACTGTTCCCCGTTGCCGGCTTCGGTCGTGGCTCGTGCGGGTGGACTTCGGCGGGCCGACACATGCTGCGGGTGGATTGGGGCGGCCGCTGTTGCGGTGGCTGGCTTCACCTTGCTTGTGGCCAGGATCCCTGCCTATTGGTGTGGCCAGCTGAACCTTGGCCCTTCTGGTTGCCAGCGCGGGTCGTCTGTCTGCCACGGTTGCTGATGGACGGCGGGCTACTGGCTGGTCCTGTGGTGGCGTGGCGGCTTTTGCGATTTTGGTGCCCATTCTGACGGTGTGGTGCTGCCATTGTGGGTGCCATGGGGCCTGCTCTCGTCGATGTACAGCGTTAGGGTGAAAACCCCGCCCGGTTCCTCTGTGGAACCAGGCCAGCGGCGGTGGCACAACCTGCGTCATTTACCTTCCTGAAGGCGTTGTCGATGATTCTGTTGTTCCGGGGCAGGCTAGGATCGAAAGACCTACTCGAGTGCTTCTCCAGCGATGTTGGCGTCCGTGGATGTCAATATCCTTCCTGAAGCATCGCTGGAGCACTTTTGCAGCACACCTTCCGCTACTCTTGCCGGAGCCGTTCCGTCGTGTGCATTGCCTGTGTGTGCTTCAAGCTCATCTTCGCTTTGGTCTGTCTACCTTGAGTGTCGGTGTTGCCGCAGTCGTGTAGCTCTTCGCAGCGGCTACCTGGTCGCTGGTGGATACGTTGCCTTCTTTGCAGCGGCTACCTAGTCGCTGGCGGATACTGTTGTTTTTCTTCGCAGCAACTACCTGGTCGCTGGCGGATACGGTCGCCATCTTCTTCGTAGCAGCTACTTGGTTGTTGGTGGACATTGTCACCTTCTCCTTCGCAACGGCTATCTGGTCGCTTGTGGATGGATGTTGTGCTCTCCGCAGCGGCTACCTGGTCACTTGCGGATGGATGCTGAGCCTTCTACCGGTGGATGCTTTGTCACTACGGCTTTACCCACCCTCTGTTGGCAACCATTGCCTGGATGTATTTTTTCTTTGGCAGGCATAGTCGGTTGGTCTGTTGAGGTGGAGGTTTCCCCTCATGTATTCTTGCTGTATGTTTGTGTCTTTAGGATTCTACCGATAGTTCTAGATTACTTGGGAGTTCTTTGTATCCGTGTTCCGACCTTTCTTATGGCCTTTCCTCTTAATGAAAAACGGATAAAAGACCCAATATCGAAAAAAACTAACTACTCCTGGTCCTGGGTGTGCTATCTTTTGGCGCTGCATGGAAATGGAAGCAAGAGGATCGTTTCTGGTCACGCAAAACAGTTTGAGTTCAGAGTTCAGACTGACTTCCCGGCTCCCGCTTCTGATGGTGAACTGAAGTCGGGTACTGCTGTCTGCTGAATAAAGGATGGCACCGGGTATCGTTAGAGCTGGACTGCTGGAGACAAGCAAGAAGGGCGGTGGGTTCAAGAAGGGATCTTTTGTTCTTTGATGAGTTCAGATTGACTCAATCCACCGCCTGCTAGACATGCCAAATTCCGCGCCTCTACCTCTATCATGGATCAGGGCTTTGTTTAGTGTTGGACTTTTATCTCATCATCAAGGAATTGAAGCTGGTAGGTCGGCTCAATGTCTTTTCAGGAGAAAAAAAAGAATAGTTCTTTTTCCGTCTCTTTATGGGCTACGTATTCAACCAATCCTTGTTACAGTTACATCATCCTACAAATGGCAAAGTTACAAAAAGCTAAAAGATTGAAGTGAAATCCAATGGCAATTAAGCTCTAGACTAAACATATTAGAAGAAAAACCTATTACAAGGTAGCCCTCCCTCCACCACCCATATTTGACAAAGATCTCGATCCATTGTTGACGTCTCTAATCCCCACTAGTTGCAACACACAATCACCAATAAATCCTCATCTCCAATTCACCTTAATTAAGCCAACTCCACATGCCCTAAGTCAACCTAACAATTAGCTCTTGTATCCAAACCCCTAAGTCTAGTCATCTTTAGTTTGACCCTTTTTACAAAAAAAATTAATTTCAAAAATATGTATTATTGGGTTCAATATATAATAATTTTTCATAGTATATCTATTTGAACTTATAACTGTCAATACTATTTTCTAGTAGTACAAAAGAAAGCCAAATTTAAAGTAGTTTTGACTTACTATAGATTTACTGTACTCTTTGATTTGATGGAGTGAGTACATAGGTAGCCATGACAATATTGGAGATGCGAACGGACGGGACTTTTCCACAACTACTGGGTAGTGAGTGGGTATATGTTCTCATGATGGATGCGGATAGGCTCCACACGGTCGCCGGCGGCGGCATCGGTTTTGGCCCAATTTTGGCCGTCGTAGAGGCAGATTCCTACGGTTCCAAGGTTAATTTGGGATTGGATAGACCATCACCCTCGAGCCATTTGCTGGTGGCGCGCGGCCACTTGCAGGAGGCGGAAAGGCGCCCGCGCCTCTCCATCGGCTGAGCGCCGTTCGCGTCGCGGTGCTGACGACGACGACGTCGGGCGGCGGCGGCTTATCGGTTGACCCTGGGTCAACCCGAACGAGATATATATCAACGTATTCCGGTACATAAGTGATAAGTCTAGCTCCAACTCCAACAGTTGTACTGGTGATCGACGTGTACAGGGACGTAACCATGCAAACGTTAGTTGCTGGTGTAGACGCACGCTCTTCCCGCGGCGCGCGCGGCAGCGTCGAGCATGCGAGCCTGTGTCAGTGAGTACCTGCGGCAGCGTCATTACATTAAGAAGAAGAAAGCCGAAAGAACGGCGAGTACAACGTAGCTGAGAGGAGACCCCAGCGCCGGTTACAAACCACGGAGAAGGTGGTTAGGAATCCAACAACAACAAACACAAAGAAGAGCAAGAAAACAGGAGACAAGACCCTCCACCAAACAATGCAATGGAGCCAACTCAGGAGATGCAGCCGTGGTGGCAAAGATACCACCTAGGAGGCGACCGAGACGGCCGCCGAGTATTAAACATCCAGATCTGGCGTCGTCCGTCGGCCCAAGAGAGGACGGACCTGGGGGCGCCGGATCTGGCGTCGTCCGTCGGCCCAAGACGTGCGCACAGGGCCATGCCTCACCGGAGCACGCGCCCACACGAGCGCACTACATACCGGCCGACCTTCGAGGGTATGCGCACGAACATGCGCCGCCCGCCTGCATCGCCACCTCCGCGCGAGAACCGACCGATCCACTCGGGTAGGCTCCAGATCCGGTCCTAGGGACCCCGGATTCGGCCGTCCGGGCGCCCAAGCAAGCAAGAGATGGCCAGAGCCGAGGAGGGGGTGGAGGGGAGAGAAGATGGGGAGGGGGCGGGGGAGGGGAGCTGTGGGTAGCGCTGGCCGCCGCCGCCGCACGCCGGAGGGCGGCGACGGCGGCCGGAGGAGGGGCGTGGAGGGGGAGGCCCTAGACGGCGGTGAGGTGCCCCTGAGTCGCCTCGGGAGGGAGACGGCGCGGGGAGGGTGAAGTTCGGCCCATGAGCAATATCAAATGATCATCGTCTACGGGCTGTAGATTTAAGAATATATTACTCGCTCTTTGTTCTAAACTATAAGATATTTTAATATTTCTAAATAGAGTTAAATGCATCATTGGTCCATTAACTTTTGGCCAGGTTTCACTTAGGTCCATCAACTATGAAAGTGGTTTTTCGGGTCCATAAACATTTTAAGTGATGCATCTGTAGTCCATACCCCTTCATTTCCATTTTTAATCCGACGTGGCTGTACACAGTGGCAATGACCTAGCTTTGGAGGCACCTGCAGTGCACGTGAGCAGCACATGAGGGCCGGAATATTTGCACTCAGATCCCTGGCTTCTCTCCCTCATTTCATTCTCTCTCCCTCACCCCTGGGTACTCTGTTTCTCGATCCCCTTTCTTCTCCCCGTGGAGGTCGACGATGGCGGTGGCTGCTCTCTCAAATCAGACGCAATGGCAGCCGCATCCCACACATCTGCCTCAAATCCACTAAGTCCAGAGGGTCTGCCCCTCATATTTTGCCCCCGAGTGCAAGGTCAGGCGCATGGTCCGGCAGACATCGAAGCAACCATGGAGCTTAGGTCAAGTGTTTTTCTGTTGCCCTAGCCGCAAGGTGAGTAAAGCTTCTATTGGTTTTTGGTCGATTTGGTGGTTTCTGATTGCTGGTGATTTTGCAGCCAAATGGCATAGGTTGCGCTGGTTTTTACTGGAAGGAGGAGTATGTTGCACTATTGGAGAAGCGTGCAAGAGAAGCTGACAGTGGCAGCCACGGCGACGGTGTGGAGTCAAGTCTGAAGAAAGTAGCTGGTTTTGGGGGTGATGGTGATCCGAAGATGGGGGACACACTAGCTGCTGCTTTGAAGGAGATAGAACAAGTGAAACAGGATAGAGACATGGTAGCAATTGTGAAAGACTTAGTGAATTTAGGCAAAGCTATGTGTGTGCTGTTGTTGTGCATCTTGTTTGTGCTTCTCTTGTCGTTGTTTGTTGAGCTTGTCAAGAGGTGAAGCAACTGAGATGTAAGGATTGTTCAAAATGTTATCAATGACATTGTGTATCATGTTGTAAAAAAAAGTACTAAAAAATGACATTGTGTATCATCTCTATTATGATGAAGCTGCAATGACAATCAAACTAACTGAGCACAATCAAAGTAACAAGGCACATTTCATATTAACTGAACATTGCATTCCAGAACCATGCTTGAGCAGTCTGTAACATTAAAACATAAGTAATCTTGCACTGGAGACTATCAGTCAATCCATATGCAGTTCGGACCTGCTGTGAGACTGAAAGCTAGCTTTCAGAGTTGATGTTCGTGAAGCCTAGCAATCAGAGTTTACAGCTTGTACTACAAAAGATAGCAGTTAGGACTTTCTGCTATACAAAAGCTAGTAGCTAGGACTTTGTGCTATACAAAAGCTAGCAGTTTTTTCTGCTATACAAAAGCTAGTAGTCAACAGTTGCTGCTATACACCACTTCACTTTCTTAAGCCTTCTTCTTAACTGCTGCTAGAACCTTCTTGTTTGCTGCGGCTGGAGCATTCTTCTTTGATGCTGCGGGTACATTCTTCTTTGATGCTGCGGGTGCATGCTTCCTCTTCCTAGTGCTTGTCAAGGTGGTAGGAGGCACAGGTCTTCCTACAGGCCTATTGTTTGTAATGAAGGCAGAATCGGGTAGAGGTTGATGCTCATGCTCCCTACTGTGTGAAGACTGCAATATAGCACTAGAAAAAAATGAATAAAAATATAGATGACCGTATGCATATGTTGTGTGTTTTCTCCTTACCTCTTCTTGCATCTGTGAAAGCATGCTGGTACTGAGTTGGCTTAACAAAGGTGCACTTTCTTGATTAACATCCATGGCAACCTGTACATGGATTAAACCAGCTCTAAGAAATGGACACCTCAAACCTTAGCTAAGTAATGCATAAGGGAGTAGGTACCTGTTTAGTAGGTGTTTCAGGAGCTGTTTCTTGGACAGGATACCTTTGTGTAGGCAACTTTGGCCTTACACCAGCCTTCCTCAAACTGCAAGTTGCTCTATTATGCCCTGCATCCCCATAGTACCTACAGTGCATGGTGATACCATGCTTGGAGAGTTTTGGGCCACTGGTGCCAACTACTTCAACTGGTTGCTTCCTTCTGGACTTAGGGGGTCTCCCCACTCTTTTCTCATAAACTGGTGAGAGTACTTCAGCTGCATTCACCTTCTCCCATACACTTTTGTCTCTGCATGGGTTTATATGATGTCCATAGGCAATCAAGTATGAAGCAGTTGAGTAGCATTGTGGGAGTACATCTTCTGGAACTATTCTTTCATGCCTTAGACATGATATGGCATGTGCACAAGGAATCCCAGTGAGGTCCCACCTCCTACAATCACACTTCTTCTCCTTGATGTCTACAATGAACTGGTAGTCTCTGTCTTGTACTTGGAAGATTCCATCACCATAAGGCATTGCATAGCAGGTGCTTGCCCACTCTGTGTGCTTGTTAAGTTTTTTTCCTAATTTTTGGACAGGTGAAACCACTCCATTCTACTCCTACCTCCTTCTGTTTTGTGTAGTACCTAGTCATTAGCTGTCCCTTGATCTGCTCTAGCATGCTTAAGATTGGCATTTCCCTAGCCTCTAGAATGTATTTGTTGAATACTTCACACATGTTGTTTAGCAGAATATCACACTTTGGGAAGGTACTAAAGAAGGCTCTGACCCAATTCTGTGGTGGCATTTTCTCAAGCCATTGATGTGCTTTCTGATCTAGTGTTCTCATCTTTTCCATGTTTCTATTCCACTGAGGAATTGAACTAGACCTAGCACAAGCCCATAGCTAGTTTTTCAGGTTCTCACCTTTGAAATGTTGCTGGAAATTGGAGTAGAGGTGCCTCACACAAAATCTATGTTCGGATTCTAGAAACATTGCTTGCACTACTGGTATGAGACCCTAAAAAACAACAGTATCATTAGTAATGGAGAGGTGGCAGTAACAATGCCAATGCAAAAAATATGCAAGGTATCACTTCACCTTTTGCTTGTCTGTCATTATTGTCCATGGACATGTGTTAATAATGCCAAGATCATCCTTCAATGTCTGCAGAAACCATTTCCATGAAGCAAATGACTCAACTTCAACTATTCCAATTGCTATTGGGTATATGTAGTCGTTTGGGTCTATACCAATAGCTGTGAGAATCTGACCCCCAAACTTGGTTTTTATGTGACAGCCATCCAAACAAATTATTGGTCGACATGCACTCAAGAACCCCCTTTTGCAAGCGTCAAGTGACATGTACAACGTACTGAAAATATTGTTCTCCAAGGTCAGGAAAAAGGAAGTGGTATCTGGGTTTCTTTTCCTTAGCTCATTGCCATAATCCCACAACATCTTGTATTGTTCAACCTCATCTCCTAAAATAGCTTTCGTGGCTAGCCTTCTAGCTCTTTGCAGTTTAGACCTTGACGGAGTAAGGTTCCACTCTTTTTGGACAATTCTTGAAAAGTTGACAAGGGTCATCTTTTGGTCAGCCCTGAAGGATTCCATATACTTGTTAGCTAGCCATCTTGAGGTGAGTCTCTTGACTTTCCACTTCTTCTGGCAAGTGTGTGTGCCATTGTATGTCTTCAGGACCATTCCATGAGCCCTGCTATCAACTGATCCATAAAGCATCCAGGGACAACCCTCTTCATAGTGTGCCTTCAACCTCTTCTGCTCATTCCTGGAGAAGTGGATTTGAACTCTTTCCTTTATACTGTATTCAGTGACTGCCTTCCTAAGTAGCTCAACAGATTCAAAGAGCATGCCACTTTGAATATTGGATTGCTCAAGTCTTGCTCCTTGAAAGACCTGAACCTCAAGTTTCCTTCCCCTTCTCCATCAGAGTCTGGTAGCTGTAATTCTTCATCATCTGTAGACACATCATCATCACAGTCTGGTAGCTTTCCTTTGTTTCCTCTATTGCCTCTATTGCCTAGTGCTATCACCTTCCCCTTAACAACCCCCTCATCTGTCACTTGGTCATCCACACACTGAACAAATACGTCATCATTATCCTCTTCCAATTCGTAGTCTGAATCTTTGAAATCTGAGTCATCATCACTCCCACTGTTGCCACCATCATTGCCTTCATCTTCTTCGTCACCATCTACAGTCGGTCTTTTCGAGTTACTGTCAACAAAATCAGGCTTCTAGGGGGTCATAACCTTAGGCAAAGATGCAATTGGGTTTGCCATTATGTCATCCCAATTCAAACTGTCTAGATTACCATCATGATCCACATACACAACAAAGTTCTTGACTCTGTGCACAAGTGATGCCATAACAAGTGTATCAGAATCTTTTTCTACCACCCTAAAGCCATCAGATAGGGTCAGACCAGGCAACAACCAGTGCATTTTCGTTGATGGAGTCTTTGGATAGTGCAACTGTAAAATAAAATCTTCTAAGCACAATGGAGACCATGTGTTCACTTCGTAGTGATCAAACCAACTGATTTTCTCATCAACATAAGCCCTGTTCTGACCTTGACCAACAAACATCCCGCCATGATGCAACTCTATAGTGAACTCCTCCTCATCATCCCCTACAGCATGAACCCACAACCAGATCAATGAACCCTAAACAGGCAACAAAAAGGGGGGAAATCCAAATCCAAAACCCTAACCATCAAAAGGTTGCAATCTCATCACCCATGTTCAAGCACAACTTAAGAACTACGGCTTCCAACCACTAATTGCTGCGAGTAGGCCATGGATGCACTCACCGTATTGGGGCGGGGATTCCCCTTCCTAGCGCTTGGTAGCCACCATCCTGCGGATTCGCCGTGGTCTGCAGCAGCACCCACCAGTGACGGGTGCGCCGCCACCCTAATTTACCGGCAAATTGACGCCGCTCACAGGAGATTACCACCGCCACCGGCCACAGCCACCATACCGCCTTCGCCTCCTTCCATCTCGACAAGGACGATGATATTTCGGGGGAGAGAGAATGAAATGAGGGAGAGAAGCTAGGGGCATGAGTGCAAATATTCCGGCCCTCATGTGCTGCTCACGTGCACTGCAGGTGCCTCCAAAGCTAGGTCATCGTCACTGTGTACAACCATGTCGGATTAAAAATGGAAACCAAGGGGTATGGACTACAGATGTATCACTTAAAATGTTTATGGACCCGAAAAACCACTTTCATAGTTGATGGACCTAAGTGAAACCTGGCCAAAAGTTAATGGACCAATGATGCATTTAACTCTTCGAAATATATAAATTTATTATTCAATTAGAAAGGGGATCGGGCTGTGCACGGCGGCGTCGAACGTGTGCGCCAACCGGGACGTATTCGCGTTCTGGGACGCGTTCCACCCCACGGAGAGGGCCAACCGCATCATCGTCAGCCAGTTCATGCACGGCGACACGGACTACATGCACCCCATGAACCTCAGCACCATCCTCGCCATGGACCAGGAGGGCCTGTAGAGTCTAGCTTTGATCACAGCCGGACACGAGTTGTACGAACATGTGTGTGATGTGTCTGTCACGTACCTAGCACGCTGCCATGTGCTGGACGATCAGTTTGCCAAGCCTTAATCAAAGCGTCAGTGTTTTCCCTGATGTGTTGTGTTATAAAAAGAATTAGTAATTGGTTAAGATCGATCGATCTGTGTCATATGAATGCTCTGTGCATTTGTTTTATTGGTGTTGGCTAGTTGTTATGAACATTTGCATCCGTGGCCTCAGTTGTCACGGTGTCGATGTGCTCTCCTCTGTTCCCCACCGATAATGATACAGACGTCCGGACGTCTCTGTCCGCTCATTTTTGCACTCGCTCATTTCTCCTACGCCCCTTCCCCCATCATGGCATCTCCGCACCCGTCATACCCCACGCTGCAACGCTCCTCTGCCAAGCCACGCCCCCGCGCCCCCCCAAGCGCGTCGCACGAGCTGCACGCCCCGCTGCCTCCCTCTCTCTCCTCCTGCTCCGACGTGACGGCATCCCGGCACGAGAACGAGCTCTGATCCATGCGGGCACCCCCGGCGACCCCCTTCCTCTTCTCCGACCAACCACCCCCGGCCTCAACTCCGGTGCAGGGACGGGGCGCGACCCCGACGGCGGCCCCAGCGTGGGGCGCAGGTGCGTGGCCTTGCTCCAGCACGAGACGCACAACTTTCGGCACAGGCGCGCAGTGTTGCCCCGGTCCATGCCTTTCACCCCGCTCCCCATCCCAGATCCCGCCCTCTGGTCCGGTCGCACCCGTGGTGGGTTCGATTCTCCTCCTATCTGGGCAACAACTATGGATTTGAGCTAGCGGATGGTGGAGTCGTACTGGTAATTCGTCTGAGCAGATGTTGCGCTTGAAAGTGCATGTTGCAAACGCTTGTTTCAAGTGTTTTAGATGTTTCATAGGTATGTTGCAATTGTTTCATGCGGATGTTGCAAAAGTAGATCGAGATGTTGCATATTTTGTAATGGCTGTACACGTATGTTGTAATATTTTGTTCTCAATGTTTCATCTGTGTTTTCCAGACACATGTTGCAATTGTGTTTATTTGGATGTTGCATATGTTTCACACATTTATACGTTACATGTATTTTATTCGGATGTTGCATATGGTCGGTTTGTTTTTAAATGTTTCATAAGCATGTTTCAAGTATTTCAACTGCCTTCAGACGTATGTAACAATCGTTGTATTTTGGATGTTTCAAAAGTAGATCGGATATTGCATATCTCCTCCTTCCACCTTCTGCTGCATCGTCTCTCCCTGAACCGTCAGGGCATCCATACGAACGAGGGATGGGCGATGGGCGCGGGACGAGGGAGCTGCGTACGTCGGGCGCAAGTGAGGGAGCTGCATCGTCTCCTCGCGATGGATTCCTCGCTACCGATCGCTTGGATTTTTTTACCCTCGACCGCTCGGGCTTTTCATTTCACCACTGATCACTATTCACTCCGCTAGTCGATTGCTCACCGGTCACCGCTAGTCGATTGCTCACCGCGATCGTTCGGATTCTGCAGGAGGTGGACTCTTCGCTATTTAGGTTATGCTCCAGCTAAAAACGACTTCCTTTTTGAGAGGGTATGCATCTTTACTATCCAAAATCTTCCTTCTTCACAGATAGAATAAAAATTAGCAGCAGGGAGGTTTTAAGTCAGAACTGCATCTCCCTGAGTTGTATCATATTGTTTCAAATAGTTGTACTTATATAATGATAACTACTTAATTCTTTTTGTTTGTTTCAATTTGTAGAGGCTGCAAAGTTTTATTTATGGTAAGTAAAATCCCCACATCACTCAATAGCATTGCACATCATGTAAATTACAGTTTTAAAAATCAGTACTAGAAATATAAATGAAAATATTGATTACAGATATACTGATGCAACATTCAAGGGGGAAGTCTGCACTTATTTTCTGTTCTACAAGAAAAGGTGCACAAGAAGCAGCGCAGTGCCTTTCACAAACTGGAGCATCACTTGGCTATTCAAATCCATTTATGAAATCAATGCAGCAGTATGAACATCTAAAGGAGGCTTCCCTAACCTGTAGTGACAAGCAACTGCAGTCTTGCATTGTACATGGAGGTTATATGGAATCTTGTTCCCTGGGCACCCATAATACCTTCCTTAACTTTCAACAACAACAACAACAATGGCCCTGTTCATCTGGCTTATTATCCGTCTTATTCGGCTTATTTTTTTAGCCGGAACAATATTTTTTCTCTCACAAAAAATCAGCCAACAGTGTTTTTCAGCCGGCTTATAATTCCAGCCGAACGGGGCCAATATAGCCTTTTGTCCCAAGCAAGTTGGAGTAGGCTAGAGATGAATACCAAAAGAGACAAAAATAGGGAGACACATAAAGGACACAAGACAGATAGAGGTCACGGTTCAGGCACGTTGATTACCAGTCTCCAAGCGTTCCTATCCATAGCTAAATCCCTGGAGATATTTCACTCCTTAAGGTCTCTCTTAACGGACTCATCCCAAGTCAGTTTAGGTCGACCTCTAACGCTCTTTACATTATCGGCCCACTTTAGAACCCCACTACGCACCGGCGCCTCAGAAGGCCTCTGTTGGACATGTCCAAACCATCTCAACCGATATTGAATCAATTTCTTCTCAATTGGTGCCACCTCAACTCTATCCCGAATATCGTCATTCCAGACTCTATCCCTCTTTGTGTGCCCACGAAACCAATACAACATACGCATCTCTGCTACACTCAATTGCTGGATATGTCGCCTTCTTATAGGCTAACACTCAGCACCGTATAACATCGCCGGGTGAATCATCGTCCTATAAAACTTACCTTTCAGCTTCTGAGGCACCCTTTTGTCACAGAGGATGCCAGAAGCTTGACGTCATTTCAACCAACCGGTTGAAATTCTATATCTTAACATCTTCATCAATGTCGCCATCCTTTTGTAGCATCGATCCTAAATACCGAAAAGTATCCTTCTTGGCCACCACTTGCCCATCGAGGCTAACGTCTCCCTCCTCATGCCTAGTCACGCTGAAATCACACCTCATGTACTCGGTCTTTGTTCTACTAAGTTTAAACCCTTTCGATTTTAACGTGTGCCTCTATAGTTCTAACTTCCTATTAAACCCTGCCCTACTGTCGTCAACTAGCACCACATCATCAACAAAGAGCATACACTAAGGGATATCACTTTGTCTATCCCTTGTGACCTCATCCATCACCAAAGCAAATAAATAAGGGCTCAATGTTGACCCCTGATGTAGTCCTATTTTAATTGGAAAGTCATTGGTGTCACCACCACATGTTTGGACACACGTCACCGTATCCCTGTACATATCCTTAATGAGGGTAATGTACTTAGTTGGGACTTTGTGCTTTTCTAAGGCCCATCACATGACATTTCTCGGTACTTTGTCATATGTCTTCACGAGGTCAATAAAGACCATGTGCAAGTCCTTCTACTCCCTATATCTCTCTATCAATTGTCGTAATAAGAAAATCGGCTCCATGATCGACCTACCGGGCATAAATCCAAACTGGTTTTGGGTCACACTTGTCACTCTTCTTAGGCGATGCTTGATAACCCTCTCCCAGAGCTTCATCGTATGGCTCATCAACTTAATCCCATGGTAGTTAGTACAACTTTGAACATCTCCCTTGTTCTTGAAGATAGATACTAATATACTTCTTCTTCATTCTTCAGGCATCTTGTTAGACTGCAAAATAAGGTTAAAAAGCTTAGTTAACCATGCTATCGCTCTAGCGCCCAGGCATCTCCACACCTCAATGGGGATACCATCAGGGCCCATTGCTTTACCTTCCTTCATCCTCTTCAAGGCCTCCCTGATCTCTGCCTCCTGAATTCTCCTCACAAAGCGTCTGTTGGTATTATTAAACGAGTCGTACAACTCAAGGGTAGGACCCTCATTCTCCCTATTAAACAACTTGTTGAAGTACTCTCTCCATCTGTCCTTGATCTCCTCATCCTTCACCAGAAGTCGATCTGTCCCATCCTTGATGTATTTGATTTGGTTGATGTCCCTTGTCTTCCTCTCACGGATCCTAGCCATCCTATAAATGTCCTTCTCCCCTTCCTTCGTGCCTAGCCGCTGATAAAGGTCATCATACGCCTGACCTTTTGCTACACTCACAGCTCGCTTTGCAACCCTTTTCGCTATTTTATAGCCCTCGATATTGGCTGCACTCTTGTCATGGTGGAGGAGCTTGAAACACTCCTTCTCCCTAATAGCCCTTTGCACCTCGTCATTCCACCACCAGGTGTGTTTCGCTTCCCGTTTGCCTCCCCTACTCACGCCAAACACTTCCAAAGCCACCTTCCAAACACATGTTGTCATCTTTAGCCACATGTCGTCTGCATCTTCTTCTTCCCAAGGCCCCTCGCCTAGCATCCTCTCCTTAAATGTTTGTGTTGCTTCCCCTCTAAGCTTCCACCACTTCGTTCTCGCAATCTTAGCCCGTTTGTCCCAATGGACACATACCCGAAAGCGAAAGTCCGCCACCACAAGCTTGTGTTGAGGGACAACACACTCCCTAGGTAACACCTTTCAATCAAAGCAAGCACGTCTATCTTCCCTCCTTGCAAGGATGAAGTTGATCTGGCTTGAGTGTTGTCCACTACGAAAGGTCACCAGATGGGATTCCCTCTTCCTAAAGAGGGTGTTTGCTATCAACAAGTCGTAGGCCAACGCGAAGTTCAAAACATCCTCCCCCTCTTGATTCCTACTACCATACTCGAACCCCCCGTGCACCCTCTCGAAACCTACATTAGTCGCACCCACATGGCTGCTGAGGTCTCCTCCTATGAAGAGTTTCTCGCTGCTAGGCACGGTACTAACCATGCTATCTAGATCTTCCCAAAACTGCCTCTTGGTGCTCTCGTTAAGAGGTACTGATCACATTCAGAGCCGAATCTCTAACTACCAGCCGGACTAGGATAATCCGGTCGCCTTGCCTCCTAACATCAACGACTCCATCCTTAAGGCTCCTATCGATCAAGATGCCTACACCATTCCTACCCGATGTTGTCCCTGTGTACCAAAGTTTGAAGCCAGTATCCTCCACCTCCTTCGCCTTCTGGCCCTTCCAGTTAGTCTCCTAAACGCATAAAATATTTACACGCCTCCTAATTGCTGCATCGACTAGTTGTCTTAACTTACCCGTTAAAGACCCTACATTCCAGCTACCTAGACGAATTCTAGTTGGCTCGGCTAGCTTCCTTAACCTTCGCACCCGTCGAGGGAAGTGCGAAGACCCTTGCTCATTTTTCACTACACCCGGGTGTAGATGTAGCACGCCACTGAGGTTGCGATGGCCCGACCCTTGCTCATTTTTCATCGTACCCGGGTCACGATACGACGCGCTACTAAGGGGATGACGACCCGACCCTTGCCCATTTAATACCACACCCGGGTTCCGATGTAGCGCGTGGCTAAGAGGGTTACACCCCAACGAATCTCTTGTGGGTTTCAAATACCTTCCTTAACTTTGCAACCTCCATTTTTTTAGTAATGTCTATTTAGATGCCATGTTAGTTCATACACTTAGCCTAAAAACTTTAATTGATTGCTTAACTGATGCAATCCTATTCCATTTTCAGTTGGTTTTCATAATGGTGGTCTTTGCTTAAAAGACCGAGATCTTGTTGAGGGGCTTTTCCTCAAGGGTGATCTTCAAGTCCTATGCACAACGAATACTTTGGCACATGGCATCAACTTACCTGCACATACAGTTGTGATAAAGTCAACACAGTTTTTGTAAGAATGAATTTTTAGATATGGCATCAATTAAATTGAACTTCTAGTTAGGATGGGACAGATCGACTTCTGGTGAAGGATGAGGAGATCAAGAACAGATGGAGAGAGTACTTCGACAAGTTGTTTAATGGGGAGAATGAGGGTCCTACCCTTGAGTTGGACGACTCATTTGACGATACCAACAGACGCTTTGTGAGGAGAATTCAGGAGATAGAGATCGGGGAGGCTTTGAAGAGGATGAAGGGAGGTAAAGCGATGGGCCCTGATGGTATCCCCATTGAGGTGTGGAGATGCCTAGGCGTCAGAGCGATAGTATGGTTAACTAAGCTTTTTAACCTTATTTTTCGGTCTAACAAGATGCCTGAAGAATGGAGGAGAAGTATATTAGTACCTATCTTCAAGAACAAGGGAGATGTCCAAAGTTGTACTAACTACCGTGGGATTAAGTTGATGAGCCATACGATGAAGCTCTGGGAGAGAGTTATCGAGCATCGCCTAAGGAGAGTGACACGTGTGACCCAAAGTCAGTTTGGGTTCATGCCTAGTAGGTCGACTATGGAGGTGATTTTCTTATTACGACAATTGATGGAGAGATATAGGGAGCAGAAGAAGGACTTGCACATGGTCTTTATTGACCTCGAGAAGGCATATGACAAAGTACCGAGAAATTGTCGTATATGCCTTCTCGAGGTCAATAAAGACCATGTGCAAGTCCTTCTTCTGCTCCCTATATCTCTCCATCAATTGTCGTAATAAGAAAATCACCTCCATAGTCGACCTACTAGGCATGAACCCAAACTGACTTTGGGTCACACGTGTCACTCTCCTTAGGCGATGCTCGATAACTCTCTCCCAGAGCTTCATCGTATGGCTCATCAACTTAATCCCACGGTAGTTAGTACAACTTTGGACATCTCCCTTGTTCTTGAAGATAGGTACTAATATACTTCTCCTCCATTCTTCAGGCATCTTGTTAGACCGAAAAATAAGGTTAAAAAGCTTAGTTAACCATACTATCACTCTGACGCCTAGGCATCTCCACACCTCAATGGGGATACCATCAGGGCCCATCGCTTTACCTCCCTTCATCCTCTTCAAAGCCTCCCCGATCTCTGTCTCCTGAATTCTCCTCACAAAGCGTATGTTGGTATCGTCAAATGAGTCATCCAACTCAAGAGTAGGACCCTCATTCTCCCCATTAAATAACTCGTCGAAGTACTCTCTTCATCTGTTCTTGATCTCCTCATCCTTCACCAAAAGTTGATCTGTCCCATCCTTGATGCATTTTATTTGGTTGATGTCCCTTGTCTTCCTCTCACGGATCCTAGCCATCCTATAAATGTCCTTCTCCCCTTCCTTCGTGCCTAGCCGCTGATAAAGGCCATCATACGCCTGACCTTTTGCTACACTCACATCTCGCTTTGCAACCCTCTTTGCTATTTTATAGCCCTCGATGTTGGCTGCACTCTTGTCATGGTGGAGGCGCTTGAAACACTCCTTCTTCTCCCTAATAGCCCTTTGCACCTCGTCATTCCACCACCATGTGTCTTTCACTTCCCGTTTGCCTCCCCTACTCACGCCAAACACTTCTGAAGCCACCTTCCGGACACATGTTGCCATCTTTAGCCACATGTCGTCGGCATCTTCTCCTTCTTCCCAAGACCCCTCGCCTAGCATCATCTCCTTAAATGTTTGCGCTGCTTTCCCTCTAGCTTCCACCACTTCGTTCTCGCTACTTGACCCGTTTGTCCCGGTGGACATGTACCCGAAAGCGAAAGTCCGCCACCACAAGCTTGTGTTGAGGGACAACACACTCCCCAGGTAACACCTTACAATCAAAGCAAGCACGTCTATCTTTCCTCTTTGCAAGGATAAAGTAGATCTGGCTCGAGTGTTGTCCACTACGAAAGGTCACTAGATGGGATTCCTTCTTCCTAAAGAGGGTGTTCGCTATCAACAAGTCATAGGCCAACGCGAAGTTCAAAACATCCTCCCCTTCTTGATTCCTACTACCATACCCGAACCCCCCGTGCACCCGCTCGAAACCTACATTAGTCGCACCCACATGGCCGTTGAGGTCTCCTATGAAGAGTTTCTCGCTGATAGGCACGGTACTAACCATGCTATCAAGATCTTCCCAAAACTGCCTCTTGGTGTCCTCGCTAAGACCTACCTGAGGGGCATAGGCACTAATCACATTCAAAGCCGAATCTCCAACTACCAGCCTGACCAGGATAATCCGGTCGCCTTGCCTCCTAACATCAACGACTCCATCCTTAAGGCTCCTATCGATCAATATGCCTACACCATTTCTACCTGATGTTATCCTCGTGTACCAAAGTTTGAAGCCAGTATCCTCCACCTCCTTCTGGCCCTTCCATTTAGTCTCCTGGACGCATAGAATATTTACACGCCTCCTAATTGCTGCATCGACTAGCTCTCTTAGCTTACCCGTTAGAGACCCTACGTTCCAGCTATCTAGACGAATCCTAGTTGGCTCGGCTAGCTTCCTTACCCTTCGCACCCGTCGAGGGAAGTGCGAAGACCCTTACTCATTTTTCACTACATCCGGGCGTAGATGTAGCGCGCCGCTAAGGTTGCGACGGCCCGACCCTTGCTCATTTTTCATCGTACCTAGGTCACGATACGACACGCCACTAAGGGGATGACGACTCAGCCCTTGCCCATTTAACACCACACCCGGGTTCTGATGTAGCGCGTCGCTAAGAGGGTTACGCCCCAACGAATCTCTTGTGGGTTTCAAATCCATGAGAGTGGCTATTTTTTTACTGTTGGTTCGCCAGACCTTAACACACCCTCCTCCTTTATCCGGGCTTGGGACCGGCTATGTTGAGACGACTCAAGAAAGTCTTCCAGTCAACATATACGGCATTTCCCTAAAATATATAGAAATTTATATTCAAATGTATACCAAATTTAACAGTTCAACTTAACACATTTAGTGATTTCAATTTTAAATATAAAATGTATTATATGACTATCCTCTTGTTTTTGAGAAAGCTTCTGTTTGGGGTGATCCGCAGATGTGTGGGAGGGCTGGACGTCCACCATTCGATGATACTGGAACAATTATAATCATGACAAGAAAAGAGACAGTAAGCATCATATGTTGCCACTCTTATTAATTTTGTCAGTTGTGCAATAATTTGACAGGGTATTGAACTAACATGTTTAAGTTTTCCTCTTAGGTTCATCTATATGAGAACCTTCTAAATGGTTGTGAAATGGTGGAGTCTCAGTAAGTGCTTGATGTCTAATCAGAAACTAGTGTCTTATGTGATATTTCACCTAAAAGAAGACCATGATATGCACTGCATATAATTTTGTACTTCTGACCAAGTATATATACTACATAACTACCACCAGGTTGCTGCCATGTGCAGTGGAGCATCTAAATGCAGAAATCGTTCAGCTGACAGTATCTGACATCATTCTGGCAGTTGAGTGGATCAAGTGCTCGTATTTGTACACCAGAATAAGGAAGGTATGTATGCATACTCTCGTTTAACATTTAAATTTAATGCCTGGAATAACTTTAATGAAATAAATTGCTAGAATCCTGAGAACTATGGAGTTAAGAGGGGGACTCCTGAAGATCTCCTTGAAAAGCAAATTCAAGGTACCTTCTTTTGGCATGATGGATCTGTTATGATGCCTTATGCTTTGATCCTAAGCAACCGAATATACAGATATATGTGTCCAGAAGATTCATGAGTTGGTGGACTATGGACTGATTTGGACAGATGAAGGAGCTTTCGTTCTACAACCACTAGGTAAAGTTTTCTTCTCTCTACCAAAATGAAAATGCAGAAATCACAATTACAAGATGTCATATGGTCCAGCTCTCAATCTGCAGGGATAAAACACTGTTTTTTTGGTTGCAATGTACTCCCGTCCATTCCAAATTATAAGACGTTTTGGCTTTTCTTGATACATTGCTTTTATTATGTATCTAGACATAGTGTAGCCTAAAATCATATGTTACAAATATCAACCAGCCAGATCTTGGGATCCATGAAGATTAACTCATTATATTGGTCTGGATATGCTCTCCCTACCCTCTGTTCAACATTTTAGGATTGTTGAACAATAAATAGTATTCCGTGAGCTGGGTTTGTTGGATTTGTATGTCTAAGTCCCTAGGGTTCTGATCTGCAAATGTTGCCCCCCTATTTCAGGATTTGCGTTGTGTTACTGTATGTATCATCTAGCTTTAAACAGTGCATGGATCAATTTCGCATAGGCATCATGCATTGTATTTGTGAATCTGTGCCAAGCTCACTATATTTTCTGCAATGACTGCCATGTTTCTTGAGGCAGACTTACAGTAAGCTCCAGGTCTGATGGTTTGTCAAAAGGACTTCTTTAAGATCTAATTATTTTGCAATTGTTGTCAAAAGGACTCCTTTAAGATCTAATTGTTCATTCTCAGAACCTGGGAGGCTGATGGCAAAATTCTACCTGAAGTTTGATACAATGAAGCTTATCGTGAAAGCTTCTGCCTGTTGCAGTTTGGAAGATTTATTGCATGTCATCTGTCACTCTGCAGAAATAACTTGTAGGTAGACGTACATATTTTCAATTGATTATTAAGTGTCAAGCATTTTTATGCCAAATGGACAAGAAGATTCTAAATGACATAAACGCCGACAAAGATGGTAGACTCCTTTTTCATATTGTCATGGAGAATGGAAAAAGGAAGAAGCGTGTTCAGACAAGAGAAGACAAAATATTCTTGCTAGCAAATGACTGCTTAACTGGAGACCCCCTAATCCATGATTTATCCCTCAACCAGGTTGCTTGCTTGTCTAGTTGCAAACACCCCTTGATTTTCTCCCCTACTATTTTGACTTAAGTGGACTCCCATGCAGGAAACAAATTCAATATGCTCAAATGGATGTAGGATTGCCAAATGCATGCGAGAATATTTTATATACAAAAAGAACTACAGATCCGCCATAAATTCTATGATCCTCAAATAGTCTACATCAAAAGCTTTGGGGGAGCAGTCCATTTCTGCTGAAACAACTGCCTGGGATTGGAATTGTAACAGCAAAGGTTATTAATTTTGTGATTGTTATGTAGCCACTGCTGTATCTGCAGCCAGCATAATTAATTCTTGAGTTGATCACTCGCCACCTCAGGCTCTGAAGACTGCTGGAATTTATAGCTTTGAGACCTTGGCAACTGCTGATGCGAGAAAGATAGAATCGGCCACAGGACGCAATTATCCATTTGGGAATCATGTCAAAGATTCAATGTCATCATTACCACCCAAAATTGACATAGACATAGAAGAAACTGGAAACAGACTTGGGAAAACGACAATCACTGTAACATTAACTCATCTATCACAGGCAGTTCGATCCAGTAAACGCAGTTGCGCTGACATGGTACCTTATTTAACTTTGCTTCAGATCATTGAGTGCTTTTAAAACCAACTAAATGTTATAACATTATTTTTCAGGTTGTGGCCTCACAGGAAGACAATGTGATCCTCTTTCATGAGAATATAAGGTCAGTGCCTCTCCTCTCAAACTGATCTAATACCTTTGACAATCTATTTTTCATCTGCTGATGTGGATGGTTGTTTGTTGTTCTTTTGGTTCTTTCTTCCAGGACTCGAGAATTCCACAGGTATAACACTTTTCAACTTTTGTTATTTTAGGATATGTTAATCCATTCTTCTTCACCAGCATATCTTATTCCAGAATTGCTCACTGTCCAATTTTTTAAAATGCAGCCCATATTCTGTAAAAGTTTTTGTTCCATGCCCCCATAATGCACGGGTCACTCTGAAGGTTGATCTAATATTTGAAGAATATGGTAATATCACCATCCGAGAATACTTTCTTTCGATGTTGGGTCTCAATAGAGGTTGTGGTTAAGGTTGTTTTTCTTTTAGCATTGGCGAGTCTTTAACCTTTTAAACCAGTGTACTCGGGGTTTTTCCCCCTCATTTCTTCTTCTATAATATAATGATACGCAGTCCTCCTGCATGTTTTACAAAAAAAAGAGAGAATACTTTCCTTCAAAAATATTATGCACATATCACTTACATGCTCACATAGTTTATGTTTTCAATGCTATGGTGAAGTTGGTCTTGATGTGCACAAGAAGCATGTAGTAAGCAGGGAAGATGGTGTGTACGTGACCAAAGAGCATGTGATAGATAAGCTTGAACCTGCATACAATCTCCCTTCAGAGATTTGTTTGGTTAGCTCCAGGACAACTCGAACAAGCCGATCTCAATCTCACACTGAACAGAGCCCTCTTTCCAAAGAGGTTTATGCCATAGAAGATAATGACATTGCTGTCAGTGCTCTCGAGAAAGCTGATAATGTCCTGGGAACCAGAAAATTTAACAACTTGGCTTCATTGTAAGTTGGCTCTGTTGGTTTCGCTGAAATTTGGCTTATGCTGATTTGTTGTGAGAGGAAAACACTATTTATTCGCTGAAAAGTACTACTAAAGTAGTTCAATCTTTTTTTTTTGGTTGGCTAATAATATATGAATTGATTGCCATCCACCAGCATAACCTTAAATACTGATCAGACTAGGGATTATCCAACCTTCAGCGTGTGGCAGATCAGCATACACCACAACTTTATACTAGGCGTGTCAGCTCATCTGAGAAGAGCAAGATGCTGACAACTCCAGATGAAAGTGCCAAAGAAGGAACGAGTAATTGCTGACGTTTAGTGTTCTGCTTTAGTTAACGCAATGTAAACCAATATATAAGAAATGAGATGTGAACCATGTATTTGTAATATTTGGCTTCAAGGGCCGCTTCATCAATGAAATCAGGTGGGGGATTCCTCTCTATCCCCCCCCGTCGACTTCTCAAAAAAAAAAAACTCCAGATGAAAGCTCTCCAGGGTCTGTGGGCGGAAAGGATAACCCGCTGGAGAAAAGCAAGATCCTTAATAGTACTCCACTTGAGTATCCTTTAAAGAAAAGGAAATCCAGGTGAAAATCCTTTCAAAACAGGAACTCCAGTTGAAAACTCCCCCCAATTTGCAGCTCAACGTGACAGCCCATCTAAGGCCTCGTTTAGTTCAGTGAATTGGGGAGAAAAACACTGTATCAGAATTCCTGTAGCATTTCGTTTGTATTTGGTAAAAATTATCCAAATTTTGACTAACTAGGCTTAAAATGTTCGTCTCGCAAAGTACAACAAAACTGTGCAATTAGTTTTTGATTTCATCAACATTTAGTACTCCATGCATTTGCCGACATTTTGATGAGATGGGGAATCTTCTTTTTGCATAGTGAAATTTGGGGGAGAATTGAGGGAACTAAACAAGGGGTAAGAAGAGGAACTCCTGCATCAGCAGTCCACTTCCGTGCTTCCAGGCTGTTCAATGCACAGAGCAAGTCAGAGTTGCAGGTCAACCCTTCGATATTCAGGAATATGTCAAGGAGATATCGAGAAGCAGAAGGAACAGTCAAGGACAAGGAGGCGATCCTTTTGCTGGTTACAAGAGTATCCTTTCCTTCCTATACTAGATCTGCTAAAGATCCTGAACAATGTACAGTCAGTTCAATATCCTGCTCACAACATGCACTGTAACATGGAAAAGCATCTTCTTTTCGGGCTCTAGTTTAGTTACGAATGCTATTCTGTGGTTTGCATTTTGTACACATGACTGGAGTGTGCTTATGTATGGTACATGTACAAGTTACTATTGGCTGCACAAACTATGAAGTTTTCTGCCGGGTGCCATGCTAGATGCTTCACCTTTGATGCCATGTTGCATGAAACTTCCTCCTTGCCGTCTGACCTCGGACCATCCTAACCTGCGCGCTATGAGGAGCTTCAGTGATAACCTATTGGCTGAGACATAGCTCAATGCCTCAAAAGCACACATGAAAAACTTGGCAAATAGATCTTTCCTAACCTTTTCTATTAGGTCCAAGAGAGAAATTGCTGAGCAGCGCTGGAATCTTTGTAGGAGCTTGTAATTGTATCCTGTGGTCAAAGTGCAAGGTTCTGTAGTCGCCAAAACTGTATTCACAAGTCATGAACTTTGGACCTTTGGAGTTTGATGTTATTTGGCAGCAAACCATAGCCATATGCCCATATAAAAACTCGGTATAACTTTGGAGTCTGATCTTGTTCATATAAACAGCACGCTAGATTGTTGTCTCGAAATGAGGAGAAAACAACAGCAGTAATCTTCGATGCAATGTACCTGTAAGGGTTGGTGCTAGCTTCCAACGTAGTGCCGCTTGTCTGCGCAGCAGCACGGGAGAAAACTTTGAAGGTATTACTGCTCATCATAAGAACCATAAGAAAAAAAAAGGTGATCGAGTGTCCAAGACGGCGAGATCACCACCACAGACTGGTGTTGATCCGTTTCAGTAGTAGAAACCTGTAAGATCCAGTAGCGAAGTAGGCCCCGTCCTTGCTGGCGCAGCAGCTGAACCTGTCGAAAATGTAGTCGTCGGTGTAGAGCTCCGATAGCTGCAGTGCCAGCACACAATCAACATTTCTGAAATTACCATCTTTTCTTTGATACCAAAAGAAGGTTCTGAAATTTTGATAGAGTTTTGATCCACGAATTGGATAAGGTGACGCCTGATTACGAAACGTTTCGATGACGCAGAGTGAATTGTGAACGTACCTTTGGGCGGAGGAACTCGTGCACTTTGTACGTTGCTAGGTCCCAGAGGTGCAGACAGTGAGGCTTGAGGGTGAGGCGTTGTTGCATCCCTGCTTGCTGACAACAGCTAGCTGCACAGTTGGTAGTTGGCACAAACGGAGTATAGCACCTTGAGGTTCATGTAGTCGCGAGTTAGAATGTATTTTCCGTTTCCTGTGAACTTTAGATCGGTGATGCAAGATATCATCTCAGTGAAAAATGTGCTGGGCTGAGAGCGGTTCTCGCGATCCTGGAATCTGTTCAGTAAGCGACAGTTCAATAATAATAATAATAATAATAAAACACAAGCATAAGCGAACTGATATTTTCAGGCTTTGCAAGAAGAGTGCAGAAGTCACTCACATTCTCACGCTGTGGTCGCACAGCGCCGATCGACGAGGTCGACCAGCCGGACGAGGCCGCTGGAGCTGCCGTAGGCCAACAGACTGCAGGACGACGGATGGAACTCGGCCGTGGTGATCACCTCTGCTTCATCACCCAAACCAACACTCGGATGTGTAAGTGCCAGTGCTTGCTTACGGTTAAGTTGCCTTTCACGAAGACACGAACTAGACATATTTGCTGCTAGTATAGTACTTGGGCGTAGTAAGAAAAAATAACGAAATCACCTACGAGATCCTCCATGTCCGCGGGCTTCGTGTCCACGATGTTGAAGCACTGGCTCGAGACCTCCAGGTGCCACAGGTTGATCCTCACGTCGTCTGCGGACACGAACGTCTCCCCGTCACTGTACATTTACAAGCATCTCGTCATCGCCTTTGTCAAGAATCGAGAATCAGTGGAGCTCAGGAGCAGAATGAACCAGTAAATATTTGCCTACCAGTTATTCGAGATGGAGTGGATGTTGAACTCGTGAGCGCGGCCGAAGACTCTCCGGCATTTTGCAGAGTACCCATCTCCAACATCACCTACCTGGCCATAAAACCACACACCACACGACAGCAACAATCAACACAGTCGTAAACATAGTGCTAGCACATCGATCAAATTAACTGAGCTCGGCAGATCGAACATTGCGACCAGCAATGCTAGCTGCAGAGATCGAGTAAACCTTTTCAGGACGTTCGTCTGCAGGGTCATCTATCACAGTCGTTCGGTAGGAGTACCTTCCACTTCCAGAGCTTGACCGTACGGTCATTGGCGGCGAGCATGAGCAGGGAGCTGTTGGGCCGCGCGCACCACCTCACCCTCTTGATCTTCTCGCTGATCTCCAAGCTGTGCATCGCGTCAAACTGCACCAGCACTCCAGCATGGATCAAGGTCAACAGCAACAACAGAGAATGAATGCGTGCACTAGGATATACACTTCACCCTGCTCGTCTCTGAAACTAAAACAACAATACGATCGGTGGCTCACCTCCGGCTCGTGGCTCTGGAACTCCGTCGCGTAGCTGTACCTCGGCGGCGGTGCTCCGGCACGGTCGGCGCGCTCGAGCTCCGCACGAGGCCGCGCCTGCAGACGTAGTACAGAAACCCCGCGTCAGCAGTCACCCCGTGCCCGCAACAAGCACGAATTAGCAGAGCACCGGGAAAGCAGGGACGCTTACGTCGTCGCCGTCGTCGTCGTCGGTCCTCCGGAAGAGGATGACGCGCCCGGCGTTGTCACCGGCGGCCAGGTACTCGCCGCGGCCGTCGAACTCGATAGCCGCGCTGAAGCACAGGACCGATCAGTCCAACAACAAACATGCGGCTCTGGTGTTTGAGTCTGCAGACATTGATTGATAGATACCGTCGTCATCATGGGGCGCGCCGTCGCGGTGGGATTCGGCGGCGGGCGGCAGTTCGCCGAGGACCTGGGAGAACTTCCACTGGGGAATCCGGGACGGCTGTGGTTCTCGGCGGCCAGACGGCGACGGAGAGGTGGTCCGCGAAGGGGCTACGGACCTCGTGCTCCTCCGCCTCCGGCCGGTGTTGCTCATCGGCATCGCTGTGTCTAGCTAGCCATCCTCGGTTACGATTACGCACGGGCACGGGGAATGCATTTGTGGCGCTGTGCATTTTTGCGCGGCCGTGCAGTGATACGGTGCTAGTCCGGGTTCCGAAGCATCCGTGTCCACTCGCCTGTTGCTTATCGTCATCTTCTGTTCGTTCTCGCACTTTCTTTCTTTTTTTTCTTCTATTATGCCCATAGCCGCACATATCGCCGTCGAAATGGACCATCCAATGATCCAACGAATGTCTCACATATTTTTTTTAAAAAAAAAACTCAGATAAATTACGTGTTAGAATATACCGGTTGACGATGCACCGGCCAGGCTTCGTGTTATGTTGTAGCAACTTGACGTGTACTAAAAATAGATAGATACGTTGTAATCGTAGTTTCCTTAGTATTCCTTTCTTTACTTGTAAGCCAAGTTGTATTGCCATGTTTGGGGTTGTTTCTAACTTATTTAACACGATATCGTGAGCCCGAGAGGGCATCACGTTCAACCAAATCTTACATGGTATCAGAGCTAGGTTAGCCACGAAATTCTTCAATGGGTTCTACTTCGAACTCCTCCGTGCTGCCGCCGTCCTACTTCCTGATGGGTTGCCCGGTCACGGAAAAACTCGCCAAGAACAATGCGCCGCTCTGAAAGGCGCAGGTTCTATCTGCCATACGCGGAGCGCAGATGGCGCACCTCCTCGATGCCGCTACGGCGGCGATGCCGGAGAAGGAGGTCAAATTGGCGGTGAAGCCTGATGATCCACCCGTCGCCAATCCTGAGTATGCGCTCTAGGTTGTGAAAGACCAACAGGTCTTCAACTACCTCGTGTCTTCGGTCTCCAGGGATGTCCAGATCCAAGTCGCAGGCGCCACTACTGCCGCCGAGCTCTGGACGGCGATCAGCGAGATGACGGCGTCCCAATCTCGTGGACGCGTCATCAACACGCGCATGGCTTCGGCCACCGCGCAGAAGGGTTCTTCCACTATCGCCGACTTCTTCAGCAAGGTCAAGTCCCTTGCCGACGACATGGTTGCTGCTGGGAAGAGGCTTGATGACGAGGAGGTGGCCTCGTACATCCTCACTGGGCTCGACAACACCTACGATCCCGTCGTCTCTTCGATGTCGTCTCGCACCGAGCGCATCACACTCGGTGAGCTCTATACCCAACTTGTTAGTTGGGAACAGCAGATGGATCTGTCTACAGGTGGCTCAGGCTCCTCTGCTAACACCGCGTCCCGTGGTGGTCGTGGTGGCTTCGTCCGTGGAGGTGGAGGCCGAGGCCGTGGTGGCCGTGGCCGCGGTCGCGGCAACAACAACAATGGCAGCAACAATGGAGGTCGCCGCCAGAACAAAGGAGATGGCCCAATCTGCCAGCTTTGCGGCATTGAGGGCCACACGGTGATACGCTGCTTCAAGCGTTTCGACACAACCTTCACCGGCAAGCAACAGGAGCAGCGTCAAGCATCTTCGGCCGACTACGGGATAGATACGAATTGGTACACCGACACTGGTGCTACTGATCATATCACTGGGGAGTTGAAAAAACTCACCGTGCGAGACAAGTACACCAACAACGACCAGGTCCACACCGCCAGCGGTGCAGGTATGAGAATCAGTCAAATTGGTCATAGTACTATTCGTACCCCTTCCCGTGATCTCATCCTTAACAATGTGCTTTATGTTCCACAAGCTAACAAAAATCTCGCTTCCGTTCATCGTCTTACATCCGATAATAACATATTTATTGAATATCATCCTGATTATTTTTTGATCAAGGATCAGGCCACGAAGAAAATTCTGCATAGAGGGGAGTGCAAGAGGGGGCTCTATCCTTTGAAGTCTTCCACCACCACAAATAAAGCAACGCTCGCCGCTGTCAAGCCCTCCGTGTCTAGATGGCATAGTCGTCTGGATCATCCGTCGTCTACCATAGTTCAGCAAGTTCTTAGCAAGAGTCGTGTGCCTTTTATTCCTGAGTCAAATAAAGGACAAGTCTGTGATGCTTGTCAGCAAGGCAAAAGTCATCAATTGCCTTATCCAGTGTCTAGTAGTGTGTCCTCAAGTCCTCTTGAACTTGTTTTTTCGGATGTATGGGGTCATGCGCCCACTTCTATCGGGAGAAATAATTATTATGTTAGCTTCATTGATGATTTTAGCAAGTTCACATGGATTTATCTTTTGCGCCACAAATCTAAAGTGTTTCAAAAATTTCATGATTTTCAGTCCATGGTAGAAAGGCAATTCGATAAGAAAATCCTATCTGTCCAAACGGACTGGGGAGGAGAATATCAAAAGCTCAATTCTTTTTTCAGCGCATTGGGATCTCCCATCATGTCTCCTGTCCTCATGCTCATCAGCAGAATGGCGCCACTGAACGCAAACATAGACATATAGTGGAAGTCGGGTTAACTCTTCTTGCGCATGCATCCATGCCATTAAAGTTCTGGGATGAAGCTTTCCTCACAGCCACATATCTGATTAACCGACTTCCTAGCAAGGTTATCTCTGGTCAAACTCCATTAGAATGTCTCTATAACCATCCACCAGATTATATTAACCTTCGCACTTTTGGGTGTGCATGTTGGCCAAATTTACGCCCCTATAACTCCAGAAAGTTACAATTTCGTTCGAAACAGTGCGTCTTTCTTGGTTATAGCAATATGCATAAGGGGTTCAAATGTCTTGATGTGGCAGCAGGGCGTGTTTATATCTCACGTGATGTTGTTTTTGATGAAACAGTCTATCCCCTCGCTAGCCTTCATCCGAATGTTGGTGCTCGTCTTCGATCTGAAATACTCCTTCCACCAGAACTCCTTAATCCTTCATCTCATGGGGACGATAATACTATTGGCCAATTTGGGAATGATTCCCTGCGCACTAACCCTTCTAATGAGCATGCAGGTTCTGGAGAAAATTTCATGCCAATCGGTGAAACCAGGCCAAACGGCCGTGATTTCATGCAGACGGCGCCCCCGCTTCCCTCGGCACCGACAGGCACGGATCCCAGACCTGATCCAACTACTGCTATCCCTTCTAGCGCAGGCGGATCTTCCTTGGGTCCTGCGCTGCGCCAAACGACGGTGCACACGGGGCACCTGGCGCTTCGCCCGCTCCCAGCTCGCCACCTAGCGCCTCTCCTCGGCAGAGCGCGTCGATCGCGGGGGACAAGGGGCACCGCGGGGCCAGGCGGGCCCGACGGATCCTCTCCGCACTCTGTGCCGCCAGGATTTTCTGCGCCGCTTCTTCAACAGCCAGCTGGGTCCGTGGGATTTGGTGTGGCAAGCTCGGGATCTTCTGCTCCAGTCGCTGCCACTCCACCACGCGCCTCCAACACGGTATACAAAAACCCAAGGTATATACTGATGGTACTATTCGCTATGGTCAGTTAGCAGCTACAACTGAGGGTCCCTTAAATTTGAAAAGTGCTCTTGCTGATCCAAATTGGAAACATGCTATGGATGTCGAATTTGATGCTCTTCGTAAAAATAAAACATGGCACCTAGTACCACCAGTAAAAGGAAGAAATATTATAGATTGTAAATGGGTTTACAAAATCAAACGGAGGTCAGATGGTAAAATTGAGAGGTACAAGGCAAGGCTAGTAGCAAAGGGCTTTAAGCAGAGGTATGGTATAGACTATGAAGATACATTTAGTCCAGTTGTTAAAGCAGCTACAATAAGACTTGTTCTCTCTCTTGCGGTCTCTAACAATTGGTGCTTCAGACAGCTAGATGTAACAAATGCATTTTTACATGGTTATCTTGAAGAAGAGGTCTACATGAGACAACCACCAGGTTATGAGGACAAGAGTAAGCCATACTTTGTATGTAAGCTTGATAAAGCTCTGTATGGACTCAAACAGGCTCCTAGAGCATGGTATTCTAGATTGTGCAACAAGTTGCAGAGCCTCGGTTTTGTGCCATCAAAGGCTGACACGTCACTCTTCTTTTATCGGAAAGGGAATCATGTTATCTTGATGCTAGTTTATGTGGATGATATTATTGTGGCCAGTTCTTCACAGGATGCCATTGACGCCTTGCTACGTGACCTGGAAAAGGAGTTTGCCATCAAGGATTTGGGTGACTTGAGCTACTTCCTTGGAATTCAGGTTCATCGGAAAAGAGGTGAATTGTTGTTAACACAACAAAGGTACGCTGCTGATATTCTAAAGAGAGTTAATATGCAGCTTTGTAAACCTGTGAAAACACCATTGCAATCCACAGAAAAGCTATCAGTTACCCAAGGAAATCAGTTAGGAGCCGAGGATGCTACACATTATAGGAGTATAGTGGGAGCACTTCAGTATTTGACACTGACCCGACCAGACTTGTCTTTTGCAGTCAACAAAGTCTGTCAGTTTTTGCATTCTCCTTCTACTACACATTGGGAAGCTGTTAAGAGAATCCTAAGATATGTACAAGGAACAATTGGCCTAGGCATTAAGATTAGAAGATCCAACTCAACTCTTGTGATCGCCTTCTCAGTGCAGATTGGGCTGGTTGTCCAGATGATAGGCGTTCCACTGGTGGTTTTGCTATCTTCATTGGCTACAATCTCATATCATGGTGTGCAAGAAAGCAAGCAACTGTCTCACGGTCAAGTACAGAAGCCGAGTATAAGTCTTTGGCTAATGCAGCAGCTTAGGTAATGTGGGTACACAAGTTACTTGATGAGTTAGGTATTCCTCATCCTAAAGTTGCTCGCCTCTGGTGTGATAACAATGGAGCTACATACTTATCGGCTAATCTTGTGTTTCATGCACGCACTAAACATATAGAGATTGACTTTCATTTTGTGAGAGAACAAGTGGCAGCCAAGTGTCTTGACATTCGGTTTATTAGCACCACCGATCAAGTTGCAGATGGATTCACTAAAGCCCTTCCAGAGAAGCAAATGATTTTGTTCAGAAGCAATCTCAGCCTTTCAGATAAGTTGTGATTGAGGGAGGGTGTTAGAATATATCGGTTGATGATGCACCAGCCAGGCTTCGTGCTATGTTGTAGCAACTTGGCGTGTACTCAAAGTAGATAGATATGTTGTAATCGTAGTTTCCTTGTATTCCTTTCTTTACTTGTAAGCCAAGTTGTATTGCCATGTTTGGGGGCTGTTCCCAACTTATTTAACATGAAGCCGTGAGCATCACGTTCAACCAAATCTTATATTACGCATCACATCCAGGCAAATCGCCGGAATGCAAATGTGCTGGGTGTGGACCTGTTGGGTAGCAAACCAGCAATCAGGAGAGCGGCGTGTGGGCAAGCCATGGATAGTCTAGCCGAGGCCAGTTTCATTTGAGTTTTCAAAGTTCCCCTATGTAATAATGCAATGTAATCTGAGCCCGCATTCTACACTTCTCCTCCTTAAATATAGCAGTGCTCCTGCTAACTTTTCAAAACAAAAAAAATCACAATCAAATTTTGTTAACAGCCCTGCTAAGAGCATGCAGTTGTGTCAATGTTCAACGCGTACCTGTGATGGAATCATATGATCATCAAAAGAAAAATAAAGAAGGTACAGCTGAACATTCTCAGGTAGTTAGGTAAAGAAACCCATGGGTGGAGCTATAGTGATGCCTTGGTATTCCTGGGAATACCCAACTTTTTTTTACAAGAACAAGTATATATATAGGTATACCATATGTATAATACATATTGATGTTTCTTTGATCGTTTTGGAGCTCAAAGTGAGCCAGGCAGCCAATTTCGCGTGGCCCACAATGGCAAGAACAGGCAACGTAAGGCCCAGTGGCCATGGGCCTAGTGCAGTAGTGCCCCCGCCGGCCTCCTTTCCCTACCTATGACCATGTGCGACGCGCTCGTCCTCGTCTTTTTGCGACTACGACTCGAGGCTCGAGCAGTCGAACTCCTCCCCAATCTCCAATTCCCCATCCCGACCCTAACCCTAATTGCTCACCGACCGAGGGCCGACCGGCGACGGCGAGCGGTTGCCGGCGGATTCACCTCACGGCGAGCGGCAGCAGGAATCAGGCAGGGGCGTAGGCGCACCAGCCATCGGCGCAGGTCACGGGCGTCGGGCGGAGCCTGCTGCGCACCGCGCACGGCAGTCAAGCGGCCGGCAGCGGCCGGCTAGCCACCGGCTGGGTGTTCAGCGCTTCAGGCAAAGCCCAAAGGTGAGTAGTGGAGATTCCCCCTTTATTGCATCAAGGATTTGGTGATTTGGATTTAGGAATTAGGAATGTCTGGAACCACGTATCTTAGATATTATGAACAAGTATTCAAATACTGTACTACTGTACTGTTATTATGATTTTAAATATGAACTGTACTTTCCTACCAGTCTTATTAGTTTTGGTCGTGGGAATACTCAAGTTTATAATCCTACCTCCGCCACTGGAAACCACGAACCGGAACTCCTGTGAGGTTGACTGAGTAGGGGGCACTGCTTAGTGCGTCTTACAAAGAATGATATTCATCGTCTACTATTTCCGATAGATAAGTAACGTAATCCTAATAATATACAATTTGCTGCAGCAGGTTCGGATGGTTCGTACTGTCCCGTACGCTCTACACTTTCATGTCATGGACCTAATTTTACCTCCATTCTATTCATGGTTGCATGTTTCGGAACAATGCTCAACCACGGCGAAAGAACAAAACTTTGCTAGCCCTGTGTTGCTCAAGTTGATTGATTAGCTGCTAGCCTGTTACACATTTACGGGTGTCTCTAACACCGTAAATCCTCTAGCGAAAGGCCCTTGTCCGCTTCTCAAATGGTGGCACTACTAGTCCAGCAATGAGAATACCAGAATCCCCTTAGCGTTGAAACTAGAACATTTCACTAGTAGTTCCTGTCCAACTTCAAATTCCTTTTGGCCATTTGCCTGCAACAGATGCTCCAGAATTTCAGTTACCAATGTTCATTGGGAGTATTGGTGGAAAGGATGCAAGGGTTAAGAATCTACGAATATAGTGTGGCCATTGAAACTGGGGGAGGGGGGTTGAAGATACAGGGATGAAAAACTGTATTGCTAATAGCAGTATACAACAACAACAACATAGCCTTTTATCCCAAGCAAGTTGGGGTAGACTAGAGATGAAACCCAAAAGAGACGAAAAATAGGGAGACACATAAAAGGGATATAAAGGGCACAAGACAAAAATAGGTCATGGTTCAGGCACGTTGATTGCCAATCTCCAAGCGCTCCTATCCATAGCTAAATTCTTAGAGATATTCCACTCCTTAAGATCTCTCTTAACGGACTCGTTCCAAGTTAGTTTAGGTCGACCTCTACCACTCTTTACATTATCGGCCCGCTTTAAAACTTCACTACGCACCGACGCCTCAGGAGGCCTTCGTTGGACATGTCCAAACCATTTCAACCGATGTTGAATCAATTTCTCCTCAATTGGTGCCACCCCAACCCTATCCCGAATATCGTCGTTCCGGACTCTATCCCTCCTTGTGTGCCCACAACACCAACGCAACATACGCATCTCAGCTACACTCAATTGCTAGACATGTCGCCTTTTTGTAGGCCAACACTCAACACCGTATAACATCGCCGGACGAATCGCCGTCCTATAGAACTTATCTTTCAGCTTCTGCGGCACCCTTTTGTCACAGAGGATGCCAGAAGCCTGACGCCATTTCAACCAGCCGGCTGAAATTCTATGCCTAACATCTTCATCAATGTCTCCATCCTTTTGTAGCATCGACCCTAAATACCGAAAAGTATCCTTCTTGGCCACCATTTGCCCATCGAGGCTAACGTCTCCCTCCTCATACCTAGTCACGCTGAAATCGCACCTCATGTACTCGGTCTTAGTCCTACTAAGTCTGAACCCTTTCGACTCTAACGTGTGCCTCCATAGTTCTAACTTCCTATTAACCCCTGCCCTACTGTCGTCAACTAGCACCACATCATCAGCAAAGAGCATACACCAAGGGATATTACCTTGTATGTCCCTTGTGACCTCATCCATCACCAAAGCAAATAAATAAGGGCTCAAAGCTGACCCCTGATGCAGTTCTATTTTAATTGGAAAGTCACTGGTGTCGCCATCACATGTTCAGACAAACGTCACCACATCCCTGTACATATCCTTAACGAGGGTAACGTACTTAGTTGGGACTTTGTGCTTTTTCAATGCCCACCACATGACATTTCTCGATACTTTGTCATATGCCTTCTCGAGGTCAATAAAGACCATGTGCAAGTCCTTCTTCTGCTCCCTATATCTCTCCATTAATTGTCGTAATAAGAAAATCGCCTCCATGGTCGACCTACCAGGCATGAACCCAAACTGATTTTGGGTCACATGTGTCACTCTCCTTAGGCGATGCTCGATAACCCTCTCCCAGAGCTTCATCGTATGGCTCATCAACTTAATCCCACGGTAGTTAGTACAACTTTGAACATCTCCCTTGTTCTTGAAGATAGGTACTAATATACTTCTCTATTCTTCAGGCATCTTGTTAGACCGAAAAATAAGGTTAAAAAGCTTAGTTAACCATACTATCACTCTGGCGCCTAGGTATCTCCACACCTCAATGGGGATACCATCAGGGCCCATCGCTTTACCTCCCTTCATCATCTTTAAAGCCTCTCCGATCTCTGCCTCCTGAATTCTCCTCACAAAGCGTATGTTGGTATCGTCAAATGAGTCGTCCAACTCAAGGGTAGGATCCTCATTCTCCCCATTAAACACCTTGTCGAAGTACTCTCTCCATCTGTCCTTGATCTGCTCATCCTTCACCAGAAGTCGATATGTCCCATCCTTAATGCATTTTATTTGGTTGATGTCCTTTGTCTTCCTCTCGTGGATTCTGGCCATCCTATAAATGTTCTTCTCCCCTTCCTTCGTGCCTAGCCGCTGATAAAGGCCATCGTACGCCTGACTCACAGCTCGCTTTGCAACCCGCTGTTGGCTGCACTCTTGTCATGGTGGAGACGCTTGAAACACTCCTTCTTCTCCCTAATAGCCCTTTGCACCTCGTCATTTCACCACCATGTGTCTTTCGCTTCCCGTTTGCCTCTCCTACTCACGCCAAACACTTCCGAAGCCACCTTCCGGACACATGTTGCCATCTTTAGCCACATGTCGTCGGCATCTTCTCCTTCTTCCCAAGGCCCCTTGTCTAGCATCCTCTCCTTAAACGTTTGCGCTGCTTCCCCTCTAAGCTTCCACCACTTCGTTCTCGCAATCTTGGCCCGCTTGTCCCGGTGGACATGTACCCGAAAGCAAAAGTCCGCCACCACAAGCTTATGTTGAGGGACAACACACTCCCCAGGTAACACCTTATAATCAAAGCAAGCACGTCTATCCTCTCTCCTTGCAAGGATAAAGTCGATCAGGCTCGAGTGTTGTCCACTACAAAAGGTTACTAGATGAGATTCCCTCTTCCTAAAGAGGGTGTTCACTATCAACAAGTCATAGGCCAGCGCGAAGTTCAAAACATCATCCCCCTCTTGATTCCTACTACCATACCCGAACCCCCCGTGCACCCGCTTGAAACATACATTAGTTGCACCAACATGGTCGTTGAGGTCTCCTCCTATAAAGAGCTTCTCGCTGATAGGCACGGTACTAACCATGCTATCAAGATCTTCCCAAAACTGCCTCTAGGTGCCCTCGCTAAGACCTAGCTGAGGGGCATAGGCACTGATCACATTCAGAGCTGAATCTCCAACTACCAGCTTGACCAAGATAATCCGGTCGCCTTGCCTCTTAACATCAACGACTCCATCCTTAAGGCTCCTATCGATCAAGATGCTTACACCATTCCTACCTGATGTTGTACCCGTGTACCAAAGTTTGAAGCCAGTATCCTCCACCTCCTGCGCCTTCTGGTCCTTCCATTTAGTCTCCTAAACGCATAAAATATTTACACGCCTTCTAATTGTTGCATCGACTAGCTCTCTTGGCTTACTCGTTAGGGACCCTATGTTCCAGCTACCTAGACGAATCCTAGTTGGCTCGGCTAGCTTCCTTACCCTTCGCACCCGTCGAGGGAAGTGCGAAGACCCTTGCTCATTTTTCACTACACCCGGGCGTAGATGTAGCGCGCCACTAAGGTTGCGACGGCCCGACCCTTACTCATTTTTCATCGTACCCGGGTCACGATACGACGCGCCACTAAGGGGATGACGACCCGACCCTTGCCCATTTAACACCACACCCGGGTTCCGATGTAGCGCGTCGCTAAGAGGGTTACGCCCCAACGAATCTCTTGTGGGTTTCAAATCCATGAGAGTGGCTATTTTTTTACTGTTGGTTCGCCAGACCTTAACACACCCTCCTCCTTTATCCGGGCTTGGGACCGGCTATGTTGAGACGACTTAAGAAATTCTTCCGGTCAACATAGGCGGAGTTTGCTAATAGCAGTATATATGAACGAAAAAGGCCACTTGATTTTCTCATCTTTTTACCTTTACCATAAGCTGTAATCCGAGCCCTCCCCCTTTAAGCTATAAAAGGGGAGGCAGGGACCCCATCTAGACATCGACGGAGAGACGGACTGATCGACTCATCAGAGCACATAGTGACCAACACTCGAAACCTACACACCAGAGACCTGGGAGCTCCTCTCTCTCTCGAAGCACTTGTAACCCCTACTACAAGCACCCTGGTGCAGAGTAACACGAAAAACAACACCCACTGAACCTAGGGACATTCGGCCCGAACCAGTATACATCTTTGTGTCCACTTTACACGCCATTCGGACCTAGACGCGCAGTCACAAATCTACTTGTCACCGTGTCTAGAGTGCCATTCTAGATAGGGATGAAAACGAAAATGATAATCTCCGATTTTCGAAAATCATTTTCGAGTTTTTTTCTGAATTTTAGGCCTAAACGAAAACGGTAGCGGTAATCGAAAAAACGAAAACGATAACGGTAAAAATAATTGGAAATGAAAGCGAAAATGATTTTGCCCTTTTCCAATCGTTTTCGAAGATTCCCGTATTTAACCGGTAATTTACCGTAGGTAATTACCGATTCAAAGACCTTTAATTAATGAATCCTAATTTATCTATAGACTACACAATGCATTACAATCTGCACACGCAAGCACATAAGGCAAATATTGTTTTTGAAAGGAACCCATTGGCACACGCAAGCATATAAGGCAAATACTTTTTTAAAAGAACTATCTATACGGAAGTATTTCATCTGTATAACAAGAAGACAATCAGCCTATCATCCAATCACTTGCTGCACCTGTAACTCTAATAATTCATGTTTTGATCACTATGCTACGTTGAATCAACTTATTAGAACATGATCGTTTATACAACTTATTAGAATATGATCGTTTATTTTTGTCTTTGTCGAGAATTATCGTATTATTGCATGGTTTACCACTGTTTGAGACCTAAGATGATGTGAACTGTGTGGTTTCAGCTTATGATCTGGTCAATTGTGGCTTTATTTATCTTTGTCATGTGAGATAGGCCGAGTTATATAGATCTTCTCATGTTCTACGGTTTGGCGTGTTTATCATTTTTGAGGATATCGTTCTCATGGATTCCGATCGTTATCGATGTATTTTCCGATTGACTGTTATCATTTTCGAAATTACCGGAACATCGGCGCCATATTCGTTTCCGACAATATCATATCGATTTTGTTTTCAAGAAAAAAAAGTAAAAATAATAGTGATTTGGCCTTCTATCGATCGTTTCCGATCGTTTTCATCCCTAATTCTAGACACCGACAACAAGGAAACAACTCTCTTTGCCTTTCTTCAGGGTAATATTGATTTCATGCGCTAGAGTATTTGTATAATGAGGAATGGTCAAATCTTCAACAATCAGTTGCCGATAGTTAATCTTTATAGATTTTATTTGAGAATTACACAGTACAACGCAAACGCCCACAACACGCACATACACTCACTCCTATGAACACATGTACGCAAACCCTACTTCTATGAGCACCTCCAAAGGACTGAGCCGGCAGATCTCGAGATTCACGAAGTCACCACTGGCGCCTCGCTGTTGATGGGGACGTCACCTATCACTGAAAGCATAGCGCCGTTAAATCCTGAAATAAATCCAGAAAAATACGAGCACTCATGCCAAGTCGATGACTTAAACCCGGTGGACAGGTTCCACCACAGGGAATATAACCACTTGATCTATGATCAGTTCACAATCTTTGTAGATTTACACAAACATGTTGATGTTAGTTGATCATCTCCTAGCTCTTTTGTACAACTAGGAGTAATCTTGAGAATGCCTAGGACATTGCCTACTCCCTCTTTGAAAGCCCTATATTTGATTTTGAAAATTGAGTGACAACCCGTGGAACTAACCTTTTGCCTAAGTGTTGATTAAGCTAGGTGAAGTCCACACCTAAGAGTTGAGCTAGATGGCATCTATGGTGGAGATGGAGTTGGCCACAAGTTGATCAAGTGCTCAACATTGGAGAGAAAAAAAGAAAGCAAAGTCCTATGAAAGATCTGATGCAAAGGTATAATATAGGACTTTTGCTTTTGTCGGTCGAGACGCAATAGAGTGCGTCGTGAGCCGTCCTATAAAGAACAGGAGACCATTTCTATTTGTGGGCTAGAATGGGAGATGATTTTGTGGCCTGCGTGCAATTTTGTGAGGTACGTCGACACGTGAACCCATAGGAGATGATTTCATGACCAGTACATAGCTTTCTGAGATGGGTGTGGCTAGCAACCGGATGGCCGGACGCCCGCGCCGCTACCCCCCATCCAACGTACCGTGCCTGCCCACCCACGTCTCGCTTGATGCACCCGCCCACGCTAGTGGGGACTGCCTCCGCCTTTCCGCGACTGACACCGAGGCAAGACAACAGAAAAGGCGAGGAGGGAGAAGCAACACTCAATTTAGTTTTGAAATATCCAGATGCAATAATTGTAACATGCGTCTGAAAACAAATGAAACTTTTAAAACATGCGTCTGAAACATTTGCAAAAACACCTGAAAAACACTTAAAAACAATGTAAACATACACAACATCCAGATAAAACACTTGCATCATATATGTGAAAATATATGTAACATCCAAATAAACACGCTTGCAACATACGTAGAAAAAAACAGATGAAACATTGAGAATACGAGCTTGCAACATACGTATATAACCATTACAATATGTGCAACATCCAGATCTACTTTTGCAACATCTATATGAAACATTTACAACATACCTCTGAAACATTTGAAATATTTAAAACAGCCGGTAGTCTAGCACCGTGACTTGCAAACGACAGCGCGCCTGGCAAGGCCAGCAACCGTGTGCCGCCGCGACTCGTAGGCAGTCGCACGCTGAAATCAGAAGAGGGCAGCCGCGTGCCGCATTTGGTAGGATTGGCAGCCGAGCGCCGCATGCGGGAACAGAGCCGAGCGCCACGGGCAGGAGCAAAGCGGAGCGAGGCGTGTGATCATTGATTTTATTTTTTAGGCAAGTGGCGCATGCGGCAATAGAAAGAACGAGATCTTATTGGCAGTATTACCGTTCCGAGATGTGTTGCGTAGCACGCGAACCTGGACTCGTGATGGTGAAAAGCAAAAAGAAAAATACGTTGCGCGATACACGGACCTGAAGGAGACAATTTCCTAACCCTGTGGCCCTTTTTGAGATGCACTAGGCGCGAACCCGGACCTATGAGGCTATGACGATGAAAAGCAAGAAAAATACATTATGCAGCTAACAAACCTCAGTAAAAAGAAAAATAAATTTATGACCCTGTACACCTTTCTGAGATCCGTTACACGAGACGGGAATCCGAACTCATGACAGTGGTAAAAAGCAAAAAAAAAAATGTATTATGCAACATACAAACCTGCACCGGTGCACAAATAAAAAAAATATACTATGCAACATACAAACTTGTAAGGGACTTATGATGGTGGTAAAAAGCAAAAATTAGATGTATTATGCGACATGCAAACTCGCAACGGTAAACAAAAAAAATATAACATTGCGCATTGCGACATGCAAACTCGCAACGGTAAAAAAACAAAAAAAAATAACGTTGCACATCTTTCTGAAATACAAAAATAAAAAGTAAAAATATATTATGCAACATACAAACCTGCAACGGTAAAAAGAAAAAAAACTGCACATCTTTCTGAGATACTAAAGTAAAAAGAAAAAACAAAGAACCAAAAAAAGAAAAAAATGCACATCTTTCTGAGATACAAAAGTATATAAAGAAAAAAAACAAAAAATTGTACATCTTTCTGAGATACAAAAGTAAAAAAAACACCTGCAACTGTAAAAAAGAAGAAAAAACTGCATAACTTTCTGAGATACAAAAAAGTAAAAGGAAAAAACTACACGATATATAAAAGTATAAAACAAAAAATAAAGAAAAGCAAAAAAACTACACAACTTTTTGAGATAAAAAATAAAAGGAAAAAACAGCACATCTCTCTGAGATACAAAAGTATTAAAACAAAAAATTATATAAAAATATTATAGACTGCACATCTTTCTGAGATACATCTATATCAGTATACCTCATACTAAAGAGGCAAAAATTTAGCCTAATTTTTTGGTCTGGATTTTTTTGTCTGGCCTGCCTAGCTTCTTATAAGGACGGTGGAGATCCGGTAAAAAACTGCTTCTGAATCTGAATCGAACAAAAATCGGACGCAATAGAGACCGGGAAGAAAAGAAACTCGAGTTCAGGTACAGTATGTTCGGAAGATATACAACAGAAACAAAGAAGGAAAAAGAAACAGGCGTAAGAACTCCAAATCAAGTCAAAAACGAACTGCAAATCGAATCGAGAAAGAGATTCGCTATTTTTTCCAAACAGATATCACCTCAACTTACAAGCTCATATATAACCAAAATCAAACATAGATTCCATGAGCAAAATCGCCATAGGCGGGCACGGGACAGAGAGCGTGCGCGGCGACCGACGGCCATGGCACGGGATGGGGAGAGGGCGGCGTGGGCAAGGCAGGACGACGACGCCACGGTGACGCGGGGCGGGAAGACGACGACAGCTCGAGTGAGGCCGGCGCCCGGCGGACGTGCGGGGAGGCGCTGAGGCAGGGCAGCAGCGCCGGGCGGGGAGAGGCGGCGCTTCCAGCATGGAACGGCGTCCTCGCGGCCGGAACTCTCGCCCCTAGACAGCATCCCCGCGGCCGGTGCGCTCGCCACCGAGGCCGGCGTCCTCGCGACCGGCGCGCTCGCCACGGAGGCCGGCGTGCTTGCCCCCGAGGCCGGCGTCCCAGACTCCCTGTGGCTCACGGCGCCCCCGCGCTGGCACGCTCGTGGCTCACCGCCGCGGCCGGCACTCTCGCAGCTCGCGCCCCCAACCGGCACGCTCGCAGCCGGCGAGCCTGCAGCCAGGGCACCGAGCTCGTGGCTAGGCACCGCGTCGCCAAACACCCGAGCCACGAACAAGACAACGTTGCACCTGTGCTTCGGCGAGGGGTACTTGATGGCGCCGCCGATGCCATGAGAAAAGGCTGAAGAAGCTAGAAAACGATATATCGTATACGGCCGAAGAGAACTCGAATAAAAAACGTGGTTGACTCGCACGAATCTAGGAGAAAAAACTACCGCAGGATAAAGTCTGGCCGGCCAGACGGTTGGGAAAAAATGCTGTTGATGATCTATATCTCTTAAATTCTTCGATCTTACTGTAAATCATCTATATCTCTTATATAAGGCTAATTACCAGTAGATGTCTATCCAACATGAAACCGTATCCATATCATCCTTCACTAACTATCTACATAATCTCTCATTAATAGTCATGTCATCCTAATAACTTTGAACCTCTTAATTGTAAGCTATCTACATATATCATCAACTCAATTTTATTTCAAATTCTTCATAATCTCCGCAGCAACATACAGGGTATCTTCTAATTTATTATGTTCCAAAGTGCATGAACCGTAATATTCTTCTTCTTTATTCGAACTGGCATCGATTCATATGCAACACGTGATGGACAAATTTATATGTTTATTTTATTGGGTTGGCATGCATGCATGCATTTGCATGATCTTCCGTCAAACTTTGTCGTGCACTACCAGTACTTTTGACAAAATATTAGTGCAGATGGCCTTCTCTGTGGAATCATTGAAAATTCCTAGAAAATCATACTTATGGGGTCCAAAAAAATGAGATGGTGCAAATCCATAGTGCATCTATACATGTATATATATTGTCACCAAAGTATATACATAGTACTAAATTGATCTTAGTATATTATTATCTTTTGAAAGGAAAGGAGGAATTATATTAATCTTCGACATATTAAATCCCCAAAATACGTATGAAAAAAATTAAAAAGCAATATTATGCCTAAAATGTAGCAACTCCTTTTATCTTTTCATTGAAACATGCATGATTACTGTTCATAGGTCTGACGTGACTGCTGCCGGTCTCCCTTTTCATATTACTTATAAAAATTATGAGCACATCCGTTGTCGCTCGAAGATCCTCCAATCCAGGATTCCGTGTGCCAATGTTATGGTCCAATATTAGTTTCATACTCGTATCGATCCCAAATTAAGAGACAAAGGTCAACTCAACCCAGCGTCAACCTCGGAGCTGACGCACGTGAACTGGATGGCTGAACAATGGCTACCGTCCACTACTACAGAAACGGGCATCACTGCCGGCCTCATCACTGGCGGTTTGAGTTACAGGTAGCGATGTCAACCTCTCATCACTACCGGTATGCACTGTTGGTTCAAAATCCGACAGTAAAAAGGGTTTTGAACCGACAATGATGTGCTTGTCTAGGGTAGTGTTCCCTTGCTCATGCATGGCCCACGTACATGGGTTGACGACTTGGCAGTGAGAGCTCAAGAAGAAACTAGCTAGGGCCTGTTTAGTTCCCATGCAAATTCAAAATATTTCCTCTTCCATCTATCACATCAAATATTTGGACACATGCATGGAGTATTAAATGTAGGTAAAAATAATTAATTTCATAATTTATCTGTAAATGTCAAGATGAATCTTTTGAGCCTAGTTACTTCATGGTTAGATAATATTTATCAAATAACAACGAAAAGTACTATAAAAACTTTTTATCCACTTTTCACCGTAAACACACCCCTACTAGTCTTCAGTCGGTGCCACCAGAGGAGCGACACATCGAGCTCAGGGCAGAGTACGACGGGAGCAAGTAGTAGCTAGAGTTGAAGGCGGTGGAGCCTCGCTCTCACGTCGCTCACCGGAGTAGCAGTGTGGCTTGGCCGTCGATTGGGAAATATTGCCGAGAATTTTTTTTTATTTTTAGTCCAAATTTGAAACAAATTTTAAATTTAATCCGCGTTTAAATTTTTTTTAAATCTAACCCGTTTGACCCCGCCACCATGCATGGCGGGGCAAATGCACTGAACCCCGCCATGCATGGTGGCGGGTGCAGTTCCCGCGTGGCACGCTGACGTGGCAGCCACCCGGGCGTACCCCGCCATGATGGGTGACGGGGTATGCCAAACCCGCCACCCATCATGGCGGGTTACACCCCGCCACCCATCATGGCGGGGCGCGGCCTAAATAAAAGCCGCGTCCCGCCACGCCCGCTCGGCCGACGCCCGCACTTTCCACCCGCGCCTCCGCCGTTGCCCGCGCCGAGCCGCCGCCGGAGCCGCCGCCGGAGCCGCCGCCGTCGCCCGGAGCTCCTCCCCCGCGCCCCGGCCGTCCCGGCCGCGCCCCGCCGCACCCCGCAGCGCCCGGCCGCTCCCCGCCGCGCCCCGCCGCGACGCCGCTCCCCGCTGCGCCCCAGCCACCGCGCCGTCGCGCTGCCGCTGCCGCGGCCGCCGCGCTGCTGCAGCCGCCGTCCGCGCCGCCGCGCCGTCTCCCGCGCCCCCGGCGCCGCGGCCCCGGCCACCGCGCCCTCGGCCGCGTCTCCGGCCGCCGTTCCCGCGCCGCCACCCCGGCCGCGGACCGTTGCACCCCGGTCCTGCCCCGGCACGCCGCCGCCCGGGCAACCTCGTCGCGCCGCCGCAATCCGTTTTACGGTAAATTTTTTATTTTATCGTTACTATTATTTATTTGTAGTAAATATTATTAAGTTATTATTATTTATTTAGTTAATTATTTATTATTCATTGTATTAAACGATTATTTAGTTATTTAACAATAGTTATTTAGTTAGTTATTGAATTATTTAGTTAGTTATTTAGTTATTTAGTTAGTTAACGATGATTTGTAGTTAATGATATTTTTGATAGTTAGTTAATATTGGTTTTTAGTTAATGGGTTCGTATTAGTTATTTAGTTATTAGTTAATTAGTTAACGATTATTAGTTATTCAGATTTTATTAGGTAATATTATTTATTTAGTTACTAAGTAAGCTAGTTACGTGGTAGGTAAGTAAGGTTAGTTAGTCAGTTATGTAGTAATTAGTGGTACCATATTGGTCAGTTGATAATCAGATGTCAAATCGTTTTGTAGATGGATTACGGTGTAAGACTTTTTTACGGAGGAAGTGTTAGGAGAGAGGATTGCCAGTTTGAGGATATGTATGAAGAATTGGAATGGTTTGATGGCACCCCTAGTTTCCGCGATCTATGTGACCGTTTGAGTTTGAAGTTTGGCGAGGCTTTCACACTAAAGGGTAGGTTCGATGTTGGAAAGGATAGGGCACACTATGTGATGATGGACTTGTGCAACCAAGCAGAGTGGTCCCGATTCTTCGGCTAGACGAATGAGCTCGCCTATCCTCCCGGTGTCGTCGTCTTCCTCCGGCTCGGCCTCCTCTTCAACCACAATCGGACGGCTTGCGGTGCCACCAACTTCTGCGTCCCGCTTTACTGTCCTATTCTCCGTGTACCTAGCACGAGCCATATCTGCTTGCCAGTCGCCGGTGCATCCAATCTCTGCAAGTACAAAATGCAAACAATTAACAGGATCTTTGCAATGACTTTATTGACAGTCAAACAAAGAAGATTGACTTTTCAAAAACGCAATGACTCACTCGCACATAATGAGTCAATAGTATCGTTCAAGCCTTGCATCTCTACTCTCGCAGCCTCCTCTGCAGCCTTCCTTGCATCCTCTTCAGCCTTCCGTGCCTGGTACTCCTCTACATCCTTCTTCTTTTGCTCGTACCACTTCTTCCACGCAATACTCTCCGGGTTACGAACACGTAGGTCTTGGGCCCGTCGTAGCATTTTCTTCTTATGGTTCTTAACGAAATCAGTGACGTAGCTTGCAGGATATCCTCTCATCTTGCGAAGTGCTACCATTGTCTTATACTCATCCTTGAACTTATACACATCATCATATGATTCCCAGTTGCATTTCTGAGTGCTCTGTTGCAACAAATAGATGAATACAAAGTTAGCGTACCAAAGTAAACAAAATTAAACATTAGCACTAAGTGTCAACAGTCCTAGCAAACCTCGTCATAATCGATCATGTGGCCACAGAAGTGCCCAATACCAAGGCCTGAAGGGACAAGGCCGTAGCTAGCTTCAACACCACATTTGCACATCACAGGAGGCACAATAGACCTCCTCTTCTTCTTCCAGTCTGGCACCTCCTCATTCTTCTCCGGCTCCGGCCAATGGCTCTTTGGACTATAGATCCATTCCTTGAAACGACACTTTGGAAAATCATGATCCTACAAAATCAAAACAGTAAAACACACATATAGGACATGACATTCCAAGGTTCACTCAAACCTTACCTCATGTCGTAGAGGACAAATGAACTCTTGTTCATTGCATGGGTTTATCACGGCTTGCTCTCCGCAAAGGCACTTTGGAGGATCCTCGAGCCGCCGTGCCGATGCTACGACCTTCTCTTCCTCCGTCATAGGAGGAGGGTTTGGAGGGGGCGGAACCCAGCGAGTAAACACCTCACGCTTGCAATGATCAATGCTGGGGTAGAAAAGGAGAATCCTTGGGTCAAACTTGTCTGGGCCGTCGATCCATTGGAAGAAAAAGCACCGGAAGTAGGGCTATACAAAAGTTTCAATTATCTCATCGCGAATACAACATCAGAAACTAATAAGAACAACAAAGGGCACAATTACTTACGCTACAACTATAACATGTGTAGAAGCAACGAGCCGCAGTATCTGGATGTCTCGACTGGCCCACGTGTGCCGGATGACCACAGTCACAGTTAAGGAAAGGTTCCTCGAGAGGAACGGGCGCATCCTTGCAAGACACGTCGGGGTACATCTCTCTAGGACGACCCTTTTTTCTCCAAATCGACTCACGATACGAGTCCTCCATCTAATAACACGAAACGATTTCAACACAAAACACATTTCACTTATATAATGTACAATATCAATACGATAAAAACTAATATAACTTTACTAACTACATTAACCAAACATACTACAACGATGCACGCAGAGAAGGGGTGGCCGGAACAAGGTCTGACGATGGGCCGATACCCGATGGGGAGGAGCCCTAGGAGGGAGGGACGCCGGAGAAGGCCGCTGAGAGGAGGGGAGCTCGGTCCTGGGGCGGAGAGGGACGCTGCGGGAAATGGAATGGATGAATGGCCAAAAACAAGAAGTGTCCGAGCTTTTAAATGGCCGGGGTTGTACCCCGCCATGCATCATGGCGGGTTAGGGGTACCCCGCCATGCATCATGACGGGGTACTCCTTCCCACGCTGGCCTGCAGCGTGCCACGTGGGAACTGCACCCCGCCACCATGCATGGCGGGGTTCAGTGCATTTGCCCCGCCATGCATGGTGGCGGGGCCAAACGGGTTAGATTTTAAAAAAAATTTAAACCCGGATTAAATTTAAAATTTGTTTCAAATTTGGACTAAAAATAAAAAAAAATCCCGGCCGACTGGTCAACAGTGTCACGAGCTACAGCTCTCTATCTCGATCTGGATGTCTTTGACTGTTCTCACTGGAAAAAGGGAACACTGGATGGTCCTCCGAATAGAGTTTCTTTTACGAGTGCACGTGGGGGTGGCTGGGCTTTTTCTCTTGTGCTTTTAGAATTTGGATTCTTTTTTCTTAAATCTTGTGTGAAATTTTGTAATTTGATCTATGAAATTCTTCTACGATTCATGTGAATTCCCTTCTTTCAAACTAGCGTTGTTTTCCACATTTTTTTCTTTGCATTTAGCTAATATGTCATTACAACGTTACCATGATGGTTCCTATTATTTATTCCTGCTGGCCTTAATGGCCAACAAACAAGGAGTTCGGCGAACTCTTCTCGTGACGGACACAACTACGTGTATGGACACATCACCCATCTGGCATGAAAATAGAAGAGGCCTCACCTATTCCAAATTTCATTAAAGCCTCAGCCTTGTTGTTATTATTAAAAGGAGAACGAAGTATCCATTGTGATCTTAGCACTGATCGAGTATCTGTTACAAGAAAAACCACGCTACTACAGATACTGCGAGATCATACGGCCCAGTGCTGCCTGTTAAAATGGAAACGGCAGGAAAGCCATAACACTACCGATTCCAGGCCTTCCTATCTAAAAAATAGTTGAGAAGCCAAAAAAAATATGCAATCCTAAATGCTTTTACTACAGTTGATATTAAAAATAATAGTGTGGTACCAATATTGGATTTTAATAGTAGCCGACAGTGATGTAGGCTCTCGATCACCAGTACAAAAACTATTAACAGAGGCGGCAGTTTCTGTACCTTTTTTTTTTTGAGCTACTTTCTGGACCTCTATTATTCATGGAAGTCAGAGATTGGCTAGAGTAAAAGGAACCCAGTTCCTAAGCCCATTCTTGAGCCCACCGCTGAGTCCACACCTGATCCATCACTACTAAGCCCGTCGCCGAGCCCTCTCCCAATTCGCCACTGATGAGCCTACCAAATGCTGAGACTGTCACTACTGCTCCCAAAACCGTCGTCGCCGAGCCTGCCGCTCCCAAGCCCATTGCCTTGCCTACCGCCATCGACTCCATTGCCCCTGTGATTAAGGAGAGAGAAAATAAGGGGCACGTATGGCAAAGTTAAGTGCGAACTTGAAGGGGGATCATCCATGCCATCAGGTGTGCCTTTGCCTCCTGATTAAAAAAAGGGAATTTCAGAAAGTTATGATGAGAAGCTGTTGTGATAAGTTGTTCCGTAAAAAGTTATGAGTATAATTTTATAACTTTTCAAAAATGAAAAGATGTGAATTTTTTTTCTCAAAAAAGAAAAATTAAACAGTCATGATGAGAAATTGTAGTGATAAGTTGTCATGTAAAAGTTATGCACATAAGTTATCTGTATAGCTTTGTAACTTTCTAAAAAAGAAAGATGTGGAAACAATTTTTCTAAGAAATAAAAATCGTGAGGGAGTAGTGAGATTGACCGCTGATTTTGAATCAAGTTGTCGTTCGCTCGATGATTAGTGGAGCCGTTCGTGATGGAAAAGAGGTGGGAATTTATTTTTTTTTTCGAGAAAGGAAAGTGGTGGGGCTTTTCGTATTGTTCGATGAACTTGAATCGGGTGAGCGTTCGTGATGGACTGGAAAAGTTGAGCGGTCCCTCTCGCTGGAAAAAGAGGCTTGTCCGCTTGTAGCTAGAATTTTGGGGCCTTGTTATGACTCAGTTGGAGTACGAATTAATTTTTTGTCTCGGCCTCAGAAAATAGAGTAGGGCCTTGCTAAAGTTACCCTTGTGCCAAGGAGGATGTATATGTATATATCCCGAATATATCACTGATTCATGCAATCCCGTGGCGCGAATCTCAGTGAGCAGGTTGAAGTTGAACTTTCAACGGCCCAATTATTCTTAGTTTTTTTTTTCTTTTTATTACCTTTCTGCAGAGAGAGGGTGCGTAGCTTGTTATTTTAGCAAGCTAGGAGTATTTTGTACCGTGGAGCGCAGCCGACTCTTGATTTCGATGCTAGGCACTCTGCATTCTGCTTTCTGCCGGCTGTCGCCGTCTGAACTCAGCGCTTCCACACACGTCTACCTACGTATACGTATATATACGCTCTGTGCGCGGCATATAGTAGTGATGATCGAGAGTCAGTATACGTACGTAGTACATGCTAGTCGTATACATAGCTACGTCGTAAATATATATGCGTATGCCACTTTAGACAGCACACTTTTCGTATACCCTCGATCTATAAATAGCTCGCAACACATGCATACAGCCACAGAGCACTCGGTCGCTAGTTAGCTGCACCGGCGTGCAGCTCGATCGATAGATCACTGCTGCTGCCACGCTAGCTGACCGAGCTGAGGGCAGCCGGGATCCATGGAGGCCGGCAAGGACGCCGGTGGTGGTGGCGGCACCAAGTACCGCGGCGTCCGGAAGCGGCCGTGGGGCAAGTTTGCCGCCGAGATCCGCGACCCGGAGCGCGGCGGGGCTAGGGTGTGGCTCGGCACGTTCGACACGGCCGAGGAGGCCGCGCGGGCGTACGACCGGGCGGCGTTCGCCCAGCGTGGCGCCACCGCCGTGCTCAACTTCCCCGGCGAGATCGCTGGGGCTACTAGCAGGGGCGGGTCGTCGTCGTCGTCTGCTGCTGCCCCCGCCGCCGCCTCGTCGAGGGGGGCGGGGAGGGGCCGCGGGGGCGGGGAGAAGATCGAGCTGGAGTGCCTGGATGACAACATCCTTGAGGACCTCCTCGACGACGGCAAGTACGGCCGTCTGTAACTGATGGGCGTGCGTACGTCTACGTGCACCGTTATGTGCTTGCATGCAGGCGAGCATATGACGAGAGGAAATGACCTAAACAAGCACATATAAAATAATGCGCATATGAGCCACATATCACTAAAATATATACACACGCCATTATTACTACAAATAACTCATGGATTTTCATTACAGAACTGCTATATATCATCGGGGTGAGCACCGCCTCATTATTCATGGTCATACTTAATAAAAAACAAAATGTTTTTGTTTGGTGCTCAATAACAAAGGTTACATTGCATTGGACACGACTAGTACTAGACGTGTATGCCATGCATGCATAAAGGATTTTTGGGGTTACACAGGGTTTTAGCCAGATGCATGGCCATCACTACAGGAAAACGCCTCTTTGCCGACTGCTTGCCCCGGTCGGCAAAGGCTTAAATCCAGTCGGCAAAGGCTTTGCCGACCGCAAAGCCACGTGGCAGTCGGCAAAGAGCAGTCGGCAAAGCCTGGGTCGGCAAAGGTGGCTTTGCCGACTGCCACGTGGCACACAGTCGGCAAAGGCTTTGCCAACTGCCACGCCAGCAGTCGGCAAAGCCACGTGGCACCGTCAGCCCTAACGGCAGGCTTTGCCGACTGCTGGTTTCTCGGCAGTCGGCAAAGAATTTTTTTTCAAATATTGTTTGCCGACTGACCGCCAGCTCGGCAGTCGGCAAAGAAAAAAAATATTTTTTTTTTGAAATGTTCTTTGCCGACTGCTTTCGGAGTTGCAGTCGGCAAAGGTTTGACCTCTTTGCCGACTGCCTCCCATTGCAGTCGGCAAAGACTCTGTCCTGGGTTTTTTGGCCCAGCTTTGCCGACTGTAAACAGTCGGCAAAGCTGGATTTTTTTTTTTGCTTATGTTTTCTAACAAACTGCATAGAGAATACAATAGTGCCCACAATGAGTCAAGAGCTTTTAACGGCCCAACATAGACGTACAACCCATATAGGCATCCTATTTTCACACATAACTAGTGGCAAGGCGCGCGCTATCGCGCGCATAGGCGGGCACAAGAATGATTTGAAATATAGAGAATATATGTAGACTGCATTATAAGTAATAAGCTAGGTACATTTGAAACTTAATTATAAGAGAAGACATATGTTTGATTAATGAATTGGGAATTAGGTAAGAGTGGCATACAAATATATGTATGTGTACTACATATGGTGTAAGACTGGAAAACCCAAAGAGGACTTCGTAGGTATGTATTGCATCTGGTATTCGAAGGGCCTTTTACATATATCCACTCATCCTGCAAAACTGGCCTGGAGACGTAGAAGAGGTGTTCTTATAGCTCATGGGTGCCAAGAGGGTGTGGGGTGGAGGCCATCTCCAGTTCAACTGCATATAGAGAACCATCTTCAGCAACTTGAGAGGCCAACGAAGCATATGGAGGGTGGCAGCAGGCAATGAAAATTCCTAGTGAAAGCATAAGGTCTTCAAATGAGAAACATGGCAACCCAAAGCAAGGGAAAAAAGGGACAAGACATCCAAACCAACCAAGGGAGTCTGTAAATTTGAATTAACATATAAGATAGTGAAGGTTCGTGAGATATTATTTGCCAAGCTGTAGGTACACAACCTGACCCTTCAGGTTTAAAAACAGTCTAGGGTTACAAAGAACCGCTGTGATAATTAAATATCTAAGAGGGTATTTATGAATTTCTTTGAAAGTCCATAACTGGAAGCACTGAAAAACAAAGTATGGTGTGAATCTATCTCTATAATGGATGGCTCTGCCTTGGTTGGCTAAAGCAAATGTTGCCTGAGATACTTCAGGTTTTAGAAATCTTAGATGCATATCAGACCAGGATTTAATAAGTAGAGATTGTAATTTTAGCAGACCGTAGCCAATGGCTGTGCTAAAATCGAGAGCTAGCAAGGGCAATCTATAGTAGTCAATGTGATAACAAGTTACCCACCCGACGTTAGTCCAGGTTTTAGCCACCCGACGTCGCCACTTACTCGAAACTTTCTCAAATTTTTACCACAGCCTCCGCATGCGATGGCAAGACACGTCGTCAAGTTTCGTCATTTTCGGACTCCGTTTCGATTTTATAAAATTTAAAAACACTTTTCACACGCGTGCCTCGGCGTGTTCCGACACCAACACGGTCGAAATTTCACGCGAGGCCCCGCACACGGCCTCAACATGCTCCAAACATCATGAATATCATTTTCTAAATCGCCGGATTCCATTATTTCATGTACCTGCAGTTCAAATCTAGAGCTACCGGAAAAAATCAAAGAAACAACAAAAATCAATGGAATATAGCAAAATAAATCAAAATGACCCCAAACTTAGAATATATCATGTACTTACTGTAGCAAGGCAACACAAAAAAACTGGGATCGAAAATCAAAAAAAAAATTAATTCTTTGCCGACTGCCATCAGTGGCAGTTGGCAAAGAGCCTTTGCCGACTGCCAGGGAGGATGGCAGTCGGCAAAGCCTGCACCTTTGCCGACTGCTGACGGAGTTGCAGTCGGCAAAGGTGACGGTGTGGATGGCGTCAACCATGGCCTGCCTTTGCCGACTGCAATTCTTTGCCAACTGCCTAGCAGTCGGCAAAGCCATGGCTTTGCCAACTGCCTGGCAGTCGGCAAAGCCAGGCAGTCGGCAAATCCTGCTTTGCCGACTGCAGGCAATTCCAGTTGGCAAAGGGACCTCTTTGCCGAGTGTCGAAAAAAAACAGTTGGTAAAGAAAATTGCAGTCGGCAAAGAGCCAGTTTCCTGTAGTGCATGCACTGTGCTTGTACTCCATCCGTCCTATTGAAAATGTCGTTTTTTACTTACTTCTTGTTTCACCGTTCGTCTTATTTAAAAATTTTATGTAAATAATAAAATAAATAAATTATTATTAAAATATCTCTAGTAATAAAATAAGTCATAAGAAAATAAATAATATTTATTAAAAAATAAATAATATTTGTTGTGTGTCCAGACTCGTCAAACGACCTGCCGGGCGCCGGCCGACTGGTCAACAGTGTCACGAGCTACAGCTCTCTATCTCGATCTGGATGTCTTTGACTGTTCTCACTGGAAAAAACGGAACACTGGATGGTCCTCCGAATAGAGTTTCTTTTACGAGTGCACGTGGGGGTGGCTGGACTTTTTCTCTTGTGCTTTTAGAATTTGGATTCTTTTTTCTTAAATCTTGTGTGAAATTTTGTAATTTGATCTATGAAATTCTTCTACGATTCATGTGAATTCCCTTCTTTCAAACTAGCGTTGTTTTCCACATTTTTTTCTTTGCATTTAGCTAATATATCATTACAACGTTACCATGATGGTTCCTATTATTTATTCCTGCTGGCCTTAATGGCCAGCAAACAAGGAGTTCGGCGAACTCTGCTCGTGATGGACACAACTACCTGTATGGACACATCACCCATCTGGCATGAAAATAGAAGAGGCCTCACCTATTCCAAATTTCATTAAAGCCTCAGCCTTGTTATTATTAAGGAGAACGAAGTATCCATTGTGATCTTAGCACTGATCGAGTATCTGTTACAAGAAATACCACGCTACTACAGATACTGCGAGATCATACGGCCCAGTGCTGCCTGTCAAAATGGAAACGGCAGTAAAGCCATAACACTACCGATTCCAGGCCTTCCTAGCTTAAAAAAATAATTGAGAAGGCAAAAAATATGCAATCCTAAATGCTTTTACTACAGTTGGTATTAAAAATAAGGGACATGCTATATCTCAGTCGTCTGGGTTTTTAGGAAAAACCCAGGCGACGTCCAGCACCGTTGGATGGAGATCCAACTGCCAGATCTGTTTCTGTGCTGCATCTGTCACTTTGTCTTCCTACCGGGTCCGTAAATTGACCCGCGAACACATACCGGGCCCGCCAAACGTTAACGGATCCAACCTCCGAAACCCGATAATAGTTGGAGTTCGTTTCAGTGAATGCGGCCTTTTACAACGGGCTTTACACACTGGGCTTTACATAACTGACTTTCCCCTGCTGCAAGAAAGAGACAGATCTGAATCCATCGGAGATCCAGAAATCAGCTGCATGCAGTACTTTCCCCTGCTGCAAGAAAGAGACACAGATCTGGATCCATCGGAGATCCAGACGCTGGCGAAAAAATCAAGCTCACATGATGGAGAAAATACATCAATTCCATGAACCAAGGAAGAAGGTACTTATCTGTACTTGTTCCAGTACATTGCTTATCTCCTCTTGTTCCTTGCTTCTGTCTTGTTCTTGTTCATCTGTACGATTTGGCTCAGAATCTATAACCAAGTTACATAACCTGCTGGGCAGTGTCTTCACCTTGTTCATCTCCAGGCCCACCTCTGAACATATATGGAAACAATTAGTTCTTTTATTTGCTTTTTGACATTACTAGAGTGTAGACACTAATCTGTACAAATCAAAAATCTAAAGCTGACTTATATATGTAGTACTCCTGCATATGGACCATAGATCGATAAAATTTCATATACTCATCACCACAATTGCAGTAATCTGTATTTGTAATTTACAGTATTAAAGTTTGCAATTTACAGTAATCTATATTTGCTTATGACCAATATACAAAATTCACTGTAAATCTATAGAACATGCACTTCTAAACCATTACTGGAATTTGAACAATTTGCAGAAGAAGGCAACAGCCAAATAGCAACCATTCCAAGTAGATCAGGATGATTTCAGTGTACACCAATACTAGACACAAGCTATTTGTGCAGGTTAATGAAATATCAGATGCAGATTTCTTTGAGGAAATGTGTTTTGAATATGAAGATAGTGCACTAGAGCTTACTCAATTGTCTGAGATAACAACTAACATATATTGTCAGCAGGTTTGGAAAAAAGACTTAGGTCCATTTCATGAAATTTATGTGTTTTCCTTTATACCATATTATGCATGAATCAATTTATCTTTGTATATGCAGCATGGTTTGGCAAGAGATTTAGAAGAAAATATTGAAAGTTACTACAATTTTGATTCAAACATTGTTAACCACAATTATACTCAAGAGGTAAATAGAAATTATAGTTATTGCAAATTAAGAAGACAACAATTGCAGTGGGACAAACTTGCAATTTACAGTATTCCTAATTGCAACTACTGATATTTGACTTTTTTGGCTTGTTTCTAATGAACAGGATATTTCAACAACACTAGTGCAAGACAACTGCTATGGACAAGACCAACAAAGAGAAGAAATGAATGTTAGCTTCTAAAATTTTAAAATACTAAGTTTAAATAACTTAAAACACACATATTCAAACATACACAACCTTATAAACTAACCCATATGTCTTTATCATATCCAGAGTGCTTCCAGAAAGGATTTAGAATTCAATCCTGAAAGCTTCTACAGATTTCAGTCAAATATTGAAAATGTCAGGAATGCTAATGAGGTACAAAGGAAATCAACTTACTTTGTCTATCTTCAATCTGTTATTCCACTAATTTGTCATCCTCTTTATATCCTTGCCATTTCACTCAAACCATGCTTTACCAGGAGAGCTCAGCACCACCAGTGAACTACAACAACTATGGACAACAAGAAATACAGAGAAAAGAAGTGAGATTCCTAAAACTCACAGTGCATTTTTTTAAAAAAACTTGATACTAACAATAAATCTAAGATTTTATTGTTGTTGTGAATACCAACATTTACAGCTCATCACATCACAGGGAGGAACAACTTATGTCGTATCATAGAGAGGAAAAAGCTATACAAGCCTTATCAACCAAGTCATAGCTGAAGCAAAATCTTTAAATCAGAATTATGAAGATATTTTATCATCACAAATGACAGGAAGTTACATGGACATGCTCAACGAGCCATTTCCACTAGAGGTATTTACTTGTTTTCTATATATACATGTAGAATACTTTGTTTTCTTCAAATACATGTTCAAATGTGTAACAGTAAACATTTTTTCTTACCTATGACTACAGAACCAGATGTACATCAGTACTAGCAGAATCTCAGAGCATGAGCCAGCACAAGACCATCCAAAAGGAGACTTTTGGATGGTCTTTAACAACATGGTGCAACAACATGGTCCTACTGAGGTTGAGTTAGTACTAGTACCAGACTTTGGCAGTGAAGAAAACATGGTGCAACAACAACCACAAGAAGAACAAGGCAGAGAAGGGGAACAAAATGCTAAGGGTGAACAACATGTACAGGCTACAGATGAACAAGATGACGAAGAGCTCAGAGCTATACAAGCTGAAAATGAGAGCATTATGGCAGCTGAGCGTTTGTCTCAGGAGGAAGCTAGCAGACATGTTCCTCGGCTTGGCATGAAATTCAAAACACAGAAAGAAGCATACAAATTCTACAACGACTATGCATTTATTATGGGGTTTTCGTTACTCAAAAGCCACACATACAAGTGCAAAGATAAAAAAGATCCCAACTATGACCAGGTAACAAGAGCCACACTCAAGTGCAACATGTCAGGTGGAGGAAAGAGGGATCATAGCTCTGCTGCTTCAGGAGTGCAAAGTGTAAGAAAGAACAAAAAGAAGATTTCTAGTACACCACCAACACCCAATCCGATGGCAAACAAACGGAAAACAAGTACGCTTGTATCGACCCAGTGCCCCGCTGAACTCGTTGTCACTCTACAAAATGGAGAATGGACAATCACTAGATTGAATCTTGAGCATAATCATGCGTTTGCAGGCAAGAATCAAAAGAACAAGCTGTTTTCACAGATTAGGATGACTGAAATGGAGAAGCAACTAATTGAAACATTCAACAAAGTCAACCTACCGGACAGGAAGATAATGGCAATCCTATCTTATATAAGAGGCGATGTCACTCCATACAACAAGAAGCATATCAGCAATGAGAAGACAAAGTTAAACAAGGCAACATCAGACAATGATATGCAGCAAGTGTATGACTGGTTCTCTAAGAAGCAGGCAGAAGACCCCATGTTTTTCTACAGGTTTTCCATAGATGAAAACAACAAAGTGAAAAACATTTTCTGGTCCAATGGAACAAGTAGAAGATACTATGAGGAGTTTGGAGATTGCATCAGTTTCGATACAACCTACAACACCAAGTACTCCCTCAAGTTTGCACCAATTGTAAGAATTACAGGGCATGGGGACAACTGCCTCTTCGGTTGCGCCTTCATCATGGATGAAACGACAGAAACTTTTGAGTGGCTCTTTCAGACAATGCTCATTTGTATGCAAGGGAAGCACCCTAAAACTATAATCACAGATCAAGACCCAGCAATGAAGGCTGTCATCAGAAAGATACTACCAGAAACTATTCATCGGAACTGCTTCTTCCACATTGTGAAGAAAGCACAAGAGAAGGGTGGAAGGGTATTTTCAACCGAGAAGAATAAGAAGCTCCATGATGATCTCTTTGACATCCTAAGGAACTCGCTCACAGAAACTGAATTTGAGCACATGTACAAGAAGTTGCCACAAACATATGATGTTAGTGGCTTCAAATACCTTGGTGAAATGTGGTTCAATAGGAAAAATTTTGTTCCATGCTACTTCAAGGAGCATTTCTTCCCTTTCATCAACTCTACAGCAAGAAGTGAAGGCACAAATGCACTGTTCAAACTGGATGTCGGACCAAGGTACAACATTATGAGATTTATGAATGAGTTCCAAAGAATCTCAGATACAACAGAAAAGAATCAAGAAGAACAAGACTTTCAAACTAGATTAAGGCCTTATTTGATTACAGCATATGAGTTCGAAAGGCAAGCTGCAAGGCTATACAACAGAAAGATCTTCTTCAAGTTCCAAAAGGAGATCACATTGGCAACAAAGTATGTGGCTCAGGAACTACAGAAAGATAAGGTTTATGCAGTGGTCAAATCTGAGTACCATAGGCAGTTTGAGTTCAGACCAAGAAGGTACATTGTCATAGTGGACTTGCCAAACAAACTCTACAATTGTCTATGTTGCAAATTTCAAAAAGATGGCATAATCTACTGCCATATCATCAAGGTGCTAACAAACCTGAATATAACTCAGCATGATGATAAGTATTTCATTGAAAGGTGGAGGAATAAGGAGAAGAAACAATTGAAAACGCATAATGTTGTACCACAACTAGATATTGAGAAGAGAAGGCCTTTGAGGCACAACATTTTGTCAGACAAATTGAGCACTATTGCATCAGATGGATCAAGAACTGTGGAAAAGTTCAACTATGTTCTACAAGAAGCAGAGACAATGGAAAGAAAACTGAATGAAACAACAGAAGAAGTTAGGGTGCATAAAACACAACCTACTCAACATAGTGATACAGAGGTGCTTTCAGAAGATGCTGATAATGCAGTCAGGATGGCTCAGACACAATCAACACAACAAAATGGTACAGTGGTACTACAAGATCCTGATAATGCTAAGAAAAGAGGAAGACCCAAAAAACCTACCAGGCAAATAGGAATAGTTGAGGAACTCAGAAGCAAAACCAAAAGCAACTTTGCATGTACACACTGTCGAGAAGAAAGCCATAACATCAAGATGTGCAAAAATAAGCACCTTCCTCAAGTCCCAAAGCCTTCAAAAACAAAGAAAAGGAAATCAGGTAACACAGACAAACATAGCCAAAAAGTAAATATTAGCACTGCATCAACACTTGTGGCCTGTGTCATATGTATATTCATCTAATATTGTTGATATTATGATGCATGAGATGTTCACAACCAACAGTAGCAGTGCAAAAGTCAAGCAAGCAAAATTAACAAGGGAAGATTAGGTAAATGAGAGAACCAAAAACAAGAAATAGAATGCTAATAACTGCAATTTCAGTGGCAAAATTATTTATGTAATTTATTAGTAATAGACCAATTGTAATTTCAGTTTATGTGATATTGTTCTCATCAACAAAGACAAGCACACTACATTTGCTCGCAACAGGAATTGCAGTGCTGGACAGTTACAATTTATATTCTAGCAGCAATTATGAAACTGAATATTTAAATTGTTTGATTTATATAAGCTCGGAAATCAGTGCAACAATTCGGTCTATCCCAAAAAACTAGCAGGTATATCCTGATTTGCGACTCTGAATCATAGAAAATATGTAGCACGTGGACTACAAGTGACAAGGACAAAAACTTAATATATGCTTGGTTATACTCACAAACCAAAAGTTACTAGATTTTAACACGTTTCATGCATAGATCACGTGACAATTCCAGTCAGTGAGTTACCTCTCAAGCCTCAATGATGTGCATCAGACCATCATCTTTAGAAAGAACAAGAGAGACCTCCACAAACCCTCAAAGCTTCTCCTTGTCATCGATACCAAAAGTTAATAAACTGACCCATAGTGCACAAAAAGTCTTCGCTACCAAAATTATATAAACTGATCCTTAACTAGTAATAATGGTAAAAAAAGAGCAAGCATCAAGCATCAAAACAAACCATCCAATCAGAATATTATCATCCAATGTAGTTTACGGTTACAACCAATTTATCACCAATTGTTCTCATCCCATACAAGACAGGAACCTAAACAAAACATCTAAACAAAACACGAGATGCCATGATCACTTGTAGTACTTTTCATACACTTGTGGAAAAAATAGTAAAACAACAATCAATCGAGTACATCAACGAATAAAACACAAAGTAGAAAATTGCAACTTGTATTACCTTAGCATCATATTCCATGACTTGAGATCGACCATCAGCAGAATAGTTGTATTCATTGAAAATCATGTCGTTGACATACTTGATACGAATATGCCCAGTATCAGCCTCTGAAAACTTGTCCTCCAAAGAGACATTGATGTCCCAAAGTTCCAGATTCTTCATTGCCAAAATACCACTATCATTGGTAAAGCTGAAACATGATATCAAAAAGACAGATCAGAATAATATAAGCAACACAAAAAAGGAAATGATCTAAAAAAACTGTATTTCACCTACTTCTCAGTCTGCTGAGGTACATCTGCATATTTAATTTCATATCCATGAAACCCATAGTCAATGTTAACAGCTTTTTTCCAAACTGCTGTCAAGTTTGCTACCTAAAAGCAGGAAGAGACAAAAATTAGAGATATATGATGACAAGCAACGCTCAAAATTGAACTCACTATAGTTATTTGAGTCTAATATTTCTACAGGTAGCAAATATTGATGCCAAAAGAAGAGACACCAGTTGGTCAAGGAGAAGTAATATGCTACTTACAAATTCATCACGGACAACTTTATCAAAATGCGAGCCAGCTCCAAAATGCAGTGTACAAGAATCCAAGACATAAATAAATCTTCGATTCAAATACACAACAACAACATACCACCGATCTTGGAATAGAATAGGGAAATAAAGCTGTTAAAATAACACATAATCAAAAAGAAAGGAACTATTAGCACAACTACAGTGGCACACAAGATACATGCTACAAGCTTAAAGAATTATGAAAGGGTGTTACTCACATATTGGCTGTAAGCTAACGACCTAGCAAGAGAAGCACCCTTAAAGCATTTCACTGCATTATCAAATAGCTCCTTCTCCTTGCTATCATTAGGTCCATGATTTCCAATTAAATAGTCCTACAAAAACAGATTGCTCAATATTATTTCATTGATATAGTTACTACATTTAATTGAGGGGAAAAAGGCAAAATGACATTTACACCAACTTTAGAGAAGAAGTAATGTTTGTAAGATTTCTTAGGGTGTTTCCTATGAAATAACAATCTACACAATGCATTCATCACAAAGTAATGGATATTTCCTTGAGGCTTTAGAGAACTTGCAAGTACACCTAACTTGACAACCACATGCCCATAATCAATTACAGAGAGACTGAAACAAATGAAAACAAATCATTATTACTTCATTCAAGTGTCATTTTCTGAAAACACAAAAAACATAGTTCCAACCATTTATAACTCACTTGGAATGTTCATTTTCTGCCATCTTCAAAACGACATCATACATGTCAGCTTCAAGTCTGTACACTATTATCTTTGATTGAGGGATCATATAAGGGCTTAACTTGTATTTGCTTGGGATCAATGTCCTCTTAGGACGATGAACAACCAACTTAGCACTAGAAGAGCACCAAGGGACTTGGTTCGAAAAGGACTCAGATTCTTCTGATAAACCATTGCTTCCCATACTTTTGGCACAAACAAAACTTCCACCTCGATGGGATGAAAGAGGTGTAGCCACCTGCAACATCAGAAAAAACATAAAATTGCTCGAAAAACATAGAGTTAAATTGAAATAGCAGGCCACATGCTATTTTATTCTATTCTCCAACTACCTAACACACAAGCACACAAATAAAAAGCAAATCAGAAATGCTAAGTTGCCTTTATTATAAATATATACAACACTACTACCACTAAGGTACAATAGAGTATGGATAGTACTACAACTATCCATACTACATGGATGAGAGCAGTCCCAAGTACTAACAATTGTCCTTCCAATACCAACGATACAAGTAGATTATCTCACAAGACAACAGTTCCAAATTCATAAAACTAGTAACGCAATTTTACAAGGTCAATGTGTTCTCCGGAAGGGCTGATTGCAGCAAGAGGCATAGGAGCAGGAGCATCTGGATCTTCAGGAGGAGTCTCTGTAAAAGGTAAAGACTCCATATGCAGAAAGTCCTAATCAAAGAAACACTAGCATATTAGTAACACAACAAAATAGAGGAAAAAATCATAAGATATGTGACAAAACAAATTTGACCCAACAAAGCTTACATTTTCAACATTGACATTTGTCTCGGACTCAACACTCTCCTGATTGCTCACATTAATGGGACGACCAAATGGATTAGATCCCATCTGGTCAATAAAAGTCCATTTTTCTGGTCCAGGGCAAAACTGAAAGTAGAAACTGGTCTCAAATTGAACCTATGAAAAAGAGAAAGTACATCAGATGCTATAACAAAGAACAATTTACAAACACATATGAGCGAGTAAATAAGGTACAAACATATATTTACAGGGATAGCTCCATGGCTTACATTAGCACCATGATTGTCTTCTGAAGTACAAGTTGTTTTCAGCTGCAGCAACACATAATAAATAATTGAAAAAAGCAATATACATACACTATTGTGATGTACCAAAGGTAGAATAGGAAATGGCAAAAATATGTACCACAGAATTGACTTTTCCTTGCGTATCACTGGCGACAGCATGTGGATAGACAGATTTCACACCATCAATAGGACAAGCTGTACCAGATACTGGACCAACAGGACATCTCAAATTAGGATCTTCAACATAATTTCCTAAATCATCCTCATCTTCAAATATTCTAAACAATGACATGCTAGGACTATTAAAGTAGGGAGCATTGTTCTTCATATTAGTTTTATCAACAGGTGTTGTCACCGCTTAATCAAAAAACAAAATGGTAAAGAATATTAAAAACTACAGTTGACAAATATTCATATGTTAAAGCTGACATATATGAGAAAAAACATATATTGCCCAACACAAATACCATAATTGCAGTAAATCAAATGTGCAATCTACTAATAATGAATGTGCAATCAAGAAATAGGTAGTAAGCATGCTCTAACATGTGTCAGGTTTGTATCATAGACTTTGTTTAACATTTTTTCATGAGTGAGAAGGACAAACAAACCGGAAGTGTTCTCAATCTTATTCGTTGACAGTCCAGCAGCTCCAGTAGTTCCTTCAACTACCTGAACAAGGACAATATAGTCAGCTCCAAGTACAGGAGAACTACAAGATTCAATCAAATGTGAAACTTCACATGATGCAAACTGACTGCAGTTAACAATAATCAGGTAGGATTATTACTTTACTACAGTTTACTAAACACACAGACACACTAACAGAAAGTCACTTCTTTTTTCACCTTTCGACGTTTGGTTGTAGGTTTGGAAGCTAACACTAGGCTTTCTTCAACAAGTACAGGTGTATCCTTTGTGCCTCCATTTCCATTATCATCCAGCAAACTTGCCTAAAATTCACAAAAAAATATTATTCATGGAAATAACTTGTAACTAAAATAACTCTTCAAAACAATAAGTCACATCTGAAAAGACATATGAAAGGACATCAAGCACAACAAAGAAACCACTATTTATAAAGAACCAAGTTAGATACAAGCAAAAAATGTCTGTCACGCACATTATACATATTATACCCTCTACAAATAATGAATAGTTATTGCTATACGAACCGAGGGGGCAGCAACAAATGCACTAGTTGCTATTCCCTACTAAAAAAGAGAGCAAATGGAACAAGCCAAGTTTGTAGGGTATTTCATTTACTTCATTAGCACACTAACACAAGAATAAAAGTCACAATGACATACTAACTAAAACATGGCATACTAACTTAATAATAAAAACTCACTTTTACATGGTGCTTGTCATATGCAGTTGCAACTTTTGAAAGACCAGGAACAGCCCTAGAAGCACTTTGGGCATTCTTCACTCCATCATTACCATCATCCACATGACTAAGAGGGGATCTACCAAGTTTTTTAGACACTCCACGTGGAGACTTGCGGGATACAATGGCAGGGCTTGAAGATTGAGGTGTTTTCTGATTCCTCTAGCCACCAATCTTTGTATGAGCAACAGCAAATGAAAAGAAATATAGGGAAAACATAAACCATCAAAAGATACAAAAACTAGACTCAAAAAGAAAAAACTAATAGGGACAATAACCACAATTTTGCCTACTCTCATTCAGGACCTAGAACTTTAACCCCTCATAAGAAATAAGTAGTTAGTTATAATGATGCACTGGATCTGCTTAGGTTATCTTTGGTAGGGATAGAATGATGCCATCCATATAACAAATAAGTAGTTAGTTATAATCAAATCAACCACCCCAAGTCCAAAATAGAAATTAAGCTGACTAGAAGCATCAAGTCCAACCCTTTCAATTCCTATGCTCTAGCATACATACAAACCTAATGAACAACCCTTTGGTCTTTATACTACTGTATTATTTAACCAAGATACAAAGAACGTAACAAACAGCTAAAATGCATCCTTGGTAGCACTGGATCTGCTTAGGTTATCTTTGGCTTCACATAACTGTAGAATAAACCAAGCAAGGGCCATACGATGACATGCTTCCATCTCATGAACTAAATTATTTCATCAAGATTAATTCTTTATGTGCAGCCATGATCAATATTACCCAACATAAATCCTCTCGAACCAGAGCAAAGCTGACTGTCAGAATTCAGGGCCAGCAACCGTACCCAGTCCGACTACAATTACTTAACAGCCTCAGAACAACAGTCATACTAAGATCCACGCACAATTCAAGAAAAGCGCTGTCTTAACAAAAATCAAGCATGACTGCAAACTTCGGGGAGAATAGCGACCCTTTGTTCATTGACAGGGCTGATCTTCATGTCACACCCAAAATTTCCTATTTTGGATTGTGCATGAAAAACACTAAATAAAATAAATGATTTCAATGTTTGAATAAATTTATTAGATAAGTTAAGTTGCTGCTAATTTAAATATAGAAAATTTTGGTTTTAAACTTTTTCATATTAATTTGATAATGTGGTGTTTGTGTGACGCTTGTCTTTGGTGTTGGTGAGTGCTATTATTTTCAAAATACCATAGGACGACGTTTACTTCTCACCGGAAATTTTTTTGGCATTTTCTGGATTTAAAATTTCAATTTCCGTGAGCTTAATCTTTTTCCTTGATCTCTTCATCAATCTTTTCATGAGCTCAAACTCATTTAGTTGAGTTCCTTATCTTTCTAAGAGTCTCCAGGATTTTTCCTGTGATTTTTCTGAGCTCCGGGCTATTTTTCGCGGCCAAAAAGGTAATTTTAGATTTTCTAGAATTATTTTATTCGCAGAATTAAAATAATCCCGAAATTAAGAAAATCCGAAAAGTTTTCAAACTCTACGACTATATATATGACGGCGTAGCCCTCGACGCCCTGGTTTCAGAAGTACAACCCTTATCGCGAGCCGCCGCTCGTAGCTCCCTCCACCTCTCGCCGAAGTTCTGCATCTACAGCTTGCGTTCCGGCGAACTTCCGATGAACTTTTCTGGCCAAACCGTCGCGTCCCGACGCTAGCCACCACCACCAAGAGGCAGCCCTCGTCGTTCTCTACACCGTGGTATATCCGTTTGCGTGAATCCATCGCTGTTTCATCGAGTTCCCATCTCATCTTGCTTCTCTCCGGCGATGTTCCACCATGGCTGACCGGAGCTCCTCCAAGCTCAAGGTAGAAGATGATACTATTTACAGTTTTGCCACTAATCTTGTTTTGATCATAAAATCTTCGTTTTAACTTCGATTTGACCCGTTCAAGTTGCGTTAGGTTCGTATTTGCGAGCTCTACATGTTAGTATAGCTGTACAGTAGGTTTAGGAAATTTAATTTTCAAATTTATATTAAAGTAATTATTTATCTATAGGAAATCTTAGAAAATTCATAACTTTCACGTTTTAAATCCGAATTTCGTGATCTTTACGTCTGTGTGATCGTAGTAACGTGTAAAAGAGTTTTACAAACTTTTTATACTGTTTTGTTACTGTTGGTGTACTGTTTTAATTATGTCTCTTTGTTTGCTTCGTGTATGATTGATCGGATGATGTGTGTTGATGCTTGGTGATCGAGTTTAGACGGTGAGCAGTTTCTGGACGATCAGGAGCACTACTTTGAGCCAGATCAGCAGTATCATCCGGAAAGCTTTGATCAAGGCAAGTATAACATGGGACCATCCTTGTTACCTATTCATAGAAAATATTATTCATATGCATGTGTCTTCCTTGACAACCTTAAAGATTATAACTTAGTGATTGATATCCTGATTCCTTGTTACCTACGGGTTATGCATTTCAGTAGTTGTTGCTAGTGCTAAATTATGAACAATGATCTTGTAATTTGACTAATGGGTTAAGCAATCAACCATTAAGATAATTTTATTACTGTTGACAAAGGGGACTAGAGCATTGTGTTGTGTTGATTGTTGTTGCTCTAGTTACTCTCCATAAGGACTTATCTGTAAGTGATAATAGGGATATACAGTACAGCTGTGAGGGCTATATGGCTCTGGCTTTAGTTGCTTAAAGGACCTTTTCTAGCTTGTTAGAGGTTACCTTAAATGGCATAAGAATGGCTTGCCACGTTAGGTGTAAGGCGAGCCCCTATCCTTAGTGTGTATAGGCTGCGGTTGTTGTGCCACTAGGAAGGGGGTTCTACATCTGCCTGCCGAATGAAATCTAATGGCCCTAACTTGTTAGACGAACTTCTAAGTGGCTTTATATGATTTCCGGTGTTTTGGGGAGTCGCGAACCCATGCATTTGGAAGTTGTGACTCACAGTGAAAGTGTACACCTTTGCGCAGAGTTAAAAACTGGTATACTAGCCGTGCTCACGGATACGAGCGGCCTTGGGGATTCTTATGGAATAGTTGATCATAACTGTTATATCATGCTTAATTACTGTTGTTATTATTATGCTCATGTTAATGCTATTCATTATCCTTATTACAATTGATCATTGGTTCGTTAACGAGAAGAGAATTACCTTGATGCTACACAATTACTAAATATATGATAAATAAAAGCTAAACGCAGTCAAATAGTGTCTAGCCTTTTGTGCCTCATGAACCCTGTGTTATACTTGTTGAGTTCGACATGGACTCACTCTTGCTATTTCCACCACACTCCAGTGTGTAGTAAGATGCTACTCGAAAGAAGGACAAAGGTGTAGTGGAGTTTCCAGAAGACTAGTAGAAGTGCTAGGCATATGTTACCCCCAGTCAGCCATCCCTGAGAAGAATAGAGCCTGAAGTTTAGTCATCGTTCCGCGATACTCTGATGTAAGTGTTAATATAGCTATGTATACGTTATATAATAACATTGTTTCTGATACTTTTTCATTATGGCATATGTGTGGACTTCCTGGGCACACATATGATTAGCCTGGTTTTGTTCTTTAGAAAACCGGGTGTGACAGAGTGGTATCAGAGTGGTGTTGACTGTAGGACGTATGCCAAGTAGCCCTGGACGTATTCTAAAACTCATTTTACTATAAAACTATTTTGTTATCCCTTGACTCATTGATTTTGACTATTTCCTCTTCCTTGTCCTGTTGTATCCTCTCCTTGATAGCTTTCTTTGAGCTATTATTTCTTACTCCCTTGGATTTTATTTTATGTTGTTTTTTTACTAAAAGTTATCTGATCTCATCTTGTTCTAAAGTTCGATGGCCTTTCATCATCCATAATGTTCCCTTAGGATGACCACCATTGTTGAAGAAGCACGTGTAGTATCGATGATATGATGTGTGCTTGTTTTGCTTGATGTGTTGCTTGTGTGTTGCCTTGTTCTCATGTTTCAAAGGTGGCTCGGAAGGTATAAGTCTTGAGGAGTAGCTCGATCCATGTTAAGTGGGGTAGGTTTTACGTAATACTCCGCATGCTGATTTCTATAGCAGTCTGCAATGTTTCTGTTATATCTCAAGATATGGACATGAGAAATTTATGAAATTTTACTGGAAACAACTAGACTTCTGTATATTTCCAAACCCATTGGACTTACCTTTTTATCTATTTTTAGCTAAGAGATATACCTGTTCTAAGTTGAGGTTACTGCAGAGTCTAGAATTCTGGAACAGTTTGGGCTAAGCTCTATTTTTGATTAATTTAATGACATAACCTGGAAAAGTGTTATTAATAAAAGTTGTAGATAATTTCATAAGCTTTCCAACCATGTAAAGATCACTTCATTTGGATCTTTGTAGCTCGAGTTATGCCAGATATACTGAACTGTTAAAATTAGAATTCGCCCAGAAATTTTCGGCATTACTTCCTTATCTTGTATAAGTGAATATATCATTGGATATATTTGAATCTCATTGATTTGCCTTGGAATCTTAAATTAGAGATGATTATAGTTATGTAATATAAAAGGAGATGCAAGTTACTTTGGTGTCCCCTAGTTTCTTTTTCTTAAGGGGGTAGTAAAGTTGTGAGTGTTGCAAGATGAAGGTTCCGTATGTCCTAGTGCTTCACTTAGAAGAAGTGGTTATCTCTATGATTGGAAGTCTACTCATGTGCTAGTGTTGTTTGCTTGGGATCAGTACTTTGTTGGATCATCTACAAGAAGCTCAGGTATTTGTCAGGACTAGTCATCACTTCAAGCTATCATCAGTTGGGAGTTCAACATTCAATTCAACATACTCTATACAAGTTAGCATGGACGATATAGGAAGGAGATGTTTAAAGTCTGTCATATCCCAAAATTTCTGATTTTGGGTTGTGCATAGAAAACACTAATTAAAATAAATGTTTTAATATTCGGATAAAATTTCCTAAGTTTAGTTTATGATAGCATCAGTTAGTTATAAAAAAATAATATCTTTCTTCTCCAGCACGTCTTTATCTTTTTCCGCAATCAATATTCCTTGTTTCTCAGATGAAGTTTTCATTGGGAGTTTCCTAAAATATTTTCTTTGTAACCCAAATCACTCCTTTCAGTTTCTCGTCCATCAATCAATCTCTACAAACTTCTCGAGAATTTTTCTGACTTTTTCTGTAGCTTGTTTCCACTTGCCTGTGAGCATAATCTAATTTTTAGATGCTCCAAAATTACCTTTTAGTGAGCTCCAAATATTTTAATTGGGTTCCTCATGTTCCATAATGTCTCTAGAAAATTCCCTCGAATTTTCGGAGCTTTCGGAGTATTTTTTGCGGCTTAAATAATAATTCTGGACTTTTCTAGAATTATTTTATCCACGAAATTAATTAATTCCGAAAATAATAACATTCTCATTTTCCACCAAAGCCCATGTGCAATAATCCTAAATGTCCATTTATTTATTTACTAATGGGCTTAAATAATTAATTAGGCCTATTAGTAAAGATGGAGGGTACAACGTCAATTAGTACCGTATCGCTAGTTGACGTGGGGTAGGGAGTTTTCCTCCCTATATATACGTACCTACCCCTTGGGCAAAGCACACCAAAACTACCGTAGAGGAGCCCCTAGTTTGGGAAATCTCTTGTGTAGTAAATTAGAATTTTCTCCCTTCTTATCGTGTCGCCGCCGACTGCCTGCTCGAGTGACGAACGCTCGCTGCTTGGCCTGGCCCGGCCTCGGCCCCTGCCATCGGCCGTCTCAGCGCGTTGCCGTATCTTCGACGCCCAACACCTGCTCGACACAATGCGTCCAGGGGAAAGTAGCAAGAGATCGGTGCCTCCAGCGCTCGGCAGCGAAGGCTGCATCGACGTCTTGCCTGACGGCGTACTCGGGCACATCCTCGGCTTCCTCCCAGCGCAGGCGGCGTCCCGCGGCGGCGGCGAGGCCCGTCCTGCGCGTGCCCTCGGCAAGGTAATCCTTCAAGGCTTCAACAGCGGCCACTAGCAGAAACTTCAGACGCAGCCGTTGTACGTATACCACGATGCCGCATGCATCGCGCCGCTAAAGAGCCTCGGTGTCAAGGGCCACATCGCCACGAAGAGATGCATGGCCTCTACGTGCATGTGCATACAGGGCAGCATGGGTGCGTGCGCCATGCATGCACGGCGGCGTCAAATCTTCGCGCTTGTGTCCAGTACGTAGTCGCGTCCAGCACCCGTCCTTCATGTCCAAGCTTCGCGCATACACAGCACTACGTCCTGGCATCTGGTCTTCATGTGTATATGCAGCAGATTGATCTGGCTCGCGACGTCGCTCCGTCTTGAACATGGCCCCACCGATCCCTATCGTCCCATCGCCGCTGCTCAGACCTCGCCGATGAGCAGAGCAAAAGCCGTCGCCACACTGGAACATGTCCACGTGAGGGACATGCTTGCCGTTAGCTGCTTTCTTTTGGGCAGGCCGAGCGCCACCCGTCGGCCATCATCGCGTGAAGCATCGGCACCATCTGCATGACTGCTATCTCCGATCTGTCGTTGAAGGAGTCGCTTGTGAAACCCGATCTTGCCGGTCTCTGCTTCAACCCGACATCGTTGTTTCTCGTTTGATGTTGGTAAGAAACACCCGCACGATGGCAACTCTTGTCTTTTTATCTGTTAGCTTCTTCGATTGTTGATCTTATTATTTGATCATCACGTATACTAGTCTTTGAGCCTGAGCCTGCTTACCATCCAAGTTATCTGGCCACATATATACATGATATATACATGCTGGATATCAGTAGATCTCCATCTGCATCCTACTTCACCGTCGCTATCTGTCCAGGCCTTGACAAAACCAGCCGGCGGCCACAAGCATGACTCTCGCCTGCAAACCGAGCTATCTTGCAAGTCGTCATTGCGCAGAAGCAGCAACAACATTGTTCCTGACATCATTAGCAAACTCCTAATGGCCGATTAAAAGAAAAGGTCAGCATCACCTTGCTAACCATTATTTTATTGATCAAAGATTTTGCTGATATCATGTCTCGTCATTCATGCATCATCATTCCCTATTTATTTCCAGTCGAGAAATTGCATCTTTCTGCTAGTGTGTCTCCGTACATATAGTTATATATATGCTGATAACCGCCGTTAATTTGTTTCTGTCATATCTGAGTCGACTTAGTCTACTGTGTGGCAACGACATTTAACATGCTTTATGTTCTTCTAAATTTTTAATTTAATTATTAATTTTGACTAATCTCTATTCACACCGCTTTCCAAAATAAATACAGCATAGAGATTAGCATCTGCCCTTTTTGTGTGCCATTGTTAGTTGCAACGAAAATATATTTGACTTGCTTAATTTAACAACACGTCAGATTATGTTACTTTGTTTTGCATGTTAATGTATAATTGATATAAAAGACAAAATGAAATATTTGTTATTAAAATATGACTAGATTTAACTCGGTTTCTCAACTAAGGTATGATTACTGATTATTCAAATGCCCTATTCATCCATTATAATTAGTTTAGTTAAACATGGAGTGTATAGTTGTTCTGATTAGTGTTTAATTTATGCCTTCTTGAATTAAAAACAATATAGGTTTATACTTTGATCTTTAGTGATTAAACTGTAACTTGCTAAGTTCAAACCAGTTGCATAGGATAAACTTGTTTAGGTATTCTCACCTTTATTTTTATACAAGGTTAAAGTTTAACTTGATGATTAAATAACATGAGACATGTTCATAAATAAATATGATTTGTTCTAATTTGTTTTTAATATAATAATTTGACTAATCTGAATTTGTAGATTCCATGTGATTTTTCTAAATTAAATTAAATGAAGCCTGTAGTTGTTTCTTTTATAATATAAACTCTCGGTAGTCGTTTCTTTTCAATCGTAGTTCCGTTATCGACGTTTCTTGCGTTCTTGTGACCATAGCCGGTAGCTCTCTTGTTAGTACGCTGTTTTCTCTCATGTGGTGTACTATTCTTAGTTGCTTTTATTGTTGTTTGTATGTTTGCCTGTGCATGGTGCTTGCTATGAGTAGAATGAAAACCGTTCTTGAACGCTGAAGGTCAAGAGGGGATGACTAGAAGATAACTGAAGGTTCTCTGAGCAAGTTGCTTTGGGTGTAAAGCAAGTTTGAGGCAAGTATAACATGGGATTTCCTTGTTGTCCTTTTCACAGAAAATATTATTCATATACATGTGTCCTCCTTGACAACCATAGAGATTATAACTTAGCTATTGATATCTTGTTTCCTTGTCACCTATGGGACTTTGCATTGGGTAGCTTTTGCTAGCGCTGAACATAAACTATGATCTTGTAATATGATTAATGGAATATGCAACAACACTAAAAGATGACTTTTTGATTACTGTTTAAAGAGGGCTAGAGCATGGGGTTATTTTTGGTGCTCTAGTTTCTCTCCATAAGGACTCATCTGTAAGCGAACATCCGGGACTTACAGTACAACTGTGAGGGCTATATGGCTCTGGCTTTAGTCAAGTATGAGGACCTTTTCTAGCTTGTTAGTGGTAACCTTCATGGCATAAGAACGGCTTGACGAATCGGGTATAGTGCGGCCTCTGTCCTTATGTGTATAGGCTGCGCGTCATTGTGCCATTTGGAAGAGGGGCTCTACATCTGTTTGCCGAGTGAATCTAATGGCCCTAACTTGTTAGACGAACCTTTGAAAGACTTCATAGTGAACCCTGCCGACCTTCCTTGGTAGTGGGTCAAGAGGCTGATCACCTCGGGCGAAAGGGTAAATCACGACTCACAGTGAAAGTGTACAACCTCTGCAGAGTATAAAACTGGTATATCAGCCGTGCTTACGGTCACGAGTGGCCTTGGACCCTTATGGAATAGTTGATAATTATTAATGGTTATGTTTTTGCTATTCATTATTCATCTTTACATTGATCATATGTTTATTGTGGGATTAATGCAAACCTGATGCTACTCATATGATAAAACTATGATAATTAAAAGCTAAATGCAGTAAACCCGTGTCAAACCATTTGAGCCTCATGAACCCTGTGTTATACTTGTTGAGTTCGACATGGACTCACTCTTGCTATTTCCACCACACTTCAGTGTGTAGTAAGGGGCTACTTAGAAGAAGGATGAAGGTGTAGTAGAGTTTTCAGAAGTCTTTCAGAAGTGCTTAGCATATGGAGCCACCAGTCAGCCGTCCCTGAGAAGAATGGAGCCTAAAGTTTAGTCACCGTTCCGCGATACTCTGAGGTAAGTGTTAATATAGCTATGTATACGTTATATAATAACATTGTTTCTGATACTTTTTCATTCTGATATATGTGTGGACTTTCTGGGCACACATATGATTAGCCTGGTTTTGTTTTTTAGAAAACCGGGTGTGACAAAGTCTATAGTTAGTTTCATGAAAACTTAGATGACATCACCCCCATATCAAGTATGTTTAGTAAGTTTTAAGTGAAGGACTTATCATTAGCAGCAAGCCTTAAAGAAAGTGTTGCCTTCAATGACATTGCCAGGTAGAACAAAGTCTTTGTTAAGTGGGGTAGTGTCTGTTACCATCATCAATCTCAAGCGACGAGGTACGAAGAACTGAAGATCAAACCTTATCTTTCTTTTCATCTTTTGGCTATCCTTGATCTATGTCTTATATCTCATCAACGCAAAGCAAAGAAGCATGAAGACTTAAAGATTAGTGTTATCTATCTCTCTAATCTCTCTGAATCTCATTTTTATCTTATCCTATCTTTTTAGAGCAGTCTATCTTCCATAGCTTATATCTCTATTTTTAGAAGCCCAAAAATCATGGATAAATTATGGACAATAGTAGACTTCAATATCTTTCTCTGACCATAAGAACCACCCTGATAGCTATTATGGATTGGGAGTTATGAAAATCACAAGATGACGCATCTGTGCTGTCAGCAACCTGGAATAGTTTCTGTTGTGCACAGTTTTTGACTACCTTAACTGCAGAATCTGGAGAAGTGTTCTATAAGAAAGTTGTAGTAAATTTGATAAGCTTTCCAATGGTATAAGCTACAACATCATAGGATTCACAGAACTCGAGTTATAACTGTATTTCTACACTGCTGTTTTTCTGCTCGCAAGGAAGTACATGTTACTTGTTCTTGCAAATGCTCATGAAGCTCTTTGGGATGCCAGAAGGACATAATGGTAGTCATCACTCAGAAACAAATGCAAGCTATCCTTCGGTGTTCTCTAGTTGATCTCTTCTTAAGGGGGTTTACTGAACTAAAAGACGATACAAGATGGAGGTTTATATGTTCAATTTCGTCACTTGGAAGCATCACCTATTTACATGGTTGCAAAATCACTATCGAGCGCAGGTATCCTTTCTCAGAGTGGTAATCTGTTGGAACCATTTATAAGGATCGTAAGGGTCTAAAGGACACCTTTATAAAGTGGGTTTTGATCTTGTGGCATCATCATTGGATAAGAGTTTATCAGAGAAGCGTGAAGATTTGCAAAATCAACTTTATCTTTCTCCCTAGTATCTCCTAATCTCGGGACAAGATTCCTGTTAAGTGGGGTAGAATTGTCACACCCAAAATTTCCTATTTTGGATTGTGCATGAAAAACACTAAATAAAATAAATGATTTCAATGTTTGAATAAATTTATTAGATAAGTTAAGTTGCTGCTAATTTAAATATAGAAAATTTTGGTTTTAAACTTTTTCATATTAATTTGATAATGTGGTGTTTGTGTGATGCTTGTCTTTGGTGTTGGTGAGTGCTATTATTTTCAAAATACCATAGGACGACGTTTACTTCTCACCGGAAATTTTTTTGGCATTTTCTAGATTTAAAATTTTCAATTTCCGTGAGCTTAATCTTTTTCCTTGATCTCTTCATCAATCTTTTCATGAGCTCAAACTCATTTAGTTGAGTTCCCTATCTTTCTAAGAGTCTTCAGGATTTTTCCCGTGATTTTTCTGAGCTCCGGGCTATTTTTCACGGCCAAAAAGGTAATTTTTGATTTTCTGGAATTATTTTATTCGCGGAATTAAAATAATCCCGAAATTAAGAAAATCCGAAAAGTTTCCAAACTTTAGGACTATATATATGACGGCGTAGCCCTCGACGCCCTGGTTTCAGAAGTACAACCCTTATCGCGAGCCGCCGCTCGTAGCTCCCTCCACCTCTCGCCGAAGTTCTGCATCTACAGCTTGCGTTCCGGCGAACTTCTAACGAGCTTTTCCGGCCAAACCGTCGCCGTCCTGACGCTAGCCACCACCACCAAGAGGCAGCCCTCGTCGTTCTCTACACCGTGGTATATCCGTTTGCGCGAATCCATCGTTGTTTCATCGAGTTCCCATCTCATTATGCTTCTCTCCGGCGATGTTCCACCATGGCTAACCGGAGCTACTCCAAGCTCAAGGTAGAAGATGATACTATTTACAGTTTTGCCACTAATCTTGTTTTGATCATAAAATCTTCGTTTTAACTCCGATTTGACCCGTTCAAGTTGCGTTAGGTTCGTATTTGCGAGCTCTACATGTTAGTATAGCTGTACAGTAGATTTGAGAAATTTAATTTTCGAGTTTATATTAAAGTAATTATTTATCTATAGGAAATCTTAGAAAATTCATAACTTTCACGTTTTAAATCCGAATTTCGTGATCTTTACGTCTGTGTGATCGTAGTAACGTGTAGAAGAGTTTTACAAACTTTTTATACTGTTTTGTTACTGTTGGTGTACTGTTTTAATTATGTCTCTTTGTTTGCTTCGTGTATGATTGATCGGATGATGTGTGTTGATGCTTGGTGATCGAGTTTAGACGGTGAGCAGTTTCTGGACGATCAGGAGTATTGCTTTGAGCCAGATCAACAGTATCATCCAGAAAGCTTTGATCAAGGCAAGTATAATATGGGACCATCCTTGTTACCTATTCATAGAAAATATTATTCATATGCATGTGTCTTTCTTGACAACCTTAGAGATTATAACTTAGTGATTGATATCCTGATTCCTTGTTACCTACGGGTTATGCATTTGGGTAGTTGTTGCTAGTGCTAAATTATGAACAATGATCTTGTAATTTGACTAATGGGTTAAGCAATCAACCATTAAGATGATTTTATTACTGTTGACAAAGGGGACTAGAGCATTGTGTTGTGTTGATTGTTGTTGCTCTAGTTACTCTCCATAAGGACTTATCTGTAAGTGATAACCGGGATATACAGTACAGCTGTGAGGGCTATATGGCTCTGGCTTTAGTTGCTTAAAGGACCTTTTCTAGCTTGTTAGAGGTTACCTTAAATGACATAAGAATGGCTTGCCACGTTAGGTGTAGGGCGAGCCCCTATCCTTAGTGTGTATAGGCTGCGGTTGTTGTGCCACTAGGAAGGGGGGTTCTACATCTGTCTGCCGAGTGAAATCTAATGGCCCTAACTTGTTAGACGAACTTCTAAGTGGCTTTATATGATTTCCGGTGTTTTGGGGAGTCACGAACCCATGCATTTGGAAGTTGTGACTCACAGTGAAAGTGTACACCTCTACGCAGAGTTAAAAACTGGTATACTAGCCGTGCTCACGGATACGAGCGGCCTTGGGGATTCTTACGGAATAGTTGATCATAACTGTTATATCATGCTTAATTACTGTTGTTATTATTATGCTCATGTTAATGCTATTCATTATCCTTATTACAATTGATTATTGGTTCGTTAACGGGAAGAGAATTACCTTGATGCTACACAATTGCTAAATATATGATAAATAAAAGCTAAACACAGTCAAACAGTGTCTAGCCTTTTGTGCCTCATGAACCCTGTGTTATACTTGTTGAGTTCGACATGGACTCACTCTTGCTATTTCCACCACGCTCTAGTGTGTAGTAAGATGCTACTCGAAAGAAGGACAAAGGTGTAGTGGAGTTTCCAGAAGACTAGTAGAAGTGCTAGGCATATGTTACCCCCAGTCAGCCGTCCCTGAGAAGAATGGAGCCTGAAGTTTAGTCACCGTTCCGCGATACTCTGATGTAAGTGTTAATATAGCTATGTATACGTAATATAATAACATTGTTTCTGATACTTTTTCATTATGGCATATGTGTGGACTTCCTGGGCACACATATGATTAGCCTGGTTTTGTTCTTTAGAAAACCGGGTGTGACACTTCATTAAAAAAAGCAAGATCGATACAAATTTAGGGCAGTAGCCTAGCACATACTACTCCAGTAAAACAACTAATTTCGTAGCACCATCATAATCGAGGCATGAACCTTGAATAAGAACAGTGATGCAAAAGGGATGAAATTATAGAATGGATCCTAAACAGCTATAAACTGGGATGAAATTATAAGGACACAAACAACAAGTACAGGATTTTAGGATGTATTATCACAAATGACAAGTACAATGACAATGGTTTAGGATGTGTTATCACAGAGCACAAAGACAATGACAAAAAAACAAATTTTAGGATGTGTTATCACAGATGACAAGTAACAATTTTTTTCTATGGAAAGACAAGGACAATAACCATAATTTTGCCTACTCTCATTCAGGACCTAGAACTTTAACCCCTCACACACAATGACAAGGACAAAGACAAAAAAAACAAAGTTTAGGAGGTATTATCACAAATGACAAGTACAATGACAATGGTTTAGGATGTGTTCTCACAGAGCAAAAATACAATGACAAAAAAACAAATTTTAGGTTGTGTTATCACATATGACAAGTAACAATTTTTTTCTATGGAAAGACAAGGACAAAATAAGAGGTGTGAGCTTCGACAAGTCACAAATAACAAAGCTTCAAACGTGTTACAAACTAAATTAAATCATATAGAAATACAGAAAAGAACAATTGACCTGGTGAGACATCCGAAGTGATTTCTTCAATTGACGGGGAAGATGCATTGGCTTTGCTCCTCCCTTTCCTTCCACGCTTAGAAGTTTGAGCACCGGCTTCTTCAACAATTACAGGGTTGTCCACTGTAGCTCCAGGTCCAGAAATGGGACTGAATCCAGCAAGCCTTGTAGACATCCTTAAACTCATCTTCCGATTACTCATAGAGCCAACACTGTCAGGACTCAAAGATTGTGAAGTGTTGCTTTTCCTCTTATTATTTCTACATGAAGCTGCACATGAAAATATTAAAAAAAAGTATGCAAGAGATTCAAAAGCTGCACATGACAAATATGCATTAAATAGTTTCAAACAAGGGATACAAAAAAATAAATTTTAGTGATGAAACAAAGGATACAGAACACTTCATGTACCTTGAGCAGATGAGCTATTACGAGGAAGAATCTCGGTTCCCTGAGAATCATACATGCCATCTGATTCAATTATCTCCGTTGTAGAGGCTTCTTCTTCATGAGTCTTAGCAGCAGAGGCATTCTTGGCTTCAAAATCTTCCAAATTGGGATCTTTACCAGCAGCAGCACCTTCTTCTTCCATAGTTGTAACACTTGGACAAGCAACAGCAGCAACTTCTTCCACTCCTTCACCGTTTGGACCAGCAGCATGATCAACATCTTTGACATCTTTATCGCTTGGACCAGCAGGGAATCTAGCATCCAAGACAACTTCTTTCGCAACTGTTTCACTTGGACCAGGAGCCATTCTTGCATCCAAGACATCTTCACGAACAGAATCATGTACTGGAGAAAACACTGGAGCATCATATTCAGGGGGTACAGCATCAACACCTTCATCATCAACGTTAGCTTGTACAAGAGAAGGCACTCTGCCAGCAGAACTCTCAGCATGTACGTGAGCGCCACAACGAGCTACTGAAGCCTCATACAAGTACTTCAACACTTTGGAAACAAGTGTGGCCGGATTCCTATAGCCAACTCTAGTGTGGTGCTCTTCAAAAAGCTCGCACATACCATCTTTGTCCTGTCATGTCAAGTTAATATAAACATATGAATCATGTAAAACTCAATATACAAGAAGCTCATAAACATAGTAGACAAGGCACCAACCTGTTCTTGGATGAAATCACAATGTTTATCCAAAGTCTTTCTAAAATAACCACAATCCACTACGTAGTAAGTGTCCTCAAATGATTTGACCTAACACAAAATGTATTGAAGTCAACATCCTGAAAAGACCCTTACAAACATAATGACAAAAGAGTGAATAACAAAGAGAATAAAAAGAGGAACTACTATGACGAAAATTGCGTATGCTAGACACTAAAATTGTAGTCCCATCATGTGCAATTTACATTATTAATAATAGCAATTAATTTAATTCATATTTTTATTTGTAATCTTTATGAAGAAAATAGCAAGAATTTCACAACAGTCTACAACTTCTCAACCTGGCATTGAATCCCACCAAGCAGATTTATCAATTAACATCAACACTATCTCATGACACAACCTGTAATTGAATTTTAATGTGTGTTATCATTGGCTTAGGATTCAGGCTTAGGTCAGTTAACACACACACAAATGGATTTAGGCTTACGCCAGTAAACACACACACAAACAGAAACCATTACACAGAAACTATAACACGGGTGCAGATACAATACTTACGGGACGTTTTCCAAACTTAGAATCAGAGACACGATCATATTTAGCATAATCTTTGATCATCGATCCTTTCCAACATTTGATTCTTGGCAGAGTTGGGGGAAGCTCACGAACAAACCCAAAGTCCAGGAAATCCAGATAGTAAGCCTACAAGAACATTGAAAAAGTTAACAGTAAGATACATTAAATATAGATGATAAATAAATAAATAGGAAAGAAAGGACAAGTGGAACAAGACTTACTGCCAAAAAGTATATGCAGCCACCTATTGTCTGCCTATTATTTTTCTTGTAACTTGAGATTGATGAAAACAGCCAGTCAAAGAAAAACTTTGACCAATCCCAGTCTTTCACAGTAGAAACATCAATCAAAGGACCAAGATATTTGGGACTAGGAATAGTGCTTGAGTTTGGGCATAGAAAGAAAGACAGAGCAACAACCACGAAATATCGAAATATGTCATCTTCAGACAATGTGTTGCCTTTCAACTTGTCGCCAAATGTGCTTTTCAGTGGCAGAGACTTCTCTTTGATTGCTAAAAGAAACTTGGTCTTCATAGAATCGTTATGCTGTTGCTTGATATCTTGACCACCAAATGGAATTCCCAAGCAAAGATGAACAGATTCTGGACTACAAGGGATTACTTTCCCTCCAACAAGTATATCACGACAGTTTACATCAACTTGATCAGCAATCCACTGCACAAATCCTCTTGGAACAGAACAACCATCATAATCTAACAACCTACCAAACCCATGGCCCCTGATAATGTCTTTCTTACGGTCATCCAATGCACTTATTATCTCTCCAAAATACTTGTTATTGCACCTGCTTGCTGCCCTAGAATATGAACTAGCACCAGCAGTTGATTTTCCTTTGCCCTTGCCTTCAACATGACTAGTATTCTGGGAAACAATGAAAAAAAATTTGGATGTTATCAAACTAAGCATAATTTCACTAAGCATGGTGTCAAAACAACAAAAGGACATGCTACTAAATTTACCTTTCTAGTACGTCTAGCTCTACCCCTCTTCTTAAAAGAATTAGCATCATGAAAAAAAGTATCAATAGTTAGTTCAGAACAAACACAGTGGAATCTAGTATAACTACAGGACAACAACAAGGGACAAAGATCTTTGTGCTCATTACTGAAGGTAATATGCCAAAAGACAGATAAACAAACTATGCACGGTTCAGTCCAAAAGGTTTCAGGAACATACTCCAGACATCACTCCTCTAAGACCCTTCAAAGCTTCAACAGCTCCAACAGGATCAATTTCATCATCCGAGGGATTTGAGTCCTAAAAGCATAATAAAATGTAAAATATTGAGCCAAGCAAACAAGCTGAGAATAATAATCAGGCAAATATTAGGAGATTTAGTCGGAAAATACCATATTCAGCACAAGCTTTTAAGTTCAAAAACATCCAACTTATTCATGATCAAAACATATTGTTGCACAACAATTTTAGGACACAACCGGTCCTTTAAACCAAACTCAGAGACATAATATAATAACACCATGTAAAAGAAAACAGCAAAACTTATATTGTCTTTGCATGTGCACCACTAAAGGCGCCATTGGTCAACTCAAATGCATGAACCAACATATACTGGGAAAAAGAACAGTTTGAATAATCCTATTCACAAAAGAATGTGAAAAGGACTAACAACAAGTAAAATCAAGCAACAGAAATGAGTACAAATAGTAAAGCATTCAAGTAAAGATATCCCATAAGAAATAAACTGTTAAGCATAATGTATAAACAAGGTAAAAGTGGAATAAAAAATGAAATAAATTGTCAGATACATGTAAGAAAAGATGTCGCCATTTGTTTCATTCTGAATAAAGTACTACTATACGAGTGCTACAAAAAAGTGAGGAAAGCAATTCTTGACAATAGCCACATGCATCAACAAATGTTCCTAATGAAACTGCTAAGTGGACAATGGAAAATGATTTTACAACAAACTGATAGTGTCATATAGATTTTCACATCTCAAATCTCATAGATAACAAGCAAACAAGGCAAACAACTACAACCACAAAATACGAGTTTGCATAGTCCTCTGATATCTAGGTTAAGGGTATGCTCCATAACCCCTAATGCAATGCAACGCTAATGTGAGGAACCAATCAAACCCTACAACAGAAGGAATTCATACAATGGTTACTGCTCAAACCGCATCCACTCAAACTATTATGCTCCAGAACATGATGACAAGAGTAACTACTCACTACCTTTAGTTCATGATAGCTCACAAAAACAACAACAGAGACGACAAACCAGAGACGCAATAAACTAAGAGAATTACCTCAACAAAATTCAATGATTCTGAGTTCTCATCTTCAGACCTCATAGAAAACTCATCATCACTCTCAACATTTCCGGAGTCGCCAGCACAACCCAAATCATCGTCAGCCATGGCTATATATATATATAAAGAATAATTAATCACCAAGTTGCTAGTTGCAGCCAATCAAATAACAAACAAAACAAGTTGCATTTAACATTCTAATATTAGTAACAAACAATCTGCATTTCAGTGATACTTTGGAAATTAAGGATAGGAAATAAACAAGGTAACAGCAAGCTCTCCCTGCCAATTGTGTCTCACAATCCATAATCCACAATAGAACAGAGCAAACAACTACCATGGAGAAGCATGCTCATCTCCAGGACATGCTCATATCCAGGACATGCTCCTCCCACTTGCCATGCACGTCTGAGCAAACTACCATAGATATTTGAACTAGTCTGAAATCATGCACACACCAGATCTACCAAATAGCAACAAAAAAATAGAAAAGCCTAAAATAGAGTATGAATCATGCAGTTCCCCATTTCGCAAAATCCCCCACTCCCAGCGCCACATCCACCGCTGCAACCAGTCCTCGTCCCCTCTTCCGTATCCCCTCCCCATAGCCTAAATCATCAACGAACCGACAGCATCCCAAAACATATATGCAGCGGATCCCCCATTTTGACCAATCATCCATCACAAAGACAAATCCCCCGCCCAATCTTCCAACCATGCATGGATTCGAGCCAGATCTAGAAGAACAACCTCCAAGCAAACAAGCACAAAGCAGAGGGAGAGGGAGCCGTGACCGAACATACAAGACAACGACGATGAGGAAGGACCTCCGGTAGGCCTCCAAATCGACGAGGGAGGACCTCCGGTGGGCCTGGATGAAGAGGAACACGAAGAGGAGCAGGGGAATCGTCGGTCGCCCCCTCTGCCTGGACCCCCCAAACACGAATCCCTTCCTGTCTGGGCGCGATGACCTAGGAATTTGAACAGTGTCATGTCCGGATTGCAATCTAAGGCGGAGCCGGCAACATTTTCGGTAACGGGCGCGCACAACAATCTTGGACCCGAGCGGACCCGACAAAAAGGAATCGAACCCATCACCCCGCGCGGCCGCGCGTCACCAGCGTTCGCGCTCGTGTGCGCCGCGTGTCGCCTGGGCAAACGAACAAAACCCAGGCAACCATCAGATAGGAAAAGTGTAAAAATAATAGTGTGGTACCAATATTGGAGCCGACAGTCATGTAGGCTCTAGATCACCAGTACAAAAACTATTAACAGAGGCGGCAGTTTCTAGACTTTTTTTAGCAACTTTCTGGACCTCTATTATTCATGGAAGTCAGACGACATTGGCTAGAGTAAAAGGAACCCAGTTCCTAAGCCCATTCTTGAGCCCACCGCTGAGCCCACTCCTGATCCATCACTACTGAGCCCGTCGCCGTCTCGCCAAGCCCTCTCCCAATCCGCCACTGATGAGCCTACCAAGGCCCCGTTTGGTTCCAAAAATTTTTGCAAAAGAATAGTAGATTCCCCGTCACATCAAATCTTTAGACGCATGTATGAAGCATTAAATATAGATAAAAAATAAAACTAATTACACAGTTTAGACGAAATGGACGAGACGAATCTTTTAAGCCTAATTAGACCATGATTGGACACTAATTACCAAATAACAACGAAAGTGCTACAGTTGCATTTTGCCAAAAATTTTGCCAACTAAACAAGGCCCAAATGCTGAGATTGTCACTGCTCCCAAAACCGTCGTCGCCGAGCCTGCCGCTCTCCCAAGCCCATTGCCTTGCCTACCGCCATCGACTCGCTTGCCCCTGTGATTAAGGAGAGAGAAAATAAGGGGCACGTATGGCAAAGCTAAGTGCGAACTTGAAGGGGGATCATCACTGGTGTTGAAAGGTCCTCGTGGTGTCGAGAGATAGAAGCAGAAGGAGCCTATGTAGATGACGCACAGAAGGATAACCGTTGATGGATGTCGCCAGAGACCACGACACAGCTAGATGCCTAGATCCGCCAGTGGCCAATGGATTATTCCACACTCTTCTTGATGGATCTCATCGTGGCTACCGGAACGGAAGGTCCGGAACCCATGCCCTTATCGGCGGACCTGCTTGTCGTGGCCGATCTGCATCCTGACTCCTCAATGGATCACACGGGTCCTCATCAATGGCCATCGTAGCAGGCGAAGGGGAAGTGGCTCTCCATATGCGGAGTGGAGGAGGAGGGGCGTTGGTGATTCGTGTGAAGGCATAGTAAGCGAGGTGGGGAGGGTGGGCATGGAGCCAGTGGTGGTTCGGGACGAGTGGGCAGGCGGATCAAGAAGAGGAAGGAGCAGGCCCTTCACTGATTTTGTTCCGAGTGCTATTATGGGCCTGTTTAAATCATTTTTGGTTAAAAACCAGTTTTTGCCTCTAATTTCTAAAATCTGGATTCTGACAAAAACAAAAACTGGTGAGGTGTTTAAATCCCTCAGTTTTTTAAGAATCTGACTTAACAAAAAAAACTGGTGGGGTGTTTGGATCCTTCAGTTTTTTAAGAATTTGACTTTATTTATTGCTATTTGCTATGACAACAGCCAGGTATCAACAGCTTCATGATTTTTAAAAAATCTGGCAAAACTAGCACAAGAAATTGGCAAAACTGACATGTTTGGATTCCACTCAGTTTCTAAAAGTTAGATTCTTAAAAACTGGAGGGATCCTAACAGGCCCATACCGTGGTGAAAACTGAAAAGTGCACTCTAAAATTTCAGATTCAGATGAAGATCCAAAGACATATAAAAAAATTCATTAGTTTTTCTCGATCGAAACTAAATAGGTGGAAGCAATTCGAGAAGAATAAAATTCAATGATGAAGAGAAAATTTTGGGTACTTGTTTCTTTACCAAACTAAGAGAATACCCCACACATTGCTGCGGGGATTCCAGATAATTTAAAAAAAATTAGACTATTTATATTTATAGTTATATGAATGAAACTATCTTAAATTAATTTTGGTGAATGGTTTGACATATCGATGTGGACAGATAAATGCATGTTAGTGGATGAAGGGATAACTACTATAATTACATGTGCTAGTTGGCTATAACTGTAAGTTCTAGTGGATTGTTGATGTGGATAGCTTGCATGTTGAGAGAAATCTATCGTGGGGTTTAGCTTTATAAGAATATAGGATACATGCAAGGCTATATGATGCAAATGGATTTTTAAATAGAAATTTAATGCAGCGGGGCATGTGTAAAAACATAAGGCTAGGCTTGGTGGTACATGCTTTGGACAAAGGGAATATGTTGTGGAAACTTTTCTCTTATTGCAAAGTTTACTTCATTCTATTCGTATTATTAGTGCTTTATTAGTGGCCTATTATGAACTTTAACAACCAAATGGATGTCAAAATTGTTTTTGTTAATGGACATATGGAGGATGGAATATATATGTTATAGACAGAAAGTTTTGGAGAAAAAAGAAAATATGCTTTGCAAGTTAAATAGATCAATTTATGATCAAGAACAGGTGTGTAGCCTAGTGGTAGCGGCTCCAGGTGCGAGCCCTAATGGATCGGACCTGGGTGTCTCACTAGGGGATTTGTCCCCAGAAATAATCATACAGGTATTGAACATACCTGTGAAGCCACAAGCTAACATGCCCGCTGCTTGCGAACAAAATCCCATGGGATTTCATCGATCTCCGGAAGGATGTGTGGTGTGTGTATAGTTTGTAGGTCTAGCATGTGCACTGTGTGTGTTGTGTGTGTGATGGTGTGAGTGTGTGTGATGGTGTGAGTGTGTGTTTGTGCATATTTTTAGATACTATAGTTGTACCTTAGGAGTCCAGTCTAAAAAAAGATTAATTTATGATCTTCAACAAGCTTCAGACCAACGATATATTTGTTTTTGTAATACTTTGATGTCCTATAGTTTTTCGATGATGCAAGGTGATCATTACATATATATACTCTCTCTGTTCTAAATTGTAAGATGTTTTATCTTTTCTAGATACATTGTTTTTACTATGTATCTAGACATAATATACTCTCTCCATTCCAAAACATCTTATATTTGCAATGGAGTACTAAAGTTATTGGTGGTAAGTTGTATTACAATATTTATATGCTTATTATATTATTATGTTTTCTAATGATAAATTAACATTGACATAAGTAAAAACTTGGTTATTTAGTGCCTAGAGTTCAAATATCTCAGATCCACTCCACACTCTTAGTAAAGCGCACACTTTCACTAACCTATTTACGCTTTTCATCCTTGCTTTACATAAAAGGGCCAACCTCGAGTTAATGACATGGACTAAAAGCATTATATGTGCTATACCCACCCTCAATGACCAAGGTGGGACTAAACCTACACAATCTCATCTCAACATACACATGATCCACCATGGGCCTAAGTCAAATTGGCCTAGGTTGCAACCACTTCAAAGGGCCCGATGTCATCGTCTGCCCAACACACCCACAACTAAGTAAATGATGACAAAAAATGCTCCCTCTTGAAACACACGTGCATGCATCCAATACCGGCACATGTGCTATGTCACAAGCTACATTGGGCCAACACGTACCATGCACCATATGTCCACGGAGGTCAAGTCTGATGCCATTAGTAATGTCCAGAGTCCAAATAGTTCATGTCCACTCTATACATTGATCGAACCACAGTCCTACCAACCCAATTATGCTTTCGTCCTCCCCTCACGTAAAAGGGCTAACACGGTGTTGATGACAAGGACCCTAGAAGCCTTATATGTTGGTCCAACCAACTCTCAAGACCCAAGGTGAGACTCACATCACACATTAGCTGTCATGGGTCTGTTCAAACTTGTCCATGATGTCAATGTTATCTTCTAAAATTTTATATGAAAGATAAGAGGTATGTAGAAGTAAAAATACATATAGATCAAAATAAAAAACTTCTTATTTGTCTTAAAAGACATTCCTTTGAAAATTTTGAAGTGATTTTCTATGAAAAAAACAAACCTGTTAATGTATCTTTAGTGAAGAAACTAAACTCAATTAGGAATTATGCCCTAGCACTTTTGAGGCAAAATAAAGAAAGAATGAAACTCTTTTATTCAGGTTTGGGTTGTCTTATGTATACTATGTTGTTCACATGACCTTAGAAAAGCCATTGTAATTCTTAGAGATGTTAAAAGGAACCTGAGAAAGAGCACTAGAAACGAATAAAACATGTATTGTATCGTCAAAACGGCTCCAGCTCTACCGATGGAGGCGTTCGTGGAACTGAAGCAAAAAAATAGCTTCACTAGTGAAGTGAAGCCCTACCAAATGGGGCCTGAATAATTTCGACTAAAACAATCTTAGTATGCTCCCCATAACAGTTTTTCCTCTTCTTTTTTCAGAGAGATACTCCCCTCCATCCCGTAAATGAAGACACTATATAGGATTTCTATTTTCTAGCTAGGACACATAAGTATGAAACAAGATGACCTGTATACCCCTCTTGAGTGATGCACATTGCTGATATAATGCTAAATAGTGCTAGAATGTCTTTTTTTTGTATAAAGACAAATTTTGAATTCTATGATGTCTTTGCTTTATGGGACTGAAGGGCCACCTTCCTACCTTGCTTCTTTTGGAAAACAATCCCGCCCATATCCTACATTGCGTAGCCCACAGTTTTTTTTTTTTGAAGCAGCGTAGCCCACAGTTCATTCTACTACTCTATCCACTCTCCCTCTCTAGTTTTATACAGTAGTAATTTATTTATATTATTGGCCCTGTTCATTCGGCTTATAATCCGTCTTTTTCAGCTTGTTTTTTCAGCTGAAACAGTATTTTTCTCTCACACCAAATCAGCCAACAGTGTTTTTCAGCCGGCTTATCAGCACAGCCGAACGGCTCCAATTGAATGAACTCAGCGAGACCGCACGTCTACTTACGTAGGTTCTGTGTGTGCAGCATACGAGCACGAGTAAAAATACATGCAGTGTATTTGCTGATCCTAATAATAAACCTATAGGCGCGCGGCCTCTATAAATAGTTGTGTGCGTCCTGCAAGCCACATGCAGAGGGAGTTGGCTAGCTATACACTTGCTCGATCACTGCCACGCTCGACGCTCGTCCTCAACAAGGGGATGGAGGACGGCAAGGACACGGACACCGTACCGGCGGTGGCAGTGGCACCGAGTACCGCGGCGTCCGTAAGCGGCCGTGGGGCAAGTCACTATAGCACACAGTGCCTTTGCCTAGCGTCTGGGTCTTTGCCGAGCGTTATTTATCGGGCGCTCGGTAAAAGCCACCTTTGCCTAGCGCTGGGTTCTCGGCAAAGAATGCGCTCGGCAATGACTCCTTTGCCTAGCGCCAGGTCCTCGGCAAAGAGAAACACTCGGCAAAGAACGTCTTTGCCAAGCGCCAGGCGCTTGGCAAAGGATAGCGCTCGGCAAAAAGCCACCGCGGAATATACCGTCGTTCTTTGCCGAGCGCCCTCCGTTAGGCGCTCGGCAAATGTGGCTCTTTGCCGAGCGCCCTGCGTTAGGCGCTAGGCAAAGGTGTCTCTTTGCAGAGTGCCAACCTTGGCGCTCGGCAAAGGCACCTCTTTGCCGAGCGCTGGCATTTGGCGCTCGGCAAAGAATTTTCTTTTTTTTGTTTTTTTGTTTCAAACTTTTTTGTCATGCATTACACATTATTTAAAAGTATATGTTAAGTTTTGGTACTTTTTTAAATCTTTTTACTATTTATCGTTAGTTTATTTGATTTAAATGAATTTCTCTGATAAACGCGTGTTTGAACTGTAGGTGTATCGAATCTCCAAATTGGACGGTTCGAAAATTGATATTCACATTACTTAGCGTATGTTAAGGCCGTATCCTGGAGCACGCATGAAATATCGAACATCTAGCGCACGGAACACGGCGACCAAGTTGCGCGTGAAGTGCTATTAAATTTTAAAAAAAGCAAACAAAGTTCGAAAATCACGAAACTTAGCGAAACGTCTTTGGAGCACATGTGGAGGCTATGGTCAAAATTTGGTAAAGTTTCATGCACATTGTCACGTAAGTTAGTTAGAAACCTAGACATCTCACATGTGATCACAAGTTATCACATGTGGAGATGTCTAGGTTTTAGCCACCCGATGTCGCCACTTGTTCGAAACTTTCTCAAATTTTTACCACAGCCTCCGCATGCGATGACAAGACACGTCGTCAAGTTTCGTCATTTTCGGACTCCGTTTCGATTTTATAAAATTTAAAAACAGTTTTCACGCGCGTGCCTCGGCGTGTTCCGACACCAACACGGTCGAAATTTCACGCGAGGCCCCGCACACGGCCTCAACATGCTCCAAACATCATGAATATCATTTTCTGAATCGCCGGATTCCATTATTTCATGTACCTGCAGTTCAAATCTGGAGCTGCCGGAAAAAATCAAAGAAACAGCAAAAATCAATGGAATATAGCAAAATAAATCAAAATGACCCCAAACTTTGAATATATCATGTACTTACTGTAGCAAGGCAACACAAAAAAACTGGGATCGAAAATCAAAAAAAAAATTAATTCTTTGCCGACTGCCATCAGTGGCAGTTGGCAAAAAGCCTTTGCCGACTGCCAGGGAGGATGGCAGTCGACAAAGAATTTCTGAGAAAAAAAATCAAAAATAACCTTTGCCGACTGCCAGGGAGCAGAGCAGTCGGCAAAGTATTTTAAAAAAAATTAAAAAAATAATTTTTTGAAAAAAAAAATAATAGACCTTTGCCGACTGCGTCACACGCTGGCAGTCGGCAAAGGGAAAAAATAAAAAAAAAGAAAAACGTCGCCTTATCCGCTCGGCCCGCCCTCCCCTCCCCAAAATCCCGCCTGCCTGCCTCAAATAACCCGCTCGCCCGCCGCCGCTGTTGACGGTCCTTAAGTATCAATTATAACTATCAAATAAATAGAGAAAAGGATACAAATGAAACCAACACCTAGACTTAGGGTTTTATCTGACAGAATTCCATGAGTTTTGCTGTTTATCTATTTCTGCAGGGGGTTATCAGGAAATACGGAAGAAAGGCCCACATGTCGGATTAATGACGGGATATTAACCGAACACGTAATTATCTTACATCTAGAAGAGTCCAGAAGCCACGAGAACGAACGGGAGGCGTAACAGAGCCGGGGACAGGGCGCCCGCCCTAGTCCCTAGGGCGCCCGCCCTGCTGGCTCAGCCAATCAGGCTCCGCCTCGAGGATTATGCTCCACCGACCTAGAGGATCAAGGAAAACCGCACGATCAATGTCGGTTTGATCCAACGGCCCAGATTCATCCGAAAGGGCTATATAAGCAAGGCCCCTGACCCTGGAGGAGAGGCCCTCGTCTCATACTTCAAACCCTAATTGAGGAGGAGAGCCTCTGATCAAGCCCTAGAGCCACCACATCAACTAGATCTTTAGTTAGCATAGCTACATAGGATTAGAACTAGAAGGAGTCAATCTTTGATTGGTTCTCGGATCTGTCAAGAGGATTCTTGGTAATTCCTCTATTGTTCTTCAATTGTTCATCATTGTTCTTCAATATTATGAATATGACTTTGTTCTATTTCAATATATTGATTATGACTTTGCTCTACTTGATTATATTTGCAATTATATTGTTCTTAGTTTATCATAGTTATATGCTTGGCTTAGTTAGATTGGAATTATATACATGATTAGGATCGTATAACGTTTATCTATGTGTACAGTGGGTGAATGATAATTATTGTGTAGACGTGGTGTCTATACCGTATTTATCTGCGATTGCACCCTATATGCCGGATTGTGGGGTAGTTCGCGATAGTGACAGCTTCGTTGATTCTTATATAGTCCCCCTCTCGTATATAGGGCAGGCAGAGCAACACTATTACAGGGGAGTGATTGCTATGTTCTTCATCTTCCTTGCTAATATTCACTATGCATGGATATAGTCTTTTCTCACCATGATTGCAAAGTATAATTGCACTAACTATGATATGCTAGACTTTATAGTTAATAATAACTTAGGGAATATCTTTGTAGTTCATCCTAATTCCATGCTAATGACTTGCTAGAATATCTGTTGAGGTGCTTATCATTATTATATGTGGCTAGCTGATCAGATTAATTATCTTTGTCACCATTATCACTTTACCTTTACTTAATGTGACATTTATACCTGTATAAAGAGATTGATAAATACTCTCGGTTATACATGCAATGATGTGTACTTAGTTCCATATTCTCATTCCATTATCAACCATGATACTTAGAAATCCCTTCCCAGTGGTAAAAATATAAATAACGATACCTGGAATACATCCCGGTTAAAATGCTACATCGGTATTAATCTGTGCGCTTGCAGATCCCTTTTATTATTTATCTTGATGAGCAAATGCATATTTCAATACCGCGTCTCTCATGTCATGCTGGGGATGACAACTTGGCTTAAGTGGCATGAGGGATAGGTTTGGCATTTTTGGCGCCGTTATCAGAATTAGAAAACTAAGTCTACTTTTGGTAGTGACGTTAAGAATGCCCAACAGCCGCCACCCAGGCCGCCCCCGTCGTCGACGCCATCGCCCGGCCGGCCGCCGGCGCATCCCCCCCGCGCCCTCCCCCTCCCCCGCGCCCCTCCCCTCCTCTCTCCCGCGCCGGCGGATCCCCTCCTCCTCCTCCCCCGGCCGCGCGCCCTCTCCCCGGCGGCCGCGCGCCCTCCCCCGCGCGGCGCGGCCCTCCCGGCGGCGCCCCCCCCCCCCCCCCCCGCGCTGGTCCCTCCCCGGCGGCGCAGCCATCCCCGGCGGCGCCCCCCCTCCCCCGCGCTCCCCCCCGCGCTGGGCCACCCCCGCGGCGCGTCCCCCCCCCCCGCGCTGGGCCCCTCCCGGCGCCGGCCGCCCCGCCCAGGCCCCTCACCGGCGCTGCCCCACCCCGATCCGGCCCCGGCCAGGCGCGCCGCCGCGTGTAGCTCCGGCGTCGGCCCCGCAGCGGCCGCGGCCTCGCCCCGACCCGCCCCGGAGCCGTCACTGCCCCGCCCCGATCCGACGTGCCCCGCTCCGTCCGCCGTCCGCCGTCCGCACGCTGTCCGCCGTCCGCGCGCCGTTCACCGTCCGCCGGCCCTGCGTCGCCGTCCTCGCCGCGCCGTCCTCGCCTCGCCGTCCTCGCCTCGCCGCGCCGTCCCCGCCTCGCCGTCCTCGCGCGCGCCTCTGCTCCACGCGCCGGTGACGCTGTCCGTGACGATGAGGTAGTAGTACTACTAGTAGTAGTAGTTTACTTTGTTAATACCTGCTTATATTCTTCTACATGGATTGAAAATACATTTGTGGTTGTCGGCCATCGTGCCTGACATGTATATGTGTTTGTCGGCCGATGGATGTGCGGAGGCCATCATACCGACGTGTTAGATGACTTCGCGCAAGCACAGATCCCCGATGGATGTGCGGAGGAGGCGGAGGCATCCGCAAAGGCGTTCTACGACATGATGGCTTTGGCACAGAAACCCCTTCATGATCGCACGACGGTTTGTCAGCTCGATGCCGTTGGACGCGTGATGGCGTTTAAGGCCGAGATCAACATGAGTCAGCAACACTTCAGTGGCATGCTGGCCTTGATTGCTAGCCTGCTTCCGGAGGGCCACGTGTTGCCAAAGAGCCTGTACGAGTGCCAGAAACTCCTTGATGGACTCAAGATGCCGAACGAGCAGATACATTGTTGTCCGAACGGGTGTGTCCTCTTCAGGAAAGATCTTGAGCAGGAGAAGTATTGTCCGAAGTGCAAAGCCTCCCGGTACCTGAAGGTAGACTCTGGTGGAGGCCACAAGGAGCAGCTTACCGTCCCAATGAAAATCCTACGGTACCTCCCTTTCTTGCCGAGGATCCAACGGCTATACATGAGCGAGGAGCATGCTAAGCAGATGACATGGCACAAACTGGGGAAACGATACAATCTCGACAAGATGGTGCATCCGTCCGATGGTGAAGCATGACAACACTTTGATCGCATCCATCATGAGAAAGCATCAGAGGCTTGTAATGTACGCGTGGCGCTAGCAACAGATGGGTTCAATCCTTATGGTATGATGGCTGCCCCGTACACGTGTTGGCTCGTGTTCGTCATCCCACTGAACCTCCCCCCTGGCATCTCCTTTCAACGTTTGAATGTATTCTTGTCGTTGATTATTCCTAGACACCCGGGGAAGAAGATGGGTGTCTTCATGGAGCCTCTGATTGATGAACTCGTCAGTGCTTGGGAGGATGGGGTGTGGACATACGATCGAGCTACAAAGACTGTCTTCAAAATGCACGTTTGGTACCAGTACTCCATGCATGACTTCATAGCTTATGGGATATTTAGCGGTTGGTGTGTCCACGGGAAGTTCCCATGTCCATTATGCAAGGCTCATCTGAGGTTCATCTGGCTCAAGAACGGTGGCAAGTATTCGTCGTTCGACAAACATCGTCAATTCCTGCCCCTCGACAACGCATTTAGGCGAGACACCGTGGGCTTTACGAAAGGTGTCGAAGTCACTGAACCTCCACCACAGATGATGACTCCTGCCGAGGTCCATGCTCAGATTGATGCTCTCGTGGAGAATGAACAAGGTGATGGGTTCATGGGATATAGCGAGGAACACATGTGGACTCATAAGTCTGGCTTGACGAGGCTCCCTTATTTTGATGACCTCCTCATGCCACATTACATTGATGTCATGCACACCAAAAAGAATGTCGCAGAGGCACTTTGGGCAATGCTCATGAACACTGAAAAGTCAAAAGATAACCCTAAGGCTCGAGTGGACCTCGCAGAGTTGTGTCATAGACCACATCAAGAGATACGGGCTCCTAGTGGTGGTAGGACATGGAAAAGACCTAAGGCGGATTTTGTCCTGGATCCCAGACAAAGGAGGGAAGTACTCGAATGGATGAAGACGTTGATGTTCCCCGATGGGTACGCAGCAAATCTGAGGAGGGGAATGAACTTAAGTACTCTCCGAGTGAACGGGGTGAAGAGTCATGACTACCACATTTGGATTGAGCGTCTTCTCCCGACGATGGTCCGAGGCTTCGTCCCTGAGCCCATATGGACAGTGCTGGACCTGGAGGGTTGTGTCGGAAGAGGATTCACGCCATGTGAATGGCGTCCTAGGGGCCTTGGTCAGGCACTACTTCCCTGGCATTGTAACACATGCCGGGAAGGACGAGCCTGCCTACACGTGGGCCCACTATGAGTCCGCCCACCACGCCACCGCAGGCAACGTGGCAGCGCACATCCTTCAGGAGTTCTGGGTAAGTCTTCCTCGCACTACATGCCTCAATGCAACACATTCATTGGATTCTACTTGAAATAACTAATGCATACATCGTGTCTTCATATGCAGACGTACTTCAAGCTCGACGAGAGCTACGAGGGCAATGCGGACGCCGTGGCTAGGAAAGCTTGCAGGAAGCGCGTTATGGACATGTACCACGAGGCAAGAGTCCAGGCCATCAGAGATTACTATAGGAAGCAATTTGGAGAGAGCGTCAACAAGAAACAAATCCGAGATCGGAGGCTCTCTCTCACCAAAGAGCAGTTCATGCAGGTAACTGGACAACTTTAAATTAAGTTCCTTTCAACATTAGGTGCTATGAACTTGACTGCCTAACGTGTCGATTACTTCATGACGTGTAGGTCATTCCTTGGTGGTGCGAAAAGTCCCCTGAGGCGTGGGGGCAAATCGTGGATCGTTGGCTGAGCGAGGCGTGGGGGCAAATCAGTGTGGTCTTTGCCGAGCGCCAGGCTAAAAGCGCTAGTCAAAGAATATTTAAAAAAAATCAGTTTGCTCATTGCCGAGCGCCAGGCTGGAGGCGCTAGGCAAAGAATTTTTTTTAAAAAAAATTGTTTCTCTTTGCCGAGCGCCAGGCGGGAGGCGCTAGGCAAAGAATTTTTTTAAAAAAAAATCGGTGTGGTCTTTGCCGAGCGCCAGGCTGAAAGCGCTAGGCAAAGAATTTTTTTTAAAAAAATTGTTTTTCTTTGCCGAGCGCCAGGCGGGAGGCGCTAGGCAAAGAATTTTTAAAAAAATCAGTGTGCTCTTTGCCGAGCGCCAGGCTAGAAGCGCTAGGCAAAGAAATTTTTTTAAAAAATCAGTTTGCTCTTTGCCGAGCGCCAGGCTGGAGGCGCTAGGCAAAGAATTTTTTTAAAAAAAATCAGTTTGCTCTTTGCCGAGCGTCTTATTGGAGGCGCTCGGCAAAGAAAACGTCACGCCGTGACTACCGCCGTGACCGTCGCTTTTTTTTACCGAGTGCCGCCTAAGCGCTCGGCAAAGGCTTTGCCGAGCGTCCGATAAAAAACGCTCGGCAAAGGAGGCTTTGCCGAGCATTTCTTTGTCGGGAGCCCTTTGCGCTCGGCAAAGCATTTGCCGAGCGCAATTCGGCCTTTGCCGAGCGTCTCAGGCGCTAGGCAAAGCCGCAGTCTGCAGTAGTGAGTTCGCTGCCGAGATCCGTGACCCAGAGCGTGGCGGCGCCCGGGTTTGGCTCGGCACATTCGACACGGCCGAGGAGGCCGCGCGCGTACGACCACGTGGCGTATGTGCAGCGCGGCGCCACCGCTGTGCTCAACTGCCCCGGCGAGGCCGGCAGGGTCGCCGGTAGTTCTTCTGTTGCCCCCTCTGCCTCGTCCAGGGGGATGGACCGCTGGAACGGTGAAAGGATCGAGCTCGAGTGCCTCGACGATCTTCTCGATAAAGACAAGTATGGCGGTAAATGAGCCTGTTCATCCGGTTTATAATCCGTCTTTTTCAGTTTGTTTTTTTAGCCGAAACAATATTTTTCTCTCACGATAAATCAGCCAACAGTGTTTTTCAACCGGCTTATCAGCGCAGCCGAACGGGGCCAACGAGAGGTTTGCGTCGTTCATGCCTCATTAGTAGTAGTGCCCGCATATCCATGCATGCAGCAGCCATACGAGGGCACGAGGAGATGACGTAACCAAGCACGCATTTACGGAGTACACCCTCTCCCTCTGTAATAATATACATGCACCACACGAGTAACATGTGAGTCGCTCCCCTATCTCAGATACTGAAATATGAATGTCCCCACCAATTTTTCCCGTCACATGTATGTGAAAAGACATATATATCTAATATCCAAAGGTATCTATTTCTTGTTTCCTCCATCAAAGATTCATCCCCATCTAAGCCAAACACTATATCTATGATCCATCTCATCAGGTTGATCGCTTACATTAGAGACAAAATAAAAAAAGGGGAAATCATAAATGGACATGACTTCATGAATGCCTAGATATTTGAACAAAAAACTAAGCCAAACAAAAACATAGTCAATTCAAAGGCACTAAGGCCAGTCTCAATGGGCATTTCATGGGGTTTCATACACATTAAATAGGGTGACACATCAGTAAAAATAGAATCTTTGCATGATTTGAGGAGGAGAGAGAAAGCAAACATTTCATAGGGGTGAAACGAGTCAGCACCGTTTCCCACACATCGGTAATCGCATGAAACCCGCACTGAGGCTTATCGTTTCATCCCCTCCGATCCTGTGCGGCTTCCGCTTCCGTACTTTCCTACCATCTCCACTCATCCCGCCTCCTCTTCCCTTCCGCGTCCCTCAGGCTTCGGCAATGGTGTCAAAGTCCGCCGTCCCCATATCCCCATGACCGGTGAAGATGGATCCACTTGATCTGCCAGAGCATGGCGAGCAGAATATTCTGCGGTGGAGGAACTTCGTTGTGGCGCGGCTCCAGCGGTGAAAAAGGGCTTGGTGGCAAACATCGAGTTCGACAGGTGACTCAAGAAGGTGAGTTCCACCGTACTTTGATTGAGTCGTAGTAGACTAGTAGTACGGTAATAAATATCTACATTTTATCTACCTTTTGCCTGAGATGTGAAAGAATGTGTGGAAATAGCTCTGTGAATTTGAGTGTGACAACGTGAAACACAACTATCTGCAGCTTGAATAGTTCAATATGTAGTACTTGATTTGAAAACAAATGGAAATGGCCAGCAGCGGAGGCAGGATTGACGACAGGGGGCTGCTTCCTCTTCTTCTTCATCCCGCCCCTCCTTTCCTTCTTCCTCCTCAAATTTGTAGGGGGCTTAGGGGGGGCTCTGTGGGAATCGTGGCGGTAGGGGGCCCCCCTGCCCCACCGCTGGCTCCGCTGCTGGAAATGGCTACACAATTCATAGGGTGCACATGATCCAAACAATTTGCAGCAATTAAACGCTTTGCTTAGCTTTGGAAATAGTAAAATGAAACGATGCATTGTTGAGGTTGTTTCATTCACCATTTCATTTCATTGTAGATGACGTGGCAATTTTGGAAACCGTGCAATGACACTAGCCATTGAGACTGGCCTAATAGGTAGAACCATTGACTTCAAATGTTTCATACAGCATAAGCATTTTAGCTATACAATGTAATATATACTCCCTTCGATTCTGCAATGCTTGTCTATAGTGCATCATGCACACTAACCAAGGGGGTACTATTTCTAAGGAAAAAAACCTATACCCCTAATAAATAATGTGATACAACTATTTCTCTAATTTCAAGGCATTTAAAAGGGCGTAAAAAGTGGAATTGTAGCAAAATTAAAACTACGCTCCTGGTATCCTCAATAGACAAACATGGTAAAAGTTATGTATTTTCTCAAGGACATGGAGTTTCCTTTCTACCTTATGATATTATTTTTTTATTATTTGTGGATATTATTGACGGTGACAAGTTCGCATTAATCACCAGGTTAGAGGAAACAAAAAGAAAAATGAATGACAGGATAAAGAAAATTAAGAGCAAATATGGGCTGCTTCCTCCATCGCTAGGGCCGGTACGTAACTTGGTCTGAAATCGCACAGCCCAGCACGAGCAGCAATTGAGTTGGCTGACCAAAAACAGCAACGGGATCTTTACTGTAGAGAACCGGATCCCAACAGCCAACAGTACGGCCAGGGAAAGCAGTTAAATCGTTTTCGCTCCTGTGTTTCCGGATGAGTCGTCCCATTTCAGTTTCAGTCTCCAGTAAAATGAAAACGGTCAAGATAAATGTCAGAACATATAATGTCAGAGCACGTACGTAGCTAGCACGACCGTCTTTGGCCATGTCATGGAACAAATTTGCTTTCTCATGTCATGAACAAATTTGTCCTGCTAAAATGCTAGATCAGAAAACCGTGCAAAAAACGTGGGCTTATATTGTTAGGTCCTCGCTGTGACCCAATGCGCACATTTGACCTTCACAACACAACCTTTCTGCTTTCCGTTCAGTTTCGGAGGAAAAATAGATCAATGTTGCAGCAACTACAGTACAGATGCATAGACACGTACAAAAGCTAGCGTGATATCTACGTCCTCTCCGATCCGTTCGATTCATTATTTGCATGCAAAGTTGTGCTTCTCATTATTGGCATGCAAAGTTGTTAATTCAAAGTCACATGGATAATGTGAGCAGTTTATATATACTCCATGTAATCAAGTCAACCACATGTACATAGTATATTGTCTCAGATACATGCATGGCACGAACCGCATTGCTTGCACGCATAATAATGTGGAGTCGACCTCTACGTGCCATCATGCAGTCAGCTAGACAAATTGTAGGAGTAATTATTATTATATATGCCGGAGATATTTAGGCCATATAGTAGTACAAATTGAAACGTTTGTAGTGACGGATATAGCGTTGAATAAAAAACCTATATATAGCTCCAATCAATCACACTCCATCATCGAGTTAATTGAAAACAATCCAAACATTATCAGTCCCAATATTCCCATTGTAATAATGACTCGGATGCTGCTGCCAATTATTAGGAGCAGCGGTCACCCTGTCAATTACTAATTATAAAATTCCCATCTAGGAGTATCTGTGTTTAAATAATATGAGATGACACTCAGCCCAGGTCCGTCTCCTTCAACCTCGTCACCAAACACAACAGGCTACATACACGGCCATAATTGGCCCATATTTTAGTCCAGTTGGGCCGGTTCCGGTCTTCAACAACGGCTGGAGGCCGGGACGCCCAACGCAGACATAAACCCCGTTCCGACCTGCCGTACGTACCGCCCGCGTGGCGTGTAGAATGTAGTGGACAGGGTCGATGTCACCCTCCGTGCTAGCCAAAACCGTATAGTATCAACCAAGATAATGGGGCTCGCATTATATACGTTACGCGGCTACGACCAAGGATAAGAGGGGTTTACACGCATTACACAGTTGCGGACGAAATTAGAGGCTGATCGATTTCATACATGTGCTGGGTATTTTCTCTCGATATATTCCTACGTTGTGGATATTCTCTCTCTCGATATATTCCTACGTTGTGGGTTGTCTAATGTAGCCAACTTCCTAGCCAAGACCTTTGTAATTTGAGTCAAACATGAAGATACCACACGTATCACCAAAGTGGCACATGTTCAATCATTATACCTACAATAATGTGGAAACAACCTCTGAGTACACACGTACTTCCACAAGACTTAGCTGGCTATAAGATATACTTAGCCCAACTGTCAAGGATATGCAAGCCTATCTAGTATGCTAGTTTATTGTGTAGAAAAGTTAACTATCTCTTGATCATCCATAGACTTTCAAGTTTTAATATATTCCTACGTTGTGGATATTCTCTCTCAATATATTCCTACATTGTGGATTGTCTAATGTAGCCAACTTCCTAGCCATGACCTTTGTAATTTGAGTCAAGCATGAAGATACCACACGTATCACCAAAATGGCACATGTTCAATCATTATACCTACAATAATGTGGAAACAACCTCTGAGTACACACGTACTTCCACAAGACTTAGCTGGCTATAAGATATACTTAGCCCAACTGTCAAGGATATGCAAGCCTATCTAGTATGCTAGTTTAATGTGTAGAAAAGTTAACTATCTCTTGATCATCCATAGACTTTCAAGTTTTAGCCTATAATTAGAACTATAGATAAACCAGCATACTATGGATCAAGAGATAGTTAACTTTTCTACACATGTCCTATGCTAGTATGCTGGTTTAGCCTATCTAGTATGCTGGTTTAACTATATAAGCCGTGTCCTATGCTAGTTTCACACATGTTGATGTATAGATAAACAATCAATTCGTCATTTTTTTTTGTCTTGCCATGGTGAAGAATCTATAATGATGTAGAGCTATATTGCAATTGCCTCACTGTGGATACTTGGATATTCCATATAATGAAATGTAGCTCAATTTTAAGGTCGTGACCATACTAAGATTGAGATGAGGGTCGATGAGTGATAAATTGTGTGTTGGGGTTTTATTTATTTGGAGGGACATCTAAATCGTTCAAATAAGCTAAAACTCTTTATGAAATTTGAACCATTTTTATTTAAGTTGTGTAAAGTTTATTTAGGATGGGTGGGTGGAAGGTGGAATGGGGTTTGTAGGTGGAAGAAGGATTGAAATCCAACTTCAGTTTTGTCTAAAGAGTGACAATAAAACTTATGCATGGTTACTGAATTGATGTGATACCGTGGGAATCTGAAGGGAGTGACAAAAAACTGAATTCAACACGCTTATGCACGAACTCATGATGCATATATAGGAGGAAGATACACGAAAGAAAATTAGATGGCGCCCATATGCTTATTAAAATTTATGTTATGACCGGTCGTATTTCCATGATTATGTGGCTCATTGAGACTTTGTATATTCTCTAAAATTTAATACATACAGGTCTCAATTTATAGTCTCAGTCAAGGTCCCAAAACGCAAAAAGGTTTTAAAGCTATTCTAAATTAAATTTGTATAACTTTTTGTACATGTGGATGTGGATGTACTTTTTCTATAAACAAATTGAGTCAAATTTAGAGAGAGAGAGAGAAACGGAACATAACAGGAGGAAGCTGGAGCTGCCAGTGTGGATGTTTACGTGCACGGATCGTTGTTAGGCTTAGGCCTAACCGCCTTGCATTTAGGCCTCGCCGCCTCAGCCGTCCTCTGTCCGTCTGTCTCTGGACTGTGGGTCAGGGCTCCTGTTGGCTGTTGTTGCTGACCCAATAGCCTACTACGGAGTAGTAGGAGACTATACTCCGTAGGAGTGTAGGAGTACTCCGTACTTGAAGACAGCCAGGCACGGCTTGATTGATTTTAAAGACGGGCGGGCGACCATACCGCGTGCGACGGGTAGGGGTGGCCAGTGCCGTGTAGGTGTACAGCAACAAGTGCAACGGCGTACGAGTATGAAAAACAGAGCACGGATGTTAAATGTCACCAGCAACTACGCGCTACTCCTGTGTACTCCAGCAGTACTAAAGGGCCTTGATGTTGTTGGCCTGTCTGGACTCTGGAGCGGGCAGCGGACCCAGACCAAAACCCAGACACAGGCCTTCGTTAAATTCTAAATTTTTAGGGTCAATGTGTTAAAGTTTAACTTCGGTCGCATCAATATTCCCTCAAATGCATGGAGTACTAAATGTAGATTAATTGCATGTATGTCGGCATAGATTAGAAGTAATTTACGAGACGAATCTATTAAACCTAAGTAGTCCAAAATTGGAAACTTTTTGTCAAATAAGACGAAAGTGCTACAATGTTAGTTAAACTTTAACTCCTCAAACCAAACACCCCCTTTACTCTCTCTTTATCACATCGAATGTTTAGATATATACATGAAACATTAAATATAGATAAAAAAATAATTAATTATACAGTTTAGTTGTAAATCACGAGACGAATCTTTTAAATCTACACTAACTGAAAAAACTTACGATCTAAACAAGCCCAGACGCGTTGTGCTGTGGCCGGTCAACACCGAGGGCGGAGACCGGAGACCTGACACAGCAGGCTGACACGTCGTACGGTTCCTCGCCTGCTCAGACAGAGGCAGAGCCGTTACTATCGTCCCTGCCGACGACCGACGACCCAACGACTTTCGCTACTATAGGCCAGGCCCTGCCAAATTGGCTCTTCAATTAGTTCCTCATTAGGCTATCCGTACTCATGGACTTCTATATTCATCCTCTATACATCTTAGTCATCAAGATTTTTTCCTCTATACTCAATTCTTCCGCATTCATCCATCCTCTATATCATCCTATATCCACTGTTAGGTTCACTTGTCACTTTATCTAAATATATCCATGTGACATCTTATTTTGAAGTATTTATTGAAACGAATTTAATGGTATAATCGAAATTTAATTTGGTTCCTTAATTTATGAGTTATAACATTTCTTTTTTGGTTGAAACGGTGGGGCCCGCGCATGCACACTGTCTCTGCCATCTCACGCCAAACAGCAGCAGCAGTGAGTCCGGGTAGCGGCCAGCGCCATCACGCTCAGAACAGTGGATGTCCCGGCCATCCTCAGCTATACCGTAGCAATTACAGGACGCACTGCGGAGCATTTTTGGCCTTGTTTAGATACCCAAATTCACTCCCAAATTTCACTATGTAAAAAGAAGATTCCCCATCACATCAAAATGTCGGCATATATATGGAGTACTAAATATAGATGAAATCAAAAACTAATTGCACAGTTTTGTTATACTTTGCGAGACGAATATTTTAAGCCTAATTAATCAATATTTGGACAATTATTAACAAATAAAAACAAAATTGCTACAGTGTGACGGGACACTTACTATGCAGATTTTGGTTGCCAAATTTGGCATCTAAACAAGGCCTTTACGCTATGCGAGCATGCAGGAACGCATAGCGTGTGTGAGTGCAGACAGTCTTAGACTGCCCGCACTCATGCACCTCTATATTTATCCTCTATATGTTCTAGTCAGTAAGATTCTCTCCTCTATACTCAATTCTCCCGCACTCATCCATCCTCTATATCATCCTCTATCCACTGTTGAAAGGTCTTGATGGCTAGAGAGGGGGTGAATAGCCTTTTAAAAAAAATTCTACAAAGACAAGCTAAACAAGTTCATCAATACAACAAATAGCGAGATGCGAGTTTTGCTTAGCCTATGGAGTGTTTGCAAGCCACCTATTCAATTCACAATTCTAGTATTGGCACTCAACCGCACAAGTTAAAACGAGAAGGTAACTACAACTACAACTAGCAAGCTACACAAAAGAGCTACTCAAGAAAAGCAAACTAGCTAGCAAAGATAACTAAGAAAGTAATGCGGAGTTGAGTTAGGAGAGTTTCACCGAGGGGCGAAGTATTGAGCCAACCAATATGATCAACAATGAATACCAAAACAACCGAACACCGGGATCAATCAATCACAATATGAAAGTGCTGACACGAAGATTTATCTCGAGGTTCACGTGCTTGCCGGCACGCTAGTCCCCGTTGTGTCCCTCTTCACCACGTGGTTCGGTGGCTAATCGGTCTCACACCGAGCCTCTCAAAAGGCGCCACAAGAACCTACCAAATGGCGAAAGGTTGCAATGACACGAGCAATTTACTAATGTTGCCTTTGGCGCTTCGCCGAGGTAGGCACAAACCCCTCACAATCACCGGAGGTGGCCAAGAACAATCACCAACTCTTGTCAACGCCTCCAAGCTGCTCCAAGCCGTCTAGGTGGCGGCAACCACCAAGAGAAACAAGAATCCCGCAGCAAATCAACCACCAAGTACGAACTAGATGCTATCTCATAATGCAAATGCACTTGGATCACTCAATCTCACTTCGAATATGCAAACAAGCAAGAGAGATGAGTGGGAGGGGAGTTGCTTAGCTCAAAGTGCTCACAAGTATGTCAAATGTCCAAGAGGAAGAGCCTTGAGCCGGCCAACGAGTATTTATAGACGTACCCCTTCGAATATAGCCGTTACAAACTTGAAACAGCCGAAGTCGCGCTGACCGGACGCGCTGGTCCAACTGACCGGACGCGCCGGTCACGCAACGGCTAGTTTTCGAAACACTGACCGGACGCGCTGGTCGCAACAACCGGACGCGCTGGTCACGACCGGACGCGCTGGTCCCGTGATTGACCAGACGCGCTGGTCAACTCTGAGCCGCGCATAACGAAATAGTGACCGGACGCGCTGGTGAACTGACCGGACGCCACAGTGCCCGCGTCCGGTTGGAGTCCAGTAAGCTCCCTGGACGACCGGACGCGTCCGATCGACTATGACCGGACGCGCCTCGCGTCCGATCAAACAACTGAAACACACGAAGACACTGGACACTGACCGGACGCGTCCGGTCAAACAGTGACCGCGTCCGGTCCAGCGTCCGGTCACCACTGTGACCTCCGTTCGATTTCCGACTTTCGGCGTAGTGGAAAATAGTCGTTTCAACTCCTCGAAAACGCCTGAATCCCGCCTCGCAAGCTCGGCGGGAGGGAGAGAGGACCTCAAACCCTCTCTACCGCTCAAACTCCACCGCCTTCGCAAACGTGCTAACATCACCAAGTGACCATCACTATGTGCATGTGTGTTAGCATTTTCACAATCATTTTTCGAGGCGTTATTAGTTCTATCCAAATGCATATGACATGAAATGCACACCTAGAGGCACTTAGGAGTTAAATAGCCGCGTCATTCCCCTCTTTATAGTACGGCTATCTATCCTATAATGTAATCACACCCACTAGGTGTCTTGGTTACTAAAACACAACCCTTAAACATATACCTTTGCCTTGATCACGTAGGGTTGCGTCCAAATCCAAGTGTGACCATCATGATCACCATGTCCATTTTGCCACCAACCTTGGAATGTACTAATCCTCATATGCTACATACAACTTAGGCATAGGATTAGTACTTAGGCATTGTCACTAATTACCAACACCAAACATAGGACTTTCAACTGTGGGACCCACTTGTCACTTTATCTAAATATATCCATGTGTGATCTAGTTTTGAAGGATTTATTGAGACGAATTTAATGGTGCAATCAAAATTTAATTTGGATTTTTGGTTTGTGAGTTATAGTATTTTTCGCTTTGTTTAGCTAGTGGGGCCTGCCGCTATAGAGTATAGAGTAAGCACTGTACTACTCTAAATATAGAGTGAGAGAAAGGATAGAGTATCATTTTAGAGTATCCAGTGCAGCAGTTTTTACTCTATATTCATACTCTAAAGCTTTAGAGTATCGTTTTAGAGTACCCACTGTGGGTAGTCTTAGGGCCGGTTCGGTTGAAGGGGAACGGCCAGGCTCAGCTTAACCGAACGGCCCCTCTACGACTGGACAAGGAAAAAGATATTAGCACAGTACATTATTCCGTTTCGAACTAGAGTTTTTAGGTGTTCGGATACTAATAAAAAATAAATTATAGAATCCGTCAGTAAACTGTGAGACGAATTTATTAAGCTTAATTAATCCGTCATTAGCACATGTGTTACTGTAGTATTTTATTGTCAAATCATAGACTAATTAGGCTTAAAAGATTCGTCTCGTAAAGTGGTCGCAATCTGTGCAATTAGTTGTTTTTTAGTCTATATTTAATACTCCATGTACGTGTCAAATATTCGATAGGATATGGTATAAACTTTTGGTAGAGAAACTAAATAAGACCATATAACACATGCGTAACCAAATGGAGCTGACCAAAGTTAAAAGGACATATGATGGGCACAGTTTATTTATTACTTATAACCCAGAGTCAACGCACAGGCAGATCAGTTGCCACGGGTAGCATTGTGTGAAATGTGAATGCATAGCATTAGCACGGCATGGGGCGCGGCGGTCTTCAATCATCTGGCCAGCTAGCCAGATTAGGGATATATAGCCCAGTTTATTTATTACTTATAACCCAGAATCAACGCACAGGCAGATCAGTTGCCACGGGTAGCATTGTGTGAAATGTGAATGCATAGCATTAGCACGGCATGGGGCGCGGCGGTCTTCAATCATCTGGCCAGCTAGCCAGATTAGGGATATATAGCCCCCTATTCTGTCGCACTACTCTAATGGTATTTTTAAAGTAAACGAATAGTGTTTTTCTCTCGTAACATTTTAGCATAAATATGGACATAAGTAAAATTTTAGCAAAACGAACAGGGCCACGTCGGAGATGGGATTGTTTTATATGCATGCGTTCTGAGTTGTCACCTTTTTTGAGTCGGTGTTGCCACCTTTTTTGAGCCAAGCTGATGTCTCAAAATCCACTGTACTGTTGATCATGATGGGATGGATGCCCCGCCCTAGACAAAAGAATTTCGGTTGAATTCAACGACGCATGAGCCCATAAATGGTTGGATTTCCCACTAGGTATTTCATCCCGTATGGAGTACTCCCTCCGTCTCAAAATACGGAGTATTTGTCGCTTTCGCTTCCCAAGAAACAACTTTAACAAAATATATATTAAAAATATTAATATTTATGATACATAATTGATATCATTGGAAAGATCTTTGAATCTAGTCTTTTAATAAATTTATTTGAAGATACAAATATTACACGTATTTTCTACAAATCAAGTCAAATTTATGGCACGAAAACCGGAAACAACACTTAAACCGAGACAGAGGGAGTATGATATATGTGCGCTTCGGTACTGTTTGGTCAATGAGTGGTAATGGAATCAGATAACACTGTAAGGCCTTGTTTAGTTTCTAATTTCTACCTTAAATTCTACTATGCAAAAAGAAGATTCTCAAATATCAAAATGCCGGCACATGCATGGAGTGCTAAATATAGATGAAATTAAAAACTAATTGCACAGTTTTGTTATACTTTGCGAGACGAACATTTTAAGCCTAATTAGTCAAAGTTTGAACAATTTTTACCAAATACAAACGACGGGAGCCGGGATCTAAACACGGCCTAAATAGAGCAGGGATGAATGATTACACTTTGTGCCCGAAAATGGAAATGGAACCCATTACAGGAAGTAAAGAAGCAAACATGTGTAAAGGTATTTAATGCCCTCCGTAATGGGGTGACATAACCTTTTAGCCCTTTTTGAAACGGACGAATGTAAAACTCGGAGAAAACATAGGAATAGGAAAATAATAGAAGTGTAAAATAGGGAATTGAAAATACAGGATTTTTATAGGAATTGGTGTTTGGAACACATGAATACTAATGTAGGAATCTATTGGTTTGCAGTAAGCATAGTTGTTTAGAGTAAATAAGAGCTTCCTACTTCCTTTGTTCTTTAATATCTATCGTTTACGCTTCCCGAAAAACAACTTTGACTAAATATGTATTAAAAATATTAATATTTATAGTACATAATTAGTATCATTGGAAAGATCTTTGAATCTAGTTTTTAATAAATTTATTTGGAGATACAAATGTTGTACGTATTTTTTATAAATCGAGTCAAAATTGTGGCACGCACACCACCAATGACAGATATAAAGGGACGGAGGGAGTAGTACTTTATAAAGTGACACATGAGTTGACGTGTCACTGCTACATAAAACTTTTCCGAGACAGACATAATCGATTTACCGAGACGGTTATCACAACCGCCTCGGATCAAAGGTCACTGTTAATAGGACCTTTTCCGAGGCGATTGGATGCCCGCCTCGGTTAATCGAATTAAGAAAACAAAAAAAATTGAAATCCCATGGATAAGCCTAGCGAGCCCATCCACGTACCGCCGCCGCCACCGCTCGCTAGATCGACGCGTCGTCGGAGCTGTTAGCCGGATCTGGGCAGCAGCCATCGGATTCGGGCACCCGCTGCCGGATCCGGGCACCAGGTCACCGGATCCGGGCACCCGCCGCCGGATTAGGGAGTAGGCGGCGCCGCTGTTGGAGGAGGGCCAAGCCCTGCGCGCTAGAGGTGCCGCTCGCCGGAGAGGAAAAGAGTAGGCGCCGCCGCTGCTGGAGGGGGCTGGGCCCCACTCGAAGCAGTCGCCGCCCCGCGCACGCGCCGACGCCATCCTACCTCGCCTTCCCTCGCCGCGCACACGCCGGTACCGCCCTGCCTTGCCGTTCCGCGTGGCCGGCCCACGCGCCGCCCCGCAGCGCCGCTCCGCGTGGCCGGCCCCCACGCGCGCCCTGCAGTGCCCCACTGCGCGCCGCCGGCAAGGGGAGGGGAGGGGGCCGCCGGCAAGGGGAGGGAAGGGGAGGGGGCATCGGGAGGGGAGGAGGCGCCAGGCTCCCGCGCGAGAGGAGCATCGGGCGGAATCGGAGGAATCGGTCGAGGGAGATGTGCAGCTCAGTGAGGAGAAGATGTGCAGTGAAACCCTAAGTCATGTATATATACTCTGTGCGATATATCGGGCCAGGACGGGTCGAGATGGGCTATTTGGGCTTTGAGATGGGCCAGTTTTAACCGATGCAGGCCTTATAGTATGTCCACCTCGGTTAATATATTAACCGAGGCGTTTGCGTTATAATAACCACCTCAGTTAATATCAATTAACCGAGACGGGTATTTTAATGTAACCGTCTCGGTTAATCGATTTTGCGATGTGGTTTTTTGTAACCGTCTCGGTTAATAAAAAATTATCGTCTCGGTTAATGTCTACCATTAACCGAGGCGGTTGAAAGTGTTGCCCACCTCTGAGGGCCATTTTGAAAGGTCACGGTTAATAAATTTTGTAGTAGTGTGTCCTGATGGCATGTTTTTGCTGATGGCCACCAGGAACTACAGCACCTGCACCTGTCAAAAAATTTGATTAGTGAGCGAGAGGGCACGCAAGAGCCACGGGAAAGATTCCCATGAGGTATGAGCTCATTTTTTCTTTCCTTTGAAAGTACAGGTGTGCTCGCCTTTTCTCCGGAACGGTGTGTGACAATGCCTTTGTTCCAAACATTGCTACAGTAAAAAAATTATATAGGAACTTGATTCCTTCATGTTTCCTGTGTTCTACCCGTGTTCCAAATAAGCCCTTAGAGAACCAAACGGCTCGTTAATTCAATCGTATAACAGGGCGCCGTACTGATGGAAATACTGTACCGCGAGTCATTTTCGAAAAGAAAAACAAGTCTCCATTTGCTGTATCAGTGTGGCCAAAGACAATTTGTAATTCTCGGGCGGCCAGGGACTGAGTTATCTATGTTACCTAGTATGCTACAGGTCATTTTCGTGTCGGACCGATGATTGAGTTAGAATTGTTTCACTCTCTCTCCGTCACATCAATTTTTAACCGCCTGCATGGAGTATTAAATATAGGTAAAAAAATAACTAATTACACAGTTTAGTTGAAAATCACAAGATGAATCTTTTGAGCCTAGTTGGTCCACGATTGGACAATATTTATCAAATAAGACGAAAGTGGTACTATTTATCAGGTTAGAAAAATTTGCAATCTAAACATGCCCTTGAACAACGGAAACGAAAGACAACTTACTCCGTGTCTTGTAAACTTAGAAGTTGTTTGGCTGCCAGCCATAGACTGCCACGCCCAGTTGTAGCGACGCCTAAGGTGTGGTGCCAAAAACCATCGCTACAACTCTGGTGAGCTTTTGTCCTGCAAAAAGCTGTGGCCACCTAAGTGTAGGCCCTGTTTAGTTTCCAAAAATTTTGTAAAATTTTTCAGATTCCCCGTCACATCAAATCTTTAGACACATGCATGAAGTATTAAATATAGATAAAAAATAAAATTAATTACACAGTTTAGACGAAATGGACGAGATGAATCTTTTAAGCCTAATTAAATCATAATTGGACACTAATTACTAAATAACAACGAAACTTGCTACAGTATCATTTTGCAAAAAAAATTGAATCTAAACCGGCCCCTAATTGCCAAGCAAACAACCCCGTCAGTAGGTCAATTGATGCTGTAAACAAGCTAATAACCATATAGGGTGTGTTTAGATGAAAAAATTTGGGTGAAAAATTACTGTAGCACTTTTCGTTGTTATTTGGTAAAATTTGTCCAACCATAGATTAATTAGACTCAAAAGATTCGTCTCGAACTTTACAGACAAACTATATAATTAGTTATTTTTTTTACCTATATTTAATGTTTCATGTATGCGTTTAAAGATTTGATGTGATGGGTGGAAGAGGAAATATTTTGGGATGGCATGGCAAGTGAACGCGGCCATAGGGCGAATCAATCACACACGCTATCGGTTGAAGGAACAGTCCAAGAGTTACCCAGCAAATTCGGCGCAATTTCTTGGATGCTACAAACAATTAATCAGTCGAATAGCAATCACCCTGTTATTAATTAGTTTAGCTAATCAATCAAATAAAGCTCCTATGACTGACCCTACCAGTTTTTGATTTTTCAAACCAATTCACATCAATAATGAAGCCACAGCTAACGATAGCTAATAAGACTCCTGGACATGAAGGCACGGGGCGGTCATCGTCAACGGTCCAAGCGGATATACCCCCGTACATTCCAAGCGTCCGTCCGTTGCCTTGCTTCTCGTCTGATCGTTTGACGCAGTGTCGTCCTTGTTGGTTCTCCCATGGCAACTTGCAGTCCGGCCAACCGCCGGCCGGGTTCCTATGCCGCGTGTAGAATCGACGGGCCGAAGTTACCTGCCCAGTTTCCTACTAGTACCAGGCAGTACTCCATGCCAGGGGAAGGGGACAACCAAAAGACGGAGACGTCACGCGGCTGCGGTTGAATAAGGGTGGGGGGGTGGGGCTTGTCTGATTTTTGTAAAGCTCAGTCAGGACGTAGTAGATGCGACGAGGGTGCTATCTGACGTCTCTTGCCTCCGTGTTACTAATCTAGAAGAGACAGGTTCCAAACAAATGAGAAATAATAATATAATTTTTATCAGAAAGAAAAGCTTAAGTATACAACCATTAATTTGATAGATTCTTTTTTTTGTGGGGATGATAGATACTCCCTCTGTCCCCCAAAACAAAGAGTTATTCTAGTTTCCCAAAAAGTCAGCAACTTTTAACTTTAACCAAATATATTTAATAAAATATTAATATTTATGGTACATATTTAGTATCATTAGATAGATCATTGAATATACTTTCATAATAAACTTATTTAGAAATATAAATGTTGCACGTATTTTTTATAAACTTAGTCAAAGTTGAGAAAGTTTGACCAGCACGATTCCTATGGCGACTCTATTTTTGGGATGAAGTAGTACTAATTATCATGATGATAATAATCATGAGATCTATGTTGGAGTTTATTGGGCTTGGCCTAATTTAATGGGAAATGCCCACTAAGATTCTATGTCATTCACAATTGTGAGTGGCAACAAACCAACCTTAGACTTAGTGTAATAATATCGATGATGTGCAACCTTCGTAATTTGGGAGCCTCTTGAACAACTCTTTAAAAATTGTCCTCTAAAATGAAAACTAATTAAATTAAAGATGATCTCCATCACATTCATCTCAATATATTGAAAACAATATAACCAAGCGAACAGTTAAAGTACAGGCTACATACCAACCTCAGCGTAAGTTGGTATGGACACAAACTTAAAAATTTGGGGAGCCTCCGTTATCTATAAGCACTCTAAAAGGAAGAAAAGATGATTTTCATTCACAATTTAACCAAAGGAACAAACTAAGAAATTAAAGGGTTGCGAGTTACCAACCTTAACAAGGAAGTGGTATCATCGACATATAAGGGGGCTGTTTAGATGGTGAAAATTTTTGGATAAAGTTTCTGTAGCACTTTTCGTTGTTATTTGGTAAAATTTATCCAATCATGAACTAACTAGGCTCAAAAGATTCGTCTCGACATTTACAGACAAACTGTGCAATTAGTTATTTTTTTACCTACATTTAATGCTCCATACATGTGTCCAAATATTCGATGTGATAGTTACTGTGCAAACTTTTTTTTACCTTTTCAGCAACTAAACAGGCTCAAGGTTATCATCGCACGCAGATGATTGATACTATCCCAGTTTTATATTCTGGACAACAAACGAAACAGACAAGAAAACGTGTTTTCGATTGCAGAGCTGCAGTCTGCAAACGGCCGCATCTGCGGGGAGTACACGCCAGCACACACACATGTACTATATTTTTTTTCGGATTCAGGGCTGGTTCGGCAGGTAGGAAAGTCGGCAGGTTTCGGCTGATTCAATAGTATTATGTGAGAGAGAATAAGCTGAAATAAGCTGAAACAAGCCGAAACATGACCAGCAGAACAGGGCCTCAAGCTGATTGCCCGTGAACAAAATATACGAGGTCAAATGGAACGGCCGATGCAAAATGACGCTAGCTATAGGAATCATTTTGATAAAATTATGGTACTTAATTTGGTGGAGCTTGCGGTACCAAATTTGTTGTTTGTTTTCTCCTAGAGCTGAGAGCCGTTGGTTGGAAATACAGTAGACTATAGTACGCCGAAATGGCTGTCAGCAATGTTGTTCTCCACACCATACTTGTACATCGCCGACAGGCCGGGCCAGCAATATAATGTCGTGCTCCGCTTCCAGCCTCCCCTGTCCCTCGGCTAAAATTCTTTTTCTTTGCATTGTATGAACTGATGTCCCAGTTTTATAGTCTGAGAGCGATATGTAAACAACGTAAGAAACCGTATGGATTGAATTGCCATTGCAAAAAGGAAAAAAAAACAGCAAATAACAGTAGCCGCAGTGTGCACAAGCTGCAGTTCGGTACGGTAATAAGAAAAGATACCTTTTTTTTAGGCCAAAAGATACCCCTTTGTTTACGCATCGGCATGGCGTGCTGCTGTTTCCGGTCCACACGGACAGCAAACAACGGCCCTGTTTAGTTCCACGAAAAAAACACTATGCGAAAAAAAGATTCCCCGTCACATCAAACTTATCATACATGCATGAAGTACTAAATGTAGATGAAATCAAAAACTAATTGTACAGTTTGATTGTACTTGACGAGACGAACGTTTTGAACCTAATTAGTCAACAGTTGGACACTATTTGCCAAATAAAGCCAAAACGTGCTACAGTACTTTTTTTACACCATTTTTACCATCTAAACACACCCAACGAAATAATATCTCGTACGTACTGCTTTGCTGGCAGCGACGACTAGGACGGGTCAACGGCCGCTTTCACAATGGATAGCTACGTCGTGAAGTTGTCTCGAGTTGAGTGAACTAGCAGGCAAACTGAAGGAAATCCCCCGCGCGATTTCAGGGAGGAAGACTGAGATGAGGATCGGATTCAGGCAATTGTTTTTCCGTCAAATTGGAGGGCTGACACGACACGGTGTTAGTTTTCAATTTTTGTTTGATGATGATACCTAGATCTACAATTAGCTCTCAAAAACCAAGATCTACTAGCATTTATTAAAATAATACTATTTAAAGAAATCCAAGACAAGCTGACGAGGGTGAGAACAGCCAGCACTCTGCCAAAAAAACAAACTACTTCCTGTCCACAAAATGAGAATGGGCGGGATTAAAGATTTTTCTATAATATAAAGGCTTCTGGCAGACTTAATTCACACCATTAAATCATTACTATTGGATTGACATTTATGACATCGATTAGCTGAAAAGGTACTCCGTCCTTTTTCAAAGTACAAGTTATTTTAGTTTTGCCCTAATTAAAACATATTTAATCTTGACTAAGGTTATAGAAAAAAATAAACCAACATATATATTATATATCAAATTAGTTTCGTTGAATTCTTCATGAAGCATGTCTTAATAGTGTATTTATTTGAACTAGTAGATGCAATATAGTTTTCTAAAAACCTATCAAAGGTAAATAAATTTGACTAAGGGCAAGAGGAAGTGCATTCTAATTTGAAATTGGTCAGAGAGTGGGGTTTAAGACTTATAGTGCACAAGTTACAATGTTGGTTGTCCTCTCTGGATTCACGGATTGTAGCTCGTGGACTATTGGATTATGAAAGGTCGATTGTAAAAAAAAATGTCCTGCTTGGATTAGCTAAAGCTTTTAACACGCACAATCTGGTATAAGCTAACAAGAGACACCTTGTGGATTGTAAAAGCTATATTTTAAAGGTGGGACAAAAGCTATGTTGTTTGGATCCTAAGCCTAAATTGTGAAAGCTATATATTGCACAATCTAGTGGGATCCAAACAAGTCCCTAATTGCACCATTGTGATAAAAAAAGAGTTTGATTGGGCCTTGGGAGGTATATGCGCTGTAGGGTACTGTCTGACATTGTATATTACTGTAGCACAAGGAAAACGGTCCGACTACTTCGAAAATGAATTATGAAATGGTGAAATTATAGCTCTGTCACAGTACTACTATAGTGAAAGAGCCGGAGGCCATCGGAGCCCCTCCAAAGAAGCCATTAGTTCTTTCAAACCTCTAGTGCCTAGTCCATGCACCCGTTGCGAAACATCATAGTCGATTGGCATACGTGACAAACCTTGATGTTCTGATCATTATTTTGTGGTAATCTCAACTGTCTTAACCCGGTGCTTTTGACGAAAAGCAGCCTATGTCCACGCCTTTCATGGTTTTATCTTCTAAAAAAATGGTTCTACTATATTCTTGGCCCTGAGTTTGCTTTCCCCTTGAGACCCCTTTTGGCTCTTCTTTTTGTAGCTAGGATGCTACGAGGCTATATGACCCATGCATGTTTTAGGAATTGATGTAAGCTTAAACAATTCATGGTATTAGCACAAATTGATTTAACCAAAATATAACGATTTTACAAACGTGCATAGCACAAATAGACCATTCATGTGCTAAACAACATAAACCGACCTTGCATCATGTTTGCTCCTTGCATCTTCGAAATGTTTCTCTCCCCTCTTCCTTCTTACCTTGTTCTCTTGATGATAAAAGAACTATTATACTTTCATGTGTGGTCTTGTCTCTAATGGGAATCCACTCTTCACTTGTAGACCTTTTCTATTTATACACCCATACCAGGTGCTTCAAGGGTCACAAAGCCACAAGATGAGAAACGCATACATCATGCATGGCGTTAATGAGGACCCTAATGCATGAACATTATTAGTGTGTGCTAATGAATAATACTCCTAATGCAATGACATTAGCACACGGTACTACATGCATATTGTCTTTAACCTTTGGTGCAAGTGGAACGTAAACAAGGTGATTCTTATTTTTGGGCTAGCTTGTTGAAGGTGAAATATGATTTCCTCCGCTTTGGATCTTTTATTATTAAAGATGGATCACAGGTCAGATTTTGGGAAGACAAATGGCTAGGCAATGAGACTTTGATGAACTAATACCCTGGTTTATACAACATTGTTAGGCCAAAAATTTGTCACAATTTCAGAAGCACCGAGCTCCTATCCACCTAATTTTTCCTAGAGACGAGATCTAATAGGTCCTAATTAGTGGAGTGGAATCATTTGTTGGCACGCCGAGCTAATTTTTCGTTGTCACAAGGTCATGATGAATTCTACTGGTCTTTGCATCCGAATGGACAATTCTTAGTGAAATCGCATTATAAAGCATTGATACAAACCCCAGTTCCTAATCTGAATAAACGGTTATAGAAACTAAAAGCGCCTCTTAAGCTAAAGATTTTTCTGTGGTATCTTAGGAGGGGGTAGTGCTAACAAAGGACAATCTAATTAAGCGTAATTGGCATGGAAACAAAACTTATTGCTTTTATCACGAAGAGGAGACAATTCAGCACTTGTTTTTTTGATTGTCGTTCCACGCGCTTCATTTGGAGTTTTTCTCAAGTAGCCTTTAACCTAATGAAGCCCCAAAGTGTAGAACATATGTTCGGCAGCTGGCTAAATAGTGTTACAAAACATCTAAGATCCATTGGCGGACCCAGGCCTAGGCCCACTAGGGCCAAGGCCCTAGTCATGGTCCATGTAGTCTAGGTACAACTCAGTAATTTTTGTCCAGTTATCAGTTTATTGTTCAGTCAACAGCTTCCAAGCCAACCAGCCCAGGCAGATTAGGAACCGTGACAACTCGTCGTGTTGTCTCGCCGCTCTCGCTCGGATGCTCGCTGCCTCGCTCACTCGCGCCGCCGCTCGTAGCTGGTGCCCGTCGCCCATCAGTGCCTCACTGTGTCGTAATTGGGTGAGTAGGTGACCGCGGGCGCTTGTCAGCTGGTGAACCCGTCCCTACGCTTGGGCACAAGATGCTGACTGATCTGGTGTACCAATCACCGTCGACGAGGAGGCATCTTATACAAAGCGTGGGATTCATCTATGTGCAGACCGCAAGACCACATCATCACTGACAAGAAGATCAACCAACACTTTATTGAGTTCTCCCTCATCCTCAAGAAGGTCCTGATCCAATTTACGAAGTAATTGAATCATGCAATTCCTCTACTACATCTGTTCTTAACAAAAACAAAACTCCACCGTGCAACACATATAGATTATGGAGTAGTTTTCAGCTTTTCAATTTGGCCCTAGTCTTGACTAGATCCTGGGTCCGCCACTGCTAAGATCTATAGTTCTGCTTGGGGCAGCTGTGACTTGTTGGTCTATTTGGTTACACAGGAATGATCTTGTTTTTGAAAAGGAAAAAATTTAATTCTCCTTTGCAGGTTATCTATGCAATCTCCCACAGGCTCCTTTCATGGGCTATCCTTCAGAATTCGGAGTTTCAGGATATAAGTTGTGGCAGCATCGCGACGTTTGGAGCGAGTGGAGAAGGATATCTTTACCCGGGCATATGGGTGACGATCTAGTCTTAGGATTGAATGTCACTAGAGTATGCTCAGTCTTTCATCTTTATTTTAGCTGTGTGCCTATCCTTTAGGCAGAGGCTGGAAGCTTTCCGTTCCAAAGTTGTGTATCATCTCGATGTACTGCTACTGGAATGCAATAAAATCTTCCGTTTAAAAAAAAACCCACATAACTTAATTAGTAACCATGTGCATGAACATTAGTACATGGTGACTAATTAAGTAATATTAATAGGCACTACCACAAAGCAACGCTTGAGTCTTTTCACACACATATTCATGCATGTATCATGTATGTAACACACACTTATTTAGTATATGCGGTAGCAATTGACCTTTGGGCCTTAATGCAAACACTAATTTTATTTGAATAGAGAGGAGAGTGTATTTCAACCCATAATTCTTATTCTTTAAGTCTAGCAACAATCACGCGAAGACATTTAATAATAAGAATAATTTCCTTAATTTATATGGGCCACTTTTCAGTTAACATAATCTAACAATTGATTCCCAAATTTATATACTCTTGTTGTGGTTTGGATGCAAGAAGTGTTTTTATATTCTCAGGTGATTCTTCATAATCCTTGCAAAATGTACTAAAATATGAAATATTTCTCCTTGAATCACCTAAACACTACAAGGGTGAATCACCCAAAAAGGATATTTCCATCTGTTTCGATTAACTTGCTTCTCATTTTCCTTGAAGAATTCGATTCTAGAATAGCTACGAAATGGTTTTGAAGAAGCGATAGAGAATCACTGAAGAAACATTTTCAAGGAGAATTCCGATCTAAAATGTTATGAGGAGAATATGAACTCTACCAAAGGAGCCCCTGCTGTAACTGATAATATATGTTTGGGTATTTATATAAATAAAAAGGGTAGGAGAGGGAGAGTTTCTTGTAAACATGGCAATGGTAGTTGAAATTGAGGAATTATTCATGTTGCAACAATATCCACTGTTTTTCTAGGGCCAGTATCCGTTGAATTTGGTGACTAGCGCTGCACGATCATTGGGGTGGGTGCTGCGTGGTGGAGACTCGAAGTCGTCGATGTGTGCTGCTAGCCTGCTAATGTATTAACAAGTGCTAACTGCGTTCGCACCTCACACTCATCATGTCCCTGTCAGCAACCAAGTTTCTCCGCAAAGGCTGCGAGGGGGTGGACTTCAGGCTCCGTCCGGGCCTCCGGTCATGGCGAAATGGAACCCGCCGGGGCAGAAAACGGCAAAAAGATAACCAGTTGCGTGACCTCTCGCAGAGAGTGAACTGAGGCTCTTGCACGATGATCCCCTCCCCTGTCCCCTGTATCGATTTGAATTCGGACAAGAGGAATCGACGAAAATGAAGCTGTAAAGCCTTTTCGTTTGTCAAAACTGATTGTGATCGGTGCGAGCGTGCGGCCGCGCGAGCAACTTGAGCAACGGCCTTGTTCAGATGCCCAACTTTGGACATCCAAAGTTGGCATTTTGCCTGTAGCATTTCGTTTGTATTTGGTAAAAATTGTCCAAACATTGACTAATTAGGCTCAAAACGTTCGTCTTGCAAAGTGCAACAAAACTATACAATTAGTTTTTGGTTTCATCTATATTTAATACTTCATGCATATGCCGACATTTTAATGTGATGGGAATCTTTTTTTTGCATAGTGAAATTTGGTGGCAAACTTGGTGATGTAAACATGGGCAACAGCGTGCGTGCCCGAGTCACACCTGCCCAGCCATCCCAGTCGTCGCCAGCCGCAGGGTGACACCCGACTTCCTTCTAGTAGTCTAACGCCCCCATGTTTAGTTCCTAAAAATTTTTAGGATTCTCTATCTCATCAAATGTTTAGACGTATACATGTAGCATTAAATATAGATGAAAAAAACTAGTTACATAGTTTGATAAAAAACCATAAGATAAATCTTTTAAACCTAATTAATATATAATTAAACATTAATTGATAAATACAAACGAAAATGCTACGATAACCCTAAAATTTTTTCACGACCTAAACGCACCCTTCGCTACACGGCGGACGCCAGCGGCCAGTCGCAACCCACAAGCAGAGTAAAATATTCCGCCTAGGATCCGTGGACCGAGCAGCAGTGAGCTCTGACTCTGAGTCTGAGCAGAGCTACATATACCCGTGGCCGGCCGCGCCATTTGTGCACACACCAAAGCTTCAAGCTAGGCAGCCGCGCATCTCCCAAATCCCAGCCTGCCCTCCCGAACAAACTTCTCTTGTCGTCGCAGGGCAGGGGCAGCTAGCCAACCAGCATCCGCGCCATCCATCCGCCATGGCGCGCGGGGGCGACGGCCTGCAGGTGCTCAGCGCGCTGGACGCGGCCAAGACGCAGTGGTACCACTTCACGGCCATCATCGTGGCCGGCATGGGCTTCTTCACGGACGCCTACGACCTCTTCTGCATCTCCCTCGTCACCAAGCTGCTGGGCCGCATCTACTACACGGACACCAGCAAGGAAAACCCGGGCTCGCTCCCGCCCAACGTCGCCGCGGCGGTCAACGGCGTGGCCTTCTGCGGCACGCTCGCCGGCCAGCTCTTCTTCGGCTGGCTGGGCGACAAGCTCGGGCGGAAGAGCGTGTACGGGATGACGCTCATGCTCATGGTCATCTGCTCCATCGCGTCGGGCCTCTCCTTCGGCCACACGCCCACGGGGGTCATGGCCACGCTCTGCTTCTTCCGCTTCTGGCTCGGGTTCGGCATCGGCGGCGACTACCCGCTGTCGGCGACCATCATGTCCGAGTACGCCAACAAGAAGACCCGCGGCGCCTTCATCGCGGCCGTCTTCGCCATGCAGGGCTTCGGCATCCTCGCCGGCGGCATTGTCACGCTCATCATCTCCGCCGCCTTCCGCGCGGCGTACCCGGCGCCGGCGTACAAGGACGACCACTTCAACTCCACGGTGCCGCAGGCCGACTTCGTGTGGCGCATCATCCTCATGCTGGGCGCCGCGCCGGCGGTGCTCACCTACTACTGGCGGATGAAGATGCCCGAGACGGCGCGCTACACGGCGCTGGTGGCCAAGAACGCCAAGCAGGCCGCGGCCGACATGTCCAAGGTGCTGCAGACGGAGATCGTGGACGAGCAGGAGAAGCTGGACGAGATGGTCACCGCCGAGAGCAACACCTTCGGCCTCTTCTCCAGGGAGTTCGCGCGCCGCCACGGGCTCCACCTCGTCGGCACCGCCACCACCTGGTTCCTGCTCGACATCGCCTTCTACAGCCAGAACCTGTTCCAGAAGGACATCTTCACAGCCATCAACTGGATCCCCAAGGCCAACACCATGAGCGCGCTCGAGGAGGTGTACCGCATCTCCCGCGCGCAGACGCTCATCGCGCTCTGCGGCACCGTGCCGGGGTACTGGTTCACCGTCGCGCTCATCGACGTCGTCGGACGCTTCGCCATCCAGCTGATGGGATTCTTCATGATGACCGTCTTCATGCTCGGCCTCGCCATCCCCTACCACCACTGGACCACGAAAGGGAACCACATCGGCTTCGTCGTCATGTACGCCTTCACCTTCTTCTTCGCGAACTTCGGGCCCAACAGCACCACCTTCATCGTGCCGGCCGAGATCTTCCCGGCGCGGCTGCGGTCCACCTGCCACGGCATCTCCGCGGCTGCGGGGAAGGCCGGCGCCATCATCGGCGCCTTCGGGTTCCTGTACGCGGCGCAGAACCAGGACAAGAGCAAGACGGACGCCGGGTACCCCGCGGGCATCGGCGTGCGCAACTCGCTCTTCGTCCTCGCTGCCAGCAACATGCTCGGCTTCGTCCTCACCTTCCTCGTGCCGGAGTCCAAGGGCAAGTCGCTCGAGGAGATGTCCGGTGAGGCTGACGACGCCGAGGAGGAGGCCGTCGGCACCCGCGCAGTGCGGCCGTCGGAGACCCAGATGGTGTAGAATCGTCGGACGTGACGACGCGTGCACACGGGTTCTGGTTGACTGCTTCTTCTTCCTCCTGCACTGCACATGGGCAGAAGTGTGTAGGCGCGCCGGTTCAGGCCTCGTTTAGATGCCCGATTTGGGGGCGCCCGAATCACCGTTGAACAGTATAGTAATTTTATTTTTATTGGGTAATAATTGTCTAAATATTAATTAATTAAGCTTAAAATATTTGTCTCGCAAAGTACAACAAAACTGTGTAATTAATTTTTGATTTCATCTACATTTGGTACTCCATATATGTGCCGATATTTTGATGTGATAGAGAATCTTCTTTTTCATAGTGAAATTTGAGGGTGAATTTGGCTATCTAAACAGTTGTTTCCGTTTTTTCATGGACAAGTCAAGCCTGCTGCCTCTGTTTCGCTGTGCAAGAGTAGTTCGTATGCGGTGCAGGTGCATGTATGTTATTATACTTAAGGCGGGAAAGTAAGTGAACTTACACTCGTATTTCCAACTTTAATCGGTTACGTATAGGCTCAACTCCAGCTAAGACGGTCAAATCAGGGCATTACTACATCAATTCAAACTATACTAGTAGTAGTTCACACCAATGTTAGCCTAAACGTTAAACGGTGAACGGTCGGCCATCCATCGTTTAGCAAAAAGTCGGTATACACGGCCGTTTAAACGGCATTTTAAACGGTCGAAACGGTTTTGCACGGCTTTACATGGCTAATCGGCCTACACGGTTACCCATCGAGTAGCGTTTACACGCCGTGTAAACGGCCTACACGGACATGTAGGCGAACAGTGGTTCACACAAATAATCCATATTCAAACTCACTAATTTAAATACAACAATTCAAATTTCAATTTGTTATTAGTTTTTTTTTTTGCGATCATTTTGTTATTAGTTTTAAACGACATGATCCATTGCATCATCTAGTCCACAAACAACACATAGTACACAAATATGGAACATATCGATGCAAGTTGTGGCCTCATTGCCAACACTTGTAGCCATACCTCACAGGAGAGACGCCTACATTTGCTTGCTACATGTGCTCCGGATTGGCCGACACGGGTATACAGTATTTGCTTTCTACACGTGGTCCAGATTGGCCGGCCCACAAGGCCACAAATAATTGGGCTACAAGAGTTCAAGCTTGACAATACCATGATAGAAAATGTTGGTTTTTAATTGGGCTTATTCTAATTTTATTCAATTAAATGTCGAAGAACTCAGGCCAAGTGGCGGAGCAGTGGCCCGTGATGAAGATGAAGGCAATGGCATGCCATGAAGGTCTCGCGCTGGCCAGTGACCTTGGTTTGCACTCTTTCTGAGTTGCGAGCGATTGTGCCAATGCGGTGAGGAGTTTACTAGGCGAGGGGTTCGGCAAGTATGGACCGATTGTCTGGGAGATAAATGTTAGAAGAAGGAGTTTCACTAGAACGGATTTCGTCTTTGAAGGACAGAAGTCAAATGACGACGTCCATATATTAGCTAGAAGCTCTGTAAATTTATAGATAGGTAGACATGTTTGGTTTTTAGAGCCTCCGGATAGAGTTTGTTATCCTACTGAATAAATAAATAAAGTCAGTGCTCCCCTAAAAAAAATAAAATCAAATAATATTTTAATGCTAAAATTAATTTTTTTGATAAAAGATCGACGGTAGGAGAGGGTCCCCCACTTTATTCATGTTGATATAGTGGCTCTGAAAGCCAGAAGTTTGAATTACAAGCGTCTCATTTTACAAGCTATGGCTTTTACAAGCTAAAATTAAATATTTGGTGAAATAAGGTCCCGCATGAGATTTTACGGTAGTGTTAGGATTCGAATGCTAGAAAATTATTCTAATTTAATAGGAGATGCTAGCTAATTGATGCGAGATCCATCAAAGATTATGGAGATTGATATCTCTATACGTTGACACGAGCCAACGATCAAACAACATTGGTCTATCACTCTATTACCGTGTGCAAAGATTGAATATGGACATATGGTAGAAAGCCACAAAATCTGTTGTTTAGGAAAACCGTCTAGGAATGCAATTCTTTTTTAATCGTTTTGGCCATTATTTGGATCAGTCCAAAACTAAATTGATTGAGCATTTGAGCTAAGCTAGATTTTCAAGAAGGGGAGTGACGTCAAACAGGGGAATATATATATACACACACACCTCTTATAGCTGGCTATAAAATAATTTATTCTGTAGCCACTCTGAGTTACGATAATTAATATGTTAATTTATGAGATTATAATAACTCCTTACTAAGTGGTTTACTATAACATTACGGTAAATATCCCCATGTGTTATAGCAACCCAACTATCATAAATATGTATTGACATTATCGTAAATTAGTATATAAAATTATCGTAAATGGAGGTGGCTATAGAATAACTTATTTTGTAGCTGGCTACTGAATATACTCTCCCTATATATAAAAGAAGTTCTTAATCAAACCCAGTATTACCCATTTACCATTGGTGTCACCATTTTCATCCTTACCTGGTAGTATTAACCTTTTTTTAGCAGTGGGAAGAGGGTTTTAATAGAAATCTCGCAACAGCTTAGTCACTTATAGAAGTGGTTTGTTGTTTCGCTATACACAATAATACAATGCTAGACCAAGTATACATTTAGCACTACCATGCATGTCACAAGCTCACAAATAGAGTAATGATAAGATGAAAAAACTCATATATTTGTTAGGAATAAGTCAAACTTTTATTTACAACTTATTAAAGAAAAGTAATGATAATATCTAAAAGTTGTCCAAACATTCTTTAAGTTGGCATGGGATCATATTATTGGTGCATAAGCTTGAATTAAAAATTTAGAAGATTTTATGAAAGTTAGCATATACATTGTTCGGAAATAGATGCATTTTTCACAAAGTTTCATATAACCTAGGGCAAACTTTGAATTTGTACATCTCAAAACCTTTTATAGCTCTCTCTCTCTCTCTCTCTCACACACACACACACACTTCAAATTTATAGGTAATCTTACTTTTACCTTCATATTAACAAATGTGAGTTTGCACATATTATGCAGAAAATTGCTTTTTTATAGTTTTCAAATAATGAACCAAGGAACACTTCTGAAGGAACACACATTTTTTTATCTTATATAAGCAAATACATTTTTAAATGTAATAGACCATATATTAACTAATTCACTATCTTCTATAGTTTAAATGATTTTATACGTGCTTAAGACATTGTAATTTTTTGGGTGCAAACCACTAAGAAAATTGCATAACAACCCTCAAGAAAATTATAAATTTCCTTGGCAATTTAGAATATCACTCAAGGAAATTCAAATTTTCCTTGGCGGTTAAGAATAGCAGTTAAGAAAATGGTAATTTCCTTCACAGTTTACATTTGATACTCAAGTAAATACTTAATTTTCTTGACATATCCCATTTTATAAACCTCTCAAGGAATATACCTTTCTTGGAGGTTTAGTTTGGGCCTTAAAGAAAATTTTTGCCCTCAAGGCAATTCAGATATTTGATAGTGTGTGTATGTCATCTATGAGATGGGGCGAGAAACAAATATTTTAAATGTGGCGGGAAAACCACAAATGGGAGGAAACTTTCAGAATTTTGAAAAACATTTTGAGACAACCATGAAACAATATAGCGAATTCCCTCAGTGCCATTACAAATTTTAGGACTTCCATGTGTGCCATTGAAATCGCGAAATTTTGTTACCAGCCACCGCAAAAAAATTCATGCGTTGTGTGCCACCGTTAGAATGTTGACAGGAAGAATCCCTGCACGAACACTGTAGCAAGGCGAAATGTCGTTATTGCCCTCAAGGCCAGAAACCTTATCCTGGAAGCTCCTTATCCTCTCATGAACACAGCTACACGGTTCCTGAGGCGTACGCACGCGTGCACGCGCGTCTGGGCGATGAGCGCGCCCTACCAGGCCGGGAAGAGCAAGAGCAGGCGGGACAGGAAGGGGCCGTCGTGCAGGGGCCGGGGTGGCCGTGCCACCAGGCCGGAGAGGGGCAAGCGCCGTCGAGCAGGGGCTGGGCAGCCGTGCCACCAGGGCGGAGAGGGTCGGTCGTGCCACCAGGCCAGGAAGGGCGCGAGCGCCGTCGGGCAGGGGCCGGGGCCGGGGCGGCCGCGCCACCAGGCCAGAGAGGGCGCGAGTACGCGACCAGAGGCAGGCCCTGCAGCTCCGCCAGACCGGGTGCGTCGCCGAGCAGGGGAGGGTGAAATGGGGACCTCAGATCCACGTCCTTCCTGGCTTCTTGTAGGGTAAGTGATGTGTGTTCTTCTCCTATGTTGTCTTGATCTAGGTGATGGGGCAAGTATGTAGTAGATCTCTACTTTTGATGCCATCTGAACTCACAGGATGGACCCTAAATCGAGCTAGCTGTTGGAGATAAAGCTCCTTGGCAACCCTAGATGTAGGTAGGAAGTCTCTTGCTTTATTATCAGTATGGTTGTAGACTCCAACACCTGCAATTTCAAGAATCTTGTTGATGAAATTGTGGAAAAGTATCCTCCTGGTTATGAAGAACTTGTGATTGTTGCCTACTATGATGCTGCTAGTAGAAACCATTTAGAAGTCAAAACAGATCAAGAATTACTTGCGATGTTTGCCAAACATGTTGATAGCAAGGTGGTGCACATGGCTATTGCATACACTCTACCCTCTGAAATCTCTGAGTGGCCTAATGCTGAACCATCGTCCAGCATGCATGAAACAAGCCAGCCTACTAATGTTGATGCCTCTTCTGATGATGACACCACTCCTGATGATGACCCTTACCTGAGAAATCCAGAACCAGAGAATGAATTTGTGGGGTCGATGAGGAGGGCTTGTACTTAACCAATGCACCTAAAATTGGGGCTTCTCATGAGGGCATGACCTCTAAGTCTGATTCAGAATCTAACTCTGACGAAGACTACGAGGAGGATGGATTGGTGGGAAAGGATCCTATACCACCTCCTATTGTTGCTTATGACAAAGAAGACCCCCCCCAATGGACGTTGGTAGCACATATATGAACATGAGTGAATTTAAGTTGGCATTGTCTTACTATGCAATTGAGCATGAGTTTGAATTTAACATTGAGAAAAATGATCTAGGAAGATATATGGTGTATTGTTCAAGGAAAGTACAAGATGGATGTAGGTGGAGGTTGCATGCTTCTATAATGGATAACAAAGTTTCAATAAAGGTAGCTCTGTGATTTTGTAAGCTTGTTTTCACATTGTTTTGTTTATACTATTAACTCGTGCTTATTTTGGTTTCATGCCACGTAAAAAAACCCTCATGCACATAGCTGTACCAGTGCAAAAAGAAGTAAGGTAGTGAAACATGCAACCAAATTCTGGGTGTGTGATGTTGTGAAGGACTGGCTCACTGAAGATCCAACATAGGGGGCAAAGGAATTGTGGGCTAAGATAAAGATAAAGTACAAGGTTGAGGTACCGTACAGGAGAGTATATGATGGTAACGATCTAGCACATGATCAACTTTTTGGTGACTGGGACAGTAGTTTTGATAACTTATATAAGTTTAAGGCAGAGATTGAAAGGTCATGCCCTAGTAGTGCTGTAGTAATTGATCATCACACAATCCAGGAAAAGATTAGGTTCAATAGATTTTTTTTGCCTTGAAACCATGCATAGATGGTTTTCTTAGGAGCTGCAGGCCATATCTAGCAATAGATAGTACTTTTTTGACTGGGAAGTACAAGGGCCAACTAGCATGTGCATGTGCTGTGGATGGACACAACTGGATGTATCCAGTTGCTATTGTAATATTTGACTCTGAGACAAATGAAAATTGGATCTGGTTTCTGGAAAAACTTAGAGATGTCATAGGAGTACCTAGTGGGCCGGCTATTTGTACGATGCTGGACAAGCTATGATGGCTGGAGTACAGCAAGTGTTCCCAAGAGCTGAGCATTGTGAATGCATGTTCCATTTGGTGTCCAACTTCAAGAAAAGGTACCGAGGCAAAGTGTTTGATGACCATCTTTGGGCAACAGCTTATTCATGGTCTTCATATTTTTTATATGCATTGGAAAGCAACGGATGAAGCTAATACAGAGGCAATGAATTACATAAGGGAGCACCATAAAAAGATTTGGACAAGAAGTCAATTCTTAACCCATTGCAAGGTGGATTATGTCACAAATAATTTGGTTGAGAGTTTCAATAACTGGGTAAAGCTCTTCAAGGCCATGAATGTGGATGACTTCCTAGACAAGATCAGACAACTTCTCATGAAAAAGTGGCACACAAGGAGGACAGTGTCAACAAAAATTGGAGGAGTTGTTTTGCCACATATAATTAAAAAGTTGAAGGAACAAAGCTTCAATTTGGACATGGATGTAGATTCATGCTCAGATAAAGTTGCAGAAGTGTGTGTGAAGGGAAGCAGTGACTTCAAATGTGTGGTGAACCTTGAACAAAAAACTTATTCATGTAGAAAATTTGACGTCTCTGGCATTTCTTGCGTGCATACTATTGTATTTATCACTTCATTAGGACATCCTTTGGAGATGTATGTTGACCCATACTATTCAGTTCAAAAATTTAGAGGTGCATATGAGAACCTTATCCCTGCCCTTACTGACAAGTCCCAATGGCCACAATCAGCCCATGTCTTCTTCATGTATCCTCCACTTCTGAAGCCCGTAGCTGGTAGAAGGAAGAACAAGAGGTTCAAAGGGTGTACAGAGAACAATAGCAACACAACACACAGGAAGGGGCAGCATAGGTGTGAAGTGTGCCAACAATATGGACACCATTGGCGCACATGCAAAAATGGTAACCCAGATGATATTGCAACCCTATTAGTTGATAGGTAATGTATCCTATCTTGCACTAATGCAAACTAATAACTTATACTAATACTTTGTTGTACTAATAACTTGTAATGTTATGCAGGGGCCCTCGCAAGAAGAAGAAAACAAATGATTTTGCACAAGAAACAACTGAGAATAGCATTGTTCCTGGTGCATCTACTTCCTCTGGACCAACACAAATGTATTTTCCACCTAGGTGAGTTGAAATCAATTCTGAAATGTTTTATTTCTAAAACCTAGATTCCGTTTTTTTTCTGTTCCTAAGTTGAAATCAATCTATTTTTAATGCAGCCAAGGCTGCTCTACTACCTTGAGCTCTGAAAAAAGTAATAAGTAAGTTGAAATTCAATGCATCAAGTACCATTTGCAAATGTATAGTGTCTTTTCTTCTCAGTTCAAAGTAATAATTTGCATGTACAAGTCAGCATGTGGGTCAAATCAACCTGAACAATTATCCATTGAGTATCCTTTTCCAAGTTCTTGTGAAACACCACCACCTGCCCCCTCCCAACCTAAAGGCAAGAGAAAGAAAGAAGGCAAGGCAAAAGGGAAAGCAAAGGCAAAGAAGTCATGTTGATGTAATATGAACCAGCGATGGCAACTAAGAGAAGAGCAAAATTTCACTTCATTCCATTGGAGGGGCAAATCTGTCTTTTTAGGGGAAACCTGATTTCAGGTTAACAGCAATCCGTCGAAAGTGGCATACAAGGGATAGAATTATTTTACAATGGCTAGTAAGGAAATTTAGCAATTTCAGTGGCACACACAGAAGTGGCAAAATTTCCAGTGGCACTGAGGGAATTGGCTCGAAACAATATCACATTGTGGAGATGCATTTCCACATGTGGTCAACCAAGCTGTATGCAGTGGCGGATCTAGGAATAGATGAAAGGGGGGGCTGAACAACGGCAAGAAAAGGCCACTTGCCCACTTCCTAATGGGCTCCTTTGCTTGGGTTGGAATCATCCTCTGTTAAAACGTGGCCCATTTAACAGGCTAGCCCAGAAATGAAGAAAACATCGTCTTCAACCTCTAGCTGCACCTCCAGCCCCTCCTTCTCTTGCTCCATGGTAGAAATTTCTCTTTCCTTGCCTGAAATTTCTAAGGACGGGTCCATGGGCGCGACCACGGTAGGGGGGGCTCGAGCCCCCCCAGCCCCGGTGGCAGATCCGCCCCTGGCTGTATGTAGAAATCCGTTTAGGCTACCTGTAAAAACACTTTTTTGTAGTAGTGTTAGGAATCGAATGCTAAAAAATAGAAAATTAGTGATTTTAATAGGAGAGGTTAGCTAATTGATGTGACATCCAAGAAAAATTATGGAAATTGATCTCCCTACGATGACACGAGCAGAAGATATGGAGTTATGGATGAGCCGCGGATCAAACAAGATTGGTCTATCACTCTATTACCGTGTGCAAAGATTGAATATGAACATATGATAGGAAGACTCAAAGACAAAATCTGTTGTTTAGCGTATAGGAAACCCGTCTAGGAATGCAACTCTTTTTAATCGTTTTGGCAATTGGGTCAATCCAAAACTAAATTGATTGAGCAAAGCTAGATTTTCAAGAAGGGGAGTGGCGTAAAAGAGGGCAATATAAAAGAGGGAAGTCCCTAATCAAACCCACTATTACCCATTATATTTACTATTGGTGTCACTATTTTCATCCTTACCTGCTACACTAGTATTAAACTTCTTTTTATTACAGTGGGAAGAGAGGGTTTTAATAGAAATCTCGAATTCATTTCAACAGTTTAGTCACTTGTACAAGTGGTTTGTCGTTTTACTGTACAAATAATACAATGCCAGACCAAATATACATTTAGCACTACCATGTCACAAGCTCACAAATGGAGTATCATGCATAAAACAGCAAAGCACATACCACTCACTACCTGTGCAACGGTGTATCATGTGCAAATCAGAAAAGGTCGCATACATGTATTCGTTCTTAAGAGATCAAGCGGCCGCCTCGTCGTCGTCAACGGTCTCCTTGGATACCTCTTCAAGTGACAATCCCTTGGACTCTGGCACCAGCAGCGTCATGATCATCCCAAGGAAGTTGGTGCCGACTAGCACGAAGAGCGCGTTGCGGATGCCGATGCCGGGCGAGTAGCCGGCCTCCGGCTTGTGCGGGTCCTGCGCAGCGTATAGGAATCCGAACGCGCCGATGATGGCACCGGCCTTGCCAGCCGCGGCCGATATGCCGTGGCAGGTGGACCGCAGCCGCGCCGGGAAGATCTCAGCCGGCACGATGAAGGTGGTGCTGTTGGGCCCGAAGTTTGCGAAGAAGAAGGTGAAGCCGTACATGACGACGAAGCCGATGTGGTTGCCGGCGGTGGTCCAGTGGTTGTACGGCGCGGCAAGGCCGATCATGAAGACGGTCATCATGAAGAAGCCCATGAGCTGGATGGCGAAGCGGCCGATGATGTCTATGAACAAGACGGTGAACCAGTAGCCCGGGATGGTGCCGCAGAGCGCGATGAGCGCCTGCGCGCGCGCGATGCGGAACACCTCCTCAACCGCGTCCATGGTCTTGGCCGGCGGGATCCACCCGACCTTGGAGAAGATGTCCTTCTGGAACAGGTTCTGGCTGTAGAAGGCAATGTCGAGGAGGAACCACGTGGAGGTGGTGCCCAGCAGGTGGAGCCCGTGCCGGCGCACGAACTGCGCCGAGAAGAGCCCCCACTCGTTGCTGCCGCTGCTGGCCTGCCGCTCGGCGCGGTCCAGGTCCTCCTCGATCTCCGAGTTGAGCACCTTGGACATGTCCGCCGCGGCCTGCTTGGCGTTGCGCGCGATGAGCGCCGTGTACCGCGCCGTCTCCGGCATCTTCATGCGCCAGTAGTAGGTGAGCGCGGCCGGGATGGTGCCGAACATGAGGATGATCCGCCACACGTAGTCGGCCTCGGGGCCCAGCGACGCCGCGGGGTTGTCCTGGTACGACGGCGCCGGGTACGCGTTCCGGAAGCCGCTGGACACCACGAGCGCGACGATGGCGCCGAAGAGGATGCCGAAGCCCTGCATGGCGAACACGGCCGCGATGAAGGCGCCGCGGGTCTTCTTGTTGGCGTACTCCGACATGATGGTCGCCGACAGCGGGTAGTCGCCGCCGATGCCGAAGCCGAGCCAGAAGCGGAAGAAGCAGAGCGTGGAGATGACGCCCTTGGGGGTGTGGCCGAACGAGAGGCCCGACGCGATGGAGCAGAGCACCATGAGGATGAGCGTGAAGCCGTACACGCTCTTGCGGCCGAGCTTGTCGCCGAGCCAGCCGAAGAAGAGCTGGCCGGCCAGCGTGCCGCAGAGCGCGACGCCGTTCACGGCCGCGGACACGTTGGGCGGCAGGGTGCCGGGGCTGGGGCTGTTGGGCTCCGTGTAGTAGATGCGCCCCAGCAGCTTGGAGATGAGGGAGATGCAGAAGAGGTCGTAGGCGTCCGTGAAGAAGCCCATGCCGGCGATCACGATGGCCATGAAATGGTACCACTGCGTCTTCGCCTGGTCCAGCGCCGTCAGAACTTTGAGCTGCTCGCCAGCCATGGTCACTGCACCGCGCCTTCACTTGCTCTGCCGCACGCTATGATCACTAAACGGCTAGCAATAAGTTCCCCTCTCTCGACGAGCTGCGGTATGTAGCCAGCAGCTCGATCTGCAACGCAATTATATAGATAGAGGCTGGTATCAGAGACAGAGAGTGAGCTGTTGGGGTCAGTGATGAGCCCAAGCTGAAGTTTCTCGCAAAACTAGGGACATGCTCTATGTTGCTGCCTTTTCTTGGGACATACTGGAATTATTGAAGGAAAATCTTAGTCGATGAAAGCGAAAACTCGATTTTAAACTGGGGCTTGAATTGAGAAGGATGTTTTTTTTTTAATCCTATCATTGTCAATGGTGGTTAGATGGATAGGGTTAGTGAGCAGTTGCATGCACGTTGACACAGTAATCATGTGTTGCAGGTAAGTAAAGATGCTCTTTAGCCAGTAATTTACATGTGACTGCTGAGTAGGTGAAACTCATCTTGCCAAGCAGCTAGATAGAAACGGACGTATTTTGAGCAATACAAAACCGCTAAAGGTGTACCTTTTCTGAAGAACAAAAGGTTAACTGAATGGAATCTCTAGAGCACTGCTGCAAAAGGTGTATCTTTCTTACGAACTGTCGCTATGCGTTTCTCAGCACAACTGCAGTCATGCTCATGCAACAACTCTAAATTTCTCAAAGCTACTGTGGTCTTCTAACTAAACTCCAAACATCATCATGAAACAAAATCAGCATTTGCGCACCTTTGGGAGGGAAATTGCAGAAGATGCAAAGAGGCGACTTTCAGCGTTTGAACAAGAATGGAAAAGTGTTAAGCAACATTGTCGGAATTACGTCACTAAATAGGCAAGGTTTATCCTAGGAATATACCTGATGCTCTTACAAACTAGCGTCATCTGGGTTTTAATAATCCTAGTCAACTATAGCCAATGCCGCGTTCCAAGTATCATAACAAGTTAACCGCTCAGCACGAACTCGCCATTTGTAATGTGCAGAGAAGGGATTCCGTTTCCAGCTTCCAGCCGTCTGTTGTGCGAACCGTCCGATCATAGTCGTGTGGCTGCTGTTGAGCCGAAGGGACTGTTCATGTGCGAATATGCTTCGCCTACTTGCCTGGCCTGCTCATCAGCTGTCCGCACCTAAACAAAAACAAACGGCCACCTATTTGTCAATATCTGACAAATTGTAAATGAAATTCTTAGATAACTCCATACTCTCTGGCACACCTATTCGTCAGTACGTATATTGTTCATTTTATTTGTCCTTTAGGGTACGTACAAATAGAGATGCTTGAAAACATGATGAATTGCTGTTATACGTGATCGCAATTTTGTGCAACTACCGAACCTATAACAAGAGATGATTACTTTGAAAACTTAAACTGATAGTTTTGCGAAGAGAATAGACATCAACTGTGACATCATCACCTATAAAACAAATGTGTCGATGGTTTATACACGTAAGCCCTGTTCAGCCGGCTTATAATCCGTACTTTTCAGTTTGTTTTTTTCAACCGGAACAGTATTTTTCTCTCACAAAAAATCAGTCGGAACAATGTTTCAGTTTGTTTTTCAGCACAACCGAACGGGGCCAGCACAACTTGGGTTAGATTATGTAGCTAGAAAGCATTCTTTAGCACTTGTTGCACTTAACCTGCCTAACACAATATCAACTCAAATATCAAGCTTTGTATGGACCATGAATCAGTCTCTCACAAGGTAGGCCACTGATTGAGCTTAGCTGGCTTGGTGTTCATGTTGACAGCAAGATGCATGTTACTATGTTATAGCTAATGTGCTGTTTAACGTGCCTACCATGCCAAGTGGCCAACCTTCTGCTTGTTATTCTAGCATATGGGGCAAGCGGTATATGAGAACACATAAAACTTAGAGCCTGTTTGGTTAGATGTGTTAAAGTTTAACAAACACCGTAGCATTTTCGTCTTATTTGAAAAAAAGTTTTCAATTTTGGACTAATTAAGCTTAATAGATTCGTCTCGTAAATTACTCATAATCTGTGCCGACATGCATGCAATTAGTCTACATTTAGTACTTCATGCATTTGCCGCAACATTGATGTGATGAGAGTTAAACTGAATGATTCAGAAACCAAACAGGGCCTTAAAGGTATCAGAGAAAGGAAATAAAATGTATGTGGTTATTTTCTCTTTTTTTTAAAAAGAAACCCTAGGTGGATTATGCAAATTTCCAATACATTTTTTAAGTGAACCAAATGTGAACCCAAAATGCCTAGTTTCCACAAAGCGTAAGAAACCAAATATATTTCGATATAGCTAGTTCATTGTTATTAGCACAATGGATTACTTTAAGAAAAATTACCTTGTAATGAAATGTCCATGCATTAGGATTTAACTTTCAATAATGATATGTTACGGACGTCCACCCCGTGACTCCCGTCCGGACATGGCTCATCCACTTATCCGCGTATTCTGCCCACTCTGCATTGCGCGCCCCCGCTCGTGCGGGACGGACTTCGCTCGCAAGCACCGCCCCTGCTTGCGGGATGTCCGCTCGCCCATGCCTCCCCTGCCCACGCCGACCCCGCTCGTGGCTCGCGGGACGGACTCCGCCGGCACCGCCCACCGGCGCCGCGTGCCTCCTCCGCCTAGACTCGCGCCTCCCATCGCCGCCGTGCTCCATCCGCCTGCCACGGCCACTGACGAGGTCCATGCCATCGCTGAGTTCCGCACCGGCGACCTCCGCGTACTCTGTGGCATTATGCTCCGCACAGGCGTCGAGCTCCGCAAGGATGAGCTCCGTTCGTCCGAGCAACAAGGTGACATTGCACTGAAAAACACATGTTGCAAGCTTATGTTTCAAGTGTTTCAAAGGTATGTTGCAAGTGTTTTGTATGGATGTTGTAAAAGCAGATCGAGATGTTACATATGTTGCAATGGTTGTACACTTATGTTGCAAATGTCTGTTCTCAATGTTTCATCTGTTTTTGACGTACGTTGTAAGTGTGTTTATCAGGATGTTATATATGTTTCACACATATGTTGCAAGTGTTTTATCTGGATATTGCGTATGTGCTGCAATGGTTTTCCAATTGTTTCATGTGTTTTTTTGTAAGTGTTTCATATGCATGTTTCGAACGTTTCATCTGTATTCGGATGTATGGTGCAAGTGTTGTATCTGGATATTTCAAAAGTAGATCGGGTGTTGCATCTTCCTCTTCGTCTTCTGTTGCCTCGCCTTCTGCTGCCTTGCATCTTTCTCAGACTAGGGAGGGGTGTGCTGGGGGATGGCGGCGCAGACGTGAGCGCATGCTCTCCCCTTTTGTTACGCGGGCAGGTAGCGCTTCGATTTACTTTTTCAGTCACACAGGGATGCTTAGGCCATATTTAGTTCCCAAAAATTTTCAAGATTTCCCGTCACATCAAATGTTTGGACATATGCATGGAGCATTAAATGTTGACAAAAAAAAAATTAATTACACAGTTTGGTAGAAAACCACGAGACGAATCTTTTGAGTCTAATTAGTCTATGATTGGACACTAATTGATAAATACAAATGAAAGTGCTACAGTAGCCAAAGCCAAAAAGTTTCACGAATTAAACACACCCTTAGATGGGATGCTCCCATTGGTGGGCCTGGGACCGAGAACTAGGCCATGGTTTGGTTGGCTGGGACTAGGAGTTGCATCTGGACGCGCTGTTGGCGCTGGCCGTTCCAAAAAGTTTCGCGAACTAAACACACCCTTAGATGGGATGCTCCCATTGGTGGGCCTGAGACCGAGAACTAGGCCATGGTTTGGTTGGCTGGGACTAGGAGTTGCATCTGGACGCGCTGTTGGCGCTGGCCGTTCGGGCGCTAGTGCCTCCGTTTAACTTTAGCTGAGAAGCCTGTTGCGAGAAGGTTCAACTCTTCGGTACTGGGGTGGCGTGTACGGCCCTGTTCATCTAGTTTATAATCCGTCTTTTTCAGCTTGTTTTTTCAGCCGGAACAATATTTTTCTCTCACAAAAAATTAGCCAACAGTATTTTTCAGCCACAGCACAGCCAAACGGGGCCTACTTTCCAAAGTTTTTCTGTTGTTGTGTAAGCTGAAGCACAAGCACTCAAACAATACCATTATTTAACGCCGGTAAGGGATCACTTAGAAAAATCATGATAACTTACTTGCAGAAAAAAAATATAGGGGATGGAACTTTGAAATAAACTTGATCATATCAACTGCCAAAATTTGTACAGGATAAGTGAAACTTAAACAACATCTAAGAGTATACACCACTTTTATTCAGTTCTACATATCAACAGATACAGATGAGAATACCCCTTGCGGAAGGCAGGAGAACGAACGAATGGAATAGACTAACTTAACTAGATACAGAAATAAACACATGGAATACAGTTACAAGTGAACATTAGAATGGTACAGTGCAAGAACTAACAAACTTCAGGCCTCAGAACCAGCACATATCAACTGGACGTCCTCTGATAAATGTGCTTTGTTCTTGGGTCAACAATTAGGCCCCTCCCACCATTCACCTCCAGATCGTGCCTGCAGCAATAAGTTACCAAGTCAGTCAGTTTTCCAATTCGCATGCGAATGGGCCAAGAGCTGGTAGTATTGTGCAGAGCTACTTACTGAAAGACAAAGTCAGGAATTGTAAGTTGCTCGCGTGGTACATATCTGAACAGCTGCACAAGTCTATCCACATATACAACTTTCTTCCAGACCTAAAGGAAAAAAAGGATGTTATGATCTCATGCAGCACAGTGAAAAAAAGTCTTAACTGTAGTCTGAACTAGGAGGTACCTCTCCATCTACAAACATCTGCATTGCCAAAACAGCTGTTCTCAAACCCAATGTTGGGTGGAGTACATAAATTGCCTGTTTGTTGTGAATGTTGTTAGAAGAGTGAACCTGTTATCGCCTTATATAGGATAAATAGAATAGAGATTCATCATAAAATATACTGACATGAAGGTTTCGCTGATGTTTCCGTCCTAGTATTTGTTGTAACCGCTTCATGAACCCTAAATCTGGTTGCCTGTAAATTCAACAAGATGTTACTTTTTTACATTATGGGTTTAAAGCGAGAAATAAGGAATTTCTACAGTGACATATTTCTCAGACACTTACGGTTGTAATGATGCTGCGGAGTGGAAATATACAATTGTATATGGCTTCTGAATCAAAGGTTCAAACTCCTATGACAAGAAAGATGACACAATTTTTCAGAATTAACTTATTGAGAAAAACCAAAACAAGATGAAGAAGATGAGTGTCTTAAAAAAACAACAGATGCACAAAATGAGTAAAGCGATATATACATGTTCTAACAGGGACTAGCAGAATCATTGAAATTATCAAATGCAAAGAGCAAGAACTCTTTCAGTTTCACATTTGCAAGAGTATTCCCTCTAAATACACTGAAATGTTCTTCAAGGTCATTTCTACATAACTTTGCTTTAGTTTTGCTGTAAGATCATTCCTCACTTTCATATAATTGTGATCAAGATGACTGCAGTACTTGGATCGAGTGCATTAAACAATTTACATGCCCTAGCACCAAAGGAGTTGATTATTTTGCTTGTCAGTCCCCAACAATGTACATGTATCATGGGACATTCATGGGAACCCTTTTTTTTTTTGCAAAACTCAAGTGGAGGCTTCTTGTAACTCGAAATCTGAAAATTTGGAGTTATGGCAACCACCTTTTTGCAAACTTACAATTCAATTCTCTCACTTACTGGAGGCTCCCTCATGCTTCAGACATGGAATAGGATCAATGAACAATTATTTTATTTAATTGTGCTAATCAAAGTGGTCCTGATACCATATTAAGTTGCATGTATCCACCAGTTTAACCCAAATGGTTAAGCTGATGGGAAAATGTCGGCAATTCGGTTATACTTCAGTAGGTAGTTTATGAGCAAGTGGCATCGTGTTTCTGGTTTCATCAAGGTTCGCTGATTCTGAACAATTGTCCCAACATTTGTATGTAAAAACATATTCGCTTTATATAAATGCAGGGACTTTCTTTCTTTAAAAAAAACAAAAGAACACAAATACATCAGGCAGATTTATTCTTTTTCATTGAGACACAAAATGTGCATGGTTTACTGACAAAATATGCTAGAGCATAGTATTCCCAATTTTAAGTGATGGCATGATGCTCAGTGCACATAGAAAACCATGATATACACATGGTTAGAGAGTGCCAGTTTTATTAAGTCGTCCGACTAATCGCGATTAGTCGGCCTTATCGGTCCCCTAGCACGGATTATGTCCACCGATTCGAATAGAGCGACTAGAAATCTAATCACGACATTTCAGAGTGCATACTGACACTTATCCAAGGCTTTAGGACACAAGCATCAAGATACATTACCTTCACTACATGTAGAACAAACCGTTCAAGATCAAGGCATCGAAGAAGAAAGTGTGCACCAACAACAACCATAACCGGGCGTCCTTCAATATCAACTCCACCACGATAACTGCAGTTGGTGGAGAATATCAGAATACGGGCAGTGAAGACACTGGAATGTATGTCATTAAATATGCCTACATACAAACATAATTAAGCACAAGCGAGAAGTATAAAATCATAACATATGAAACCTACATACATTATTTTCATTTCAGCAATCTCTGAAAGATTAACAGAATTTGCTTTAGCGAGGTATCGTGAATGAAGTGAGTATTCCTCTGCTGCAGATAATGAAGGGCAAGCTAGATCCCCATATCCAAGTAACCTAGCATAATTAAATCCCTTTTGAGCTTGAGCAGATTTTTCCCACTGCTCCTTGCGCCGCAGATCTGGATCTTTAATTATTGACATAAACGAAGGATCCAAATATGAATCCAACTTGAAAGAACCCCTGTAGAATAACCAGACAAAGTAAGTTGAAGAACAACTATTTGAAGATCAAGATCTATGACAATAATGTAGTCAATACAAGAGACCATGTAAAGTAAACAACAATGAGACAAAGAACCTGTAACAAATTACTTAGATGGAGAATGGATCTCTAGAAAAGGAACAGTCATCTTAGCAAGTATAATAAGGATATTTCTTTCAGAAAACAAAATGATAATAACGGTTTAAATATATATTGACCTGCACAAAATATGAGCATAAAAAAAATACAATTCAAGCTAATTACTATGAGAAAAAATGATATAATAAATTCTCCCTCTATTATGCAATATTTGTCCATGGCCTAGGGATACGTTCCACAATGTTTTTCCATTGAGAATACCAAGAGTATAGTTATTGTTATATTTCCACCTCCACCCTAATTAAATGTTTGGAAAGAGAAGTTGTTTATATGCTATTTATTAGGGGTATAGATGATCATTTCACTTTTGACTTATTTTCTTGGAAATAGTACTTCCTTGGTCAATGTGCATGGTGTGCTGTGGAAAACTATTGTAGAACAGGGGAGTAGATACAGATCAGCATCAGGTACACGGAAGATCTTAAGTCTTCCAGCTATCACCAAAATAATAAAAAAACATATTTGAATTTGTACCATCCAATATTGAAAGCAGAAAAGTATGTCAAACTTTTAAATTTCACCTTTTCAATGCCGATCCAGAATCCGAAAGAGGAAGATCAACAAGAGTTGCAGACACTGTTCTGTCTACCACACCAGCAGGCAAAGGTCTTATTCTTATTTTCCTTTCATCTATTACCGTCTCACCATTCTCATCCCCAACATCAGCTGGGAGCTTTAATATCGCAATCTCTTCCTCCTGCTTGTCCCGAGGGAAATATAGTGGGAGCAATCTGCATTGTTTAATTGCTTATAATCGGCTGATGAACAAATAGAAGGTAATACCAGGGTTCAGTTTAAGTACCGTTTGTATATCTCTGTATCAGATGATGATGTAGTACAAAAAACAACACCAGCTATTTTTCCTTTTTGCTTCTCCAGAAAACGTCTAACAGTTCCTACAAGAGTATAAACAAATTCACAAAGAATGAAACAACTATTTACCTATAATATTCATGGAGTAAAAGCATGACTGCAGAAAGAACAATCCATCCATAATTTCCATTTTCTACCTGTTATGTGGTGCTAGGGTTGAGAGGAGAGAGTCGAGGGAAGCGGCGGCGACGGACGCGCTACAGTACCCGCGGTGCTACAGTACCCGCGGGTACGGTTCACGTGAGAGAGAGGCGGAGGACCGGCGGCTAGGGCTGTGAGGGGCGCTGGAAACGCCGGCCGCGGGGCTTCACCCACGGCCGGCAAGAGAGAAGGTTTTTCCTTGTAATCTCTTGCTTGATTTTAGATAGATACATCTCCTCTCCTTATATAGAGAAGAGGTCTTACTTGACCCCTAAGCAAGCGACTAATTAACCCTAACGGGCTAAGGCCCAATAGGCCCTTGACTCTTCTAACACTACACCCCACCTGGACATGCAGCTCGTCCTCGAGCCGCAACTTAACGATGACTCTGCTAGACACGAACCTAACACCTAAAAACAAGCCTTTTACATCTCGGTTTATTTTATTGACCTGAAATAGACTACGACTCTTTATTTTTGACTCCCGAAGATACGGCGGACACCCTCCGCGTGATGAACCTACACGTGTGTAGCCACCTGGATCCCATGGAGCCCACCGGAACGGGAGGGGTGCATGGGTACAGCCACCTGGAATTAGTCGCGATAGCGACCAGCGGAGACGTCCTCGCGGCGGCCGGCGGTGGAATGCGGTGGCACTAGGCAGTGCGTCCCCGCCGGTGACAAGGAGGGGAGCGACTCCCCTACCACCGCTGCTGCAGAGTTGGAAGTCGTTGCGCGCGGGAAAAACACCATGCTCGCGCCTGAAGACAGCAATGGGTCGGCGCGGTTGCTGGTGGCCATCCCACGGGGCGAGGTTGCGCTTCGCTGAGCTGAGGTCGACCGTCGCCAAGGTCGCCTCGTGCATAGGCTGGCGCATCTCCTGCAGCTGCCGGCGCACTAGGAGGCCGCGCGCCGCAGCCTGTAGCCGCACCGCCGCAGACATCTTGCAGGTAAGCATCTTCCCTACCGGCTCCGGCGTGATGTCCATCGCCTGCTCAATCTGCTGCAATGTTGGCTGGACCGTTGGCTGCACGTCCTGAAACGGCAGCAGCGTCGTGCCCGGCAGCAGCGTCGTGCTGTAACCTAGCATCCCGTAGGGGAAAACCGGTGGTAGAGAGGCCACGGCCGATTGCGGCAGCGGCCAGCTGACTGGTTGCAGCGGAGGTATGCTGAGGTAGGACTGGATGGCGGCGACGGAACGGGCGAGATCGGTGATGGCCGCAATCGGTTGTGGCGGTGGCTGGGAGGCGGGCGGTGGTGGCGGTGGCAGCAGGCTGGCCAGGGTCACCTGCATGGCCGCCATATTGCGGCTGAGCACTGTTGGAGTGTGTGTGTGGGCCTCCAGCCCAGGCCGGCCCATGTAGGGCAAGGCCCATTAGGGTTAGGGTTGGCACTCTGTGCCTATATGTACCCTGAGGGTTCACCCCCTTCATCAATAGAATCACATTCTCTAGCATGGTATCAAGCCTCTGTTTTTTCTCTTTCCCCACCCTGAGCCGCCGCCGGCCTGCCTCCTCCCGCCGGCGCTGTTCCTGCATGGTAGAAGATTGTGTTTCTATTGCTTAGAGCTAACCCTAGAAGGGTAGCTATATATAGTTCCATACATGGGCCACATGGGCCTTAGCCACATGGGCCTAAACATACTCCAACACCCCCCCGCAGTCTGAACTACCGGCGCAGCGGAGTTCAAGACTGAACAAGAAAGAAAACATGTGAGAGCACAACACACACGACCCCCCCGCAGCCACAACTAGCCACTGGAGACGTTGAGGCTGGAGCGAAACTCGGAAAAGGTCGGGTCCCCCCCGGCAGCTGCGACTGGAGAGCCAGGAAGGTCCACCATGGGTGAGGGAAAGGTGAGGTGCTCACCCCAGGAGACCACCGCCGTCCATCTGCCTCCGCCCGGCGCGGATCCGCCGCCCCCTCCCCGCCGCCGCCGCTCTGCGCGCCTCCAGCGCCGCCGCCACTCCGACCGCGGCTGCGGGGGCCGGCGCGGGCGGCCAGGGCGCATCCCGGCGCGGATCCGCCGCCCCCTCCCCGCCGTCGCCGCTCTGCGTGCCTCCAGCGCCGCTGCCACTCTGGCCGCGGCTGCGGGGGCCGGCGGGCGGCCAGGGCGCTGCCCGGCGCGGATCCGCCGCCGCCTCCTCCTCGCCGCCTCTCCGGGAACCTACCGCCCCACCACCACCGCTGCTGCTGCTCCACTATGTATCTGTTCGTTTGCATTGTGTCGCCCTGCCGTTCGTCGTCTTCATCGACACCCCCGAGGACGAGGCTGCTGCTGCGCCCTCTAGGCTGCAGCGGCGCCGCTAGTGGTCTGCCTTCACCGCCGGTGCCGCGCCTTTCCAGGCGGTCGTGCCACCCGCCGCCGGTCGTCGTCAAGCAAGCTCTCCGTCCGGAGTCCACGCCCTTCGCCGTCTACCGCGGACAACGCCCCCCTCCCCGCCACCCCTGCTCTGAGCGCGGGACTTCTACGAGGGCGGGCAGGAAAGCCGCCACCCCACTTCTCCCCCTCCGCCACCCCTGATCTGAGCGCGGACCTCGACTTCTCCGCCACCCCTGCTCTGAGCGCGGTCTCCGAGGTATCCGGGTGCGCTGCCATCGCCTGGCGCCCCTGCCGCCGCATGGCTCGGCTCACCGTTCCGCGGCCACGACAGCTCGGTGTTGCGACTACGTCTTCGACCGTCTTCGCTGCCACCTCGACTCGGCGAATTCTACCTCGGCTACGACCACGACGACCTCGACCTCGGCTACTTCGGCACAAAAAGGGCTATCCTCCACTTCTTCGCTCCAGCCACTACGTCCGCGACACGGTTGCGACTGCGGGGGGATGTCATCGCTTCAGCTTTGTTCGTCTCCAGTCTCATCGTGTGTGCGCCCCCGTTGTGACTGCGGGGGGATGTTGGAGTGTGTGTGTGGGCCTCCAGCCCAGGCCGGCCCATGTAGGGCAAGGCCCATTAGGGTTAGGGTTGGCACTCTGTGCCTATATGTACCCTGAGGGTTCACCCCCTTCATCAATAGAATCACATTCTCTAGCAAGCACGTCGATGTTGGTGCCCATCCGATTGACGACACCAACCAGGGCTTCCAAGGTGAGCGGTGCGCCGGAGGACTCCGAGATCTCCGAGTGCACGGTGGATGCCGGTAGCGTGGTCGCCGCCGAGACTCCGGAGGTAGCGAAAGGCGTAGTCATCGTGCCCGAGATCTCCGATACCAGATTGTTATGTGGGCTGTTGGGATCGAGAGGAGAGAGTCGAGGGAAGCGGCGGCGACGGACGCGCTACAGTACCCGCGGTGCTACAGTACCCGCGGGTACTGTTCACGTGAGAGAGAGGCAGAGGACCGGCGGCTAGGCTGTCAGATGCGCTGGGAACGTCGGCCACGGGGCTTCGCCCACGGCTGGCAAGAGAGAAGGTTTTTCCTTCTAATCTCTTGCTTGATTCTAGATTGATACATCTCCTCTCCTTATATAGAGAAGAGGTCTTACTTGACCCCTAAGCAAGCGACTAATTAACCCTAACGGGCTAAGGCCCAATAGGCCCTTGACTCTTCTAACACTACACCCCACCTGGACATGCAGCTCGTCCTCGAGCCGCAACTTAACGATGACTCTGCTAGACACGAACCTAACACCTAAAAACAAGCCTTTTACATCTCGGTTTATTTTATTGACCTGAAATAGACTACGACTCTTTATTTTTGACTCCCGAAGATACGGCGGACACCCTCCGCGTGATGAACCTACACGTGTGTAGCCACCTGGATCCCATGGAGCCCACCGGAACGGGAGGGGTGCATGGGTACAGCCACCTGGAATTAGTCGCGATAGCGACCAGCGGAGACGTCCTCGCGGCGGCCGGCGGTGGAATGCGGTGGCACTAGGCAGTGCGTCCCCGCCGGTGACAAGGAGGGGAGCGACTCCCCTACCACCGCTGCTGCAGAGTTGGAAGTCGTTGCGCGCGGGAAAAACACCATGCTCGCGCCTGAAGACAGCAGTGGGTCGGCGCGGTTGCTGGTGGCCATCCCACGGGGCGAGGTTGCGCTTCGCTGAGCTGAGGTCGACCGTCGCCAAGGTCGCCTCGTGCATAGGCTGGCGCATCTCCTGCAGCTGCCGGCGCACTAGGAGGCCGCGCGCCGCAGCCTGTAGCCGCACCGCCGCAGACATCTTGCAGGTAAGCATCTTCCCTACCGGCTCCGGCGTGATGTCCATCGCCTGCTCAATCTGCTGCAATGTTGGCTGGACCGTTGGCTGCACGTCCTGAAACGGCAGCAGCGTCGTGCCCGGCAGCAGCGTCGTGCTGTAACCTAGCATCCCGTAGGGGAAAACCGGTGGTAGAGAGGCCACGGCCGATTGCGGCAGCGGCCAGCTGACTGGTTGCAGCGGAGGTATGCTGAGGTAGGACTGGATGGCGGCGACGGAACGGGCGAGATCGGTGATGGCCGCAATCGGTTGTGGCGGTGGCTGGGAGGCGGGCGGTGGTGGCGGTGGCAGCAGGCTGGCCAGGGTCACCTGCATGGCCGCCATATTGCGGCTGAGCACTGTTGGAGTGTGTGTGTGGGCCTCCAGCCCAGGCCGGCCCATGTAGGGCAAGGCCCATTAGGGTTAGGGTTGGCACTCTGTGCCTATATGTACCCTGAGGGTTCACCCCCTTCATCAATAGAATCACATTCTCTAGCATGGTATCAAGCCTCTGTTTTTTCTCTTTCCCCACCCTGAGCCGCCGCCGGCCTGCCTCCTCCCGCCGGCGCTGTTCCTGCATGGTAGAAGATTGTGTTTCTATTGCTTAGAGCTAACCCTAGAAGGGTAGCTATATATAGTTCCATACATGGGCCACATGGGCCTTAGCCACATGGGCCTAAACATACTCCAACACCCCCCCGCAGTCTGAACTACCGGCGCAGCGGAGTTCAAGACTGAACAAGAAAGAAAACATGTGAGAGCACAACACACACGACCCCCCCGCAGCCACAACTAGCCACTGGAGACGTTGAGGCTGGAGCGAAACTCGGAAAAGGTCGGGTCCCCCCCGGCAGCTGCGACTGGAGAGCCAGGAAGGTCCACCATGGGTGAGGGAAAGGTGAGGTGCTCACCCCAGGAGACCACCGCCGTCCATCTGCCTCCGCCCGGCGCGGATCCGCCGCCCCCTCCCCGCCGCCGCCGCTCTGCGCGCCTCCAGCGCCGCCGCCACTCCGACCGCGGCTGCGGGGGCCGGCGCGGGCGGCCAGGGCGCATCCCGGCGCGGATCCGCCGCCCCCTCCCCGCCGTCGCCGCTCTGCGTGCCTCCAGCGCCGCTGCCACTCTGGCCGCGGCTGCGGGGGCCGGCGGGCGGCCAGGGCGCTGCCCGGCGCGGATCCGCCGCCGCCTCCTCCTCGCCGCCTCTCCGGGAACCTACCGCCCCACCACCACCGCTGCTGCTGCTCCACTATGTATCTGTTCGTTTGCATTGTGTCGCCCTGCCGTTCGTCGTCTTCATCGACACCCCCGAGGACGAGGCTGCTGCTGCGCCCTCTAGGCTGCAGCGGCGCCGCTAGTGGTCTGCCTTCACCGCCGGTGCCGCGCCTTTCCAGGCGGTCGTGCCACCCGCCGCCGGTCGTCGTCAAGCAAGCTCTCCGTCCGGAGTCCACGCCCTTCGCCGTCTACCGCGGACAACGCCCCCCTCCCCGCCACCCCTGCTCTGAGCGCGGGACTTCTACGAGGGCGGGCAGGAAAGCCGCCACCCCACTTCTCCCCCTCCGCCACCCCTGATCTGAGCGCGGACCTCGACTTCTCCGCCACCCCTGCTCTGAGCGCGGTCTCCGAGGTATCCGGGTGCGCTGCCATCGCCTGGCGCCCCTGCCGCCGCATGGCTCGGCTCACCGTTCCGCGGCCACGACAGCTCGGTGTTGCGACTACGTCTTCGACCGTCTTCGCTGCCACCTCGACTCGGCGAATTCTACCTCGGCTACGACCACGACGACCTCGACCTCGGCTACTTCGGCACAAAAAGGGCTATCCTCCACTTCTTCGCTCCAGCCACTACGTCCGCGACACGGTTGCGACTGCGGGGGGATGTCATCGCTTCAGCTTTGTTCGTCTCCAGTCTCATCGTGTGTGCGCCCCCGTTGTGACTGCGGGGGGATGTTGGAGTGTGTGTGTGGGCCTCCAGCCCAGGCCGGCCCATGTAGGGCAAGGCCCATTAGGGTTAGGGTTGGCACTCTGTGCCTATATGTACCCTGAGGGTTCACCCCCTTCATCAATAGAATCACATTCTCTAGCAAGCACGTCGATGTTGGTGCCCATCCGATTGACGACACCAACCAGGGCTTCCAAGGTGAGCGGTGCGCCGGAGGACTCCGAGATCTCCGAGTGCACGGTGGATGCCGGTAGCGTGGTCGCCGCCGAGACTCCGGAGGTAGCGAAAGGCGTAGTCATCGTGCCCGAGATCTCCGATACCAGATTGTTATGTGGGCTGTTGGGATCGAGAGGAGAGAGTCGAGGGAAGCGGCGGCGACGGACGCGCTACAGTACCCGCGGTGCTACAGTACCCGCGGGTACTGTTCACGTGAGAGAGAGGCAGAGGACCGGCGGCTAGGCTGTCAGATGCGCTGGGAACGTCGGCCACGGGGCTTCGCCCACGGCTGGCAAGAGAGAAGGTTTTTCCTTCTAATCTCTTGCTTGATTCTAGATTGATACATCTCCTCTCCTTATATAGAGAAGAGGTCTTACTTGACCCCTAAGCAAGCGACTAATTAACCCTAACGGGCTAAGGCCCAATAGGCCCTTGACTCTTCTAACACTACCACTCACTGCTTTGTCCTGTACGTGGCTGCAAGAAGTGGGAGGGGTGTTGAGAGTTACTTTTTGTTAAGGTTAGTACCACAGCTAACATCAATATTTATATTTATAGATAAAATATTTTCATTCATGCATATGATGATAAGAAATATTCTATAGCACAAGTAAAGAGAGTAAACAAAGATAAGAAGAACTCACTTATTGCCACATGAGCAGCTGGTTCACGAGGGTAGTTTTTAGCTTCTGTGTATATACAACCCATTGCGATGCTAATGAAATAATCAACGAAAAAAATTACTAATAATATCCATAAATCTATAAAGTTCACTATGTGAAACAGGACAACTCAAACATCATTTGTCAAACTAAAATTAGCAATTAGATTTAAGCAATATGATCCTACATGTACCTTTCAAGACCATTCTCAATGAGCAGTTCCAAGCAGGACCGATAGCAGTGACTAAGTGCATTCTCTGCAGCTGTGTGATACTTGACAGCATATTTGGGGCCCACAGTATGGATGACCTTCCTGCATAATGAATTGATACATGCATCTTAGCATAACTGAGATTACAGACAAACACAGAACAACATGTTGGATGTGAGTAAATCTGTGAGTGTTCAATAGCTAGCTGCAGCAAAGTTAGACTTTCACTAAAGCTTCAATTACTGGCCACTGGAGGCTTTCTTGAAGTAACAAGTTATATGGGTTCAAAAACAACGCTTGTTATAAGTGAATCAGGGGATGGATATGCGGTGTTTGTGAAACACAGGCACATGGGTTATGCTTTGCTTAATCAGAAACAACCGTCACACCAGTGCTATATCAGAAGATTCTGAAAAAAACGCAGACAAAACAACCCGTATTCTGACTCCATAAGCAGAAACTCTTGTGTTGCCCTCACTGCTCGAAATTTGCAGGAAACATGAAGCTGGGAACTTTGAATCGAGCAACTTATTTACTGTAAAGGGGCACAGTTGTCATTGTGGAACCACATAACACACCAATGTTGTAGCTTAGGTGTCCACGGTGTTTAAAGGTCTTCTAACACGTATATACATTTTCTACATGACCCAATAAGTGAAAATACAAATAACATAGGCCCAGCTTACCTTGCAGGCAGATCGTAGCCATTGGTCATCTTGGCCATCCCAGTTCGGCAACCTCCCTGCAAAATGGTCGACCAGAAAACAGTTGAACAAACTTGTCCCTTCAATTTGCCACACGAGCTCTGTCGCGAACAGTACCAAGGTGGCGCACTCCTCGGCGAGCCCTGACCCAGCAGCAGCGTGCAGCCCGGGACTACTGTGCGCCTCGTCCAAGCTCTGCACGAAACCCCGGAACAAAGACAGGAGCTCATTATAGCACCCCAAAAAATTGAAACCAATTCCCAGCACTGATGCGAGGAGCGGGCGACAGGAATCGAGACCTCGTTAGTGGAATTGACGACGGCGTCGACCTCGAGGTTCCAGGGCTGGCCGCGCCAGAGGTAGATCCTGGAGTTGATCTCCTGGTCGACGGGAAAGCGCGAGGCGGCCCCGGCGCGGCCACCCGCACCGGCGCCGTCGTCGACCGTGAGCGGGTCGGAGAAGGAGATGAAGCCGGACGCGGAGGTCGCGTCGGATCCGGCGCCCTCCGCGGACGCCTCGTCGGGCGTGGAGGCGAGGAAGATGCGCTGGTCGGGGTCGCTCCAGCGCGGCACCTGGTCCAGCGTGACGGCCGGCTCGACGCCGCCCACGCTGGGCACCATGGTGGCGCCGGCGGCCTCGGCCTCCGCCGCCGCCGGCGAGCGCGGCCGCATGGAGATGGAGGCCGGTGGGACGCGATCAGTAGCGGATAGGCCGGCGGCGGCGGGGAGGAGAGATCAGGCAGGCCGTTAAGCGAGGCCAGCAGTGCTCGCGAGGAGATAGAAGAAGAGAGGAGCACGCACGCAGAGAGGAGGACGGGTTAATGTGCGTGACTCTCATGACATGTGGGGTCGCGAGGTCGCGTGGGCCCATGGACTCAGTAAACGGTGCGGCTTTCGTGGGGTCACAGCGCGCGTGCGCGTAGCTGGCGAGATGCTGTTGGGTGAGGGAGTCGAAGCCGTGCTGGACTCGTGCAACCCCTCCGCTACGGGCACGCGGGGTCTGTACACCTGGATGGTGGTGCCCCGTGCCCGTGACGTGGATGCCACCTCGTCTCTGGCTACGGGGTAGTACGGACCATGACGCGTGGGGCCCAACAATGGAAGGGGCAAACGGCCGAAGGGGAAGAAGGTTCCGCGCTGGGCCGAGCCCACGGAGCCACGCGCGGGCGGTGAGGCTGAGGACAAGCAAGTCGAGTCCGAGAAAGGATGGGCCTAGACGCCCGCGGGATCCGTGTCCGTAATTCTTTGGATCGAATCTGGCCAACAGTTTGTGATGGGTTCATCTCATGCCCGATCTGAATGAGCTGGGTGAGATGTTGAAGAAAGCAGAGGCAAGAGCAGCGCATGTGTTGGGTGATCGAATCGATCATGCGTCGGCAGTCCTGTACGCATGCAGTTTGAGGGATAAGATGGCTCAACGACTCGGCGATTTCGCATGTCTGCGGAACCATCTCCAAAGACTCCAACCTATCATTTCTCGTTTCTGAGCACCGTACACATGGATATATTTTTTTATAAGGCAAAATGCTGGAAACAGACTCCCGTTGGCGCGGATGCCCTGTCGGTGGACTCCGACATCGCTATTCTATCCGTTCCTATCCGGTCCCCTCCGGTTACACCACTTTATTTAAAAAAAAACTCACGCGTCTTGCGATCATTCTCTGCCGCCACGCCCTACTGCCGCCACGCCTGCACCCACCCGACTACTATTTTCGCCTCTACCACGGGCACCACTCGCTGGGGGTAGCGCAGCCGCTCACCGAGGACCACGTAGCCGCCTGCCCGCTGCCATCCTCCTTCTCCACTGTGAACGCATAGTCGGGTCCTGCTGTACAGTGCTCCGCCCGCCCGCCTGCCAGGTTTTGCTAAAGGCGCATGCTGCAAACTTATGTTTCAAGTGTTTCAGGTATTTTAGAGGTATGTTGCAAGTGTTTCAGATGGATGTTGCAGTAGTTGATCAGAATGTTGCAATGCTTGTACTCCCTCCGTCCAAAATTATCTGTCGCTTTTGGTTTCCGTGTCGCAAGTTTGACTCGATTGTGGAAAATACGTGCAACATTTGTATCTCCAAATAAATTTATTAAAAAAACTAGATTCAAAGATCTTTTCAATAATACCAATTATGTACCATAAATATTAATATTTTTTAATATATATTTTGTCAAGGTTGTTTCTCGGGAAACAAAAACTATAGATATTTTAGAACGGAGAGAGTATGGTGCAAATGTTTGTTACCAATGTTTTATCTATGTGTTTCGGACGCATGTTGCAAGTATATTTATCTGGATGTTACATATGTTTGCAATAGTTTTAAGCGTTTTCACGTGTTTTTTAAAGCATTTCATAAGCATGTTCCCTTTTTTTTTTTTACGTTGTAAGTGTTGATCTGGATATTTTAAAATAGATTGAGCGAGTATAGCAAATCTTCATCTGATCGGTGTGGATCAGATTTTCGACATCGTTTCTCGACTCCACGGTGGTTAGTGGCGTGGGCAGACCATGCCCCTGGAGTAGTGGGTTCTTACGGCGGCTTGAGGGAGCTCTCGGACGAGTGCCTCCGGATGGCCCCGCGTGAAATGGCGTGGGAAATGAACTGGTGCGGATGTTCGGGGACGCTAACCGGTAAAAAAAAAAGACGATAGGACACGGGAAAAGGAAAAAAAGGTGACGTAGAACTGTAGGCGGCTCGAGGAATAAAAGCCCAAATACGGAATTCTCTCGGCCTACCCGTCAAGCGATTTGGCCCGTCCCTTGTCAGTGGCCCAGAGTGCCCACTGAGTACCTGAAATGGACCAGGAGCCCAAACACTACACGCACTGACCGAAACAGGCCAGCCCAACCAACGCTGCGGGCTGCGGCGCACGTGGGGAACAGGAGAAGAAGAGCAGGCAGCCGGCGCGCTGGGCGACGGGCGGTGACGCTGGCGACGGGAACGGCGACGATGGCAGTCCGTGGTGGTGGCGGTGGCGACTCCCTGGCCCAGCCGGCCAGCCCGGCCCCGATCGACTGATGATGATCTGAAAAGGAGAGGAGGGAGAAAGCGGCCGGAGCAAAGTGGCAGCGGTACAGCTACAACGAACCAGACAAAGGCAGCGGCGGAGTGGGCGTCCCCGCGTCCCGCCGTGGCAATGCTCCGCCTCCTCGGTTGGCGTGCTGACAGAGCACCTCGGTTGGCGTGCAGACAGAGCCTCGGTTGGCGAGCGGTGAGGACAAGCAAGGCGAGTCCGAGAAAGGATGTGGCCAATGGCCATACATGATGCAGCCAGTGTGGGCAGTGCGCCAGTGCGGCAAAGAAGCCCTGAAGAAGTTGCATGCCGTTGGCTCTGTGCCAGCGGCTGAAAGCGAACTGCATTGTCTGACAGTCTGTGAATTTGGCATTTTTGGGTCTGACCCCTGGTTTAGATTCCAAAATTCACCCCTAAATTCTACTATGCAAAAAGAAGATTCCCCATCACATCAAAATGTCGGCATATATATGGAGTACTAAATGTAGATGAAATCAAAAACTAATTGCACAGTTTTGTTGTACTTTGCGAGACGAACATTTTGAGCCTAATTAATTAAAATTTGGACAATTATTACCACTAAAAAACAAAAAGTGCTACAGTGTCGGGGGTGGCACTGTGCAGAGTCGGCCACCCCCGACTCAGGAAACTAAACGAGGCCTGAGATCATGTGCGTCCCCAGTCCCCTTTTAGTACAGGGCGCAGCGGACAGCGGCTGCTTGTGTTGTATTCAAAGTGAGCGAGTAAAGCAGTGGAGGATTGCTCCCATCCCAGGCTTATTATAGCAGAATTGGTCATTTGGATCGTCAGATCATGCTTCCGCTGACTGTTGAAGTTTTCTTTCGGCCTTGTAACTAGTAGTAAGCCTGAATCCAGATGTTCTCATCATCTCCAGTCATCAAAGGTGTGCACTATACTGTAAATGATAGATAGACCACTCGCTCAGACAAACCAGGCCGAAGCTGCATTTGTCTATCAACGCAGCTGAAAGGTTCAGGTTCAGAAATTTTGGTTCCGTATGCTGCTTCATGGACAAACTTGAGAAAAAAAGGTCCCAACAACATATATGCAAAAAATGCGAGAGAAACGGCTGCATAAATAAATATGAGCATTTGAAGCATATTGCATATAGAGGGCTGATATATGTAGAGAGCACCACAAACTAGGTCAGAGTATCAACTTTGGTTGCACACTGCAAACCTGCATGTTAACTGTAAAAGAATACACCAGATGCAGACGCTTCAGAGTTCAAACTTCTTCAGTTGGAGTACAATATATAAAATTCAAAATATTTTTGAGTTGTAAACTTTCCAAAAAGTTTTAATAAAAAGAAAAGAAAATTGAAAAAGAAGATCAAAAGTACATTCTTTCAAGTTCCAACTTTCAAGCAAGGATTACAAGACCCACGTCCTGCTAAAGGAAACCTTTCCAAATTGGCCAATTGGTGCCCCATTCTGTATCCTTGAAAATGATCCTACTGCATTTTACTTTCTGAGTAGTATATGCCAGCCTGCAACTGCAACAATTCCCATGAAGCATTTAATATTCAGTGTGGTTCAAATATTCCAAGATTTCTATTAATAGAACCTTCCACACACCAAAATTGAATCCTGTACTTTACAGCATACTACAGAGAGAAACAGGAACTCAGGTAAATTTTTTCTACCAACTGATAACATGGCAAACAGGGTTAAGCCAGCTACAAGTTGCTCCTCATAAGCATTAAGTTTCTAGATTGCTACTTTGCTGCCACTCCTAGAGAATAAGCCAAGCAAAATTTTCCAACACCATGTAAAGGCTCATGGAAGTCACAGCAACAAGATCAGTGCCCCTGCTGTGGTTAAGCACCAAATGAGCAAAAACTGAAACTGAACATAAACCTCAGGAGAAAAACCAATACTAAACATGCTAAATTTCCTTGAACCACCAAACATTTTACAGAGAGTGGTTTTGGTCTTTACAAAGGACAGAGATGGGCAAAAGTAAAAGAATCAGCATGTTCACTTCAAAAACCCTCCCTCCATTTCATAAATAACCTGCTTTCTACCGTTCCCTTCCCTTTTAGTTTTAGATAAGGCTAACTCCATGCTAGAGTCTATACAATGATTAAGTCGCAGTTCCTATGTGTGCCTTTTATTTGGATATGGTTGTTTTGCTGCCAGCTTCCTGATCTGTTCAACCAATGATGGCTCAAGATACAGTTGTGTAGTTTTTTGTGAATTTCCCTGGATTGAATTCAAGAAATGTACTTAGCAGTTAGTATTAGAAGGTTAAAGAAACAACACTTTTTTATTAGATGGGATTCTGACCTGGTAAGCTTTCAACAGATTTCTCCACTTGTCCTGAACCATGAAACAATACAAGAGTATCATATTAGCGAATAGCATCTAAGAATGAATTTACTTCATAGTGCAATGCATTACTAATATACTTCACCTTAAGATTTACTGATGTCCTAATTGACGTTTTGAAAAATTGCTGCTTCAACAAGGCCCATCGTCCAACACCAAATTTAGAGACACCTTGTACCAGCATCTCCACTTCTTTAGCAGTCCACCGGCTATTATTTTTTCTACGTGTGTACTCCCTACTAACGCGACTTTCAAAGAACATCGGGTTCTGTCGAACAACCAAAAGTCTTGTAAAATTTCTCAGTTGATGGGTGATAGTGATAGGCTAAGAAAGAATCCGAATACAAAGAGGGTGCAATGAAAATATTAAATTTATTTTTTCAGACACACTTTGACAACGAAATGAATGGTTGGTTACTTGAAAATTATATTGTATTTTTTATCCAAAAAAATATATATTAGCTGTTTTTGTTTATTTAATCATGGAGAAAAATAATTAATAAATTCTCCAAAGCAGATGCACATAGTTTTCTCAAGCATTTGTACACAAGCAACTTTTTCATCATTTTTTTGGTTTCTTCTTTTGTTAGTTCAATTAAAGGGATGTTCTCACAATAAACTTGTGCCTACCCATGGGGACGTCCTCCTCTTCCGAGTTCCTCTTCGGCCACTTCTCATACATTTTGTCTGACATGAGAAAATTGACTGTCAATACCTTATCTCGTCCACTTTATCTAGCATGTTAAAAGTTTATTTGTGCAAAAATCTACCAGGTGGTTAAAGTTTAAACATCTGAATATCTATTTGATAAATTTGACAAGCATACCTGATAATGGGCATTTGTGTCCAACAATGGAGATGGATGCAAATCACCTGCAATAAAAGTTCTATAAATGTTCCTCCAAGCCATAGATAATGCCATAATGGTATTTACCATGTGTAGGGAACCCTGGGAATTGTCAGTAACAGCTAAACATTGCACATACCTGACAACCAATCATTTAGGTTTGCCTGATCTTGGGTCCCTTCCAGTTCCAGCAGTTGTAGGATATTCTCTATCTGTAAGAAAACATAAGTCAATATTGATTGCCCTGTTCCTTTGTTTTACAACATATGAAATTGTACAGACGCGTTGATGAGAGACTCATGGGTCTATTTCTTTTACTAGTGATGAAGATGATCATCCAGAAATTTCACTCAATGTAACTAAAGGATGTCCAGCCTTAACATGCTGTAGAATGTGCCTTCGCAAATCAAATGTCGACCTTCTGCAGGTAATCTTTAGTATAAGATGGCTATTCTCAAGAATTGGAGGTTGATATACCAAGATGGCCAACTGCCCCTATTCCAAGCAGGTGTGGCAGCAGGTAGAGGTCTGGTCAGGAGAGCAAGGATTGAAGCAAAACCAGCATTCATCAAGGATCAAAAACTGGTGGACACACTTGAATACAGCGCAGGGGACATACAGCAGGCGAGTTTTCTACGGAATCTAAACGTGCACAAATCGTAGTATACACAACTTGAAATCTATGGAAGGAGTGATGCAGGCGAGTTTTCGACAACAAAGCTACCGATGTACAGCATCTAATGGATTCAATAAAAGATGACATTCAGTTGTTTCAAATGGCAAGAGAGGACCCTGAATAGCTTCTCATAATTACAGGCCTTGGATGGCTGTAGCTATTTATGTTTACGTTTCTTTAATGTCGTTTTTTTATTTCACTTTTCTGTTCAGACTATCTTTGTTGTACAGTTTGTTAACTGCTTCGTACTGAGGTCCTGTTTAGATGCTTCAAAGTTATAAAAATTTTACAAGATTCTTCGTCATATCGAATCTTTGAACGCATGCATGGAGCATTAAATATAGGTAAAACAAATAATTAATTACACAGTTTGGTTGTAAATCACGAGACGAATCTTTCAAACCTAATTAGCCTATGATTGGACACTAATTACCAAATAAAAACAAAAGAGTTACTATGCTTCCAAAAATTTTACACCACCCTCCAAACACAGCCCGAATGAAAAGGCAGAGTCCCTGCCAATCTTGCTCAAAAAGAAAAAGAAAAGAAAAGAAAAACTGCCAGGATGTATTGTTACGACAGATGGATCTTGTTATTGGACTTCTGGAGATCAAGGTTAGATTGTACACCCTGATTTCGTCCAGGGTGTTTTTTCAGAGTTTGAGAGATACTGCTCTGAAGATTTGAGATTAAAAAAACTGACTTTTTGAAACAAATGACACCAGTCGGCGGTGGCCTCCCCTGCACCAAATTTTTTTATCAAACACGTTTTTTTTTTGCGAGGACTAGGGGGTCATTGTATTGTATTGTATTAAGATAGAAAAACAACCCAATTACGAGCCGATTCCACGGCAATCGACGAGGATTAGTTTTTTAACACATTCGCGCCCTTGAAAGATAGAACAACCCCACAAAATCTCCCCTAGTGCCTTAGCACCAGCCAAAACCCACGACACTGCCTGTTCACTAATCTCCTGCAGCACCGTCGGACATCAAGGACGCAGCCGTCAAGGACGCAGCGGAACCAAGAAGCATAAATGCAGGCAGAGATTAGTAAAAAGGTGCCAACTTTGATGCTTGGTTGCATTCATCCAACAACCAAAAAAAATCCAATTTTTCGCCCAGATTCAGCTGGCGACCAACGGATAAGTGTAATAGAGGAGGCGATCCTCGTTACCTGTAGTCCGCGGGGGCTGCCACTCGCGATGCTGAGCTGCAGATCGCCAAGAAAACCATAGAGTCCCTGCTCCGCTTGTTCAATCGGCGCCCAAAACATCTCCGGATCTTCCAACGGCTGTCCATAAATCTGAATCGCCTGCTGCTCCATCAGCGATCAAAGAAACAAACTCTGGGAAGAAACCGTGGAGAAAATGAGAAATCAAAAGTTGCCAGGAGTAGTAACGCGGTGAGGAAACTCAGAGAATAGATAAATCGGTCCTTTTATCCGCTTATCGCTGCGCATCGATTACCTATCAACGGTCCGATAGGCGTCCTGGTAAGGAGATGAGAGGAGCGAGGAGCGGCGAGGAGGCGCCCGGAAGCCGCGTCGTCGGAGGGAGAGGGAGGCACGGCGGAGAGAGCCGAGGCTGCTGTGGCCTATTGGAGCGGTGGAAAAGCATGCTAATATAATAAAGAAGGCAGGAAGCCGGACTTAAACTTCACTGCCGCTGCTGGGTGGATAATGGGGTGACATCCGGAGGATAATAATTTTCACCCATGGGTGTGTTTAGGGGTTGTTTAGTTGCTGAAAAAGTTTAGGTTCGGCTACTGTAGCACTTGTTGTTTTATTTGGTAATTTGTGTCTAATTATAGATTAATTAGACTCGAAAGATTTGTCTCGTGATTTACAATTAAACTGCGTAATTAGTTTTTTTTCTTTCATCTACATTTAGTATTCCATGCATGTGCCTCAAGATTTGATGTGACAGGTACTGTAGCACTTTTTGGGTTCACTTTCTTGAACTAAACATGCTCTTAGTTGAGAAAAATCGGATGAAAAGTTACTGTAGCACTTTTCGTTGTTATTTGGTAAAATTTGTTCAATCATAGATTAATTAGACTCAAAAGATTTGTCTTGAACTTTATAGACAAACTATGCAATTAGTTATTTTTTTACCTACATTTAATACTCTATGTATGCGTTCAAAGATTTGATGTGATAGGTGGAAGAGGAAATATTTTGGGTTTGTACGGGAAATAAACAGGGCCCATGTCACTTTTTACTGTATATATATATATGGTAGAGTTGGCTTAGGCTATCTGCACTCATGGTCCTCTATATTCATCCTCTATACGTCCTAGTCAGCAAGATTCTCTCCTCTATACTCAATTCTTCCGCACCCATCCATTCTCTATATCATCCTCTATCCACTCTATCTACTGTGGGACCCACTTATCACTTTATCTAAATATATCCATGAGTGATCTAGTTTTGAAGGATTTATTGAGACGAATTTAATGGTGCAATCGAAATTTAATTTGGATTTTTGGTTTGTGAGTTATAGTATTTTTTCTTTAGTTTAGCTAGTAGGGCCCGCCACTGTGCACTATAGAGTAAACACTATACTACTCTAAATATAGAGTAAGAGAAAGGATAGAGTATCGTTTTAGAGTATCCAGTGCAGCAGTTTTTACTCTATATTCATACTCTAAAGCTTTAGAGTATCGTTTAGAGTACGCCACTGCGGACAGTCTTAAAGAGCGGCGGTGTTCAGTTCGTAGTTGAAAAATTTTGAGGTAGCATATTAGATATTTTATAGATGTCGGAAGAGGTGTTCGGATACTAATAAAAAAAACTAATTACGTAACTCATATGCAAACCACGAGACGAATTTAAGCCTAATTAATCCGTTATTAGCACATGTTACTGTAGCACGATATTATCAAATCATGGATTAATTAGGCTTAAAAAATTCATCTCACAAATTTATCGCAATCTGTGTAATTAGTTATTTTTTCATCTACATTTATTACTCTATGTATGTGTCCAACCATCCGATGTGATAGGATGAAAAATTTTTAGGAGAAACTAAACACCCCATTAATATACTCTACCAACTCTGTTTTAAGTACTAGTAGTTTGAGCGGGGTAGTAGTTTAGTTACCAATAATTAAATTATTGGTTTGCTAATAAATTGAAGGTATAAAAAGAATCTAGCTTTTCTTTAGGCCATGATGTTTCAGTATCTCTTTACACGAATCGAACAAATTTAAACCGACAAATGTGTTTGCCGGATTTTTTGACGGTGGAATGATAAATCGTTTGATTAATGAAATAAATGCACAATAAAAATTAAGTGTTTAATAAGTTTTGCTGATCAAATTTGGTTGGACGAGGAGAAGAATAAACTTCGATGCTGTTTAATTTAAGGTCAGTTTAGCAGTACTTTGTATATAAAAGATATTTCAAAGAACGGTAATGCTACGTAACATACATTTGGAATCTTAAAAAAATTGAATATTGTATATGTTGCACTTTTTCATGTGAATGTTGTAGAAGTATATGAGAATGCTACATATGTTGTAATGGCTATGTTGCAGGTGTCTAATCTAAATGTTTCAGCTGTTTCAGACGAATGTTGCATGTGTTTTATTTGGGTGTTGCATATACACTTATGTTGTAGTGTTTTCATCTAGATGTTGCATATGTTTTCACACATATGTTGCAAGTGTTTCATTTAGATGTTGCATATATTTTGCAATGGCTACACACTTGTTTCCCTCGTGTTTCTGACGTACTCCCTCCGTATCGTTAATAGAAGTCGTTTAGGACATGATTGTGATTACCAATGAGTCATTAATTATGGGCTAATTTTCCTTCCTTGCTCTTATTAAATATTTCTGCGGTTGCTAGATGTACAGCAAACTTTCGTAGCCGGAGTGGTGACGACTCCGCGGCCCGAGGCTGGGTGGTCCATGGTTCGAGCGCTGGCAGCCGCTCCTTTTTTTGCCGCGCCGTTGAATGCCTTTGCATGGTGTTGTTTCCCAGCGTGGCGCATTAACGCGCGCGGCGCATGCGAAGGGGCAGTTCCGTCCAAAACAAGCACGAGAGGATAGAACGACTTCCTTTAGTCAATTTGCATTCAACGCTAGAACGACTTTTATTAACGATACAGAGGGAGTATGTTGCAAGTGTTTTAACTGTTCTGAACGTATGTTGCAAAATGTTTTCCTCTAGATGTTGCAAAAGTAGATCTGATGTTGCACATGTTACAGTGGACCCTATAAGTAGCAGCCGTCTGCATGCGTGTGGGTGTGGAGGGGCGTGAGCAGCAAGTGTGGGAAACCGTACGGACACAGATTGAGATGGATCGGGCATAGACACAGACTGGCACGGGACACGGAGCGGTGCGGGGCCCCACGTGAAGCAAACATGCGGCGTGGGCATCCGGACGCTAGCCCTGTCCAACGTCCGGGCGCTAGCCTTTCCTAACAAAGAAGCCAGCAACCAGTCACGCCCTGATGCCTCTCCTCTCCCTCTTCCGCGTGTCCATGACAAGCGCTGGTGGAACAACGCGATGGTACAAGTCTGCCTTTATGGTTTTGGTGCGCCGCCCGCACTCTGGTCTGTAGCCTCCGCTGCCATCTCCCTTAAACTTAGGCAAAATTAACTGAAAAACCGAACCGAAAGAACCGGAATCAAAACCGAAAGAATTGGAACCGAATTCGGTTCCTAATATTGAGGAACCAAAATAACCGAAACAAATTCGGTTCCTACTCTTGGTTAACCGAAAGAACCGAATTATATCAATTATACTTCACTTACTTGCATTTTGTAAGATTATGTTTGGTTTATGTGTGATAATTCATATTTGAACTATTATATATTTATGTTACTATATTGTATTGTTCACTTATGAATTATTATTATCTAAAATGTATATAGTGTTGCATAAATTTACTTTAGAACATGCATATTTATCATTGTCTTAGCCTCTCCTGAAAAAATTTTGTTAGACTGTCTCAACAGCTCATGCAAAGGGAGACGCAAACTCAAAATGGGTCATGCACAGTGAAAAACCACGGTCCAATAGCAGACGCAAATAGGGCAGGCATTTTGGGTAGGAGACGAGCTGGGACTTTTTTTTGCGTCGTCTTTCTCCAAGACGCAAAACATTCGGCGCCTGTAGTGGTGGGCTACACAGGAGGCGTCGAGGTGGAGCGGCCGGCGTAGGGAGGCAGGACCGCACTGGGTCTTCTTCCCCGATGAGCCCTAGCGTGGCCCTCCTGTGCCTCCCTGTGGCGGAGTTGGCCCTCAAGGCAGCGGGCCGGCGCTCCCCCACGCGCGCTTGCCTGCTTGGTGGCGGGCCGGAGGTTGCCCGCGCGACGGCGGTGCCGGCGCTCGCCCATGCGCTCGCTCGTGCGATGGCCAGCCGGAGGTCACCCGCGCGGCGGCGGGCCGAAGCTCCCTCGTGTAGTCGCCAAAGCTTGCCCGCGCGCTCAGCCGGATCTGGCCCACGCCCTCTTCCCTGGCGAGCTTGGTCGCAGCGGCTCCCTCTTCTCCGGCAAGCTCGTCGGCTGGGAGGGGGGAGGGCGGTGCATGCAAAGAAGCGGGGAGGGAGACGAGCGGACCTCGGCGGGGAGGGAGAAAGGCGGACCTCGGGGGCTCCTCCTTTGCCTTCTGGCTGTTGGAAAACGAAGTTTTTGGGTAGGTGACCCATTTACTGTGCAGGACCTGAATCCTGGAATGGGTCGCCCTTTTAGGTAAGGGCTGTTGGAGATAGTTTTAGAACCGGAACCGAGCCGAAATAACCGAAAACCGAAATGGCCGGTTCCGAGAATTTTTGAGAACCGATCAGTTCCCATTTTCAAAGAACTGAATTTCTTAAAAAACCGAGGAACTGAACCGAAACCGAACCAAGAACCGAATGCTAAGGCCTAATCTCCCTATCCTTCTTCCCTGTAAGGTTTCAAATCTCTGACCCTAACTTTCTATGAGCTCATTTTGTAAGGAATGGATTTAAACGACTCATGTGCCCTTTGCTACAAGAGATGAAAAAATGTTACTATAGTCGAGACGACATTTATGTTCGTCTATTTAATTTAAATCAGATCATTCCGACTCCAAAATTTGATGCGTGCCCGGACCTCATGCAAAAGAATTGCAAAAGTATTGAATTTTTTTTCCAGGAAGTGGCTTCAATAGTAAACTTTTCGGAGATTGTGAATGAATGCATCGGGCATCCAAGACAAGCCGTCAGAACAAGGAGGAAGGACGTTACTACTTTACTAGGTGCCGATCGGCTTTAAATGGTCGTCAAATGAGTAGATGACCGACCCTCCAAGACCCCCGTCCCACAGTAGAGTACGTTCCAGCAAAAACGGCAGATAGTATATGTTTGTCTATACTCAATGAGTTGACCAGCGTATTGAGAAGTCTCAAATGCAATTAGGCCGGTCTAAGTGGAAATTTCATATGAGTTTTATGTGCATTAAATAAGTTGTCATATATGTATTTTTGATGACATGACAATGTATTTAAGAAGAGAGAAAATAAGTTTCATTTTAGATGAAACTCTCTTGGCACAATTATTAACTATCTTTAAGTCGTGAAATTAAATACCTATGAAACTATAAAATAAAACTTTTTATTGAGAGCGGATGTTTCATCGAAGTTTCATTATTTTGAAAACAACATCATGAAACTCTCTACTGAGACTGCCCTTATGCAAAGGATGAAAAGAACATGAACCAAGTGAGACAGATTGATAATCTGACTTACTCCTTCCATAAAAAATGTCTCTATATATGTCCCAAAATAACCTAGTTCTAGTAGGGTTTTTTCACTTTCTCTATTCCCAATTCCCAAAGTATAATTATTACATGTCTCTACATCTTTGAAAAAGGGGTATATATGTACTTTTTCTAGTTGTATTGGTCATCCTACTTAATCCTACATTTATTTTGGGAGGCGGGGAGTATGCACGTAAACGTATAGGTGCTTGAATCGGTTTAAGTAGTGGGGACAGAAGATGCGCCCTTTTGAGTTTAGGCCCGTTTATTCGACTTATAATCTGTATTTTTTAGCTTATTTTTTTTCTCAGTTGGAGTAGTGTTTTTCTCTCACAACAAATCAGCGAACAGTACTTTCAGCCATGACTTTTTAACAAAGCGAACGGACTCTTAAATAATGGGTTAAGCACACTTAAGCGAGCAAGATGCATGCATGGTACAATAAATAAATATAGCTCCTCTAATAACAGTATAAGGCCCCGTTTGGCACGGCTCCACTTCACCAGTGAAGCCGTTTTTTTGGGCTTCAGCTCCGTGAACAGCTCTATCAGTGAAGCTGGAGCAGTTTTAGTAAATCGTTTGGCAAAACAACTCCACATACAGAGTTCCTTAAAATATGCTCTCACAAAACGCCATTAGGATGATGTGAAGCCGGGAGAAGCCACTATTTTTAGCTCCTTATCACCCCAAAACTCTGTGATAGCATATTTTTAGGGGCTTCATCGGTAGAGCCGTCTCATTTTACCCCGTCTGACAGAAAATAGCTTCAAACAACTTCTGAAACTGCTAGAGAAGCCCTGCCAAGAGCCTAAATAACACAGCCATGCCCATACGTCCGTTTCGTCATCATGTCGTCGGTGTGAAACTTGAAAGCAAATTAACCATCCATGATCCATGCCAAGCAAACCACTGTTTGATAGTCAAAGAGAGGAGTACATACGTGCATTCACTGCCAAGCAAACCACTGTGGCATAGGTTTTTATTTTTTAATATACAATGATTGATCAACATCAAGCATCTTTTTTTTTTCCATTGAAAAGTCACAACGACAACAAGCATTCTTGATCTGGTCCGTGCCTGCATGTGTGGAGCTAAAGAAAAAAAACAAAAAGAAAGATTGCACTTTTCAAAAAAGAGAAAAATGAAAGGTCGCAGCAGATGGAATGGAGGAGAGTATCTTGAGTTTCTTTCTTACTTTTTCAAAAAGCAAAAGTGTTTCCTAGCAGCAAATCAGAGGTAGTACTAGAGCCATAGAGGTACCCAAAAGCTAGTAGATCTGGTTATCCTGACACGTATTCTCTGGTCCACCGCCCTATCATTGTATCAGTTGATACTTGTTCTCGAGATTAGTTACGTGTTAGAGTAAGACCGATTTATATTTAATTATTTATTCGCTCGGCCGTCATGATGATCGATGAATTCAACACACACTGACACACAACTACTAATCCCTCTCGGTCCTAAAGATTGAGGCCTTGTTTAGTTGGCTAATTTTTTTTAAAGGTTCGGCTACTGTAGCACTTTCATTTTTTATTTTGACAATTAGTGTGCAACCATGAACTAATTAAGCTCAAAAAATTTGTCTCGTGATTTTTAACTAAATTGTTCAATTAGTTAGTTTTTTATCTATATTTAATGTTTCATGCATATGTCTAAAGATTTAATGTGATGGGATAAATTTTTTTTTAAGAACTAAACAGGGCCTCAGGACATTTCTTTCACATAGAGTTGCTACTCATATTATACTGCTGCACATCCATGCATTTCCCTGTGCTTGAACAGAGCGACTGAGCATGGGCAGCGCGTCAACAGAATAACTGATTCAGAAGTCAGAACACTGCTGTATAAGGAGTTGCTAATCATTTTCTACTGCTGCACATCCATGCATTTCCCTGTGCTTGAACAGAGCAAGGGCAGCGCGTCAACAGACTAATAATAACCGGTACTCGCTCTGTCCATAAGAGATGCAATTCTTGTTTATCGAGAAGTAAAATAATCAAATTTTGATTAAACTTATATAAAAATATAATAATATTTTTATACAAAATAAATATATTAGATTAGTTATAAAATATATTTTTATAATAAATTTATTTAGAAACATAAACGTTAATATTATTTACTATAAATTTTATTAAACTTAAGCTATTTGACAAGCGTGGATCCTATAGTTGTATTTTTTATAGACGGAGGGAGCAGGTTTGTGCACTAAACAGGCAAACAATTTCGAAGATGTGCAGTGTCCGTTTGGGACAACTCCAAGAGCTCAGACACCCTTTCTACGTGTGATCTAGATCTACTAGAAATCCAGATTTGAGGACCAGATCTATAGATTTCATGCAGCACCTCAAGGTGGCTGCTCCGAAAAATATGGGATCTATACCTCCTCATAGAGTTAGGTGGTAATTACTCACCAATGACATTCATTACATAGAAAAAACGGTCTGCTCTTATTTTCTCATGTCGTCTTCCCCACGCGACTGACACAGAACCGCGCTGGCCACCGCCGCGCTCGTGGCTGCCCTACCCTCGCCGTGCTCGTGGCCGCACCCCCACCGCGCCCGTGACCCCCGTCTTAGGGGCCGGTGAAAGCCCTAGTTTAGTTTTGGATAATTGATGAAACCTATAACTAACCTTTGATCTAAGTGTGTGAATTAGACAAGGTGGTCCAATCCAAATGATGGAGCAAGAGGAGGTCCATGGAGTTGAAGATGGACATGAGATGATGGTGATCAAGCTCAACTTGAAAAAGAAGAAAGTGAAAAACAAAACCAAGGAGATTAAGACAAAGGTATAAGATAGGTTTTGTTTTTGGTGATCAAGACATTATAGAGAGTATGATCACGTTTAGGATCGATAGTCATACTATAAAGAGGGGAAATATTTGGCTAAGCGGTTATCGAGTGCCACTAGGTGACATGATTCTTACATATGTATTTAGGAACCTAGTGTGCTAACTTTGACCCTTGTAAAATGCTTTGAAAAATACTAACACACGTGCACACAAGTTCTACACTTTGTGGTTAGCAAGTTGCAAGCAAGGGCGAAGCAGTCGAGGACCTAGAAAAAGAAAAGGTGATGAAAGTCCTTGACCGAACACTGGCCGTGGGGTGACCGGACTCACCCCGACGCGTCATTATAGGCTGCGGCGCTGTGTTGGCCGGGAGAGCCAAGGAAGGACTGAACGCTGGCCCTGGCACACCGGCACGTCTTGTCACTTTTTGAGAGTTGGCGGTTTGGCGCGATCAGACACGCAGGGTTCGCGTCAGGTGGATGCTGACGTCAGCCTCGTCAACGCATGTAGCAGAGAGAAGTGTTGACCGGACACTGGGGAGTGTCAGGTCACCCTGGACCTGGCGCGTCCGGTCATGATTTCGTCGCTCTGGATGCTCTCTGTAAATGATCTAACTCCACGTGGTAGCAAGTCCGGTCGTTTTCTCCAGTGCGTTTGGTCGAACATTAACAGTGACTCAGAACTTGACTGTTGAGATCGGATGGCTATGCTTGAATGCGGGGAGCCACATGGCCAGCGCATCCGGTCAACCCGACCAGTGCGTCCGATCAGCACGCAGAGACTCCCCCCTTTGACCCTAACGGCTCTATTCGTTTGAGGGGGTCTATAAATAGTGTTTGGCCGGCTTAGGCTCACACTCTTGGCACTTTGACATACTTGACATCCTTGTGAGCCTAAGCAAACACCTCTCACTCATCTCCATCATTGATTCATCATCATAGTGAGATTGAGAGTGATTCCAAGTGCATTTGCTTGAGTGATTGCATCTAGTGGCACTTGGGGATCATTGTGGCTGCAGATTTCTTGTTTCTCTTGATGGTTGCCGCCACCTAGACGGCTTGGAGCAGCAGAGGAGCTTCGATACATGTTGGTGATTGTTTGTGGCCAGCTCCGGTGATTGTGAGGGGTCTTGTACCTACCCAGCGAAGAGCTGAAAGGTAACTCTAGTGGATTCCTCGTGTCATTGAGATACCTCACTTGTGGGTAGGTTCTTGCGGTGTCCAATTATGTGGACGAGGTTCATGCAATACCTCTTAGCCACTGAGCCACCAAGTGTTAGTCGACACAACGGGGACTAGCGTGCCGGCAAGCACGTGAACCTCGAGAGAAAAATCTTGTGTCTCTTGTGTGATTGGATTTCTCCCAGTGATTGTATTGTATACATATTATGATTGGTTCATTCCTCGACGTAGCGGTATAATCACCCTACTCACTCCATTACTTTCTTGCAAACTAGTTGTAGCAAGCTCTTTAGTGTAGCTAGTTTTGAGAGCTTACTTTGTAGCTTAGTTTCATCTTGTGGAGCTCTTTAGTGTAGCTTTGTTGAGAGCTCTTAGTGAGTAGTGACTTAGCCCTTGTGTGTGCCTAGTGATTATAGCAACTAGAATTGTTGGGATATGTGGCTTGCAACCCTTGTAGAGCTAGAGCAAAATTGCATTACGCCGTTTGTCATACTAATCAATTGCTTAGTGCTCTTGTAGATGTTTAACTAGGCTATTCAACCCTCCCTCTAGCCGTATTAGGACCTTTCAGCCGGTCACCAGCCAGCCCCTCCCTGGCGGTGCTCCATATCCAAGTTAGAGCTACTCCAAGGTGGATCTGGTGCTCCAGATCTATTTTTCCAGACCTAGAGCTGTCCCAAATAGGCCCTAAGTAGCGCTCTTGTGGTCCTATGTGTACTCTGCCATAAAATAAGTATGTCATCTGTTCCACAATAGTTGAGATTATTATTTAAATTTTGTTTCAAAATACTAGTCATCATTTTTACTTTCCAATACATTTATCTTCTTCCAGTATGTCCTTTTCGTTTCTTAATACATCTCTATTTTTATTTCTCTCTTTTGATCTCTCCTTGTTTTTTATGCACCACACCTTCTCACTCCTCCTAAATTTCCATGTCCAAACATAAAACGTCAAGTATTTATGGCGGAGGGAGTACTCTTATGTCCACGAAAGCATTCAATTCTCCGAATTTAAAGACAAGAGAAAATGGTGAACAATAAAAAAGACACATGTACCCTCACTACATTAGAATAGGCGATCATTGCTGAACTATCACTATCGGTTGCTCTAGAACAGGCAGCTAGTTCGTGTCTTCAACCAACAATAATGATAGCAGAACCGACAGTGATAGGTGGACTATCGGTTCATAGCTTCAACCGGCAGTGATAGACATGGTACTATCAATGTCGGTTGAAGCCACGAACCGCCAATGATAGTTTGTTTTAAAAAAATCATAATTTTTTATATGAGGTCAGATTAAGATAAAGTTTATATCAAAATTGTAGACTTCAAAGCCATCTAAAGCTTTGTAGTTGATAATTTTTAATTTCTGATGATTTACATGTCCAAATATTCAATATAAGTTCTTAGATCAGATTTGAGATGGTTAATAGCGTCGAAAAAAGACAAAGTCAACATCGAAGATGTAATACTCGACGACATCTGCAACTTTGCAGTCAATAACCTTTTTTATTTGAGATCATTTAGAGTGTCAAATATACAATATAAGAATTGAAATTGTGTAGTTAAAATAACAACATTAGTTGTATAGTCACAAGTGTCGCGTACCTCAACTGGTATGGACGTTCGGGAGAATGTGAACATTGAGGTTCTAGGTTTGAATCCTAGAAACACATATCATTTTTATCTTTTATCCTCTAGGATTTTGATCCGGTAGCGATTATGAAATCTGGCATGCTGCCTTATTATTTATTCTCAAGAAATCCTTCAATGCCATCTAAATCTATACCAATCCCTTTATTGCCACTTATCCCTTCATCTCCAAGTCCTTTCCCAGCCAACGAAAAAGCAAAGTGAGGGGTCCTCTATCTCTGTGTCAGGATCTGTGGTCTTCCTCGCCTTCGATAGTCTTTGTGCCATTGAGAGGAGGGGCAAATTAAGCGCGCGTAGATCCCAAGTGTGCTAGTAGTTTAGATCCTAGTTTTTCTAGTTTTGGTGTCGAGGGGGTGGTGGTGGCAATACAGCTTTAGAATAAGTCCATTTGTCACCACCTCCATCTCGTCATTGTGTTCTCCAATGCCGACGAGGTGCTTGTGAGTGTGGTGTCCACTAGATCTGGAGTCTACATTGACAGTGGTTCTCTTCTGGATCTTAGTGGTCCCTTTTTAGGAGGTCCATGTTATGCGCTTCAACCAGGTATGGTGCTGATAGAGCTTTGCTTTGGCACACAGGTTCATGGTCAGGGAAGCATGGTGTGTCCCTGACCGTTGTTTTGCATTGATTGCCTCGTTCCAATCCTCCAGGATAGGACTCTATTGTGGCTTGCTTCAAAGCCTTTGTGTGATGGTGCTTCCTCTAATCTTGGGGTTCTTGCCAACTACTCTTTTATCTGGTTGTAGCATCGGTGGTGACAGAGAAGAAGCAAAGGCAACATCTCCAAGTAGTATAGAAGATTCCAAGGACTTACTTGCACTTTTTTGTCTAGGTTCTTCTGTGTAAGCATGTCTGGACAGCCATTCCTTCTATAACCTTCTATTGTGTTCTCATGTCTGTATGTTCATTTTTGTTTAAATTTTTTTTGTGAACATTCATTTTGGTTTAAAAGTAATACATGTTGGCTGTATTAAAAATCCTTTTATTGCCATCTAAATTTATTGGTTCCTTTTATTGTCATTAGTTTATACTAGTAATTTTTATTCCCCTATAGACACCATTGCCGTTATGCTCCACTAGAGTTTGATTCGATCTAATGGCGTTAAAACATCCCACTGGGCCTCTTCTCTCACTCTCCAATCAATCCCCACCATAGCTCTCTTCCCATCGATGTGCATCCACTACAAGGATTGTGGTAATACATGACGGTTTCAATTGGTCACGGACACCCCAACGTTATAGATTGCTATCTATGAGGGTCTTCGAGACTGTCATAAAATCCACATCATAACTAAAAAAAGCTAAAAACCGTCATAGAATTCGGTTGATCGGTGACGAATGTGGCCGTCATGGAATAGTTGTTCAATAGGTTACAAGCAGCGTATAGTGATGAAATGGAGCGTCATAGACTTGTTCCATGTCAGCATCCCCACTTCAGCATGATGAGGTGTCATCTGACGTGGTTGGACGTGACACGTCAACATGGCTAGGTGGCATCTGACGTGGCAGGATGTGACACATCAGCATGATGACGTGGCAAATAGTGACGTCACCATTTTTTGGACTTTTTTTTGGGCTGGGCTCATTCACTTTTGATGGGCCAGCTCATTTGGCCCATTTTAGTTTTTTCTTGGCCCATTTTGGTTATATATTTTCCTCAGCCCATTATTTATTTTATATTTTGCTCCAGCATAATTCATTTTGTAATGGGCTCGCCCCATTTTGTTCGACCTATTGGGCTGGCCCAGCTAAATACAAAAGCAACCCACATTCCAAATCACCAGAATAATGCACATCACATATGAAGGTGCCAATAGCACAAAGTGTATCATAACAGAAGTCATAACAGAATATTACATCACAACCATAACAGAAGTCACTCCAAACCAAAATAAGTTCCAACATCTTGGCCAACCACCATCAAAAGAATGGTGCCAAGTGTCTCACCATCAACACAGGAGTGCACCACCACATATAAGCAGCACCACAGGAGGCAACTTTCCTTACCTAGTTGCTTGACTTCTTGGAATCATGGACATCAAACGCCTAAGTAGTGCATCAGTTTTGACTTGCCTCTGCTTCATTTCCTCATCATTGTTGGCCCTTTGTTCTTTGGTTGCCTGCATTTTCTGCACCATATCATCCATTTTCTAGTGCTGAATGTTCACAAGATCCCTAAGATCAGCTGTTGTCTGCTTCTCCAACGCCAATTCTGCTTGTAGCTCACTCTAAGTTCTAGCACCGCAACTAGCAGGTAAGCTAGCAATCCCCACATTCAGAAGAAATTTGTTCTTCTTGGTTCTATCAATAAGAACTTCAGAAACAACATCCTTCACAGACTTTGGTTGGCAGCCCTCCTCAACAGGTTCAACAATCTTCATCTCCATTTGAACCTAGCAGTGCAAGCGATGGTACATGGCTCACTGATCAGTGCATACCAATTTAGAAAATCATTTGTTTGTGAACTAGTTGACAATTTACTTACAATTGCTGATTGTACAGCAGGAGAGAAGGCTTTCTTCTTTTGGTTGTAGTGGCACTCTTTGAACAAGTCAAGCGCATTTTGGTGGTGCATTTTTGTGCTTGTCCCCCTAAGCAATGAATGGAAACCCAAAATTTTAGCATGCTAATTGATCTATGTGTTTTGGACACTGATTCTAAATCTATAATATTAATTCATACTTTGATGCATCAACTATCTATCAAAGAGGATAACAAAGCAATATGTATTCATCAAACATTAACTAAATTGGACTTACCAAATAAACAATGTGCATGTCATAGCTTCGAGAACTAGTTGTCTGGTGGAACTGCACTTTACCTCTATTTGCTTTGTTCTTCTCACAATTCAACTACAGCAACAAAGTAGTGATCTTAGGCACATATGAGACCACATGGTAAACTTGAAATGACAATCACTGACTTGAGCTTACCATTTTTTCTCATTCTTCCAGTATTCAACAAAGTTAAGCCATTGAAGATCACTCATGCAAGAAACAGCAACACCAGATGAAGTGGATAAGGATCAAAATACTTCTTTTTGAGCTTGTCGCTGCTGGTGAACAGCTCTCTTCATCAATGATATACATGCCTTTTTGACAGGTGGAACAGTTGTGTCCATATCAAACTTTAACTGAAAACAGTTAACACCATAGTCAATTATTATAGATTGAAACTAAAATAGTACTTTCAGTAAATCACCGAAACACACTCTAAAACAATACATTCAGTAGTTTGATTGCTTCCAAAACTTAGAAAACAGATATCAGGCAAGCATATGCTAGTTCAACTCTGCATTAAAATAATACTTCAAAGTAGTCTAGTGCTTCTTAGCTAGTCGATACATAAATAGCTTCAGTAATAACTCATTCAGAGACTCACTCATTGTGCGTCAGCAAGCATATGCTAGTTCAAAAAATACATCTTTGCTAGCTCTATTGCATTAGTAAGTTTGCTACCTCCTATAATAATATATATCAGGCAAGCATACGCTAATTTACCTTAGATAGACAAGACAGTAACAACATAATTGAAAATTCTGAACTGCATGTGGCATCAATTGCTGAATTCATCGATATGAAGACATCACATTTTGAAATTTTGCTTCACACTATCAAGCCAAGCAGTGCTCATCACACAATCAATCTAGTGGTCATGTCAAGTTCCCAAACTTAAGCAAGCATCCAATATACTAAGCATCATATAAAAATAGAACCCTAATACTCACTCAATTCAATAACAGATGCACACAGAACCCTAATACTCACTTCAGAGACCTCTTTGCCAAGCAGTGCTTTAGAGTAATTGTTAGTTTCACAAATAAATAGTGTAAAGCCCAAAGTTCAAACACTCACCCCAACTTTGCCAATGTAGAACTTGAAGAGGCCTCTTTCCTTCTTGTAATCCTTCCATTGTGGGAATATGGGCACATGGTTTCTGATTGCAATGTTGCACTCAGTTGCAAATTGCAGCAATCTTCACTGAATTTGGTCTTATCTTCCCTGGCTCAATGACCACAGGAAGTTTGCCCCTCTTTGAGCAGGACATCCTATCAAGACCTCTCCCTGCATTAGGTCCCCTTATCCAGTCATCCTCATATGCTTCTTCATCTACAAAGTATATAATTAACTACACTTGTGTGGACTGTTGAATTGTTGATATTTGGTAACGCAATTAGGAAATGATCCGCAAGCGCACAAATATCGGTGAGCACTTCACCCGGGATGTTATCCAGAGTATCGTATTTATTTTTTTACCACTAGGAGAAAGCGTGCATCTGACTAACCAAATCTATTACTACTAACCTTTAGGCTACAACCACTGTGATTTGATGTGAGCGATGTATAGAGAAGACTGCAACTGCACTCTCGTTCTAACCTTGGTAAGGATGATCTACTGCTCTATTGGGGAGGCTCACGGAATCTAGACACCTCAAAGGATGTTCGACCCGCACCTATAAACCCTATCGATCCTGCTAACGGGATATGGAATACAAAGGTAGCTACGGAAATGTCACGTTCCTCGCTACTACCACGGTCCGGCTAGACAGGGGATATCTATGAGTATCCTAGCCCAAACACCTCGTTTACGCTAGAGATGATTACTCTAAACTCTACGCGAAGAGATTAAAGTAAACTCATAAACCAAAGAACAATAAAACAAAGAACTTACTAGAATTTAGAAGTCGAAATACTGAAGAATCCTAGGAGCAAGCCTCGGGTTAGAAGAACTTGATCCTGCAGGTACAACCTCGAAGTAGTCACCGACAGGCCGGGCTTCCTTCGATCTATACCTCCACTCTATCTCTCTCAATCTAGAAGAACTAAGTCTAATCTCACATTGGATGCTAAGCCCTAATGAGGTGGGAACCCTAAGGGAACCTCTCTCTCTGAATCCTCTCTGGAAAATATGAAAATAATGGACTTGGATTCTTCCTCTCCAGGGGCCAGGGGTCCTGCTTATATAGTCCCTTCAAGTGAACCTGGGCCGTCGGATCAAACCGACATTAATCGCATGGTTTTCCTTGATCCTTTAGGTCGGTGGGGCATAATCCGCGAGACTTGTCCTGATTGGTTGCAGACCTAGGGCGAGCGCCCCAGGGTCCAGGGCGGGCGCCCTGGTCCCGGGCCCGTTCGGCCTCCCGTTCGATCCCGTGGCTTCTGGAGTCTTCTAGATGATAGAAAATCGGTGAACACGTTAATATCTCTATGTAATTCTGACGTGTGGGCCTTTCCTTTGTATTTCCTGATAACCCCCTGCAGAAACAGATAAACAACAAAACTCGTGGAATTCTGTCAGATCAAACCCTAATTCTAGGTGTTGCTTGCATATAGGTCCTTTTCCTTATTTATTGGATAATTAAAATTGATACTTAAGAACCGTCAACAAACACCCCCATACTTAGGCTTTTACTCGTCCTCGAGAAAAGGATGGTTCAGAAAAATAACTGGGGTTGAAACATTGTAAAGCATTCTTTTATACCTACAGGGTGTTGTGAATGTCCACTGTGCACTGTAGTCAGGGAAATATATGGTTGAAGTAGAGATCCTTTCTTCTTCTCAACCCTGTCACTTGGAGTTTTTTATATATTTTTGAATAGAAAACTTAGCATACCTTTATCCTTATAGGGTTAGATCACTCATTTATCTTTTGTATATCTCACTGAGGCTGTTTTAATTTGTAGAAATTCTCAAGCATACTTACTTTGCATATATTGCCTGGGTCAAAACGGGATCCGAGGAGAGGAATGCCATACTCTTAGATCAAAGACTTTGAAAATTAAAACTTGTCAACTCTTACTGGCATATTGCTTATTAGAGGGACCATGGGCTATCATTTTCTTTTTACCATATATATTTTTATCATCTCATTTTTTTTCAGGTGGATACTGAGGTACCCCTAATTCTACTTCCGGACACTTGTCCATTTTTCTGTGAGGTTGTCGAGCACTTGCTCCTTTTTATTTTCTCGAAATATATTTTTGCATAGCCCATGCCTCTAATGCAATAATACTTCGGAAGAGTGAATCTTTCTGAATAAAAATGTCTTGATCTTGGGAGCATGATAAATCTCTCAACAAGGGTCTAACTCGTTTTGCACAAACTCAATACAAAGCAAATTAATATTTTTAGGTTTATCAGGCATAAAATATTGAGGATGGTAGCTATATTTTTGAAGTTTTTGAAAAGAAAATCTCCAAGCGACAAAGATTTCAAGAATAAGATACTCATATTCTACCATCTCACATTCCACAATGACTTGAGTAACGCATGGTTTTTAAAATGATTTTCAATAAATGCAGGTTTTCAGAAATATCACAGAGTGAGATTGATCATGATTAAAAATATTTTTGTCTTTTTAAATTATCATGTTAGGAACAATATTCTACACAGCCCAATATGTATTTGTATATATGTAAATAAAGCGTGCAGAGTATGTACCTGAATCGTGGAGTGGTGCAATCGAAGTGCTTTTACCATGTCGAGGGGATTCCCCCATACTTGTTTCCTGCTTTCTTGCATAAAAATAAAGTGGAGATATACGAGGCATAATAATAATAATCTTTATTTGTCTTGAGGCATTTATTACACTGACTAATGAAGCGAACTAATCTAAACTGAATTTAATCGAATCTAATTGAATCTAATGATGAAGACTAAGACACACTGCCTCAAGGTCTAATCTAGATAGCTCAGTGTTGCTCTAAATCCCTGATCCTAGCAAGGGCATCAGAAAGGTCACGTTTAAGCATAAGTTCCATATGGACAGGTAAAAGTGGTTTTGCTTTGATCATTAGGATGGATCGGGATTTGGTGGTACCCTGAATATCTATCTAAGAAACAGAAGAACGAATGGTTCGCTAACCGCTCTAACATCTCATCTATAAAAGGTAAAGGAAAGTGATCCTTTTTCGTGGCTTTATTCAGTTTTCTATAGTCAATGCACATCCGCCACCCTGTGACGGTGCGTTGCGGAATTAGCTCGTTCTTCTCATTTGTAACAACAGTCATGCCTCCCTTTTTAGGCACAACTTGAACAGGGCTCACCCACTCACTATGCGACACATGATATATAATCCCTGCATGCAGCAACTTTATAACTTCCTTTTTAACTACTTCTCTCATCGCGTTGTTGAGTCTACGTTGGGGTTCCTGAGAAGGTGAAACAGAAGGATCTGTCGGAATGCAATGGGTGCAAATCATAGGACTGATTCCTGTAAGATCTTGGAGTGAGTAGCCAAAGACTGAGTGATGTTTTTCTAAAACGGTCATTAATCGCAGAGTTTGTTCCTGAGTGAGTTTATTACTAATGATCACAGGAAACTCTGGATTATTGTTTAGGAAAGCATAGATAAGACCGGGTGGTAAAGTTTTAAGCTCTATAGGAGGTCTGGGTGTTTCTGCAAACTCATCTAAAGGTTCAGGTTCAGAAGGTTCAACTTCCTCTTCTATGAAGAAAGGGGCTTCTTCTTCTAAGTCTGATTCATTTAAAAGCTCTAGAGACGCAGCTTTTACCTCTTCCTTAGGATCAGGCAAAAGAGATGACTCGATCTTATTATTCAAGGAGTGAGAAATTGTCATAGGGAATTTAAAATCCTTTCCAAAAGAAATGTGTAGCTTTCCAGTTTGACCTTCATAAATGAGTCTTCTAAATAGTTGTCCTATCAACAGGTCGAAGTCCCATGTATCAAAGATATAAAAGTTCAAATGAATCATAGAGCCTTCTACCATAAAGGGTAGGACATTCACAATTCCAAGACTGGGGACCAATCGTCCCGAAGATTCCTTCATGAACTTTGTTATGGGGGTTAAAATTAATTTTCCAAATAATTTAAGTGTAAAAGCTTCAGACATGATATTGATCCCCACAACAGAATTATAGAGAGCATCAAATTGATCAGAATCATAAGCACAGCGTATAGTGATAGGAGGTGTATCCAAACGGATCACTTCAGAGGAAAGCTCTGACTCCTCTAACCATTCACTACTCATGACTGAGATAAGCTCTCTCAATTGATATTCACTTGGTAAACAAATGCTATAATGGCCGCTTTGGGGTTTGTCTATAGAATGGTAGTTTGAAATGTTTCCAAAATCGGCAAAAAGATCGGATTCTATATCCAGCATGAAATCAGGTGGTGGAATTTCTTCCTTTTGTGGCTCAAAACTTGGGATAGCTGAAGTAGGTGAAGAATTCGGCAGAGTGTCTACTTCGGCTTCGTAGGTTTCATCATGGAGGGTATTATCCATCTCAGCTTCTAGGATTCTATCTAGGATCGCTCTAGCTTCATCAGTAGGGATACGAAAGAAAGAACCTCTAGACATTGTATGTAGCATTTGTTTATGATCTTTCTGAAGATCTCAAAAGAAATAAAAAAGGAGAATAGGGTCTTCAATATTGAGTTTTGGACCAGATTCTAAAAGATCAGAAAAACGTTTCCAGGATTTTTCCAAAGTTTCATTTTCTTTTTGTTTAAAAGATAGAACTTCGAGTCTAAGGTCGGCGATATGATCGAGGGAATAAAAATCTAAACAGAAGTTGACTCGTAAGACTCCCCATTCACCTCGTTGTTGACTTACCTTCTGACTATACCATCGTCTAGCTTCTCCTCTTAAGGAAAAAGGAAAAAGCTTCCAACGTAAAGTCTTATCAGAAATGCCTTCAATGCGAAGACAATCGCATGTTTGTTCAAAATCTCTAATATGAAGGTAAGGATTTTCATCTTCCTTTCCCGAAAAGGATAGGTTCTCAATCATGGCAATTAACCTTGAACTTAACCTATACTAGGATGTTTGGATAGGCTGTGATGACTCCCATGGTAAAAGGTCAGTTTCCGAAGGTGTTGCAAATTGATAGATTGATTTAGAATCTTGGTTCTCCATAAGGTAAGAATAAAGAAAAGATAAGGAATAAAAAGATAAAGAAAGATAAAAGTATAGGTACAAGCTAGTAGTAAGATTCAAGGTTATCTCAGCAAACCGTCTTTCTCCCCGGCAACGGCGCCAGAAATGCTTGTTGATATTTGGTAACGCAATTAGGAAATGATCCGCAAGCGCACGGATATCGGTGAGCACTTCACCCGGGATGTTATCCAGAGTATCGTATTTATTTTTTTACCACTAGGAGAAAGCGTGCATCTGACTAACCAAATCTATTACTACTAACCTTTAGGCTACAACCACTGTGATTTGATGTGAGCGATGTATAGAGAAGACTGCAACTGCACTCTCGTTCTAACCTTGGTAAGGATGATCTACTGCTCTATTGGGGAGGCTCACGGAATCTAGATACCTCAAAGGATGTTTGACCCGCACCTATAAACCCTATCGATCCTGCTAACGGGATATGGAATACAAAGGTAGCTACGAAAATGTCATGTTCCTCGCTACTACCACGGTCCGGCTAGACAGGGGATATCTATGAGTATCCTAGCCCAAACACCTCGTTTACGCTAGAGATGATTACTCTAAACTCTACGCGAAGAGATTAAAGTAAACTCATAAACCAAAGAACAATAAAACAAAGAACTTACTAGAATTTAGAAGTCGAAATACTGAAGAATCCTAGGAGCAAGCCTCGGGTTAGGAGAACTTGATCCTGCAGGTGCAACCTCGAAGTAGTCACCGACAGGCCGGGCTTCCTTCGATCTATACCTCCACTCTATCTCTCTCAGTCTAGAAGAACTAAGTCTAATCTCACATTGGATGCTAAGCCCTAATGAGGTGGGAACCCTAAGGGAACCTCTCTCTCTGAATCCTCTCTGGAAAATATGAAAATAATAGACTTGGATTCTTCCTCTCCAGGGGCCAGGGTTCCTGCTTATATAGTCCCTTCAAGTGAACCTGGGCCGTCGGATCAAACCGACATTAATCGCACGGTTTTCCTTGATCCTTTAGGTCGGTGGGGCATAATCCGCGAGACTCGTCCTGATTGGTTGCAGACCTAGGGCGAGCGCCCCAGGGTCCAGGGCGGGCGCCCTGGTCCCGGGCCCGTTCGGCCTCCCGTTCGATCCCGTGGCTTCTGGAGTCTTCTAGATGATAGAAAATCGGTGAACACGTTAATATCTCTATGTAATTCCGACGTGTGGGCCTTTCCTTTGTATTTCCTGATAACCCCCTGCAGAAACAGATAAACAACAAAACTCGTGGAATTCTGTCAGATCAAACCCTAATTCTAGGTGTTGCTTGCATATAGGTCCTTTTCCTTATTTATTGGATAATTAAAATTGATACTTAAGAACCGTCAACATGAATTTAGAAAGGGTTTAAGTGTCAGAATTTGGAGAAGATCCCTTTAGAATCACCCTCTGCATTTTCATTCATGTTGATGTCATCAAGAGTGCTCAATTTGGTTGGGTAGAGTCTCATTGGCCTTATTCATGCTACTGTTGTTATGAGTGTCCCCATCAAGGTTAGGGATAGTGTCACTGTGGCAATCATTATGTTGGCCAATACCTCGAATAATGGATGATAGAGTTAGTGATAGGTATCAATGTATGGCATTTGCTATGAATTTAAATAACTACTTTTATCAAGAACTTGTTAAAGTAACTTGCATAACCTTCTTGGGTGTGCACAGTTAAGGTAGTACCATCTTCAGTATTACCCGCATGAACCTCACTTGAAGCCTGAATTGGGATTTCAGCTTGAGCATCAGTAGCACGAACCTCACTTGAAGCCTGAATTGGGATTTTAGCTTGAGTATCAGCAACAAAAACCTCACTTGAAGCCTGAATTGGGATTTCAGCTTGAGTATCAGCAGCAAGAACCTCACTTGTAGCCTCAATTGGGATCTCATCTTGAGTAGTGACATGAACCTCTAGTGCGACATGCTTTCTAAACCTTGTCAACCTATCAGGTTGCAATGGTGCAACAACTCTTTTGCCCCTAATTGCATGATGAGGCACAGAGGTTACATTCTCAGTATTCTTCTTGGATTTCTTGGTAGAAGGCTACAAGAAATAGTGGCGGAGCTAGTGAAACTTAATGCCTGGGGCCACTATCTAAACGTGTATACTTTTGATTGCACTACTGGTTCCTAACTTCATATACTACTTCTCATTGAACTACAGAAACTTGACTTGGTGCGGCAAACAGTAGGCATACGACCGTGACAAAAATGGATTATAATATCTTATTCCTCTTTATCGTTCACAAAATTTGGCATAACCCAGGTAAAAAATCGTGCTAACTGAAGCAAATTAGCCATAAACAATTGGAGAATGAATAACATGAGATTGGGAGATTCAGAATACCTGACTGAAGCACTGAGCACTTGGAGTAGTGCTCACCACACTACACAGAGAACACAAACCTGTCACTACCCACTGCATTCCCCGCTTCGCACGAGAGTGGGAAAGGTGTAAATTGGCTGCGCCAGCGTCGCCCTCTCGCAGTGTCACCTGTCCTGGCTCCAACCTGGCGATTTGGCCGTGCCTTCATCGAATTCGCTGCCAAGTGCCACCTCTGTCGAATTAGCTCCGGCCATAATCGATTTGGTTGCAGCCCCTTCGATTTGGCCACCGGCAAGGCCCTAATCACTAGCGGAGAAGGAGAGGATCGAGTCGTGACTCTGCGATCACGAAGGCAAATGGGCGAACGCACGAGAGAGGCACTTGTTGGGCTAGAAAACTCAGAGCTCTTGCTGGGTCATTTAGATTTGGGCCAACAAATTTAGTGGGGGGTACTCAGGGTTCTTGGGCCACGCCTAGGGCCATGGCCCTAGTGGCCCAAGGCCCATATCCGCCCCGCCAAGAAATGAAATAAATGAATCTATAAATTAATCTAGAACTGGTGAATTATTGACAAAGGTGGTAAAACATTACTGAATGGAAAGATCTAGTACCATATGTTTGAATCAACCATGTCCAGACTTCTTGTTCAGCAAGTCTTCAGTCTTAGGTACTAGGCTATCATCACTTAGATCGCGCTCACTGTGAGCATCATCTTCATTATTGTAATCAAAGTAAGGGTCATCATTGTGGTTGTTCTTTTTAGTTTATCGCTGGACAACTGAATTTCCAAACACAATACTAGATAATGCTGGTAGTCCTAGGTGTCGCATCCTAGCATTGTTCTAAAGACATTTTAAAATCCTTTGCTTTTCATAGTTAGTAATCGGGGGTTCTGCATTAACAAGAACAATTAGAGCCTAATATTTGTAATAATCGAAAACAATAATCAGAAAATATGCAATCTAACCATGAACATGCGTGAGTACAATGAAATTTAAGCATGACGGGACTCAGACAAGCTAATTCAATCATCTAGTGTTCCGACAAAGGGGAGATTGCAAGAGTACGCAAGTTTAGGACCTAGAAGAAAGCAAGGCATCCATTTTACTTCATAGGCAGTAAGCGCAGCTTCCACATTAGCAAGAGCATAACTCAAAATTATTTGGATTCACCGAAAATTTTAATTGAAAAATCCACAATTGAACCATGAACATGCATGAAAATCCACAGCCTAGAAGACAAGTTACTAGAAGCATGAACATGAAGGCGGGTCAGAGGAGCTAGTACGAAGGAAGGCTGAGAAAGCATTCACCTGCAATCTTGGGTGCTAACCGTGACCCCTTTGTTTGTCATTTCCTCTTCGGCGCCATTAGGACGGTGCTGGGGTGGCCGTGCACTACGGTGGGGTGGTGACCTCGTTGGGCTTTGGGCGGCGTAGGGTTCGTGTCCTGTTTAGAGGTGGTGGCGGAGATTTGAGGCGATGATGACCTACGGTGGCAGAGATTTGGGGCCTGCAGTGGTGCGGCGGAGTTGGGGCGGCTAGGGTTCGGGTGGGCTAGGGGAGTCATGTTGGACGTGGTGGATTTTGGGAGGGGTTATGGTTCAGGGTGAACAGTTCGGGCTATGTATAGCCACCTATGAGTGCATGCGAAATTACCTACAAGTCCTCCTGCTTAGTAGTCTGGGGCATGTCAAGCAAGGTAGAAGCATCTTTTGTAGCGATGAATTCGGTGTCGGAGGCGCGCCACTAGGCAAAACAGGCAAAAATTTGCCACCAAAATAGTAGATTTGGAGTTGGGCTGGCGTCATTTTCAGGCTCAGTTAGGATATAATGTTTTTGTTTTTCCTTTACTAGCATAAATACATTTCATTTTAAAATATAAATCATATTAAATATGCGGTTTATGAAAAAGTCATCAACTAACAAGTTGTATGACTCATCGAGATCTAGAACTTTTGTATTAGTCCTTTCTCCATCGAAGTTCGTTTGACGAATCAAAATTTGAATTTCACAATATGAGAACTTTCAAAATAATTTAGGGACAAGAACTGATTTCAAATGAAAAATCATCAACAAGAAAGTTGTATAACTCATCAATATGTACAACTTTTGTTTTGATCATTTCTCCATCTTACTTTGTTTGAACAACTCAAAATTTGAATTTGAAAATTTGAGAAATTCAAACAGAAAGTTGAGACATTAAATGACTTCAAATGAAAAAGTCATGAATAACAAAGTTGTAGAACTCATCAAGATCTATAACTTTTATTTTGATCATTTCTTCATCCGACAAAGTAAAAGTATACATTATTCATGAATCTTCAAATCTCTCACATAGTTTATGAAACTATATGAGAGATAAGTCAAATCGTAAAAATGTTACTATCACTTTGTTGGATGAAAAAAATAACCAAAATAAAAGTTGTAGATCTTGATGAGTTCTACAATTTTGGTTTTGATCATTTCTCCATCCTACTTTGTTTGAACAATTCAAAATTCGAATTTCAAAATTTGAGAACTTCAAACAAAAAGTTGAGATATTAAATACTTCAAATGAAAAGTCACGAATATCAAAGTTGTAGAACTCATCAAGATCTACAACTTTTATTTTGGTCATTTCTTCATCCGACAAAGTGGATGCATACATTGTTCAAGAATCCTCAAATCTCTCACATAGTTTATGAAACTATACAAGAGATAAGTCAAATTGTTAACAATGTTATTATCACTTTGTCGGATGAATAAATGACCAAAATAAAAGTTGTAGATATTGATGATTTCTACAACTTTGGTATTTATGACTTTTTCAGCTGAAATCATTTAGTGTTACAAAATCTTGTTTGAAGTTGTCATTTCTTGAAATTTAAAATTTGAATTGATCAAACTTTGTCACATGAAAAGATTGTCAACATAATAGCAGTAAGAACATTATAACTTGATAGAGCATGATTTTAAAAAAATTTAGGAAAAAAATCATCTCATTTGAAGTTCGTATGAGGGAGAAAGACTAGTTTCAAGTTTTATGCAAAGATTAAAAAGAAAAATTGCACTTATTCATAGGATGTGTGAGAACTTCTATATATAAGAACTTCGAATAGAATTTTGGGAGATTAAATGATTTCAAATGAAAAAGATGTAAACAACAAAGTTGTAGAACTCATTGAGACCTACAATTTTGGTTTTGGTCATTTCTTCATCCAAATTTGTTTGGGTAATTTTAAATTTGAATTTCAAAATTTGATAAATTTGAATAAAATTTTGACATTGTAAAATGATTTCAAATGAAAAAGTGAGCAACAACAAAGTTGTATAATTAATCGAGATCTACAACTTTTATTTTGGTCATTTGTCCCTAGCTCTTGTCCTTTGTCACCAATTTTTTAAAATTTGCATACAAGATGTAATTTTGAGTCAATCAAAGTATAATTGTGAGGTAGTATTAGTCAATTATTTTCATCATGTAGAGGACTGAATTTACCCAACAAAGAAGTAAATTTATTTCAAATTTGTATAACATAATTGTAAGTATTTTCCTCCCTATGGCCCACATGTCAATGCCTCCACAAAGACCATATTATCCCTCGGTCCAATCCATCTCTCTCTTTTGTGGCATATATAAACAGAAAAGTAAATATATGAACATCAAGTTTCATACCAACAATAGAGACTCATACCAGCACTCGAAGATATATAATATAAAGATAGATGCACTTCAAGCCAGAACCATTTTGGTTTCCATACATATCATAATACATCCCCACATCAACACTGACATTAGTTGGTGTCCATAATACACCATCACCACAAGCTACATATCATAATACATCATCAGTGCCCACTTGGGCTTCCAAAAGTCATCCCTGCCATAACTATTTATCACCAAAAGTAATCGCTAGCTATACATCACATCATCACTTGGGCTTCCCAGTCAGGGCGTTGTCTGACTTCTCCTGGACATCGGCTAGCTTGTCTTTGAGCTCGAAGACCTTCTGAAAGGTCCTTGTTTGATTTTGGTAATTGAGTGATAACCTTAGGTGGACTAATTATGTTTATGTGAGATACACAGGTGATTAGTCTACAGGTACATGTGTGTAAGCAACATATTCCATGACGGTGAAGATGGCTCAGAGTTGTTGCAAAGCTTACCCATATGATGATGAAGGAGCTCATTGCACATGAGACATGACATTAAGTCATGTGATCAAGGTGGAGAAGATCAAGATATGACTTGGCTCGACGGACCAATTGCTAGTGTGAAGGACAAGTTGGAGGCTTGGAAGCGAGGGACCACGTGTAACGGTGAAGCTTGAGCAAGACTTGGCGTTGATGGACCGATGCAAAAATGAAGAGTAAGTGAAGTCAAGATTAATGAACCAATATGATCACGTGAAGATATGGAGTGGATCGTATCATTGTTGATCGTGTTGGTGCATGTGTTGCATCGATAGTGTAGGAGATGGAATGGAATGCGCAAGGCAAAGGAATATTTGTAGGGCATTTCATTTCACCGGTCATAGGTGTGTAGAAAAGTTTATGACCAGATTTAGGATAGATGGCCGTACTATCAAGAGGGTCAAACTTGTTTGCATATCGGTCATCTAGTGCCACTTGAGCGATCTAACTTTGCATATACGTGTTAGGATCGAGTGGCGTGGTGAAATGAGTGACTAATTCTTTGAAAAATATTTGTGAAAATGCTAACACACTTGCATTTGATGGTATGCACTTGGTGGTGTTGGCACATTTGCAAAGGAGAAGTTGTTGGAGTTGAATTGAATCAACTTGGAGAAGAGAAAACGGTTTTTCGGTGTACTCCGAACTATAGGATGGCTCTTGGATTGAAATTATATGTTGAACCATTTTTATTTGGATCAAACTTACTAGTGGGTTGTGTAGCCCTCTGAGTAAGCTTTCCAAAATATCCAAGATCATCAAATTCAGAGCTCGGAGCTAAGAGTTATAGTCATTTTAGCGCTGAAAGGTCTGTGACCGGACGCTGGTGACTTGCGCGTCCGGTCAGCACCTATGAGTCCGGTCATAGAGTTCGATCAATGTTTCTTTCATGCCTAGAAGTGACCTGACACTAGGTGAGTCCGGTCAATGATGACCGGATACGTTCGGTCGCTGAAAAATGTCTTTCAAACCTCTCTGGATGTGATCGGACGCTAGGGAAGTCGAGTATGGACACAGGAGAAAGCAGAGTCCGATCAGTTGTGTTAAAGCATGTTGTGACCAGACTCGGCTTGGGCGCGTCTGGTCGCTGGACCTCGGCACGTCTGGTTCTTCAACAGTGGCACTTGGGAACTAGCCGTTGGCGCCCAACGATCGGCTTCAAAAGGAGGGGACACATGGCGTCATCCTAGCGACCGGGCTCAGGGACCTGCACGTCTAGTCGTTTTGACCTGCGAGTCCGGTCAGTGCGTGTTTTGCCCAGTGAAGGGGCAACAGCTATTTTAGCCCTTGGGGCTATAAAAGGAGTGTGTGGCTGGCCTTGGCACAAGCTTGGCACCCTTGAAACTTAGTGTCCATGTTTGGGGAGTGCTAGGAGAGCCTCTTACTCACTTGTGCTTGCAAGAGTGCGATCCGATTACGAGTGAGTGCGATTCCTAGTGCGTTGCTTTGAGAGATTGCATCAAGTGGCACTAGGTGTTCGTATTGCAAGCCGATGGTGCTTGTTACTCTCGGAGGTTGCCACCTCCTAGATGGCTTGGTGGCTTGTGGCTCCGTCAAAGCACGCAAGAAGATTGTGCATGGCTCTAGAGAAGGCATTATGAGGGGCATTGTGCTCACCCTATGGGGATTGCGAAGAGCAACTCTAGTTGAGCGAGACACAAAGGGTGACAAGTGGTCCGGCGGGTCAAGTGCTAGAGCTCGTGGTGAGCGCTCCACGTAGGAGAGGTGTGACTAGTGAGTCACCGCTAGCAAGAGGACCAGCGATAACCTTGGAGCTTGTCTCAACAAGAATTAGCTTGGTGGCAACCAAGTGAACCTCGGGATAAAAATCACTGTTGATGGTCACTAATGTCAATTATAAACCATCAACATTACCTGCATATATGCTTAATTACATCACCAAACATAGGTATAGGAGTTTAAGCTAATGAGTTCCACAAGTTTTGGTGCCCTCACTTGTTTTGTAGGACATTTAATTTTTCACCGAATAAAAGTATCTCAAATGATGAATTGGACTGCACCATTGTGAAGAGCTCGCCAAGATGATCGAAATAGATATATTATATAAAGATGGACAAGATGCTCATGAACAGTTCAAGTAAGGAAAGGTTCAAGTAGGAAGAGAAGACCACCGAAACTTGTCTACCCTTCATCACATGGTGTCATCACGCTCCAACGATGAAGGTAACATCCTAAGGTAAGTGGTCATCGTTTTCCTCTTGATCTTGGTATGCACATAGATGAAGACACAAACATGTTTGAGTTACAATTTTGCTTGGTCCCACGTGATTAATTCAACATGTCTTGCTCCTTAAGTATGTTCATAGCACCACTCTCTTGATCTCGGTCTTAACCAAATAAGCTAAAATATTGCATATCTTATCTTTGAAAGATGATAGTCATAATCATAAAAAGTTTGATACATTACATAAAGATGGACAATCCTTCCACAGGTTAAGCAACTCCATTTCTTTTGTCATAGTCAAAATGCTACATTCATGCTCATCCTTCTGATCCTGTCACCCATGTAGGAAGAAATAACAATGCACATAATAGCAACCTTATCATGATTCAATGTGCCTAGGGCTAGAAAAGAAAAATATAAACTTTTGGTTCTGTTGGTGTTTTCCCACCAAAAGAGCCCATACACTTGATCTCTACCTTATCATTATGAGCAGAACACACTTCGAGCAAGTGTGGGCAAGCTGATCCCCCAAATTTTACAAGTGAAAGTTCTGAACCAGAGGAGGAACAAGTTAAAAAGGAAGGACCTATCACCAAAATTGAATTCAAAACTAAGACAGGTTTGGCAGAAAAAGTGGCACCGCCATTGGAAGTGCCACTAATAGAGGCACCACCACAAGAATCCTCATCCTCAAGAGCAAACCAAGACATCTCACTCTATTCGTAGATGAGAAGGACTAATCACCGGCAACCATGCTCTAAGAAGGATCACTCAACATTCAACCGACCATGACAACATCTAGCTTGGGAGAGGAGCATCCCCATGTACCTAGCTAAGTATTTCTTTTCCTTTATAGTTTTACTATTTTGAGTTTTCTTTCCATTAGTTAAAAGAAATAAAAAAATGAATGACAAACTAAAATAAAATAAAAATTTATCTTAGCTAGTTATATATATTAGTAAGGTGTGATCTTAAAACTTCGAAAACAAAATAAAAAGTGTGTTTAGGTTTTTGTTTTTAGGAGCTAAATAAAATAATGGTGCCTAGGATAAACTCTTGCATTGGAAATGATGAATAGTTGCTCTATCGTAATTCCTTTCAAGTACCTAGTTTTTAGCCTTGAATTCTCCTTTTGTTTTGGATGCGACTGATTTGATATAAGAATTTATTCTGAACTTGAAACTCATGGGTAGCATACGCCTGATCTGGGTATAGGTAATTGATGGATATGAAATGAGATGGTCTGAACTGCTATTTATCTTGTTCCTAGCGATACTAGAGTTCCGGAGATTTATCTTTTGAAAAACATAAAATCTTTTGTGATGAGCTCCTGTATGATAAAGCTTGAATTCCTACCAAAGCCATATATGATGTTTAGAATAAGAAATCTTTCACTCATATATGCTGCTTGCTTTTGCATTGAGTTTTGTCAAGCTTTGTTGACCCTTATGAGAGGTTTGTCACGCTCTTAAAATTAAGATCACATACACACCATTCACATATGCACTACTCCTACACTGAGGGTAGGCGCAAAACAAGCCATTCCATCTAGATCCACCCAAAAATGTTTTACTCCTACACTGGGAGTGAACACCAAAAACATGTTTGTTAGGTTTTTCATCCACCAAATAAATGATCCAAGTTCTTGTTGATATTTCTCTCAAAGTTTTGTTGAAGAAAGAGACATGGGGCTATGCAAAAGTCATCCATAAAAAGGAAAAAAGTTTTAAAAAATAGACAAGTGTCCAAGATATCTAAAATAATGGGTACTTAGATGCCCGCCTGAAAAAAAGAGATGAATAAGATAGCCCCTACTCTCTAGCAAATGTTTTTAAATTTCAAAAGAGAGATATGTTTTCAAGGAGCAAGATAGAATTAGGTTAGCCACCATATATATCCACCATATATCCACACACATGCACATCTTGATTTGACTGTATGACTTAACTATCTTTGGATCCATTGTTTGACTTTACAAAATATATGCATTGCAAGTATGCTATATCTTTCTCCCTACCTATGAACTCTACATAAGCCTTAGTAGTAGGAAGAAAAAAAGGCATAACATCTTTATTGCCTTGGTGAGGATCCACAAATACCACATATTGAGAGACTTGAGAGTGTCATACAATGGAATCTCTAAGAAAACTTAAAAAACTATGGAATAATGGTTGAACAAAGAACTTGAGATATTATGCTTGACTTGACCATTCTGTCTTTCAATTGCTCAAGACCCAAGTGAAGGCTAAGAAGCCCCATGGTTGATGGTAATATGGGTAAGTTTGAAAGTCAGATCAGTTTATTCTAATCTGGAGGAGAATTCTTTATTGAACGCATGTGTACTTTTGAGGCATGAAAGCATTGTAGCAACTCCTGATCCATTGCAAGTTTGGCATTGCTAAGGGACTAGCAAAGGATAAGTGTAGGGGAGCTTGTTGACAGTCACTAGCGTCAATTATAAACCATCAACATTACCTGCATATATGCTTAATTACATCACCAAACATAGGTATAGGAGTTTAAACTAATGAGTTCCATGAGTTTTGGTGCTCTCACTTGTTTTGCAGGACATTTAATTTTTCACTGAACAAAAGTATCTCAAATGATGAATTGGAGTGCACCATTACGAAGAGCTCGTCGAGATGATTGAAACTGATATATTATTTGCTATATTTGGAGCCCAGAATCAAGAGATATTAATTCCGCATCAAAACCAAGTTGAGAAGAATTTAGAAGACACGGGAAGGCGTGCCATCGAAGCTGGGGCCCACCTGCTATAGGGACAGGTCGGCCGACCCCACCCCAGGTTGGCCGACCTGTGGGTCCCCCTGTCAGCCACCACCTTCGCACGTCGGTTCTCCACCACCTTAGGGTTTGCATCTCCACCCTTGATTGAAGTCAGTTTGATCCGAGGGCTCTAGTTCATCCCACCGACCTATATAAGCAGCCCTGTACCTCCTGAGGCATAGGCATCCCTGAAACCCTAATTCATATGTCTCATTTAGAGATCAGGGTACACTAGGAGGATTAGGACTAGACTCTCCATAGTAAATTAGTAATTCGGGAGCGATGATCAACTTCCAGATCTAGTCTTGGAGGCTTGGCAAAGCCTTGTATCTTCACTTCTTCATCTCAATTTATCATATTCTTATCTGCATGGCTATGCTTACTTTAAACATATGTCTTGCTTAGTTAAGTTTATCAATACTTTGTGTGCGGGTTCATAGAGCGCTTAGCTTGCTATAGTTTATCGATTGGGCTAAGTAGCCGAGCCTCGTGTAAGCATGGTGCTTATATGATGCTCTGCTTATGAGTGCATCCTGTTCTCTGGTTAGGTGGTAGCAGTAGGAGGTGACAACCCCATCTATCCTTTGTAGTCCACTCCAAATTGAGCAGGTTCTTAAATTGTAAGACCGTAGTCACGTAAGTAGAGTTATCCATTGTGGGTGCTCTACCGTCTAAGTGGCGTCCTGAAGTGCACAAGAGTAGAGTTAGTCTTAGCTTAGTTGGATACATGTATATTTTAACCATGTAATAGGAATGACAAAGGAATCCACCTCACCCGAGTTAACTAGTTTACATTACCTTAGTGACCTATCCCCTGAGTGTCATTATGCTTAACTCCTATCATCACATTTATCCCTTGCTCTAGCTCTGTTGGTATATTAATGGTTACTCCTTTGCTATTACTCAATAAATCTTTACTCCATTGTTTCCCTGTGGTAAAATATAAATAACGATACCTGGAATACTCCCGATAAAATGCTACTATGGTATTCTGTGCGCTCGCGGAATCCTTCAAATTCTATTTGCATTAATAAATACCAACAATCACCATGTCAACCTTGTACATCGTGGTTTGCATCCTCCGACACAAGCTTGTTTACTTGTCCATACTTGTGCTTGTGTTGTTGCTCTTGCGCTACTAGTTTACTTGGTTAGCTTGCTAAGCTAGCTTAGCTTGTGTAGCTTTGTTAGCTCCCTTGCGTGACTAATTGGCTTGAGTAGCCTTGTTAGTCACATTGCTTAGTTTGTGTAGCTAACTGTTTTGAGCTCTCTAGTTTGGCTTGTGTAGCCTTGCTATTGAGCATTGCTGGTGAGCTTAGGCTTTGTGCGCTTTGCATCACTAGTTTGTATAGAAGCTCCCCGATTTGCTAAAGTACTAGTTGCTTAGGTTTATGTGACCTTGCTTCTAGAATTAGTTAGGTGAGCTCAAGCTAGCCTGGCACTTTTGTTGCCTAATTAGGATCTTTATAAGGTGCTAGAGTTAGTAGATAGAGGGGTATAGTCTTCGCTAGACCGATAGTTTTAATTCCGCACTTGTTTTGGCTAGCCAGCGTAATTAGTTTTAAAAAGGACTATTCACCCCCTCTAGTCCGCCATCTCGACCCTTTAAGTGGTATCGGAACCACGGTCTCTCATTTGTGGTCTTGTTGATATTAGATACACACATGAAGGAATTTAAGAGAAATAATCTGCAAGCGCACGGATATCGGTGAGCACTTCACCCAAGAGATAAGTCCAGAGTATCGTATTTGTTTTATCCACAAGGAGAAAGCGTGCGATGACTAACCTAGTCTTTACTATTACCCTTGGGGTGCACTAGAAGGTGGTGAAGATATAAGCGATTAGAGAGAACTACGATGATAGTCTTGTTCCAACCTATGGCAAGCTATGATACTATTGATCTTAGGGGAAATACCGATGGAAAAGAAACACCACAGAGGATGCTTAACCAGGGTACTTAAATCCTACCAAACCTTCTGACGGGATGAGACTCCAAAGGTAACAATGGGATTGTCACGTCCCATGCTACTACTCACTAATCCGGCCAGATAGGGGATATCCACGAGTATTCCTAGCCCAAGCACCACACTTACGCTACAAATGATTACTCTATTCCCTACATGAAGCGAATAAAGTAAACCCATAAACCAAAGAACAATAATAACAACGTACTTACTTAGTATTAGAAGTTAAATTACCGAAGAATCCTAGAACCAAGCCTCGGGTTAGGACACGTGACCCCGTAGATCCAAGCTTGGAGAGGAGACACCGACAAGCCGGGGTTCATCCAATCTTCTACCTCCACTCTAACTCTCTCAATCTAGAAGAATAACTCTAATCTCACATAGAGACTACAAAACTAAACTCTCTTGTATGTGCCCTGGAGAAAGATTCATTCAAGGGACCCCTCTCAGGCGAATTCTCTCTGGAAAATATGAATTAGGGTTTCTAAACTCTCTCCTCCAGGGGCCAGGGGCCTTACTTATATAGCCCCCTAGGAAGCACCACAGCCCTCGGATCAAACCAACCTTGATCAATGATTTTTATTCATCCTCAAAGGCAGTGGAGGCAGGATCCGTGAGGTGGAAGGTGATTGGCTCTTTGGGTGGGGTGGCCGCCTCTAGGGCTGGGCGCCCGCCCCTGTCACAATGACAGGTGGATCCCACCTCCCAGGGTTTGGCTTCTTGAACCTTCTAGATTATACTTTTTCCATACGTGGCCCTTTCTCTCTATGTAAACCTGACATGTGGGTCATCTTTGATTATTTTCATCTGGCACCCTATAGAAATAGATATTCACCAAAACTCATGGAATTCTGTCAGTTAAACACCTAGTCTATAGTGGTAATTAATTTTATAGCATTCTTTTATTTAAGTTGATGGCTAAAAAATGATAGTTAACTACCGTCAACAGGTCTTCACCGACCCTAGAGTATGGCGCGCTACGGGCTAGATGTTGAGTGTCCATACACTTTTGATGGCACACACTTTGCACGTTGGAGAAATTGGTTGACATGCAATTTTAAGTTTATTTCTCCTCAATTATGGTGGATCGTAGATGTGGGCTTTTCTCATGCGATTGATAGAAAGGATGCAACTCAAGCGCAAAAGAAATGCCTACATCTCGATTGCCAAGCTACTAATATATTCTTTCAATCCATGGATGGTAGCATATTTAGTGAGATCATGGACTTAAAGTTTGCCCATGAGATTTGGATTTATCTCAATGAGAAATATGGGGCAGTCTTTGATGATGATGATGATGAGCCTAAGGAGGAGGGACATGGGGATGTTGAGCATGACCACAATTAGGTGATTGTGGAGGATTGCTCCACCTCATGGTCTAGTGATGGTGATAATGATGATGCTACCACAAGATCACTTGACAACTTGATGATGATGCCACAAGTGATGCAATTGATTATTCTACTCCATGCACACTTGATGGTGATGATGGTTCATGCTCAGGCCATGATTGTGATGCTACTACAAGCCCATCCACTACACCACATTGCTTCATGTCACAAGGTGACACTAATGTATCTAATGCTAATGTGGTTGATCATGTTGATTCATATGATGAGCTTATTAGTAGACTTGCTAGCATGACCATGTCTTTAGAAAATGAGAAAGCTAAACCAACAAAATTGGAAAAATGAAAACTTATTTCTAAAGAACTCATGTGAAGAACATAAGAAATTACTCGATGTTCTTAAATCTTCACATGGTGAGCTAAAATTGACTCATGAGACATTACTTGCATCTCATGAAGAATTATTAGAACAACATGCTTCTCTCATTAAAGTATTTGCAAAGACAATTAAAAAGAATGAGAACTCATCACATAAGTCAAGTGATCAGTTGCAACATGTGACTAACACTTGTGATGTAGGGAAGAAGCATGTATCCACCTCTTGTGATGATTGTTGACATTTCTTAGCGTCACTACCAAGATTAGAGTTTGGATTCTATCCTTAGCAATAGCGCCAGAAATGTTTAATGGTATTTATTAACTTAACACTTGTTTTAATAGCCACCTATTAATTACCTGCACCTCTAGCTTACTCGTACCAGGTTGTCATCCCTAGTGTTGAAGCTAAAAGTGTTTGTAGGCACTACCTAGCATTACTACCAAGTAGTTATCTTATTATTTCATGTGACTAAAGAAGATAAAGATAAGAATAGAAAGTATCTGCAAGCGCACAGATAATTATACCATTGTAGCATTTTACCCAGGAGTATTTTAGGGATCATTATTTATATTTTACCACTGGGAAGGGATGGCTTAAAGAAAATGTGATCACTTGTACATACAATGGAGAGTGAACCATGTCTAATCTATCTACTCATAATAGGGATAAGTCACAAGTCACAAGATAAATATATAATGAATAATAAAGAGTAAATTGCACTGTGGGTACCTAAACTATTTGGTGTTTCACAGATAGGTACTCCAACTAAAAAATGTAACTTCTGGGTACTAGAACTATACTTACGTAACTTCTGGGTACTTCAACTAAAAACATAACGTCTAGGTATTGGAACTATACTTGGGTAACTTTTGGGTACTGGCGCTTGAGCAGCACCGTGCCCACGTCAACGGCGACGGCGCTCGCTCACCGTGGGACAGGCGGAGCAGAGGTCCCGCTCGCACGCACCACGCATGCCGCCGTAGGCGAGCTACCGTGGGAAACCACGCCTTGCCTATGGCCGCGCAGCGCTCGCGCTAGGGCCCCACCGGTGTCTGCCCTTGCCGACATGGACTGCTATGCGCTCTGGGTGTACAGTCCGGCGCACTGACGGCCACGCTCGGCACTAACCACGACGTGAGGACTAGCGATGAAAACGGACAGAAACGAATGGAAAAACCTTATTTCTACTTTCGTTTCTATATTTTTTTTCCATCCGTTTTCAACGCTAGTGAGGACCCAGTAGCTCCCTCTCTCTGCTCAAGCGCTAGTACCCAGAAGTTACGTAAGTATAGTTCCAGTACCTGGACGTTACATTTTTAGTTGAAGTACCTAGAAGTTACATAAGTATAGTTCCAGTACCTAGAAGTTACATTTTTAGTTGGATTACCCATCTGTGAAACACCAAATAGTTTAGGTACCCACAGTGCAATTTACTCAATAATAAATATCAAGTCATAAATAGTGTAATTCACCTAGAGCACTCTCTTCTAAGGCAATAGCATGGTTTAGGTAAAAGTAAAGGAATATTGCTAAGTCATTCTTAATTAAATGTCAGAGTATACTATGATTAGTGCGATTACACCTAGCAATCATGGCAAGAATACTTTATATCTACACACAAGGGGCATTACTAAGGAAGATCAAGAGCAGAGCAAGTCTTCCTTCGCAAACAGATCCTACTTGTTCTATATTCGGGGAGTGGACTACAAAGGACTCAACGGGAGTGTCACTTTCATGATCTACCACATGGCCTAGAATATAGGGTGCATTCGCAGGTAAACAACGTCTAAGCGCCATGCTTACATGATGTTGACTACTCACCCATGATGTTAAAGAGTGAGCGCTATACGATCTTATGTTTGAATATAAAGACATTCTAACTATACTAGGCATATAATCAAAGTAGACAATGAACAATATAATTGAGAATATATATAATATATAGAGCAATGTCATATCTATTGTAACTAGCAAGAATATATACAGAAAGATACAAAAGAGAGGTTACAAAAGGCTTTACCAAAGCCGCGCTCTTGACATGATCTGGAATCCAAGCGAAGCTTGCCTTCCTCTACTTCTAGCCTAGTTAGCTATGCCCTATAATTGGAGCTCTAAGGAAACTAGGGTTTCTGGCTCTGATGACTTGATCAAATGACTTGCGTTATCATGACCCCAAGGGGCAGGGCCCTGCTTATATAGGCCGGTGGGATGACCCATGGCCCTAGGATCAAACTGACTTGAATCAACGGCGAAGATGCAAACCCTAAGACAGTGGAGGAACCGACGTAGAAGTGGTAGCTGACAGAGGACCCCACAGGTCAGCCGACCTGGGGTGGGGTCGACCGACCTGGCCCTATGCCTGGTGGGCCCCCTTCGGTGGGTCACCTTCTCGTGTATTCTAGATCCTTCTCAACTTGGTTCTGCAGCGGAATATGCTTTTTACTCCGACGTCCTTGATATCCTGCCTCCTTTTCCTGATAAATCCCTGCAAAAAACACAGATTCACCAAAACCTATGGAATTCTGTCAGTTTAAACCCTAATTCTATGTTGGAGGTTGATATATGCCCTTTTTCATGTTTGGTTGATGGTTTATAATAATAGTTAGTGACCATCAACAATGATTTATTAGAAATGTCATGTTCTTCACATTTAGATACTTGTTCTACTCTGTTTTGTGAGACTAACATTTTGAAGGAGAACAATGAGCTCAAAAGTGAAGTGAAGAATTTGAGCAACAAATTAGAGAGGTGCTACAACTCAAAAGTCACATTTGAGCATATGTTGAACAATAAAAGAAGCTATGGTGACAAGAGTGGCATTGGCTTCAATAAGAACAAGGGCAAAAAAATGAAGAAGTAAGAACAAAAGAAGCTATCTCATTTCGTGTGTTTTAGATGCCATGAGATGGGTCACCTTGCCAAATCTTGCAAAACCAAGAAGCCAAAGATGAGGCCACAAGATGAAAAGAAGACACCCCTAGAGCAATTCAAGATCAACCATGAAGATGGTGGTGACTTGATGATGAAGAAGAAGAAGACAAGAAGGGGTGGAAAGGCAAGGCATCCAATGCTAGATCAAGATGCCAAGATGATGAGCAAGACACAAGATAAGAAGGTGTATGCTCACATCAAGTGCTCCAAGTGTGGAGATACAGGATACTTTGCCTCGAAGTGTCCTACCAAGCTTGAGAAGAAGTCTCAAGCAATTCATGAGAGACAAGGCAATGAGAAGCACAACATGAGTAAGGAAGAAAAGTCTCAAGCAAAGAGAATGTGCTACTCATGCCGAGAAAGGGGACACATGGCTCATTCATGTCCCCTAGGTAATGATTCTAAGCCCATTTCAATTGATGATACTAGTGTGCTTATAAATGATGGCAATGGTACCTCATTGGTTGCAATTGCAAAACATCCTGCTATCCATACTAAGGCGATGCCTAAGTATGTTGCTCCTAACTTGAGAGAATCCAAACCCAAACTTATTTGGGTACCATCAAAAGTGGATGAATGTGTGTAGGTACCAGCATTGGAGGCTTGACTCAAATTTATTTCATATTGATCATTATATATTGAGTCAAGTATTGAAGCTTAATGCAATCCTATCCCAATGCCAAGTTAAGAATGAGTGAAGTCCAAGTGCTACAACTAAGGATGAAAACGGACGGAATCGAACGGAGAACTCCTCAACCGTTTTCTACTTTTACATTTGAATACGAAAATGAAAACGAAAGCGGACAAACCGAACACGAAAATGAACACGAACTTATGGAATATCGAGAATTTCGAAAATGAAACAATTCGAGCGGAATTATATCGAACACGGTCGGTATACGAGAATTCAATACGAACCGACCCACAGTGCATAACATTAAACAAGTTCATGGCCAAATACATAACAAGTTCGCGACTAACAAGTGCATGATCTAGTTCAAATTAACAAGTGCATGACCCGTGGTCTTAAGTAGTATGACACACAATTAACAGAACATGAACATCTAGAGCTCATCAGCATCATCCATTATGTCAGGATCAGAGTTCCCATCGCTCTCCATGTCTATTGCATCCTCATTGTCCTCCTCAGAGTCCCCATCGCCCTCCTTGTCCTTGTCCTAGAAATTTGCAAAGCGAATATATATAGAAGAGCATTAGGGAGTTCCATAGAATCAGCCGAGTTGCATATGGCAGCTAGCTAGTGCATCCGATCCATCTCTCCTTGCCAGAACATGCATATGTTGATAATTAAGGCTTACTGATAATGCAATGCACTCTCTTTGGGTATTAGTGTGATCAGTGTATGAGAATAAGAAATGTTTTTATTTGTGCTACAATCAACCCGATCCTCCCTCCAGTAGGCCACCAGTACTAGACCAAGTACATGCATGCCATGGCACCATATATAGATGGAGTTGAAAGTGTGTGCAGTGTGCTACTCCACTCAACAAGATAGCTTTAACATTAGCCAACATCAAATATAGACAGAGGAGAGGATAAACATACCTCAATTTTTAGTTTAGCCACAACATTAGTCAAAGCATCAACTTCAAGATCACTCACAATTGATCCAACCACTTTCGCATCTGAACAAAACATTAGTAAGGGGAAAATATCAATGCATTATTATGCTGCAATTACAAGTGTATAACTGAAAAAAGAGATAAAATGACCACCTTTACTTGCTGCAGCAACCCAGTCCTTTGTGCGAATTAATGCCTGTACCATCTCGGGATCAAGACGACTGCGATAGGGATCAACAACACGACCAGCAGCACTAAATGCAGACTCGGATGCTACCGTTGATACTTGTACAACCATTACATCCCGAACAATCTGTGAAAGGATAGGATACTCTTCTTTCTTGTTTTTCCACCAAGCTAAGATGTCAAATTCACCAATAATTTTCAGTAGTGGTTCCCCCATATACCTCTCCAACTCATTTGTCTCAACCATAGCATGTTCACTTTCATCATATAGGAATTCTTCTAGGTCATGGTCTACATTTTCCATTAATACATCAGCTGTGTTACTAGGTCCAGGTGCAGCAACACTACTAGTTTTCTTTGCTGGTGCAGGAGCAGAACTAGCATAAAAGTTGTATAGATTCTTTACCACACAAATAAACTCATCGAGTGCAATTTGATAGTGATCATCATGGAACTTCTTCATGTAGTACTCTATTAGCCTTTTCTTATACCTTGGATCAAGTAAACAAGCTACAGCTAGAGCAATGTTGGACTGTTCCCAATATTTTTTAAATTTTGCATTCATAGCAACAGCCATTTCTCTAATTGTATCATCTTCATTAAAGCACCAATCATCTAGCAAGATCTTTATATCACAGAAACCTCTATAAAATAAGTTTGCAGTAGGATATGAAGTGCCAGAGAGAATTTAGTGAGATCATAAAATTTCTTGAGACAACCATAAATTGTCAAAGCCTTTTCCCATTCAACAGAAGATGGAGAAATCTTAGCATACCTACGGCGATTTGAAGACTTCAGCCTAATAAATGCATCCTTGTAGTACAAGGCATCTGTCAGCATTAGATAGGTAGAATTCCACCTTGTTGACACATCAATTTGAATACCCCTCTTTGTATCCAACCCAGCTTCGGTGGCACACTTCATAAGCTCTTCCCATTGCAATGGAGACCCTTTCACAGCTAGCACAAGTGATTTGACCTTGCTAATTGTTTCTGAAATGACTTTCAACCCATCTCTAGCAACCAAATTGAGAATATGACATGCACATCTGACATGAAAAAACAGCCCATCACACACTAGGGAGCCATTACCATTCTCTTTTAGATCTGAAATTATATCATTGACAGCCACTTCATTTGAACTAGCATTATCCAAAGTCAATGCAAACAGTCTTTTCTCAATGTACCATTTAACCATAACTTCAATGAATGTCTCAGATAACTTAGCACCAGTATGTCTACCTTTTACATTGAAGAAACCAATAATTCTCTTTTGGATACGCCAATTATCATCTATCCAATGAATTGTAACACACATGTATCCTTTGTTTTGGCATGAGGTCCACATGTCCATTGTTGCACTAAAGAGACACTTGATAGTTTTTAAGTGTGCATACAAAGTTTCCTTTTCTTCAAGATATCTGTCCATTATTTCTTTCCTAATAGTGACACGAGACTTTATCGGAAAGCTAGGCCGAAGAGATTTTATGAAATCAACAAGATACTCATGCTCAACTATATTGAAAGGATATTCATGCATGGTGATTGCCAAGTTCAATTTCCTCAAGCTAACTTCTTGGTCATATTTGAAAGGCACGATATGAGCAATTTCAGAACCAGTGTTCTTACCAACATTAAGCTGTTGTTGTCCCTCCACAATACTGTGCTTTGACCTCAAATGGCTCTTGAATGCAGTCGTCCCACAAGGGCCCTCAGCTCTGTACCTCTTATTGCACCTAGCGAAATTGCAATACCCCCACAGCTGCTCATACTGCTTTCCATCCACCTCTATAACCTGCTTTTTCTTGGTGAAATACTTCTAGACATGTGATGTGCATTTTTTGTACCTCTTGCTAGAAAGATGAGCCTGCTCTTCATCATCTTGATCATCTTCGCCGATATTAACTGGAGCTGCAGGTCTGTCTATTGCTGGTGCACCACTAGGTTGGGCTGGGCCAGTGCCAGTGCTAGCGCCAGTGCAACTGGTGTCAATGTCAACAATAGGAGCACTGGAACCGATCACTGAAACTGACGCTGCTACGGATGCTTGTGTGGCTGGACTATCACAAGTTCCAGAGCTAATACTCTGAGGTGCAAACCTTTTATTCCTAGATCCTGATGATCAAGCAAAATGACCAAAATAAGTTAGAGTACTGATAAAAATATATCAGATTTGCATATATGCTTGGTCTTATGAAGTTCACGGCTGAATCAGAATCATATAGTCAGTGAAAACTAATATATAGTTGGATGTATATATAGTTGGATATGAAAGACATGACCTGAAGAAGTGAGGTAGTAGAGAGCACCAGGGTAAAAAACTTTTGTACAGAAACTGATCCAATACCTCCATTTTTAATGATGCCAACACATACAGATACTAAATACTGGCAATCTGGCATGCTCAAACTGAACTGGACCAGGCACTTTACCAGGCACTTTTTAATGATGCCAACACAGCCAAGTTAAGCAGCACAGAGCACTGCTGGTTGTCATGGCTAGTTAACATGTACTGCTGGTTGTCATGGCTAGTTAACTAGAAAATTTAACATAGTAAAATCTTTGTTGAAAGGGGTCCCTGTGCTGTGCATCTTATAGAAGTGTGGCTCTGAAATGGACAGCAAATTTGTCTGTGTTTTTTTTCTTATCTCCTGATACGCACCAGATTCCTAAAAACTAGCAATTGCCTGGTACCAATGTACTGTTGCGGTTTCCAAGTGAACATTATCTGAACATAAAATTCATTACCCGTAGACTGTCCAATTTATTAGTCACTCTTGAGCAATTGATCAAACACTGTCACTGAGTCAAAGCTTTGTTGATGGTTACTAAGATACATCCATTATACAACCGCCTAACCAAAGAAAAGATAGCATTTCATACACAAGTGTCACCAGGCTTTATTACTCAGTGCAGAGCTGAATAATACTAAGTTGATGTTCCAATCCTGAATTTCTGGAGGGGATTAGTGTATGTCCCTAGCCAGCAGACTCATATGTACCGCTCCAGCATTGACAAACAACGCACATATCAAGACTACAAATCTTCAGAAAAGAAAACATATTGAACGATGCATCAGATATATCATACATGTTCAGAGTTGAGACTGAATCTTTCTACTCAGTATATCACACGTCCACAACTAATACTTCATCAATCTAGAAACATATATGTCTTACACGTGCTAGCTAGTAGTGCATGTCTGCAAAGCTTCTAGCACTGGTTCTGTATGAGAGCATACGACAATGTAAAATAGCTAGCAGGAGCAGCCAAGCTGAACATCAAGACCCCAGATCGATCGTACCTAGAGCTGGAGGTGGTGCTAGAGAAGTCGTAGCTGCCGCTGCCGGTGCCGGTGCCCGTGCCCGTGCCCGTGCTGTCGGCGGCGCAAGAAGTTGGCGCACGGTCTTGGTCTTGGCCTTGGCCTTGCCCTTCGTGGGAGCAGAAACGCCGTCTTCGGTGGGCGCCATCGATGGGTGCTGCGGTCGGCGGCGTTGGCTAGCAGTGGCTGGCAAGGGCAGGCAGTGGCGGCGTTGGCTGGCAGTGGCTGGCGCGTGGGGATGACGGACGGCGCCACCAGCGCTAGCCAAAGCAACAGGAAGGGGACGGACTGAGGAGCCGTCGGGCAGACGGGCAGTCACGCTGGGGACTGGGGATGAGGAGTGGGAGTTTGGGGATTAGGGTTAGCTTCGTTATTGGGCTGGGCTAGTGCCCTGCTGGGCTAGTACATGGGCCAGTGCCCTCTGCCCTGCTGGACCAAATTCGGTTCTAAACCGAATTTAAATTCGGTATATTTCGAATATAATGTAGAAATATAGAAATCGAACGAACAAATGCCCAAACCGATTTCGTACCGAATTTCGAATTATGTACTCCGTATTTCGTTTTCGAATTTAGTATCCGTTTTTGTCCGCAAAAACGAATTCAATCGGGTTAAATGTAGAAAACGACTGCGGTTCGGTTCGGGATATTTCCGTATCGTTTTCATCCTTAGCTACAACATACAAGTGTCATATTCAAATTGTGGGTGATACATTGGAATTATTTGATGGCTTACAAATTATTTGAGTTGAAGCTTGCTATTGGAGGATCATGAGCTAACCATGGTATATCTCTTGTTTATCATTTCATTTGGGTGCATATGAGTTGATTGAATTAGATAAATATGCAATGTTGCTTGCTATAAGTTGATTGAATGGATAAATACTTAGTAATCAAGTTTGGATTGATTTGGGTTGGATAAGTTCATGAGATGACTTTTAGTAAGTGGATTGAATGCATACATGTCTTGTGAAAGTATTCAATCAAGTTAGTTTCAAGTTTGATTCATTTTGAAGAAGTGTAGCTCAATTGGTTGAAATCTGTCCTATAGTGCAAAATCTGAGTGAGCTGTGATCTTGGCCATGTTTGAGTGATCAAATCTATTTGGATTGGTCTGAAATTTGGTATGCATTCTCTAGACTTATGGTATACGATGCTGTACAAATTTAATGAGATTTGGATAAGAAATGCTTCGGTTTTGGAGTAGATCTTGTCAGCTATAGTGTGGCAGTTGTCAGCATGTAGCAGTGGTGGAAGAATTGATTATTGGCATTTCTTATGAAGTCAAATTGGGTTCAAATAATTTTTTTATTGAAAGTAGACTCATAGAAGCACATCTTCACCAAATTTCATGATTATTGTAGCTATAGATTGTGAGATCAATTCATATCTTAGGAGTGGACAGAATTTGCCAGAAAAGTGACAATTATTGGATTGGTCAAGAGTCACTTTGATTGAAAGCCCCTCAAGTTGGATTCATGTTTATAAGTGATTGAGGCACCTAAGTTTGGTTTTGAGATGATCTAGAAGCATGACATGCAAGAGTATAGGGCCATTTGATTGTGGAGTGTATTTGGCACCCATTTGGTACTCAAATTGAAGATTAAGACCAAGTTCAAGATGAAGATGAAGTTTAAGTTCTAGAGATTGTTGGAGATCATTTGGTAGAAAGAAAAGGACTTAAATAAGTAGACAAAAGGACTTTAAGAAGGAGTCAAGGTTACACATCTAGTTAAGCCCATCACTTGGGTCAATCAATCGAATTCATTTCAAGTGAGTGTCAAGAATGGTTCTTTGAAGAGAGGTCACTTCTCCCTATTGTAGGGGCTTGCCGTCCAACGTGTGGGTAAACCAAGTGTGGTACTTGGAAGGCTAACATAGAAGTGGTGATCCGAGGAACATTTGATATGCTTAGTTGAAGCAATCAAAAGGATTGAACAAGAAAAGCAAACAACACCCAAAAGAGAGCTAGTCATGACAATTCAAGTGGTATTGTCACAAATAGTTCTCTCATGCAAGCATTGATCAAAAGAAGAAGCAAGTCAACCACATCATGATAGTGCACTTGATCGTTTCATGGTTCTCAATTCATATGGGTGAGAATGGATTTCATATTGATGATTGGTCTTCACCAAGCTATCAATCGGACTTCACATTGCTATTGGAGTAATGAATTGAAATCTATGTGACTATCCTCTATGCCAACATAGCAAAGGTATCATTGTAATATGCATGATCATTTCATCCCTTACTAGTATGCGGTTAGTGTATATAGTACATGCTAAATAGGATCATGCATGACAAATGAAAATTTAAATTCATAGCCTACCACTATTGCTTGAATGGTAAAATGATCTAGTGGTATGTGTATGAGTTTGTTCATGAGCTAGTAAACCCAAGTACTTGATTTAATTTGGATTGCTAACAAGTGACAAGTACAACATTGGCAAGATAACCTTTGTAAGAGGTGTGAAGAAGCTTGTTATTGGTTCAAACCGGACATATAATCTTAGGCAAATCAATTTAACTCAAGTCAACATTAGAAGCTCATGATAGCAACAAGAGTACAAGCACAAGACAACAATGCAAATGGATATCTAGTTTGTTGTTTCAAGTGGCATCTAGACTCAAGTATTTCATGAAGAGTTCACAAGTAGTGTCTAGATTAACTCATAAGTGATATCCTACAAGTGGTACTCATGAAGATAGCAAATTTTCAAGAAATGGTTTTATTGAAAAATCAATCATACAAGTGGTATCACATCTCTACACATGATATCAATCATACAAGATGGTGGTTCCACAAGTGATCCTAAACTTTAAGTGATCATCAAATGAAGAATGCATCCCTCACCAACAAGAGCTCAAGTATATCAAGTGGATGACCCATGCTATATATAGGGGGAGGTGTCCCACCAATTGGTATCAAGGTCAAAGATCCTATGTTGTAACACCCTCGGTGTTAACGCGTTAACAAATCACTAAACCATGTCATGAGCATCATGTTTATGTATTATTGTTTATGACAAAATGAGAAATTAAATTTTGTTACACTAATTCTCAATTTGAGCTCTAATTTAATTCCTTGTCCAAATATTCCTCAGCACAGTTCAACTAACTATTGTCATCCTGATCCAACTCCAGCGCTAGCAATTCATTTTATTTCTAAAATTCCCTGATCGCGCTCACAGCACACTCGCAAGGCATGCCCGCACAGCACGCATACGGCGACAACCAACCGCGGCAGCAGCAGACACCACGCACAACTTACGTGTTAGTTAATACTTAATTAGCCACCGTGCTTTGCAAAAATCAACGTTGCCCAGCCCACATGGGGCGCTGCCTCTGCGAAAGGAAACCAGAGAGCACGTAATGTCACTGCAGGGTACTGTAGCGCCAGGAATGCACTGTGACAGCGCAGAATTCACTGTAGCATCGCAAAAGACACTGTAGCAGCGTAGAATTCACTATAGTGCACGTAGAAACACCGTAGCACGTAGAAATACTGTTCACATGGAAGTTGTTGTTCGCCAGAGCAAAAGTCTGTCACCTATATGCTGCGAGCCTGATTCACGCTGGTCGCACACGTCGGTCTCTTTTCCAGCGCGAGCGTCCTTGCGTCTCTCGTCCTTAAAAGGAGACGTCTCATTATCGCGAGCTCGCCAGACTTTGTTGTCCACCTCTTCCTCTCTAATCAAGTTTCTCTGTTCTTACCCGTGTAAGCTGCGTCTATTGAAGCATCAGTGGACTACGGTAAGTATCCCGTGAGTCCCTCTTGTACTTCCTCTGTTTCTCCCTAGCAGCGCCATCCGTCTTCATTATTCCTTTGATTAAAGACCTCATTCATGAGCAAGTCACGGGAGAAAGCCATGAGCTAATTAAGTTCCTTTGGTTTTTTAGAGATTATTAACAGCTACTTTGCGCAACCAATATCTCCACCATACGAACTCCAATTCCGTTGATTCTTCTTCCTAAATTCATTGAAAATCAAGAATTGTCTGTCCATGTCATTTTCTTCGTCTCTAGAGCTCAACTAAATTTATTTATTTATCATGAAATGTATTTTAGTTAGTAGAAAATATTAGGCTAGCTAGTTCTTGCTTAGTAGAAGTAATGGATAGCTTAGCATGTTAGCCATTAGAGTTAGTTAATTATCTTAGTAGTTGTGTATTTTTAAGAGCTGTTGTTGTCTTTGCATTAAGTCATGTCATCAATTCATGCATGTAGATCACGAGATAGTTGACTACGTGGCCGTGGAGGATCAGGACTACGAGGAGATCGTGGAGGAGTACGAGGAGGAGGTTCTCGTGCAGGAGGGAGTCCCAGAGCCACTGAACACCGACTTTGCTGCTGCACCACCTGCCCAAGGCAAGCCCCGGTGCATAACCCTTATTTTACAAATCACTATATATATATAGTTGTTGTGCATTTATGTTACAGGAATTTTATGGAACCCACATGCATATATATATATCTACCTATGAGTCATACTAGTACAGGATCGTATAGCTGCTATGCTTAGGTTTATCGGTAGCGTGGGTAACCTGCTATTACTCACAAGTAGGTGAAAATTTACACTCATGATAAAATGATAAAAAGGAAATGGTGACCGGGCAGGGATGTGGTTGGGTTCTAGTGGGTGTAACAGGTTATGTCCCGCGGCCACGGGGCTTAGCTTGGCTACATTGTTTTCCTGTCCGTGTCGATTAAGGACCGATCGTTGCACTGGACTCCCGGTCAAGTCACAGATATATTGTCCTGAGCACATACTTGCTTATGGGAGCGGGAAGACTTGTTGCTCTCTTGTCATGGGTTTCAGCTCTTTCCGGACCGACTGTTAGGGGTGGGTTTTAGGTGGAGGTCTAAGCACCACACTGAGGCCGGGCCTGCAGTGTTGGGGGCTTGGAGTCCCAGTTTGGACGGGGACCTGGACCCCTTGACAGGAGTAGAATGGGTTTGTCTTGCTTGTACCTGGGGTGCAAGTGAGGCGTGTGTTTTCGGGGCACCCAGCTGGGCATATTGAGTCGCGAATCGCCGTTTCTGCGTGACGGTATGTCTTGACTGCACTCTGGCACCGTAGTAAGAATTGGCATAAGAAAGATGATAAAATAGTTCTGATTGCTCAATTGTTGCTCGGAATTAGAACAGGTGCTTACATAGGATGTTGAACAAGTAATTAAATATGGCTGCTAAGAATCTAATGAAATAAGGACACACTCTTAGTATTGCTTTCCACAAACAAGAAACCCACAAGCCATAAAGCCTATCATATTTCTTGAGAGTCGGGAAATATATATTCCCAATCGGGTAAGTCTTGCGAGTACGTTGTGTACTCAGGGTTTATTTACCCTTGTTGTAGGTGCACCTTGAGAAGCTAGCCTTTGTGTGGAGGATTCTTCTGGTGGGCACAGACGGATCCTTATATCGCTCCGCTAGATGTTTATTTTATTTTCGCTGTTTAATTATCGCACTCTGAACTTTGGTTATGTAATAAAGAATTTCTGAGATACTTTGTTGTATGAAATGGACTAAGTATTGTAAGCTTGTACTCATTATTGGATCCTAGATGTAAAACGTGGATTGTTTTGAGTTCTCCCGTTGGGTGTGCTCGACGGAACTGTTCGATTTAGCTTCCTTTCGGGGTACTTAGTGTCTAGTGGTAGACAAGTACCTCCAAAAGCGGGCTAAACCAGGCGGTTCTGCCACAGTTGGTACCAAAGCTAATAATGAGTTTACAAGTTTAATCATTCTTTTTAAAAACTTAAAAATTTGACCAACAAAAGCTTTGTGAAAAATAGATGCGGTAAAATTACATAAATAAGTAATAGCCCTAACAATATGGTCTATCTAGGATAGTGGCACTGTTTTGGCTAACCAATTTTCTACAGGTACACTAACTTACGAATACGCAAGAATCGACTAGCATACGGGGAGTGAGTGTGTGATGTGCCAAAAATTTCATATGATTTGCCGCTATATTCCAGCTTGAGTGAGCGCATAGGCCGATGCATGCATCATAAAAGAAAATCGGTTAAGCTAAAACCCCCTTCACGTATAATTTTGGATAGTTAAGATGATAGGGTAATAAATAAAAAGAAATGCTTCAATCCTTAGTAAAAGCCTTGTCATTTCTCTAAGACTCTTGTTCCTAATCTGGAGGTTCTCTAATGGTTGGTTCCTATCTGGTCACAGATGGATTTGAGGTCCCGTCGCATGGGCACTGGGTCCGGTTGTGCGAGCAATAGTGCCGGAGTGGGTCGTGGCCTTGGTGAAGGTCATGGAGAAACTGGTCACGACAATGCCAACGGGGAGAGCCGCGAGGCCCCACTCTTGGGTCCTCCTTCTCCACCACTACCACCGCCGCCTCTAATGACCCATGCAGAGATGATGGCGGAGATGTTGGCTGCACGTCAGGAGACAGCCCGTGCCTTGGAGATGATGGCACAGGCTCTTGGTGGCTTCGCCCATGGAGGCCACGGTGGCAACGGCGGGAATGGGGGTGGTGCCCGCGGTCTCGAGAGGTCCTGTTCTTATCAGGACTTCTTGAAGACCCACCCACCCACGTTCACGCTGACTGCGGAGCCTCTTGACGTGGAGCATTGGCTTCGTGTGCTGGAGCAGAAGTTTCTACTGCTCCTGGTGATCGATGAATAGAAGGTGCGCTTTGCCGCACAACAGCTTTTGGGATCTGCTAGTGCATGGTGGGATACTTTCAACGCCATGCAGTCGGTGGAAAATCCTGTGACTTGGCAGGAGTTCACCACTGCCTTCCGAGAGTACTTTATTCCTGCTGGGGTGCTGAACAGGAAGCTATCTGAGTTCTTGGATCTGAAGCAGGGCAACATGTCTGTGATGGACTATGCCAACAAATTCAATCATCTTGCACAGTATGCGGGTTATCATGTGGACTCTGATGAGAAGAAGAGGGACCGTTTCTACCGCGGCCTCTCTTGTATTTTGCAAAAGGAGTTATATAATGGGAACTATCAGACTTTTGGTACATTGATGAATGCTGCCATTGCTATGGAAGGACTGCAGCGTGACACTCAGGCTGAGTGGAAATGCAAGCGGGGGATTTCTGGGTCTTCTAGTCACCCACAGCCGCAGAAGGTGTAGGTTGTCAAGAGGATGTCCTACCACCCCCTGGTGGACAGCCATCTCGGTAGCCTCAGCAGACTCACCAGACACCGTCGACTCAGTACCGTGCACCTACTCAACAGGTGCAGCAGCCTCAAGGACAGCAGTTTCCGCCACATCAGGGGCAGATGATCAAGTCTAATGCTTGTTTCAAGTGTGGTAAGGAGGGCCACTTTGCTCGAGAGTGCCCCGATAACCAGCCTGCTCAGTCTGCTCAACCGTCGGCTAACTCTCGTTTGATCAAGAGGACTATCATTAAGAAGAAGATGCCAATGAATCGCTCGGGACAGGTTAACTATACCGATGCTGAGGAGCTCCTGCAGAATGAGCCTGTGATGGCTGGTATGTTTACCATTAACTCCCACCCAGCATTCGTGTTGTTTGATTCTGGTGCATCACATTCATTCATGAGCTTGGGATTTACTAAAAGGCACAATATACCTCTTAGGGCTATTACTTTTGCCTATAAGATCCGCACTCCAGGTGCCTAGATGTGCATTAATACTCGGACAGACACAGTTGGCTTAGTACTAGCCACTCATACTTACCGTCTCCAGTTCATGATGCTGCCTGGGCAAGGCATTGATGCAATACTAGGCATGAACTGGCTGAAGGTTTATGGGGTAGGCTTGGACCTTAAGAGGAGAGTTGTTGAGTTACGGCTTCCTTCTTCCGAGGATAGAATGTCTCTCCTTATACCCTCAGTTCCTGCTTTACCAGTCGCCGCTAATGTTGAAGCTTCTTCTGATCTTGCCTCTATTCCTGTGGTCTGTGAGTTTCCTGATGTCTTCCCTGAAGAATTGCCTGGGTTACCACTTGATAGAGATGTGGAGTTTACCATAGAGTTAGAGCCTAGCACTGCTCATATTTCACGGCGTCCTTATCGCATGGCCCCACCAGAATTAGCAGAAATGAAGAAGCAGTTGGAGGATTTACGACAGAAAGGATTTATCCGTCCTAGTTCTTCACCTTGGGGTTGTCCAGCTATTTTTGTGAAGAAGAAGAAGGATGACACTCTACGGATGTGTGTGGATTATCGCCCTCTCAATGCGGTAACCATCAAGAACAAGTATCCTTTGTCTCGCATTGATGCTTTGTTTGATCAGTTGGCTGGGGCAAAAGTGTTTTCCAAAATTGATCTTTGTTCTGGGTACCACCAAATTAAAATATGACCACAAGATATACCAAAGACAGCTTTCTCCACTAGGTATGGGTTGTATGAATACCTAGTTATTGTTGAGAGTATGCCCTAGAGGTTATCATAGAGATGATTATATTGCCTTGTATCCATGACATATAATGAGTCCATTGAATATCCATTAAAGACAACTTGTATCGATTAGCAATTATGTGAATTGTTTGTGAAACTCTTTTACTTGTATGGTTATTCTAGAATGGTCCCTGATCGGAGTTCATGTTAGGACGCACATGAATATCAGATCAGCACATTATTAGTTGATGACTATGTTTCACAAGTCATAGACATAGAGATGTCAAACTAATAATGTGGGCACATGTGTGACATGTAGGCTGGACTGACCCAACACGAGATGTTGTTATTGTCTCGATTCACATCATGTACGTTATGTCCTCAGACCTGAGATTGTTGTATGTACTCAAGATGTGAAATGACCTACTTAGAGATTATCAAACGCTACTCCGTAACTGGGTAGTTATAAAGGTGGTCTTCGGGTTTGTCAAGAAACATGCTGTGAGACATAGACAATCAAGATGGAATTTGCCCCTCTCTATATAAGAGAGATATCAATGGAACACTCTAATGATTGGATCAATAAATGCATGGCCGTGCTTAGGTTAAGTGTTAACCTATGAGTTGGACCAAATATCGTGTGGCAAAAGGAATGACATGTATATGGTTTGTGGTGGTTCGTCTGATATGATCTTTGTGTACACATAGGAGTTGACACGTCTTGCTAGAGACCGCTATCAACTAGTGGCCGAGTAGGAGTCCTCGGGCCACGTCTATTTGTACATGAACCCATAGGGTCGCACGCTTAAGGGGTTGGAAGCCCAATTCGGGTTGGACCCGAATTTGACTAGGCTTAGGGTTTTCTAATTGGGCCTCCAGTTTGGGGCTGATTAGAGGCGCCTATATAAGAGAGGGAAGGGGGCGCGGCCAGGGATCACGCGATTTAGCAGCCGCCGCCGTCACCCTCCCCACGCTCACGCCTACTGTTCCTCGCGGACCTAGCAGTCCGAAGGCGCAACGCTTCCTCCCGTACGTGTGGGATACCTTGGAGGTGCTGCATCTGGAGCACAAGGACGAACCGCACGAGAGGGACGATCCACGAGTGGAGGGTGGACGTGACGGACGACCACGCAACTGCACGGCACTGCAACGACGCGTTCGACTACATCGAGTCGCTTCCGCTGCACCTGCGCGTCTAGTGATAATCCCGTAACCTGTAACTAGCAGTAGTTCCTAGTTTATGGGGTCGAAAAATTTTGTTTTCCGGCTAGCGTAGCATCCCCATATCCCTACAGTGGTATCGGAGCCGTAGCTGCTTCATTATAGGTTCGGTTGTATGCATATGGAGATATGCACGGTTGTAGATGAGTCTCTGATCATGGTTCGTGATCTTGCTGCGTTGGTCTTGTAACGATCTACTCGTACCGGTCGGAATTCCGCCATCCGAGTTAAGTGATACATGTAAACCCAGCCATGGCGAGATGGAGATCAATCAGATTGATCGAATCGAACCTAGGTCAAGTGCCGAGCGCATATGATGCGCGACGGCGGTAGATTGGATCTACTCCCGGGCGTCGGGGTGCAAAAAAAAGTGCTGTTCGGTAAAACAGCCATAACTTTTGCATACGACCTCGGATTGAGACGAATTTTATATCAAAATTGATCTACAGAAAATTTTACATCCGATTCTCCCCAGCTTTGCTGGGTTCGCCGAAATTAGATTTGCGAAAAAAGGCCAGGAAGATGGTGTTCTGGACGTTTTAAGTTTAGACGTCGGAATCGGTTAACTCTGTTTTGCAGGAATTCATGACTGGTATAGCCCTTATGTGTATGTGATGCATGTATGTAATTAATTCATGGCTTGCATGTCATGAGAATGACAATATGGCTGGAGCCACATAGATATTGTCAACTTGATGTAATGGCCTGCGTGCCAAACTGTGATGATCCTATCCGCGACTGTGTAATATTACTTCGTTGTCTTGCGTTAGTGATACATAGTCTTGGTGGATTCATCACTGATGGACGGCATACATGGGTCATGGAGATGGAGATCATCATGATGTACAGATTGATGGAGATGGAGATCCCCAAAGTGACAATGGGCTATACCAAGTCATATATGTGATAATGTCGTTCTTATTATTATGTTCTACTTTCACGTGATAATGTTTTTGTCTACATATGCGATAGTGAAGTAGAACGATCCCTCAGTAATGTTTAAGTTATATGCTTCCCCAAACCTTGCACTGTCATGTGTCTTGTACAATCGGTGGTGGGTCTATGAAATTAGGGTGCCACTGGTTTTCCTTGACTAGGCAAGTTCGTATCGGATACTTACTACATAAGGGTTGGTTACATGAACAAGGTCATCCTAATGGTTAGGGACCTTGGAGCATAAGGAGTTGGGCACCACAGCATATAGATGCTACCCAACAACAAGAGTCATATGTGATATGATTAGCAAAGAGTTGCTTACCGATCTACCATGTCTTCTAGCGGTGATGCTAAAGCTCTGTCACACCCATTTTTAAGGACAAAAATAGGATGCATAAAGTACTCATGTGCGCCCCAGGTCATGATCGCACACATAAGCAGACAAATTACATAGTATCATCACAGTGCTTATTACATAACGAATATATGTTTAAAACATAGTCTTGAACAATAAATAATAATATCTAGTAATAATCTTCAGCGGAAACTCCACACAGGGACACGGTTGACTGGTTGACACCAAGACTAGTACTCATTACGGTAATCCTCATCATAATCTTCATCTGTTATGGTGGAAATAGCAAGAGTGAGTCCATGTCGAACTCAACAAATATAACACAGGGTTCATGAGGCTCAAATGGCTAGACACTGTTTAACTGCGGTTAGCTTTTAATCTTATAACTTTCATTTGAGTAGCATCAAGATAAACCACTTCCCATTAAAGAACCAATGATCAATTGCAATAATGATAACGAATAACATTAACAAGAGCATAATATTAATCAACAATAATTAAGCATGATATAACAGGTATGATCACTATTCCATAAGAATCCCCAAGGCCGCTCGTATCCGTGAGCACGGCTAGTATACCAGTTTTTAACTCTGCGCAGAGGTGTACACTTTCACTGTGAGTCATGATTTCCAAATGAGTGGGGAGATCAAGCCCAAACACCCAAAAACCATATAAAGCCACTCAAGAGTTCGTCTAACAAGTTAGGGCCATTAGATTTACTCGGCAGGCAGATGTAGAACCCCCCTTCCCTGTGGCACAACAACCGCAGCCTATACACACTAAGGACAGGGGCTCGCACTACACCCAACGTGGCAAGCCATTCTTACGCCATTTAAGGTAACCTCTAACAAGCTAGAAAAGGTCTCTTGAACAACTAGAGCCAGAGCCATATAGCCCTCACAGCTGTACTGTATATCCCGGTTATCACTTACAGATAAGTCCTTAGGGAGAGAAACCAGAGCATCAAAATAAGTACACATGCTCTAGCCCCCTTTTTACAGTAATAAGATCATCTTAATGATTGATTACTTGATCCATTAATCATATTACAAGATCATTGTTCTTAAATTTAAGCACTAGCCACAGCTACCCATATGCATACCCAAGGTTGTCAAGGAATCAAGACATCAAACACTAAGTTATAATCTCTAGGGTTGTCAAGGTAAGCATATGCATATGTATGATAATTTTAATGAATAGGTAACAAGGATAGTCCTGTGTTATACTTGCCTTGATCAAAGCTCTCCAAGTAGTACTGCTGACTTGGCTCAAAGTAATACTCCGAATCGTCCAAATACTGCTCACCTTCTATACTCGATCATCAATCAACAACATACATGCATCCAATCAAACATACACGAAGCAAACAAATAGATATAATTAGAACAGTACACCAACAGTAACAAAACAGTGATAAAAGTTTATAAAACTCTTCTACACGTTTCTACGATCACACAGACGCAAAGATCACCAAAATCGGAGTTAAAACGTAGAAGTTATGAATTTTCTAAGATTTCCTATAGATCAATAAATACTTAATTATAAGCTCGAAAAATAAATTATCAAAACTAACTGTAAAATTATACTAACATGTAGAGTTCGCAATTACGAACCTAACGCAATTTGAATGGATCAAATCGGAGTTAAAACGAAGTTTTTATGGCTAAAACAGTGCTAGTGGCAAAACTGTAAATTGCTGAAAACGTATTTTTGAATTACCCGATTGAAAATACGTTTCCAAAATAGAAAAGCGTATTCTCAGCGTTACGCCTTGGGACCGCGGGTTGTTTACTAAAAAGTGCAGGGTCTCTTTAGAAAGATTCACAGCGAAGGGGTATCTTCTATTTTCAGCCGTCGATCTCAAGATGGACGGCTCTCGTTCACCAGCGAGTCTACAGTACAAGACCCGACCTTCTCTTCCCCAACACCGGCCGCCGGCCACCGCGCCCGCCATGGAACCTCGCCGGAGTTTTCTCGAGAATGAGTTTCCAGCCACCATTCTTCCCCCTACCATCTCCAATCGGTGGAGGAGCTCCACGCGATCACATCTACGCGAAAACCAACTATCTACGGTCGCCGAACGCAATCCGCGACGACAAGGGGGCGGCGGCGCCATTGACGACCCCGGGAAGCTCCAATACCTCACGAGATAGCCCGAACGCTTAAAGGAAAAGCATGAAGAGAGAGAGGAGAAGATGGCAAACTCACTCAATTGGAAAAATTACCCACCGAAGCTCCCGAAGATCGCTGCCTCCTCCAACCGAACCCGCCGACTTCTCCCAAGCCCTAGTGCCCTAAATCCCGTGGCTAACCTGATGTTTTAGATGAAAAACGGAACATAGGAGGTCCCCTCTTCCTATTTATAGCTTCAATTCACCGATTACAGTTAGGAAATCAAGGATTCGATTCGGTTGAGATCGTGCTCGAGTCCTTCCCGGTTACGACCGGAGGTGGAAGATGAACTAGAGACTGACTAGTGGGACCCACCTGTCAGCGAAACGAAAAGGAAAAGAAGGGCGCGGCTTCGGGCTGGCCGACTCGGGCCGCTGCAGTAAGCTGGGCCGTCCCACCGACGCTAGCAGGAAAACCAGCTTGGGCCGCCGGTCGCTGGCTGCCGAGCCCAGCAGGTAAGTTTCCTCTTCTCTCTTTTTTTTTATTAACTTGTTTCCAAAAATATTTCAGATACTTTCTAAACCAAAATAAAATCAAATAAAACAAATACAGTACCACACAATAAAATATATGCAACAGCATGAATGCAACACAAAATTTATTTTGTTATTATTTTAGTTTTGTAATTATTTATTATCTAACTCATTCAAATTTTGTTATCTCAAAAATTGGGGTGTTACAAATTCTACCCCCCTTAAAAGAATCTCGTCCTCGAGATTGGATTGCTTACTCAAACAACTGCGGATATGATTTTCTCAATTCATCCTCTCTTTCCCAAGTTGCTTCTGCCTCTGAATACCGATTCCACTGTACTTTGCACATCTTAATAACCCGACTTCGAGTAACCCTCTCAGCAGTCTCTAAAATCTTAATCGGAATCTCTTCATATGTAAGATCCTCCTTAACAGTCAATTCTTCCAAAGGTATCTGCTCCTCAGGCACCCTCAAACACTTCTTAAGTTGTGAAACATGAAACACATCATGCACCCCAGCTAAATTCTCAGGCAACTCTAATTGATAAGCAACTTCCCCACGTCTAGCAACAACTTTAAATGGTCCAACATACCTTGGTGCTAGTTTACCTTTCATGTTAAATCTCTTCACACTTCTCATAGGTGACACCTTCAAATAAACATAATCACCTTCTTCAAAAACTAGATCTCTTCTCCTATTATCAGCATAACTCTTCTGACGAGACTGTGCCACTCTCAAATTCTCACGAATCACTCGCACTTGATCTTCTGCGTTTCTAAGAACATCTGTACCAAACACCTGAGATTCACCTGTCTGATCCCAAAACAATGGAGTTCTACACTTACGTCCATACAAAGCTTCAAACGGTGCCATCTTAAGACTCTGTTGATAACTGTTATTGTAAGAAAATTCTGCATAAGGCAAACTCTTATCCCAACTAGTTCCATATTGCAATGCACAGGCTCTCAACATATCCTCTAATACCTGGTTGGTCCTTTCAGTCTGTCCATCTGTCTGTGGATGATATGCTGTACTAAAGTTCAATTTAGTTCCTAAAGATTCATGCACAGCTTGCCAAAAATGCGATGTAAACTGCGATCCTCGATCAGATACAATCTTCTTTGGAACCCCATGCAAACACACTACCTTCTCCATATACAACTCTGCCAATTTTGGTCCATGGTATGTGGTCTTAACTGGTATAAAATGAGCAACCTTAGTCAACCTATCCACTATCACCCAAATAGAATCATAACCTCTCTGAGTACGCGGTAACCCCACTATAAAATCCATACCAACTTCCTCCCACTTCCATTCAGGAATTCTCATTGGTTGCAATAATCCTGCAGGTCTCTGATGCTCAGCTTTTACCCTCTGACAAGTATCACACAATGCCACATACTCAGCCACATCTCGCTTTAATCCAACCCACCAATATTTCTGTTTAAGATCCAGATACATCTTAGTACTACCAGGATGAATAGAATAAGCTGACTCATGAGCTTCTCGAAGAATTGCCTGTCTAATAGCTTGATCCTCAGGTACACACAGCCTCTTTCCAAACCACAAAATTCCATTATCATCCATTCTAAAGCCTGGTGACTTACCAATCACTATATCCTCCGCTATCTTCTTTAGTTTCTCATCCTTTAATTGACCCTTATAGATCTCTTGCTCTAAAGTAGGCTCTATTACTAATTCCATTGCATTAGTAACAATTCCCAAGTTCAAATATTCAAATTCAGCACATAACTCACTAGTCATAGACAATGTTCTTATCTCATTGGCATAACTCTTCCTACTAAGAGCATCAGCTACTACATTAGCCTTACCAGGATGATAGTGTATCTCAATGTCATAATCCTTAATCAACTCTAACTATCTGCGTTGCCTCAAATTCAGATCTGACTGAGTGAAAATATACTTCAAACTCTTATGATCAGTGTATATATCACTCTTATGTCCAATCAAATAATGTCTCCAAATCTTTAAAGCATGAACAACAGCTGCTAACTCCAAATCATGTGTAGGATAATTCAACTCATGCTTTCTCAACTGTCTAGATGCATAAGCCACAACTCTGCCTTCTTGCATAAGAACACATCCCAAACCTTGACGAGAAGCATCACAATAAATAGAAAACTTCTTACTCAAATCTGGTAAAACCAAAACAGGCGCTGTAGTCAACCTCTTCTTCAACTCCTCAAAACTAGCTTGACATTTATCAGACCACACAAATTTAGCATTCTTTTCTAACAGAGATGTCATAGGTTTAGCAAGTTTAGAAAACCCTTCAATGAACCGTCTATAATATCCAGCTAAACCCAAGAAACTGCGAATCTCACTAACATCTGTAGGTGGTTTCCAATTCAATACATCTTTCACCTTGCCTGGATCCACCGATATACCTCCATTAGAAACAATATGACCAAGAAAAGAAACTTCCTTCAACCAAAACTCACATTTACTTCGCTTCGCATACAGTTTATGCTCTCTAAGCTTCTGCAATACCAACCTCAAATGTTCAGCATGCTCTACCTCGGTCTTGGAAAATATCAGTATATCATCAATAAACACTACCACAAACTTATCCAAGTATTCCATGAACACCTTATTCATCATATACATAAAGTATGCAGGTGCATTGGTCAATCCAAACGACATAACAGTATACTCATACAATCCATACCTTGTAGTAAAAGCTGTCTTTGGAATATCAGAGGCACGAATCTTCAACTGATGATATCCAGAACGTAAATCAATCTTAGAGAACACACAAGCACCTCTCAACTGATCAAACAAGTCATCAATCCGGGGCAAAGGATACTTATTCTTGATAGTTACTTCATTTAGTGACCGATAATCAACACACATCCTCTGACCACCATCTTTCTTATCAACAAAAATAACTGGTGCTCCCCAAGGTGATGAACTAGGTCGAATAAAACCTTTTTCTTGTAATTCTTTAATTTGTTTCTTAAGTTCTTCTAATTCATCTACTCCCATCCTATATGGTCGTTTGGCTATAGGTGCAGTTCCAGGTAATAATTCAATAAGAAATTCAATGTCTCGGTCAGGTGGCATACCTGGCAATTCATCAGGGAAGACATCCGGAAATTCCTCAATCACTGAATTCTCCTTAATAGTATCCTCAATCTGATTCACCACCGCGGTTGGTTGCTTCTGCATTGCTACATCCACATTGATTTTATCTCCATTAGGCGCAGTCACAACTACCACTTTCTGCTGACACTGAATCTCTGCCTGATTTTGCTTCATCCAGTCCATACCCAATATCACATCAATTCCAGATGTTCTCAACACTATAGGAGTTATCTTAAACTCTACCCCCCTTAATACCATACTAATTGGAAGACAACGATTACTGGTTTGCATGGTACCTCCAGGTGAATTTACTAAGAGAGGTTCTTTCATAGCTAGCATGGGTATACTATGCATTTTAACAAAAATATTGGATATGAATGTATGAGATGCTCCAGAGTCAAAAAGAACAGTTGCGGGAGTGGAATGTACATTGAACGTACCAATCATAACTTCTGGTGCACCATGAGCTGTATCAGAAGACACGTGATTCACCCTTCCAGTACCCGAGTGCCTCTGGTTGCTCTTCTGGCTCTGAGGAGTCTGTTGATTCTGCTTCTCAGGACAATTATAAGACAAATGGCCCTCTTTACCACAGACAAAGCATCTAATAGGAGTACTGGGAGAATTATTCTTCATGGGGGTAGCATTGGGATTCCCAGTGCGAGGAGTCTGTTGCCCACTCTGCTGATACTGTTGACGCTGTGGATATGATGAACGCTGTTGCGACTGATTGTTTTGCCAATTTTGGGACCACCTCTGATTTGAATTGCGATTCCCCTGGCTAACCGGTCCCTGAAACTTCTGATGAAAGCCATGCTGAGAATTTGTGCGCTGACAGTTGTTGCTTCCTGAGCCTTGCACCTTCATCTTTCTCTTCCTATCCATCTCCTTACGCTCATTATCCAGCACAATAGCCTTGTTCACCAGCTCTTGAAAGCTAGCATAGCTATTCCCCTTCAGTTGCAAGCGAAGATCATAATAAATTCCCTTCAAGAAAAGACGTTGCTTGTCTGCATCTTCCCTAACTTCATTGGGAGCATAGCGAGCCAACTGAGTAAACTTGTCATGATATTCACTCACACTCATCTGTCCCATCCTCAGGTTTCTGAATTCTTCTTGCTTCAGCTCAATTATACCTTCAGGAATATGACGAGCTCGAAAATCTCTAACAAACTCATTCCAAGTGATAGGAGGAGCATTGTCAGGGCGTGCCGCCTGGTACGACTCCCACCAAGTCTGAGCTGTTCCCTGTAACTGACCAGATGCATACAACACCTTCTCCATATCATTGCATTGGGCTATGTTCAGCTGTTTCTCCACCGCCCTCACCCAATCATCTGCTTCTAAAGGATCAGCAGCATGAGAAAACACTGGAGGGCGTCCCTTCAAAAATTCTCCACGCTTATCCCTTACTTGAACAGGTGGTGGTCCTCCAACAGGGGGATTGTTCTGCATATGCTGCATAAACATCTGCATCAACTGATTCTGGGTTTGCATGAGTTCCTCCATAGTAACGGGTGGATTAGCACCCCCACGACCTCTGCCACGACCTCTGCCTGACATCTGTTTCCAAAACACAGAAGATGGATTTTCAGTACAAACCGAGATGATATATACAATAGATAAACAAAATCTGATTTTCTGGGCGAACTCCAATTTCAGCAACTCAGTAAAACTGTCATATCTCGAGCTACAGACGTCCAAATCAGATGATCTTTACATGGTTGGAAAGCTTATAAAATTATCTACAACTCGTATTCACAACACTTTTTCTGATTCTGCCAATAAATTGGTCAAAAACTGAACTTAACAGAAACTGTTCCCGAATTCCAGACTGTGCAGTAACTCCAACTTGAAACAGGTATATCTCTTAACTCATAATAGATATTAAGGTGATTCTTGTGGGATTAGAAAGATACAGAAGTCTATTTATTCCCAGTAAAATTTCTTAAATTTCTCATGAACGGATTTTAAGTTATTTCTAAGACATCCCAGACTGATCCAGAAATCAGCAAAGGACAGAACTAAGTTAACCTCATGTTCACTAATATATCTTGATCAAACTTAATATTCTTAACAATAGAATTTGTAAGTATGTCAACAAAACTCCAGCACACATTACAAAGATCCAAATCACACATTATCATAATAACAATCCATCAATCACACAATTGTTCACACCACAAACTGACTCTTAAAACAATCCAAACTCGAAATTAACTCGCAACTACTATCGTTCTTATTACATAGGGATTTTTCCTATTTCCTAATTAAGCTTCTCATAAATCTTAGGACGACCTAACCCCGCCCTTAATTGGTCAATCTCCTTGTAAGCTTGCTCCTTAAGTTCCTTTTCCTTCAGCAACTCATCCTTCAAGTCCGCCTCATGAAGAGCCAATTCACGAGCTAATGCCACCGTTGCTTCACTACAAGAAATGTGTGGTTTTTTGACGTTTTTAATATGACAACTATTCATAATGTCACTATATCATCCGGTTTATGACGTTATGATTTAGGCACTTCGACTTAGTGACAATAAAAAGTTGTATGTCACAAAAAACGTCATACAGCTAGTCCGGTTTCATCCAATGACGATATTTGCTATGTCACAGAAGCATTTTCTGTGTCACAAAATCTAATTTACAAATGCCATCAACATATGACAAACATTGTGTGTCACAAAATAATTTATCGATCTTTTAAACATTGTTGTCCATGTTGGCATGTTCCACAGCTACTTGTCGAGTGGATCCCTATATATTTTGTTTTCACCATTTTTCCCAACATATTTTAGCCCATGTTGTCTATATTTCACAGCCCATGTTGTTAAATGTGGCACTTTATTTTATATATGCCTAATCACTACAACAAAAATTATAAACAATCACAAGCTCAGTTTAAATGTTTTTATTCTAATGAAGATCAGACTTTTAGGCGGGCGTCTTTTGTTTTAATTTTTTTCTAAAAAAGAGAGAACGATAATCGTTTCAAAAAGAAAAAAGAAAGAAAAGGAAAGAAAAAGGAAAATAAAAAATGCACGTGGCCTATGGGCTTTTAGGCAGGCGTGCTCCCTTCCTTGTGCCAATCTGACCCATTTTCCGTCCCCCGCGCGGCGCTCCATCAAAGGCCTTTTTCCCATGCACAGGCCGCCCAACGGCCTCTCGCTCCATCGAAGGCCAGGCCCAACGGCCTCAGCCCACCCCGTCTACTTCGCCCTTGTAATTCACGAAAATACTAAAAGTAAAAAACAAAATGGCCTTTCAAGAATCGAACTCACAACCGGAGGAGTCCAGAGATATGCCTTCACCACCAAACCATTGAAGCGTTTATGAGTGTTGGTGCACTATCTTTTAAATCACTTGAATTCACGGAGTCTGTTGCATTTAACACTGCGCAGTATGATCGTTATAGGATTTTAACAATGTTGGTCGTGGATAATAACCAAATTAATTTGTGAAGGTCCGTGATGCATATTAGCATGGGTGTTTTTAGTCATGGATGGATGCTCCGTTAATATTTGAGATATAGGAATGGAGATTAATTATTTGGCCGGTCAAGGAAAGAGGTACTGGAATATTATATTCAAGTTTGTTGTTACGGGAACAAAAAAAAAGCGTGAGCAGGTTACGTATATATTCTGTTGCCCAAGATCAGACATGTCCATTATATATGTTATTATGTTTGGATAAGCCATCCAAGCTTCGATCAAAGGCCCAGTCAATTATCGACCCAAGTCAACGTCGACGGTCAACTACGAATTAGCTGATCAACCAAACTGTATTGGAGAAATGACCATAACAAAAATTTATATATCTTGATATGTTCTAAAAATTATTAGTTGGCGAATATTCCATTTAAAATCATTTTCTTTTCCAAAATTTTGTTTTAAGTTCTCATTATTTGAACTTTAAATTTTGAAATTGTTCAAATGAACTCATATGGGGAAATGACTTAAAGCAAAGTTCTAGATCTTAATGAGGCCTAGAACTTTGTTGTTGACAAAATTTTCATTTGAATTCATTTATGGTCCTAAAATTCTATCTAGGGTCCTTATATATTGAAATTCAATTGTAATAATATCTAAAATTGGTCAGAAAAATCTATAAACTTGCATGACAACATGATTTTAGTTTATAGTCATCCCAAAAAATTTCACAATGATTTTAGTAAAGTGGAAGTACGCATTGTTCACAAATAGATAGATCTCACACATAGTTATATGACCAAGTGAGAGATGCTTCAATTTATGAAGGATGTATAGTCCCACTTTATTGAAATTGTGTGAATTTTTTATACAAAGCTTATGGACACAAAATATGTTGTCATGTCAGTTTGCGGAACTATGTGACCAAATTTAGTTATTATTTTAATTATCCGTTGAATTACCATAAAATAAATGTAATAATATCCAAACTTGGTTTGGAAAATCTACAAACTTGCATTTTAACATGGTATTGGTGAATAATCATCCCATTAAAATTTCAAATGATTTTGACAACATTGTACTGCACATTGTTCATAGATGAGTATATCTCATAGATAGTTATGTGATTACACGAGAGATGTTTATATTTGTGAAATATGTATAGTCCCGCTTTGTTCAAAAAGTCGAATAAAGAAATGAATAAAATAAAAGTTATAGATACTGATGAGTTCTACAATTTTGTTGATGACAACTTTTTTATTTGAAATATTTTACTATCCCAAAAATCTATTTGAATTTCTCATATTTTGAATTTTAAATTTCGAATTGTTAAAAAAAAGTTGGATGGAGAAATGACCAAAACAAACATTGTAGATCTTAATGAGTTCTATAACTTTGTTGTTGACTACTTTTTCATTTGAAATCATTTACTAGCCCAAAATAATATTTGAACTTGTTATATTTTGAATTATTCATTGCACAAAAGGAGAGCCACTGACTGGGCCTTAGTCCTAAAAACCTGGCCTAGCCTGGGAATCTCCTTCTCCCACATGGCAAACTCGGCCCGTTTTGGCTTTGGACAATCAGAGCCATCAGATCCGTATCGACGGCCGAGATCACACAAGCAGAGGTTAAAAACCCACCCAGCCAGCGTCCCCTTCAAACCCTAGCTCTTTCCCTCCCCTCCTCTTTCTGTTGGCAGCGGCGGCGCTAGCTTACAGCCCCCAAGCCAGGCTCCAGGAGTTCGACGCCATCCAGGCCTTCGCGCTGGAGCACACGTTAGGCACGACGGCGACCACGGTGCTGCGAGATGGCCAGCTTCGCTGGCAACCAGGCACGCGAGGCCATGGTGCGGCGAGATGGTCGACCTCGCTGCGACATGGACGGCCGGATCCGGCGTAGGACGCATGGATCCAACATTTTGATCATCTTCTGAGGGTACGTGCGTCAACATTTTGATCATCTTATGAGGTCGGATTGCATATCTGAACCAGTACTTTTGTCGATTGCATATCTTAACCAGTACTTTTGTCTTCCATGTTTGCAGTTTGGGGATTCAGAGTCAAGTAGCAGAATGAATGGTTTTCAGGTAACTTCCGTCCTGCTTAATAGTTCTGTTCTTTCTGTGCGATTTGTATACAGTTCGTGCCCTTGTGATATATGATGTGTTCTTTAACCATTATTCGAGTTTCTGAATCTAATTAATTATTCCCACATTAATGAGCAACATTAACTATTGTCATTCCTTACACTATATTTTTTAATCTAATTAATATCTGGATCTAAGATTGGTTCATTCCTACTGCTCTCGTATTTTTTTCCAGGAACCGGCTCTGTCTGCTACGGCACCTTCATTTGGAGGAGCAGGCTGCAGCTCCGAAGGTAAACTGGGGAAGAGCGCACACACTATGGCACCCATGGAGTTAATCGATTGCACGTCACCACGGGATTGCTGGATTCCAGGAACCCCTTCAATCTCGAGCAGCTCAGATTGGTGAGTAGCAACTGATTGCTGTACCTACACTGCCTACATGTATTCTTTTCTTGCAGCATTCTGTTCATCTGTTGCAGATTGCAGGTATTTTATTTAACGCATTGGTTGTTTTTAGGGCCAAGGATGATGTACTATGTGGCATTTCTGAGGACTAAAAGCTCCAGTTGGAGCGGCAGGAGGACGAGCTTAAGACGTCGATCTGTATTTTAATATGTGAAATTTATGACTCACTTCTGTTGATGTGAATTTGGCAATGAATAACCAGATGTAATGATCATGATGTAAGACCTGGCAATTGGTGGATATGATGATATGTTGATTTGAATTTGATTATATCTGTTAATCAGTGTGTCAGTTGTTTTTGGGTTGGCCGAGTCAAATTTGGTGTGGGCCAGCCCAGACAAAATAGAAAAACTTGTGGGCTAGCCCAGCAAAATTTGCTCTGGGCTGGGAAAAAAAGCATTGCCTGGTTGTACGGCTGGGCTCAAAAAAGACGTTTGGGCTGATAGAAAAATGGGCCAAAAATGTGTGGGCTAATTGTGATGAAAAATGGGCTGAAAATAAAAATAGTAGAATGCTAAATGGGCTAAAAAGTGTGGGACAAGTGGCTGACATTTTTTTTTGGTAAGTCTACCAAGTATATGGGCCTTGACAGGCCCTATTTCAATTATATGACGTTTTTTGCTTGGCACCAATGTCATTATACTTTGTGACATTAAATACACAAACGTCACATAATAATTTTGTGACGGTGGTTTTTTGACGTTTGGATTTTCGTCAACTGAATGTCACAAATCTTAAATTGTGACGTAAAATCCATATATTATGACATAATAGAGCGTCAAAAAACCACACGTTTCTTGTAGTGCTTGCAAAGTCAAGGAGGAATCATCTGCAAGTGGCACGGTCCAAATTCCCTTGTCATGCAAGAAACAAGGAAAATGCCGAAGTGCACCCTTTAGCGTCTTGTCCGAGCGTAGACCATGGTAGTAAACAAATGCATTGAAAGCGACATCCTCCATACTTGTCTCCACGGTTGCCCGGCTCACTCGGGTAATAAACTTTGACTCCACTTTAGGCTCCTTAGTGGTAGGATCCCTTTTCTTGACCCATAACTCCGTCTTCCAATAGGAATCCATCCATGGATGACTATACTCCGCACTGCGATACTCTAAAGTAGCCTCCCAGTCGTAGTAGTAGTTGTCCAAAGTTCTTGTCAACATATCATGGAAGAAAGCATCAGCCTTAGGAACCATGATATGAAACTTCGTGGTCCACCCCATAACTACATCCTCCATAGGTGTATCACCAACTCTTGATTCAGCATCAGATAGCTCTTGATCACCCTCTTCCTTTGGCTCCTGGGGTTTGAAACGAGCAACATATTGTGCAGCTGACAGACGAGGATGAGGAGGCATCTACAAGATTTAGACATAGATTAGATAGAATCAATGTATTTTCGCAATAGAATAAAGTAGAGGAAGCATAAAACTTTAGTAATTAACAAGGTAAAAAGAGGAAGCATGAATTAGGTGAAGTATGGATGCTATCAACGACCATTCTAACTAGGCTTGCGTCCTACAGTCAACACGGCTCTGATACCAATCTGTCACACCCATTTTTAAGGACAAAAATAGGATGCATAAAGTACTCATGTGCGCCCCAGGTCATGATCGCACACATAAGCAGACAAATTACATAGTATCATCACAGTGCTTATTACATAACGAATATATGTTTAAAACATAGTCTTGAACAATAAATAATAATATCTAGTAATAATCTTCAGCGGAAACTCCACACAGGGACACGGTTGACTGGTTGACACCAAGACTAGTACTCATTACGGTAATCCTCATCATAATCTTCATCTGTTATGGTGGAAATAGCAAGAGTGAGTCCATGTCGAACTCAACAAATATAACACAGGGTTCATGAGGCTCAAATGGCTAGACACTGTTTAACTGCGGTTAGCTTTTAATCTTATAACTTTCATTTGAGTAGCATCAAGATAAACCACTTCCCATTAAAGAACCAATGATCAATTGCAATAATGATAACGAATAACATTAACAAGAGCATAATATTAATCAACAATAATTAAGCATGATATAACAGGTATGATCACTATTCCATAAGAATCCCCAAGGCCGCTCGTATCCGTGAGCACGGCTAGTATACCAGTTTTTAACTCTGCGCAGAGGTGTACACTTTCACTGTGAGTCATGATTTCCAAATGAGTGGGGAGATCAAGCCCAAACACCCAAAAACCATATAAAGCCACTCAAGAGTTCGTCTAACAAGTTAGGGCCATTAGATTTACTCGGCAGGCAGATGTAGAACCCCCCTTCCCTGTGGCACAACAACCGCAGCCTATACACACTAAGGACAGGGGCTCGCACTACACCCAACGTGGCAAGCCATTCTTACGCCATTTAAGGTAACCTCTAACAAGCTAGAAAAGGTCTCTTGAACAACTAGAGCCAGAGCCATATAGCCCTCACAGCTGTACTGTATATCCCGGTTATCACTTACAGATAAGTCCTTAGGGAGAGAAACCAGAGCATCAAAATAAGTACACATGCTCTAGCCCCCTTTTTACAGTAATAAGATCATCTTAATGATTGATTACTTGATCCATTAATCATATTACAAGATCATTGTTCTTAAATTTAAGCACTAGCCACAGCTACCCATATGCATACCCAAGGTTGTCAAGGAATCAAGACATCAAACACTAAGTTATAATCTCTAGGGTTGTCAAGGTAAGCATATGCATATGTATGATAATTTTAATGAATAGGTAACAAGGATAGTCCTGTGTTATACTTGCCTTGATCAAAGCTCTCCAAGTAGTACTGCTGACTTGGCTCAAAGTAATACTCCGAATCGTCCAAATACTGCTCACCTTCTATACTCGATCATCAATCAACAACATACATGCATCCAATCAAACATACACGAAGCAAACAAATAGATATAATTAGAACAGTACACCAACAGTAACAAAACAGTGATAAAAGTTTATAAAACTCTTCTACACGTTTCTACGATCACACAGACGCAAAGATCACCAAAATCGGAGTTAAAACGTAGAAGTTATGAATTTTCTAAGATTTCCTATAGATCAATAAATACTTAATTATAAGCTCGAAAAATAAATTATCAAAACTAACTGTAAAATTATACTAACATGTAGAGTTCGCAATTACGAACCTAACGCAATTTGAATGGATCAAATCGGAGTTAAAACGAAGTTTTTATGGCTAAAACAGTGCTAGTGGCAAAACTGTAAATTGCTGAAAACGTATTTTTGAATTACCCGATTGAAAATACGTTTCCAAAATAGAAAAGCGTATTCTCAGCGTTACGCCTTGGGACCGCGGGTTGTTTACTAAAAAGTGCAGGGTCTCTTTAGAAAGATTCACAGCGAAGGGGTATCTTCTATTTTCAGCCGTCGATCTCAAGATGGACGGCTCTCGTTCACCAGCGAGTCTACAGTACAAGACCCGACCTTCTCTTCCCCAACACCGGCCGCCGGCCACCGCGCCCGCCATGGAACCTCGCCGGAGTTTTCTCGAGAATGAGTTTCCGGCCACCATTCTTCCCCCTACCATCTCCAATCGGTGGAGGAGCTCCACGCGATCACATCTACGCGAAAACCAACTATCTACGGTCGCCGAACGCAATCCGCGACGACAAGGGGGCGGCGGCGCCATTGACGACCCCGGGAAGCTCCAATACCTCACGAGATAGCCCGAACGCTTAAAGGAAAAGCATGAAGAGAGAGAGGAGAAGATGGCAAACTCACTCAATTGGAAAAATTACCCACCGAAGCTCCCGAAGATCGCTGCCTCCTCCAACCGAACCCGCCGACTTCTCCCAAGCCCTAGTGCCCTAAATCCCGTGGCTAACCTGATGTTTTAGATGAAAAACGGAACATAGGAGGTCCCCTCTTCCTATTTATAGCTTCAATTCACCGATTACAGTTAGGAAATCAAGGATTCGATTCGGTTGAGATCGTGCTCGAGTCCTTCCCGGTTACGACCGGAGGTGGAAGATGAACTAGAGACTGACTAGTGGGACCCACCTGTCAGCGAAACGAAAAGGAAAAGAAGGGCGCGGCTTCGGGCTGGCCGACTCGGGCCGCTGCAGTAAGCTGGGCCGTCCCACCGACGCTAGCAGGAAAACCAGCTTGGGCCGCCGGTCGCTGGCTGCCGAGCCCAGCAGGTAAGTTTCCTCTTCTCTCTTTTTTTTTATTAACTTGTTTCCAAAAATATTTCAGATACTTTCTAAACCAAAATAAAATCAAATAAAACAAATACAGTACCACACAATAAAATATATGCAACAGCATGAATGCAACACAAAATTTATTTTGTTATTATTTTAGTTTTGTAATTATTTATTATCTAACTCATTCAAATTTTGTTATCTCAAAAATTGGGGTGTTACAAGCTCACTAGTAGACTTGTTAGTTGTGGGTCTTGAATCACTAAGTTTCAATTGAGGGATATTGATTTTAGTGGGAGTAGATTCTATTAAGATTTTAATATGATTTACTCTGTCTTGGATACTTTGTCTTAGTATTTTGCATTACTTTTGTTGTAGATAAATGGCGCCTAGCAATCAACCATTTACTTTACGTTCAATTTTTGAGAAAGATAAGTTGAATGGAACAAACTATGCGGATTGGATCCGCAACCTGAGAATTGTTCTCAGGGCTGAGAAAAAGGAAGAAATTCTAGACACCCCATTACCTGAAGAGCCTGCTGACAATGCACCTGCTGCTGAGAAAAACGCTTATAAGAGAGCATGTGATGCTGATCTTGAAGTGAGTTGCCTTATGCTTGCTTGTATGGAACCAGATCTGCAGATGCAGTTCGACAACAACCATGCAGCGTACGATATGATCGTGACGCTCAATGATATGTTCCAGACTCAAGCTAGGACTGAAAGGTTCAATGTCTCAAAGGCTTTTGCTGAAACAAAGCTAGCAGAGGGCGCAGCAGTTGGGCCACATGTGATCAAAATGGTTGGTTACACTCAGAGGTTGGAGAAGCTAGGCTTCCCAATTGGCCAAGAGTTGGCTACTGATTTCATTCTCGCGTCTCTTCCGCCCAGCTATGGAAACTTCGTTTCGAACTACCATATGCATGGGGCGGAGAAGGGCTTGAATGAATTGTGTGGCATGCTCAAAACAGCAGAGGCTGACATCAAGAAAGGTGCTAACACTAGCCATGTGATGGCGGTCCAAAACAAGCCTAACTTTAAGAAGAAGGGCAATGCTTGGAGGAAGCAAAAGGGCAAGGGCAAGGCCAAAGGTGAGACCTCTAAGCCAAACCCACCTGCGCCCAAGACTGGACCATCTGCTGATGAAGAGTGCTTTCATTGTAAGGGTAAAGGTCACTGGAAGAGGAACTGCAAGCTGTATTTGGAGTCCTTAAAGAAGGATGGTGGTAAAGGTACTACCGTTGCTCATACACTTGTTGTTTACATTACGGACATTTTCCTCGCTAACTCTTATGTTAATTCTTGGGTATTTGATACCGGATCGGTTGCTCATATTTGCAATACGATGCAGGGAATGATAAGAAGTAGAAGCGTGGGAAAAGGAGAAGTTGATCTCCGCGTGGGCAATAATGCAAGAGTTGCTGCGTTGAACGTCGGGATGATGCAACTCCACCTACCGTCAGGATTTATTTTGGAATTGAATAATTGTTATTATGTTCCCAGTATAAGTCGAAACATTGTGTCACCTTCATGTTTGATGAAGGATGGTTATTCATTTGCGAGTAAAGACAATGGTTGTGTGATCTCTAAGAATGACATGTTTGTGGCTTTTGCATCCATTGTGAATGGGATATTTATTTTAAATCTTGATGATGCACCTGTCTGTAATGTTAATGCTAAAAGGCCTCGGCTTAATGAGTTAAGTCCTACTTATATGTGGCATTGTCGTTTAGGTCATATAAGTGAGAATCGCATGAAGAGGCTCCATTCTGATGGGCTTCTAACTTCGTTTGATTTTGAATCATACGAGACGTGTGAGGCTTGCTTAATGGGAAAGATGACCAAGGCGCCTTTCACAGGTGTTCCTGAGAGGGCGGCAGACTTGTTGGAACTTGTACATACTGATGTATGTGGACCAATGAGCACGACAGCTAGAGGTGGATTTCAATACTTCATTACCTTCACTGATGATTTTAGTAGATATGGCTATGTCTACTTAATGAAACATAAGTCTGAGACTTTTGAAAAGTTCAAAGAATTTCAGAATAAAGTAGAGAATCAACGTGGCAAGAAAATTAAGGCCTTACGATCCGATCGTGGAGGCGAATATTTGAGCCACGAGTTTAGCAATCATCTAAAGAGTTGCGGAATTGTTCCACAGCTTACGCCACCTGGAACGCCTCAGAGAAACGGCGTGTCCGAGCGACGTAATCGGACTTTGTTGGACATGGTTCGGTCTATGATGAGCCAGTCGGACCTTCCTTTATCGTTTTGGGGATACGCTCTAGAAACAGCCGCTTTCACACTGAATAGGGTACCGTCTAAGTCCATAGTTAAGACACCATATGAGATGTGGACTGGTAAGAGTCCCAGTTTGTCTTTTCTAAAAATTTGGGGCTGTGAAGTTTATGTCAAACGACTTATATCAGATAAACTAACACCCAAGTCGGACAAGTGCTTTTTTGTGGGATATCCGAAGGAAACTTTAGGGTATTATTTCTACAACCAATCAGAGGGCAAAGTGTTTGTTGCTCGAAACGGTGTTTTCTTAGAGAAAGAGTTTCTCAAAAGAGAGAAAAGTGGACAGAAGGTGTATCTTGAAGAAGTTCAGGATGAGCCAATAGGGAATGATTCCACGAGTGATGCTAATGTAGCAGAACATGTTGACATACCTATGGCAATAGAGACACCACCACAACCACGAAGGTCAGCTAGAATCCGTGCATTACGTGGCGATTTGTTATTGTTAGACGATGACGAACCTGCGACATACGCGGAAGCAATGATGGACCCAGATTCCGAGAAATGGCAAAGTGCCATGAGATCCGAGATATATTCCATGAGTGAAAATCAAGTTTGGAACTTGGTTGATCTGCCTGATGGGGTTAGACCCATAGAGAGCAAATGGATCTATAAAAAGAAAATGGATATGGATGGAAACGTTCACGTCTATAAAGCTCGACTTGTTGCAAAGGGTTTTCGGCAAGTTCAAGGAATTGACTACGATGAGACTTTCTCGCCGGTAGCGATGCTTAAATCTATCCGGATCATTCTAGCAATAGCTGCGTATTTCAATTATGAGATTTGGCTGATGGATGTTAAAACAGCCTTTCTAAATGGAAATTTGGAAGAGGACGTGTATATGATACAACCTGAAGGTTTTGTTGATCCTAACAATGCTAGAAAAATATGCAAGCTTAAGAAATCTATTTATGGGTTAAAGCAAGCATCTCGGAGTTGGAATATTCGTTTTGATGAGGCAGTCAAAGGGTTTGGCTTCCGTCAGAATGATGAAGAACCTTGTGTTTACAAGATGGAAAGTGGGAGCGCTGTAGTATTTTTAATCTTGTATGTGGATGACATACTATTGATTGGAAATGACATTCCTATGTTGCAATCTGTAAAGACTTCACTGAATAATACTTTTTCTATGAAGGATTTAGGAGAAGCAACATACATTTTGGGCATAAAAATCTATAGAGATAGATCAAAGAGGCTTATAGGTTTAAGCCAAGATACGTACATTGACAAGGTGTTGAAACGGTTCAACATGGAGCAGTCCAAGAAAGGGTTCTTGCCTATGTCACGTGGTATGCGCTTCAGCGAAAAACAGTGTCCTTCGACAGCTGAAGAGCGGGAGCGCATGAGTAAGGTTCCATATGCCTCGACTATTGGTTCTATAATGTATGCTATGATATGTACTCGCCCAGATGTCTCATATGCTCTAAGTGTTGCGAGCAGGTACCAAGCTGATCCAGGTGAGAGTCACTGGACACTTGTTAAAAACATCCTTAAGTACTTGAGAAGGACTAAAGATGTGTTCCTAGTCTATGGAGGTGAGGAGGAGCTCGTTGTAAATGGTTACACCGATGCTAGCTTCCAAACTGACACGGATGATTCACAATCTCAATCAGGTTTTGTGTTCACAATAAATTGTGGTGCTGTAAGTTGGAAAAGTTCCAAGCAGGAGACGGTGACCGATTCTACAGCAGAAGCCGAGTACATTGCAGCCTCTGGAGCTGCAAAGGAAGGTGTTTGGATGAGGAGGTTCCTCATTGAGCTTGGTGTGTTTCCTGATGCGTCTAGCCCATTGAATCTACATTGTGATAATAATGGGGCGATAGCGCAGGCTAAAGAGCCGAGGAATCACCAAAAGAACAAACATGTACTGCGGAAATTTCATCTCATTCGAGAGTTTATTAGACGAGATGAGATCAAGATGTGCAAGATACACACGGATTCAAATGTTGCAGATCCTTTGACAAAGGCTCTTCCACAGCCTAAGCATGAGGCGCACATGAGAGCTATGGGTATTAGATATCTTCGAGATTAACTCTAGTGCAAGTGGGAGATTGTTGAGAGTATGCCCTAGAGGTTATCATAGAGATGATTATATTGCCTTGTATCCATGACATATAATGAGTCCATTGAATATCCATTAAAGACAACTTGTATCGATTAGCAATTATGTGAATTGTTTGTGAAACTCTTTTACTTGTATGGTTATTCTAGAATGGTCCCTGATCGGAGTTCATGTTAGGACGCACATGAATATCAGATCAGCACATTATTAGTTGATGACTATGTTTCACAAGTCATAGACATAGAGATGTCAAACTAATAATGTGGGCACATGTGTGACATGTAGGCTGGACTGACCCAACACGAGATTTTGTTATTGTCTCGATTCACATCATGTACGTTATGTCCTCAGACCTGAGATTGTTGTATGTACTCAAGATGTGAAATGACCTACTTAGAGATTATGACATGTATATGGTTTGTGGTGGTTCGTCTGATATGATCTTTGTGTACACATAGGAGTTGACACGTCTTGCTAGAGACCGCTATCAACTAATGGCCGAGTAGGAGTCCTCGGGCCACGTCTATTTGTACATGAACCCATAGGGTCGCACGCTTAAGGGGTTGGAAGCCCAATTCGGGTTGGACCCGAATTTTACTAGGCTTAGGGTTTTCTAATTGGGCCTCCAGTTTGGGGCTGATTAGAGGCGCCTATATAAGAGAGGGAAGGGGGCGCGGCCAGGGATCACGCGATTTAGCAGCCGCCGCCGTCACCCTCCCCACGCTCACGCCTACTGTTCTTCGCGGACCTAGCAGTCCGGAGGCGCAACGCTTCCTCCTGTACGTGTGGGATACCTTGGAGGTGCTGCATCTGGAGCACAAGGACGAACCGCACGAGAGGGACGATCCACGAGCGGAGGGTGGACGTGACGGACGACCACGCAACTGCACGGCACTGCAACGACGCGTTCGACTACATCGAGTCGCTTCCGCTGCACCTGCGCGTCTAGTGGTAATCCCGTAACCTGTAACTAGCAGTAGTTCCTAGTTTATGGGGTCGAAAAATTTTGTTTTCCGGCTAGCGTAGCATCCCCATATCCCTACAGTTATGTCTTTTGGTCTCACCAATGCTCCTGCATTTTTCATGTCTCTCATGAACTCAATCTTTATGCCAGAGTTGGACAAGTTTGTAGTGATGTTCATTGATGATATTTTGATATATTCTAAGAATGAAGAAGAGCATGCACAGCATCTTCGCATAGTCCTGGCCCGATTACGTGAGCACAAGTTGTATGCCAAATTCAGCAAGTGTGAGTTTTGGTTCGATAGAGTGCAGTTTTTGGGACATGTGCTGACCCTAGAAGGTGTATCTGTAGATCCTAGCAAGGTGCAGGATGTGCTTAGTTGGAATTCTCCAAAATCAGTACATCAGATCCGTCAGTTTCTTGGTCTTGCCGGTTATTATCGAAGCTTCATTCCTGATTTCTCCAAGATAGCTCAGCCTATGACCAAGTTGCTTTAGAAAGACTCCAAGTTTGTGTGGAGTCCAGCCTGTGAGGAAGCCTTCCAAGCTTTGAAGAAATTTCTTACCTCTGCCCCTCTTCTTGCCCAACCGGATATTGACAGGCCATTTGATGTGTATTGTGATGCATCCAAGACAGGTCTTGGTTGTGTGCTTATGCAAGAGGGACGGGTGATAGCTTATGCTTCTCGTCAACTGAAGAAGCATGAAGTGAATTATCCCACCCATGATTTAGAGCTGGCTGCAGTGGTGCACACTCTAAAGATTTGGAGGCATTATCTATTGGGAAACAAGGTGTATATTTATATGGATCACAAGAGCCTCAAGTATATTTTTACTCAACCTGAGTTAAATATGAGACAAAGGAGATGGCTTGAGTTAATCAAGGATTACAACCTAGAAGTTCATTATCATCCGGGAAAGCCAATGTGGTGGCTGATGCATTGAGTCGGAAGTCGCATCAGGACGATGAAGGGTCTTTGCCTCTCTCTCACTCTGCAGTTTTAGCACATATTGCTCTAGTCTCAGATTTATTGGAGCAAATTATTATTGAGCAAAGGCAGGATGCCTTGGAAATTCCTCAGATCAAGAAGCTAATGGCTGAAGGCCGTGGTCCTCATTTTAGCATTGATGAACAAGGTGTGGTGAAGTTGAAGAACCGGTTGGTGGTTCCTAAAAGTGGTGACCTCAGAAGAAAGATTTTGGAGGAAGCTCATAGTTCCAAGCTGTCCATTCACCCGGGGAGTAACAAGATGTACCATGATTTGCGCCACTTGTATTGGTGGTCAAATATGAAGCAGGACATCACTAAGCATATAGCTGAGTGTGACATTTGTGGAAGGGTGAAGGCGGACCATATGCGTACGCCTGGTTTTCTGCAGCCCTTGCCTATCCCGTTTTGGAAATGGGAAGATATTTCCATGGATTTTATTACAGGATTGCCCCGCACAGTAAAAGGGCATGATTCTATCTGGGTCATTGTGGATCGTCTTACAAAGTCTGCCCATTTTCTTCCTGTGGGTACAAGATATACAGCCACACAGTATGCTAAGCTGTACTTTGACCGCATTGTAACTCTTCATGGAGCTCCTCTTACTATTGTCTCTGATCATGGGTCAGTTTTTATGTCTCGCTTTTGGGCTCAACTTCAGGAGTGTCTTGGAACCGACCTTCTTAGAAGTTCAGCTTATCACCCGCAGACCGACGGCCGACAGAAAGAGTCAATCAGGTGCTGGAGGATATGTTGAGAGCTTGTGTCATTTCTTTTCCTGAAAAGTGGGATGAATGTTTCAAATTGGCTGAGTTTTCTTACAAAAATAGCTATCAAGAAAGCATCCAAATGGCGCCTTTTGAGGCTTTGTATGGCAAGAAATGCAGGACACCACTCAACTGGGTTGAAGTAGGAGACCGTGGTTATTTCGGGCCTAAATTTATCCTAGAAGCCAGAGAGAAAGTCAGAATTATTCGGAGTCATTTGAAAGTAGCCTAGACCCGATAGAAAACTTATGCAGACAAGAGAAGAAGACCTTTACAATTTGAAGTTGGTGATTATGTGTATCTTAAAGTGTCTCCCATGAAAGGTGTGCATAGATTTGGTGTCTGTGGAAAACTAGCTCCTCGCTATGTTGGACCTTATAAGATTTTGAAACGGTGTGGCCCAGTTGCTTATCGCATCCATCTCCCGGATGTTTTATCTGCAGTCCACAATGTGTTTCATGTGTCTCAACTGAAGAAATGTTTGAGGGTCCCTGAAGAAGTTGTGGAGGTTGAAGGGCTCCCTCTCCAACCTGATCTTTCTTACGTGGAGCATCCCGTCAAAATTTTGGATGAAAAAGAAAGAGTGACTAGAAACAATGTGGTGAAATTTTACAAGGTCCAATGGCAGAATCACTCGGAAGACGAAGCTACTTGGGAACTTGAGAGTTATATTTTGAAGAATTATCCTCATCTCCTTCCTAGCTCATCAATGTAATTATCGAGATTAAAAATTTATTTCTATCTCTTTTCTCACACTAGGCACGTGAAATTTCGGGTCGAGATTTTCTTTTAGGGGGTAGAGCTGTAACATCCTCGGTGTTTCCGTGTTAAAAAATCACTAAACCATGTCATGAGCATCATGTTTATGTATTATTGTTTATGGCAAAATGAGAAATTAAATTTTGTTGCACTAATTCTCAATTTGAGCTCTAATTTAATTCCTTGTCCAAATATTTCTCAGCACAGTTCAACTAACTATTGTCATCCTGATCCAACTCCAGCGCTAGCAATTCATTTTATTTCTAAAATTCCCTGATCGCGCTCACAGCACACTCGCAAGGCATGCCCACGCAGCACGCACACGGCGACAACCGACCGCGGTAGCAACGGACACCACGCACAACTTATGAGTTAGTTAATACTTAATTAGCCACCGTGCTTTGCAAAAATCAAAGTTGCCCAGCCCACACGGCGCGCTGCCTCTGCGAAAGGAAACCAGAGAGCACGCAATGTCACTGCAGGGGTACTGTAGCGACAGGAATGCACTACAGCAGCGCAGAATTCACTGTAGCAGCGCAGAATTCACTATAGCATCGCAGAAGCCACTGTAGCAACGCAGAATTCACTGTAGCACGCGCAGAAACACTGAAGCGCGTAGAAATACTGTTCACATGGAAGTTGTTGTTCGCCAGAGCAAAAGTCTGTCACCTGTATGCTGGGAGCCTGATTCACGCTGGTCGCGCACGTCGGTCTCTTTTCCAGCGCGAGCGTCCCTGCGTCTCTCGTCCTTAAAAGGAGACGTCTCACGATCGCGAGCTCGCCAGACTTTGTTGTCCACCTCTTCCTCTCTAATCAAGTTTCTCAGTTCTTGCCCGTGTAAGCTGCGTCTAACGAAGCATCAGTGGACTACGGTAAGTATCTCGTGAGTCCCTCTTGTACTTCCTCTATTTCTCCCTAGCAACGTCATCCGTCTTCATTATTCCTTTGATTAAAGACCTCATTCATGAGCAAGTCACAGGAGAAAGCCATGAGCTAATTAAGTTCCTTTAGTTTTTTAGAGATTATTAACAGCTACTTTGCACAACCAATATCTCCACCATACGAACTCTAATTCCGTTGATTCTTCTTCCTAAATTTATTGAAAATCAAGAATTGTCTGTCCATGTCATTTTCTTAGTCTCTAGAGCTCAACTAAATTTATCTATTTATCATGAAATGTATTTTAGTTAGTAGAAAATATTAGGCTAGCTAGTTCTTGCTTAGTAGAAGTAATGGATAGCTTAGCATGTTAGCCATTAGAGTTAGTTAATTAGCTTAGTAGTTGTGTATTTTTAAGAGCTGTTGTTGTCTTTGCATTAAGTCATGTCATCAATTCATGCATGTAGATCGCGAGATAGTTGACTACGTGGCCGCGGAGGATCAGGACTATGAGGAGATCATGGAGGAGTACGAGGAGGAGGTTCTCGTGCAGGAGGGAGTCCCAGAGCCACTGACCACTGACTTTGCTGCTGCACCACCTGCCCAAGGCAAGCCCCGGTGCATAACCCTTATTTTACAGATCACTATATATATAGTTGTTGTGCATTTACGTTACAGGAATTTTATGAAACCCACATGCATATATATATATATATCTACCTATGAGTCATACTAGTACAGGATCGTGTAGCTGCTATGCTTAGGTTTATCGGTAGCGTGGGAAACCTGCTGTTACTCACAAGTAGGTGAAAATTTACACTCATGATAAAATGATAAAAAGGAAATGGTGACCGGGCAGGGATGTGGTTGGGTTCTGGTGGGTGTAACAGGTTATATCCCGCGGCCACGAGGCTTAGCTTGGTTACATTGTTTTCCTGTTCGTGTCGATTAAGGACCGATCGTTGCACTGGACTCCCGGTCAAGTCACAGATATATTGTCCTGAGCACATACTTGCTTATGGGAGCGGGAAGACTTGTTGCTCTCTTGTCATGGGTTTCGGCTCTTTCCGGACCGACTGTTAGGGGTGGGTTTTAGGTGGAGGTCTAAGCACCGCACTGAGGGCGGGCCTGCAGTGTTGGGGGCTTGGAGTCCCAGTTTGGACGGGGACCTGGACCCCTTGACAGGAGTGGAATGGGTTTGACTTGCTTGTACCTGGGGTGCAAGTGAGGCATGTGTTTTCGGGGCACCCAGCTGGGCATATTGATTCGCAAATTGCCATTTCTGTGTGACGGTATGGCTTGACTGCACTCTGGCACCGTAGTAAGAATTGGCATAAGAAAGATGATAAAATAGTTTAGATTGCTCAACTGTTGCTTGGAATTAGAACAGGTGCTTACATAGGATGTTGAACAAGTAATTAAATATGGTTGCTAAGAATCTAATGAAATAAGGACACACTCTTAGTATTGCTTTCCGCAAATAAGAAACCCACAAGCCATAAAGCCTATCATATTCCTTGAGAGTCGGGAAATATATATTCCTAGTCGGGTAAGTCTTGCGAGTACGTTGTGTACTCAGGGTTTATTTACCCTTGTTGCAGGTGCACCTTGAGAAGCTAGCCTTTGTGTGGAGGATTCTTCTGGTGGGCACAGACGGATCCTTATATCGCTCCGCTAGATGTTTATTTTATTTCCATTGTTTAATTATCGCACTCTAAACTTTGGTTATGTAATAAAGAATTTCTGAGATACTTTGTTGTATGAAATGGACTAAGTATTGTAAGCTTGTACTCATTATTGGATCCTGGATATAAAACGTGGATTGTTTCGAGTTCTCCCATTGGGTGTGCTCGACGGAACTGTTTGATTTAGCTTCCTTTCGGGGTACTTAGTGTCTAGTGGTAGACAAGTACCTCCAAAAGCGGGCTAAACCGGGTGGTTCTGCCACATATGTGTGGTATCTCAAGATCCTATGTGTGGTATCTCAAGATCCTAGGTGTCCGATTGCGAGTAAGTGTGATTCCTAGTGTGTTGCTTTGAGAGATTGCATCGAGTGGCACTAGGTGTTCGTGTTGCAAGCCGTTGGTGCTTGTTAGTCTTGGAGATTGCCACCTTCTAGATGGCTTGGTGGCTTGTAGCTCCGTCGAAGCACGCAAGAAGATTGTGCGTGGCTCCGGAGAAGGCATTGTGAGGGGTGTAGTCTTGGCTAGACCGATAGTTTTAATTCTGCACTTGTTTTGGTAAGCCGACATAATTAGTTTTAAAAGGACTATTCACTCCCCTCTAGTCCGCCATCTTGACCCTTCACCTTCCAAGTCAGAGCAGTGATCCTTTGTAGTATGGGTTTAGTAATTGAGTCTTTGAGGACGCTCATGAGGTTAGGTCGAGAGAGCACCCAATTTTAAACGTGGTACTACATATAAACAACATGAATTGTTAGCATTTGACAAAGCAACGAGAAATATTAGCAATGTAAAACAACAGATATAATTACTGCCAGTTCTTGACTCTAGTGAACAAACAAACACAACATTTAGTGAACAGCTAGATCACAGGAAAGCTGTGACTCTAACTTTTAACTAAAGCAATCCTAGAGTTACTCACCAGATAATTGTAGTCATCAAATATAATAATTGTAGTCAAGATAACGTCTAAGCAGTCTAATAGTTACTCACCAACACAACCAATTTAGTAAGTTTGCATCAGTCTCTCAACATATCACAACCAATTTAGTGAACAACAAGCTAAATCTCTGACATTGGATCATCTCATGGCATAATACAACCTTCTAGATGGTTAATCTAGTGAAATCCTCTAAAAATAACTAATTACGGACCTTCTAGATGCTTAATCAAGTGAAATCATCTAAAAATCATGTAAGCATAGACCTTCTAGATGCTTAATCCAGTGGAATCATCTTAGAATCATATAATCATAGACCTACAAACCCTACTAACCAGAGGAGCTACTTCAGTGGTGTCGGTGGAGCTTGATCCACCATCACTGGAGCTTGACCCGCCGTCGCTAGAGCTTGACCCTAGGCATTTAGAACCATCGTGTAGCCAGTTCTTACACAGGTCGTCGTCTCCGTCGAAGCACTAGCGGCACATTAGCATCACATTGTCACTCCCCGATGAGGACTCCTGCGTGGTGTTCTTTAGGGGCTTCTTGCCGGCGGCCTTCTTCTTCACCGTCGATGAAGAGGGCATGGCCTTCATCTTGGGCACCGATAAAGAGGGCACGACCTTCATCTTAGGCGCCGATGAAGAGGGCGTGACCTTCTTCTTCAAAGCCTCCGCCGCGGCCACCACCTTCACCGCTGGCGCGGCCTTCTCCTTCGAAGCCCCCGCCATGGCCTTCTTCTTGAAAACCCTAGATGAGGGCACAACGGCGGACGTAGGGGCGAACTTGTCTGTCTGCGGGTCCCGTACGCAGTGGCGGCTTTGCGTTTTCATCATCTCCGATGGCGGCGGCGACCACCTTCTATGGTGGCGGCAGAGGCGGAGGAGGCGAGGTGAATGTGAAGGGGCGGTGGAGTGAATCTAGATGCAGTGAATCGATGCGGTGAAAGTGAAGGGGTTGTGAATTTGTCCCCTTTATGAAGGATGCGGTGACTATGAATTTGTAGCACACTAGTTACCTTTTTTCTAACTAAAACCACCACTAGATTGAACTCATTGATCTAGAGCACTGGTTATGCCCATTTACTCGGAACCTGGAGGTCTCTGGTTTGAGTCTTGGTGGGGCAATTTTTTTTGTTATTGACACGCACCTATAAACCTTCATAAGAATTCGTTGGGTCTCCCTGTCAAACTCACAATAACTTAGCGCATTGGTAAAACTCGAGCCTGTCATGTTGGAGGTCCCCAGTTTGAGCCCTGGCGGGCCAAATTTTTTGCTCTTTTTTTGTTTTTGCCGTCCCTTCTTTTCTCCTATCCCCGCATCCACACCAGTGAAGCCGACCGTTTTCTTTCCCTCTCTCACCCACCGCTGCACCACTGAGATTAGGGCACGCCACGCCGTGCTGCTGAGATTAGGGCCACCGCCGTCACCGCCGCCATCATACCGTCGATAGGGGTGCTGGAGCGAGTAGGTCATCTTTCCCCCCGCATCCACATCCCTGCAATCCTCTCTCACCGCGCTGCCACGCCGCTGAGATTAGGGCCACCGCCGAGAGAAGGGGGAACCGTTGGAGGTGCGTCGCTGTGATTTGGTCGTCGTGCCATGGCAGAATCAAGTGCCTGTTCCTCTCATGGGTCAGCTCCAGAAGGCACTATGACCTTTAGTTCTATGGTAGAAGTAGGCATGATGGCCTTTAGTCCCCATGTTTCTTATGAATTTAAGATAAATGTTGTTTGTTTTCAATGTGAGAGAATCTCTATTTAGCCTTTCTAAATTTGTGTTCATGCCTTCTGTGCATTTTGTGGTTGATGCAAAATGTTTTGATAGCATTTTGAGAAAATTTGGAAAGAATTTCGACAGCAGTTCATAGTATCTAATTCACACAATTTGGATAGCTCACAAAACATGATAGATGTCACACTAGCTTAATTTCACAAACACTGACTTTAGTTCATAATACATGTCACACTGACTTAAGTTCACAAACACTGACTTTAGTTCACACTAACGTAATTCACTACATAAACATGAACTACTCATCGTCGCTATCTACCTCAAGTGGGGCAACTTCATCTTCACTCAAATACTCCATAACTATGTCATCCTCATCAGGAGATGCGTCACTATCTTCATCAGCACAGGGTGGATGTTGGTTCATAAGTCGAGCAACTTCAGCAGCATCGACAACTTGGCAATCTTCATCATCTCAGTTCAAAGGCAGATCATGGAAAAACTCATTTACTTCTGGTCTCCTCCCATCTTCCTCAATGCACTGTGCCTCTTGATACGGAGATGCAGTTGCATTTTGTTTATTAACATTGTATAAGTGCCGATGCTTAAACAATTGGACAAGCTACCAGTTTTGGCCATGCTTTTTATCTAGCAAGTAGAAAACATGTCTAGCTTGAGTTGCCAATATGTAACAATCTTTCTTATACCAAAAACTTCTAGTATTGATGCTTCTAAAAAATCCATCATCTTTTAGTGCAGTCTTCTTACCATCTAGCTTATACCAGTGTCATTTAAAAAGAACCACAGATCTTGTAGTCCCATCATCCTTACTGTTGTATAGCAACTCAATAATCTCAGTCAATTTTCCAAAATAGTTAATTAACTTATCGTATGTACACCGGCACATGCCACTGTAGAGTTTTGTGTCTTCTTATTTTGGTCACGCTCAGTAGTACAAAACCAAACACCATTGACAACACATGAAGAGTAAGATCTTACTATCAAGTTAGGACCACAAGCTAAGGCAAACACATCATCATTTGCACTTTCTGAATTATTCAACATCCACACCTGCAAATGGGATTGCCGATTAGCAAATCATTAACCAAAACACAATGCATATCAAAATTAAAATATTATACAACTAACATGGCTTCTGAACCAAGTAGCAAATCCAAGCTTAGTCCTTCTATCAAGATCAGCTGCTTGCACACCTGCTTTCTGTAATTCGCCTTCAAACATTCTGTGAACAAACAACTTTTAGCAATTTGATCAAAATGAGCAAGAGTACAAGATAGAGAGGTAAAAACATACTTTATATAATCCTAGACCTGATCGCAATTATAGAGTACATACCAAACCATTTGATCAAAATCTTCAGAGTAGCCTAGGTCACATGCACCAATTAGGTTAACACCGTGCCTAAAAGCATCAACATTATGGGCCGATGGATCTAAAAATCCTGGATTTCTAGGCGCTCGGTTAAACCTTGTCTCCACATCATCCATATACCTAGAGCAGAATGTGAGGGCTTCGTCTGCAACATAAGCTTCAGCAATCGAGCCTTCCGGTTGTGCCATATTCCTAACAGACCTCTTCAAAGTGTACAATCGTCGCTTAACAGGATACATCCACCCAAATTGCACTGGCCCTCAAAGAATTGCCTCATTAGGCAAATGAACAGCAAGGTGAACCACTACATTAAAAAAAGTCGGTGGAAATATATTTTCAAGCTTGCATAATAAAACTGGTACTATCTTTATTTGAACCAAGATGTCTTTGTTGAGTGCTGTGCTGCACAATTCCCTAAAAATTTTCCCAAGATCGGCAATTGCTTGATAAATATCATCATCCGAAAGTTCTCTCATACCAGCAGGTAATATCCTTTGCAACAGAATGTGGCAGTCATGAGTTTTAAGGCAAGCAAGCTGGTTCCCTCTGTAGTTATGCATCTTTCGATATTTGCAGCATAGTTGTTTGGAAACTTTGCTTCCTTAAAAAATTATAGAATTCAATCTTTTTTGACCTAAACAATGTGTATCGAGCTTTAGGCATGTCATATGAATCTCCATTTGGCTGTAACTGCAATTCTGGTTTAATATTAAAATCAGCAAGATCAAGCCTTGCATTAGTGTTGTCTTTTGACTTCCCATGTATGTCAAGTAGGGTACCAAGGAGGTTTTCACAAATTTTTTTTTTCAATCTGCATCACATCTAGATTGTGTCTAAGCTTCAAAGATGGCCAATATGGTAAATCCCACAAACTAACCCTCCTACCCCAAATTGGCACACCTCCCCCTCAATGCTTCCTTTTTTGACCCGGCTAACATCTTGTACCTTCTCCAATTCTTCTAGAAGCTCTTCAGTTGTGAATGTACCTGGCTTCTCTTTGCTTTCATGTAGAGAGGCATATTCATTGTTGGTGTGCAGACGATGACGCCTCGGAAGGAAACAACAGTGACCAATGTAACAAAGATTGCTCCTAATAGAATATGACAGAGGATTTTTTTCACAATGTAGACAAGCAAAGAAACCTTTTGTGGTACTACCAGACAGGGTACTAAGTGCTGGATAGTCATGAATGCACCACAACACGGCAGCTCACAGCTTGAATTTTTTTCTAGTGAGAGCATCAACTGTATCCACACCAGACCAAAGGGCAAGTAAATCCTCTATAAGAGGCTGTAGAAAAACATCAAAGTGCTTCCCAAGTGATCTAGGCCCAAGAATCAACAAAGCCATCATGAAATTTGATTCTTGCATACATGTCCAAGGTGGAAAGTTGTATGGAATCACAAAAATAGGCCACACTATAAGATGATCTCATGTTCCCAAATGGATTGAAACCGTTTGTAGCCAGGCCAAGTCAGAGGTTCCATGCATCTTCAGCAAATTCTGGCTAGAATTTGTCAAAATCTTGCCATGCCTCTCCGTCTGCAGGATGGGACATTTCCTTCTCTTTGGATTCCCTATTCACCTTATGCCACTGTGCTTCCTGTGATGTTTTCTTGCTAGCAAATATCTGTTGAAACCTAGGTACCAATGGAAAATGCCGCAATACTTTTTCTAGAATCTTCTTATTCACAAAATCTTTCCATCTTGATGCTTGACAAACTGGACAATTATCAAGTTTTTCATAGGCCTTTCTAAATAACATGCAATTGTTTGGGCAAACATGTATTGAGACATAACCCAGTCCTAAAGTATGCATCATTTTCTTTGCTTCTTCGTATGATTTGGGAATATAATTGGACTCTGGGAACACTTCAGACAAGACTTTCAATTGTGTAGAAAATGCTGAGTTGCTGATCCTATAGTATGACTTCAAACGGAGCATCTTGACTACAAATGAGAACCTTAAAAATTGAGTGCAGCCAGCATATAACTCTTGCTTTGCCTCTTCCATCAGAGCTTTGAAAATAGGCTGATGGTCACTTGATGGGTTGCCATCTCCAGCTGCTACATCATTACATGGTACTTCGACCCCCATGAGGTCCCTTAAGACATCTTCAACTCTTTTCTGCAGCATTGCTGTCAAATCTACCTGCAACATTGTTGTCATGTTCAATAGGATTAGAATGTGCATCCACATGTGCTGCTTCCTCCAAAACATGAACATTATTGCCCTCTCCGTGATGAATCCACCTTGTATATGTACTGGACATCCCATTGAGCAATATGTGCCTCTCCACATCACTTTTAGCCATGGATTTCAGATTAATACACCAACTACATGGGCACAAAATTGCAGCATCCTCAGCAAGCCTCTCTCCAACAAATCCATGAAAGATCTGACACCAGCAATATACTCAGGTGTGAAGAGCGCACCATGCATCCATCGTCTATCCATCTATTATAGAAATTGCAGGAAACACATTCACATCACATTCATGGGCTAAACTCCCTGTCCTACCTTCAAATCGAATCGGGTATCGAAATACATACCAAGCCAATCAAGGTACGAATTCAAGAGGACAGAAGAGCTCCTGCAGAGAGCGGTAATGGAGCTCATTGATGGGTGAGCTTCGGCGGGAGCCAATGGAGCTCGTCGATGGGCGGGTGAGCCACGCAGGAGCTAGGTAGGCTGTAGATATCGACGACAAAGTACTGCCGCACCTCGCCTTCGCCACTGCCGCACCCCGCCTCAACCGCAACCTGCCGCCGCCGCACAACCCGCCTCAACCGCAACCCGCCTCCACCGCACCCTGCCACCACCGCAACCCGACTCCACCGCCGCCACAACCAGCCTCCGCCGCTGTCGCACCCCGCCTCCACCACCGCAACCGGCCGCCGCAGCCACCAATGTCGCAACGACTTTGGATTAATGCCGACAATGACATTGGAAAGTGGACTAATGCCTTATTATCTATTGCTAATGTAAATCGTATAAAGAAAAAACATACATTTCTAGACGCAAGTTCCGTAGTATCGCAGTGGTAAGGTGCCTCTCTCCAACTCTGCCGGTCGTGGGTTCGATTCCTGGGCTCGGCACAATTTTTTTTCTCTCCATTTGCTACAGTCAGACATCCACGTCACCCATGTTGCCGTCCATGTCAACAAGGGACTGACCGTCCACGTCACCATCCACAGTCCACGTTAGCTAACATCCATCGGTGATGTTTCTTTTCAACCGTCATAGACAACTATAAAGGTGACAAACAGTCCAGATCATCACAGAGCGAGCACCTCATTTTCAAACCATCATGAGACCGTCATAGATTCTATATACGATGACAGTTTTGCAAACCGTTTTGACAAAACCGTCATGTATCAACATGATTCTTGTAGTGATCTGCCCTTGCAAGCCATGGAGTTGTGCGTCTGCCCATGGAGTCGTGGCCCATACAATGCTAACTCGAGGAGCAGTACATCAGCATGGTGTACGTGGTCTTCGACGCGGAATCAGATCGTCACACTTGTCAACTTTTTTGTGCGAACCGTGGCCCTGCAAGACTCCAAGCCGCACACACGCACAACAACCGGCCAATCTCAGCCAAGAAGAGCCCAAGAGGCCGTGCTAGCTTGTCACTGGGTCCTTCCCCCCGGAGGCGGTGATAGATTGTGGTGGCCGGAGCGGGTCACGGCAAAACGCGCAGGTGGCGGCTGGCGCCCACGGCGCGGAGCGGCAGGGCTGGCGCGAGGCCGCAGTTGCACGCGCCGGCCAGTGGCGAACGGTGTGGGGCAGCAAGGGCCAACGCAGCGTCACATGCATGGGCGCGGGCCCTGTCGCGGCAACGGCAAGCCGACGAGCGGGGCGGCATGTGGAGGCGCAGGTCCAACGATTTGACGCGAGTTGATTTGATGCGGCAAAAGTCCATTTCATCAGGATCTAAGGCTTTGTTTAGTTCTAAAGTTGGGAGGTGCCAGAAATACTGTAGCATTTCGTTTGTATTTGTCAATTATTGTCCAAGCATTGACTAATTAGGCTCAAAAGATTCGTCTCGCAAAGTACAAACAAACTGTATAATTAGTTATTTTTTTACCTACATTTAATACTCTATATATGTGTCTAAAGATTTGATGTAATGGTGATGTGATAGGAAATCTTTGCACTTTTTACATTTAGGAGGGAAACTAAACAAGGGGTAAAGCGGATTGCGTACTGTCGCTTGCATGTAGTTTTTTTTTACAACAGCATGTAGGGCTTGTAGGAACCTACTGTATACAAGCGTCAGTTGGCAGTGGCACGCACAGTGCTATGTACTAGTATCGAGGTTTTAAATCTCCAGCTAAAGGTATTTAGCGGATAACCTCTAAAACAGCTATAGCGGAAGCTAAATAGGGCTATAGCTGCTAAGTTCTATATAAATGCAAATAGCTTTGATCAACCTCAAATAGCTATAGCCAGGATTTAAAACTTTAACTAGTACTCCCTCTATCCTCTTTTGTTTGTCGTCGTAGCAGCTCAATTAAATGTCTATACGCACTCAATGCTGCATGCATCTGTACATATGGTGTTTCCATGTCCCTAAATCATTGCAGCACTTGGACCAACGCTAAAACGACTGAGATATCGGGACAGACGGAGTATTCATTTGGAAGGGGCTCTTCGTTCTCTTCGTTTCTTCTTCTGTTCTCTTTTTTCTTCTATTGTGCGTGCCTGGAAATTCTCTCATTTTTATTGTGTAGCCATGCTGGAGAACTATTAAGCAAAATTAAAGGTAGCGATTTTAATTAGTAGTGTGCGGTTTATTAGTAATTTGGTGTGACAGTTTTACGCGTATCGAATCCGTTTCCTGATGTGTGTACTGGAATCTCTGAAGAGTACTGGAGAGTGCAGACGGTGCTGGAGCAGGGCTAGCAAGCAATGATGGATCGCTGTGAGTGATGCATGACATGATGCCTGAGAGTGACATTTCACACATTTGGTTAAAGGCACCTTGCTAGTGTTTTGCCGAAATGGGCCGACGCCGGCTTCCGCGAAGTTTCGTCCCTGCATTGACTCGATCGATCGGCTCCTACAGGCTACAGTGCTCAATTTCATTTCGGAAACAATTACGAAAACACACACCACGTCATTATCCTTATCACTACATGCTGACATGCATGCAGCCAGGGTACCGTACGTACCAGTCATCACGCGACGGCGATGTGCATGTATGTTGACCGGCCAGTAGTCCACAGCCTGCTCAATATCACTTGGCAGCGACCCTTCACGGAGTCGGAGCAGGGAGGGGAGGGATTTGCCGAAGAAACGGCCCGGGGGTGCAACTGCATGTGAATGTGGTGACTGGTGACCAGGCCAAGGCAATCGATGAAAGCACAATCACGCCACGCGTAGCCACTAGCCAGTATATACGGTGATGATGCTAGCTAGTGTGAGGCAGCAGCAGCAGCGTCGCCGTCTCGTCGACCTGACACTGACTAGAGAGTGCACTGTCTCCATCGTCCATCAGTGTTTATATATGCTTCCGATTCTCACAAGTTATTAGGGCCTCGTTTAGTTGGTGTAAAGTTAGAATTTTTTTAACTGTAGTATTTTTGTTTGTATTTGACAATTAGTATCCAATTATAAATTAACTAGGTTCAAAAGATTCGTCTCGTGATTTATAACTAAATTATGTAATTAATTATTTTTTTTATCTATATTTAATGTTTCATGTATGCGTGTAAAAGTTGATGTGACGAAGAGAGAGTGAAAAAAATCTAATTATAGCCTGGTAACTAAACAAGGCGTAGAATAAAAACAGATCCGCGATATGATTATTCATTGAATAGGGTCATAGCTAGGGACACAACAGGTTAATTGTGATGGGGCCTTTATCCTTGGATTAAAAAAAGCTAGATGGATTTTTAGTATTAGAAATCATGTTGGTAATGGCAGCGGCAGCAGGAGCAGGCGCAACAAATTTTCTGGTGTGTGTCGGCGGGGTAGTTGTTTAGTTTCCACCTAAAAATTTTTTACTCGATTACATCAAATATTTTGATATATATATATATAAAGTATTAAATATAGACAAAAAAAACTAATTGCACAGTTTGGTTAGAAAACCACGAGACGAATCTTTTAAGTCTAATTAGTCCATGATTAGCCTTAAGTGCTACAGTAACACACATGTGCTAATGACGGCTTAATTAGGCTTAATAAATTTGTCTCGCAGTTTTCAGGCGAGTTATGTAATTAGTTTTGTTATTAGTATCTGAAAACCTCTTCCAACATCCCATAAAACATCTGATGTAACACCTAAAAACTTTTCACCTTTCAACTAAACACACCCTTGACACAATTTGCTGAAGCAACTGCTTGCTTGAAAAGGCCTCGAGTAGGCAGTTGCTCTGGAAATCAGGAGAGTTATTTTGGAGACGGATGCAGTTGTTATTGCTGGGGCCTTAGCTAATCCTTGCTTCGATAGATCTGTGCTTGCAAATGTGCTGAGTAAACCACTGAACCTTTATAATGTGACCGGATTGCTGTAGCCGATACTGATCCCCATGGTTATGTGTTAGAATATGACCGGATTGCTTTAATTATTTATTTATTCAGTCAGTCGTTGTAACGAATTCAACACATTGCTTCCACAAGGACTAGTACTGTGTTTGAAGGCACGTCAACAGTGAAGCGTTCAACAGTACTACGTGCGTGCGCTGAACAGTGAAGCACCGCGTCCCTCTCCGGGGCAAACACTTTCCGAGAAATGTGCAGTATCATATGGGATATCATACTGTGTGTCACGTCAAGTATTCGGGAACTAATTATAATCTAATTTACAAATAATATTCATAATATTGAATACCTTATTAAATTAATTATGGAACATATTTCTTATAGTATATTTATTTAGAATTATAAATATTAATAATATTTTCTATAAACTTTCGTGATTTTTAAAAAGTTTCACTCAGTTTAAACCTGAAATTACATTTTTTTTATAGATCCGATGCAGTGTACTGCACAGCCTACGCCGGCACGCATTTGTTACCACTGCACTGTAGCACTACTGTTCTGCAAACTGGAATCGAAAAGCGATAATGATCCAACACGGGCGTCCGTCCATGACTCCCGTCCAGGCGCGGCTCCACAAGAGTGGCCCCCATCTCTTTTAGAACAAAAAAACAAATTCCCACTCTCTCATATGCTTATCTGTTTGGCCCCAAAGCAGCGTGGTCGCTCATCCGTCCGCCCCCTTCCTCACCGCGCACTCGTCGGGCAACCACGCCGTGCCCTTCCACCCATTGCCAGCCGCGCCGCGCGCCCTCGCTTCCCGTGCCACTCACCTGCGTTCCAGTCACCTGCGCCGCTGGATCCCTCGTCGTCCGTCCGTCGCTTATCGACGTCAGGCGCTGAACTTGCCATGGCCTCTAGGGCACACGTGCCATGGCGCCTCATGTCTTCCCTGGCTGAGCCAAGGGTGCCCGCACACCGCTGCTCGCCGTCGGTTCCCACCCCGACGACCGGAATTGACCGGCCCCGACCTTCCCCGCTCCTATGTTGCAAATGTATGTTTCAGGTGTTTCAGATGTTTCAGAGATATATTGCAATTGGTACATATAGATGTTGCAAAAGTATATCATAATGTTGCACATATTGCATATTTTTGCAAGTGTTTTTAGTAGTATGTTGCAAGCGTTTTGAAAAAATGTTTCATATGTTTTCAAATGTATGTTGCAGCAACTGTTTTATTTGGATGTTGCATGTTTCATACATATGTTGCAAGTGTTTTATCTGGATGTTGCATATGTTTCCCACACATGTTGCAAGTGTTTTATCTGGATATTTCATATGTTTTACACATATGTTACAACAGTATGTTTCAAATGTTGCATCTGTGTTCGACATATGTTACATCTAAGTGTTTCATGTTGTAAGTGTTTCACAGGGGCATGGTGAGTGATGGGCGCATGACCAGGGCGCCCGGGGATGGGGCGCCACAGAGTTGGGATGGCTCCCGGGTCCCGTCCACTCGGAGAAATAGGAGGGGTCAGGAGGAAGAAGCGGAGCACGACGGAGGGAGGGGGGCAGGGTGCACGTGCGAGGTGGGGGCGGGCTGCGTGGCCATCGATCTGAACACGAGGAGTGGCAGACAGCATCAAGGGCGTGGTGTACGTGCGAATCGGAGCGAGGTAGATAGGGGCAGACTGCCTGAGCGTCCGGACATGCTCGCGTACGTCCCAACATCCGGGCTAGCCACGCCGATAAAAAAATGATAAGTAGTATTTTTTCTACCTTACAGTAGTACTGACCAAACTTAGTAGTCACGCTCAGGTCTTTCAATAAATTAAGTATTTAGTCACAAATTGATTTTTCTTAATTTGTCTAAGTTTATATAAGGAAAACACAAAGATTTATGAAATGAAATTAATATTATTAGATATACTATGCAATATATTTTCATAATATACTTATTTGTGTCATAAACATTTATGCAATTATTTTTAAAAATCTTGTCAGACATAAAAAATTGCCTTAAAACAATAGGAGTTGAGTTACTCAAGGATCCAGGAAGTAGTCATTAGATTATGGAAGAAATGAGAACATCAATCATTAAGCTTTTCAAAAAAGCAATGGGCACATATTCTTCATATCATGCCATCATTCATGGAATATATATGTCACCATCACACTTTGAGTTCTTGATGTGACACGATCAAATCCAATCTAACTGACCAAAACTACCGGATAAAATGTGTGGTCCAATCCAAAGCATGCCTGCCGCTACGTACCGATCGAGAACCTCGCAATCAGCCAATCTTGCACTCACGTAATACAACTTACTCCTAGGTAAGAAAATTAAAACAACAGTGATCCGATCTGTCATGATCATATCATATGCTCAGAGGCTAATAATCAACGTACATGATGTCAAGGATCTTTTCTTCATATGTAGAATAATTTAACAATACAAAGCTTGGACGGTAATTGGTGACTACCGATCCAAACTCCCCCAAAGCTCACACGGTTGTGGTTAAAAAAGAACTACTTAACGACCGTTTGGACCAGTGATGAGACTAAGAGCAAGAAATGAAAATAAAAATTGAGGTCTGGAAAACACCGCGTGGCAAATATAAAGACCGCAACTGACTTTTACTATTTCCTCTAATAATCAAATACGTTTACCCGTTCTCAAGTTAGGGAGTATATATAGATTTTGTGCGTTCCATGGTTAGAACCGAAAGTAATTATTTTTCCTTTTTTTATTAACATATGCATGTGATGTGAGTTACTTTTCTCATGCTTTGCTTTAATATAATTTCGTGATGTATCCTCTTTAACTTTTGCGCTAGTCAAAATAGGCACTAACTAGCCCTCAACCTTTGAGACCTACTCTCAAAAAGGGTATCCGAGAGACTAGCCAAAAAAGACTAACCAAATTTATTAGTTTAGCTACTCGTAAAAATAGATTTGACAAAAAAAATACTAGATACTCTAACAGACTCTGTAAAACCAAGAGACTAGATGGCTAGTGAGGTAGACTATGCAAAAGTAAAGAGTGAATGAGGTGTGATGAAGAGCTACTAAATTTAGAGTTATTTACAGAGTATGTTGGAGACGTTTTTCCTTTAATAATAATTATATTTATCTTTAGAAAATGATTTAGCTAATCTCTTATAGATGCTCTAGCCTAGTCGCTGGAACTTGGAAGATCCAATCATATCGAAGAGCATGCAAGCCATGTTGAGTGCCGATCCCTTTTAAGGCCATGTTTAGTTTAAAAAATTTTCAAGATTTTCCGTCACATCGAATGTTTGACATATGTATGGAGCATTAAATGTAGATGAAAAAAAAAACTAATTACACAATTTGATAGAAAACCATGAGACAAATCTTTTGAGTCTAGTTAGTCCATGATTTGACACTAATTGACAAATACAAATGAAAGTGCTACAATAACTAAAGCCAAAAATTTTCACGAACTAAATACACCCTAATTGTCTTGTGCTACTCCTAGATGCCTAGCTAGATGCTCATGCGGTGTAGTATGTTGTCTTCAGCAAGGTCGATCATCAAAGTGTATTCTTGACAGGAGACCCACACTGCTCTTCAGTCTTCACACTAAACTGTGCGTCGTCTGAAAGTACTGCTAGTTGATTTTTTTAAAAAAAAATATTAGTTGGTTAGCTAATTTGACTGATAATCTTAAGCGAAAGGTGGATCTACAGCTTATCGATCAGGATGGAAGTGACACGTGTTCGGTTCAACAGGGGCAGTGCTCTCCAACAGTGCTTACTTACTAGTTGGGTAGCTAGGAGTACTTGTTAGGAGTAGCCCTGGCCTCTTGCATTGTGATATATTTCTGAGCAGTTTTTGTCTGATGATCTGATTTGGTTTAGTTTGGATCTACTTTCTCCGTTTCTAAATATCTACTCCCTCCATCCGGTATTAATTGCACTTCTAAGATAGGGTGGCGGAACTTACCGTAGCAATGAAATTACCATACTGCCCCTATAAAAGAGAGCTGTCGGCCACAGTAAATAGCCAGCCATGATTACATTGGCAGTGCAACACTATAGCAATCTGACGCACAAAACAAAAATGCGTGGACGAGAGACTCCGGCAGCTTTGCATTTTTTATTTATCTCCGCTCCTGCACTGATTCGTCTGGCCTGATTCCAGGCTACTGCTGCACACCTTCGTGCCTATGCCAACCGAATATTTCTAGAAAAATTTTGAAGCGTAAACGAGCACTTAATATCGGACGGAGGGAGTATCGTTTTCGCTTCTCGAGAAACAATTAAACTTAATATATATTAAAAAATATTGTTGTAAAGATCTTTAAATCTAGTTTTTTAATAAATTTATTTGGAGGTGCAAATATTACACGTATTTTCTATAAATCGAGTCAAACTTATGGCACACACACCAACGACGACAGTTATCTAGAGACGGAAAGAGTAAGGCCTCGTTTAGATGAGAGAATTGGGGAGAAAAACACTGTATCAGAATTCCTGTAGCATTTCGTTTGTATTTGATAAAAATTATCTAAATTTTGACTAACTAGGCTTAAAATGTTCGTCTCGCAAAGTACAATAAAACTGTGCAATTAGTTTTTGATTTCATCAACATTTAGTACTCCATGCATTTGCCGACATTTTGATGTGACGGGAAATCTTCTTTTTGCATAGTGAAATTTGGGGGAGAATTGGGGAACTAAACATGGGCTAATGCGGACTGCCCCATCGCGTACTGTCGCTTGCATGTCGTAGGGGTTGGAAGTATAGTGTATCTATGTGATCTGTGAAAGGTAGCGATTTTGTGCACTTCGGTAATTTGACTTTGGAGTGATATATACGCGCGGGAATCTGTGAAAGTAGTGGAGATGATGATGCATGATGCCTTTGAGTGACATTTCACACATTTGGCAGCCTGCTAGCAGGGCAAAGTCACATAGCTAGTGTTTTGCCAAAATGGTTACTACGCCGGCTTCCGCGAAGTTTCCTTTGGCTCAAATCCATCCTGCTTAATTAATTTCATTTCGAGAACAATTACGAAAACTACAACGCATCATGCATGCAGCCAGGCAGCCAGCAGGGTCCTGTCCCGTTGCAATCGTCAGTCATCACGCAAGCGCGCGCGATGCACATGCATGCATGGTGACGACGTACGGTGCCGGCCAGTAGTCCACAGGCTAGCAGCGACCCTTTCACAGATCGCAGTCGCCAGTCGGAGGAGGATCAGGGAGGAAACGGGCCGGGGCTGCATGCATATATCTGCAGGCTTGAAAGTGGATGCATGTGGTGCCCAGCAGCATGCGGCCAACCGATGCGATGATAGCACATCATGCGTGACCGGTGCGGTGATGGTGATGCTGATGTTGGAGCTCTAGCCAGGGGCTGTTTAGTTCCCAAGAAATTTTGTAAAATTTTTCAGATTCCTCGTCACATCGAATCTTTGACACATGCATGAAGCATTAAATATAGATAAAAAATAAAACTAATTACATAGTTTAGACGAAATAGACGAGACGAATCTTTTAATCCTAATTAGACCATAATTAGACACTAATTGTTAAATAACAATGAAAGTGTCTACAGTACTATTTTGCCAAAATTTTGGCAACTAAACGCTACCCTAGCTAGTATGACTATGATGCACAGTAACGTCGTCGACCTCACGACAAGCTAGGACATAATCGTCAATCAATCAGTGTGTAAATATGCTTCCGATTTGCACAAGTCAGGATAATAACAGATCAGCGTTCAGCGAGATATGATTCTCGTTGCATAGGCCGGCCGCCGGGACGTATCAGGTTAGTGCACAGCGCACCAGGATTTTCACTCCTGTAAGTAAAAAAGGACTTCACTATACTACAAATGCGCAGGCGGAGAAAATTCCACCTGCACGGCTCCTTCTTCCTCGCCTTGACCATATCTTCTTCCTCTCATGCTCCCCTGCAACCTCCTCAGCCTGCCCAACTCCGGCAACGCCGCCCTCGACCCCTGTAGATCCGGCACGAGTGCCCCCGCTTCCACCACCTCCCACCGCCCCGCCGCCCACTGCCTGTGGCAACCTTCTTCTTCTCCTCCCACCTCCTACATGACGTCGCGAGCTCTGGCGAGGTCCTTTTTTCCGCGGGGATCTCCGGCCATGGCGCCCCTACCCCAACCTGGCCTGGCTGCCTCCGCCGCCGCCAAGACCCTAAAGCCGCCCTCCCACCGTCTCCACCGTCTTGGCAACCTGCCTCCCCCAAGCCCCTTTACTTCCGCCGGAGTTGGGAAAGAAGGGAGTGGCACAGGCCACCGGAACTCTAGCCACCACTGGAGTTGGGGAAGAAGAGGGCGGGCGAGGGAGCACCTGCGCGATCGTTGAGGAGAATCAAATGGCTGTCGGGGTGTGTGTGCACCGCAGCTCTAGCGCGCGTGCTTGGAAACTAGACTTTCCGAAGACTATTAACCATGGAAATATAATTATTAGCAATAGTTGCATTCTTATTTTTTTTAGACACAACCGCACAGGTTATAGGATGATGATAGATGGGCAACTCAACAGCTAATCCCCTATTTCTAGACGTTGGTTTGTTTGAAGGTATGCATATATATGGATATAGTGTTGGGAGCCTATCCGGACTCTAGGTTGCAAACCCCACTAGTTAGGAAGAGCTGGATCCGACTTTTGAAAACCAATTCCTCGAGGTAGGGATAAAACCTAATTAATGTTGATATGCAAAAACTTGTTTTTACGTATACTAACATTTCGACACCCAACTAGGTGCCCCCAAGATGATGGAGCAGAGAAAGAAGTGTTAGCCACCGGTGGCTCTACCTCTACTCCACAGCCTGACACCACAACTTCATAGCTAGCAAGGCAAACCAGAACGGGCTGTGAAAGTAGGAGAGCCCATGGAGCCAAAAAAAAGTTAGGGCTAAGTTCCGGTACGTCATTGGGGCACTAGTCAAAGATCAAATGAACCCCGCAATCCCTAGTTGGAAACAACTACCAATTGGGATAAAGGCAACCTTGTGGGCCAAGCTAGCATCCAGTTTCAGATTACCTAGTGGGATAAAGGCAATTATATGATATTTGCTATGCCTGCATTTGTAGGATTTTATACTCGAAAACGATTCACGCAATTCTCTCCTCAAAAGTGTACATTTATGAATTTAAAAGTTTTCAAAAGAAACACACAATGGATCTGAAATCATGCTTAAAAATTTCAGCACTCTATGGCGAAAATTGTCTGTAAATTCGATGATCTAGTGAGGAATTATGGTGAAGAAATGAATAGAATTGGATGGGAATGCATGCATGCACATGCATGTGTGTAGGGTGGGAGCATCTTTTTTTACCTTGTCAGAGGGAGGTTTTCTATACTCGACGAAGAGGAAATTTACGATAGGGGACACCAGTTTCTAAACTTTGGAGGAGCTGATGGCACTATAGGTATATATATGCAATGGGTGCTATAGGTACACCGTTACAAAAAGTTAACCACCGTCAGGGATATTCTTGTTTTGCTGTAGTGGTTCCACCCAACCATAGTCACACTGTGAATGGCCACAAGTAACTTGGCTCAAGACTTGGTGTTTAATTGAGTATGTCGGCGCATGCAAAGGATGAACACAAAGACTAAAGATACTTTAGAGTGAATATAGGTTGTAGTCACGGCATAATCTAAGTTTCCTCAAACCATCTAACAGTCTTACAGAGAGTGGTTTTGGTCTTTACAAAGAACATAGATGGAGGAAAGTAAAAATTCAGCTTGGTCACATCCAAAACCCTCCCTCCATTTCATTAATAACCAGCTTTCTGCTGTTCCCTTCCCTTTTAGATAAGGCTAACTCCATGCTAGAGCCTATACACAATGACTAATCAGTGGTCGGTCCTATGTGTGCCTTTTATTTGCATATGGTCCGCCAGCTTTCTGATCCTCTCCACCAACGATGGCTCAAGATCCAGTAGTGTAGTTTGTTGTGAATTTTCCTGAATTGAATTCAAGAAATGTACTTAGCAATTATTTGTTAGAAAGTTAAGAAAACAAGACTGTTATATGAGATGGAATTCTGACCTTGTAAGCTTTCAATAGATTTCTCCACTTGTCCTGAGCCATGAAAAACAACATAAGAGTATGATATTAGCGAATAGCATCTCAGCATGGATTTACTTCACTGTGCAATGTGTCACTAATCTACTTTACCTTAAGATTTACTGCTGTCCTAATTGACGTTTTGAAAAATTTCTGCTTCAACATGGTCCATCGTCCAACACCAAATTTAGAGACACCTTGTACCAGTCTCTCCACTTCTTTAGCAGTCCACCGGCTATTGTTTTTCCTACTTGTGTAGAACATCGGATTCTGTCAAACAACCAAAAGGTAGTCATTTGAATTTCTCCCCTGATGGGTGATAGGATAATTAAAAAGGAAAATCTCTTGTTTGCCATCAAAACTTATACCCATCTCTTCTACTCCCTTCTTCCCAAAAAGACAGGTGATTCTAGAAATTAATTAATAATCACAGTCGTATAGGGTAAAAAACTATATAAGTTGGCTAAAATGCCATCAGTTTAAATTTTACATCCACCTCTGTGGTGCCCCTTAACTGTGAAGTGAAAAGACGATAATGTCCTTATTTTTTAGGAATGAGGAAAAAAAAGGCAATAATGGCCTTGTGCACTGCCCGCACCGGATCATCCCTTTGTGCCATGCCTAGGCAGGCTCTCTCTCGGTCTCAGCTGACCAAGCGCGCGGAGCCAGCCATCTTTCCTATACGCATCTGGTGGCCGCCGGTACGTGGTGCGAAGTGGATCCGGTGGAGGGCTGGAGTCCGCGGCGGACGTCAACCCAAGCCGCGAGAGGCATGGGGGCGACCCTCTAGGCTAGGCGGCCTGGGCTGGGGCCTACGGGTTCCCAGAGGCAAACTCTGGCTCATCTATGACACCGACGTAGTAGGGCGTCCCCGACACGGCCACGACACGGCCGGAGGCACCTATCTTTGCCCCCGCGCGCTACTCTGTGGCCTGTGGAGACGACGACCTCTCCGCTGCTGTGAAGCAATGCCCGCGAACTTGGGCACCAACGTGTCCATGGCGGCGCGATCCTGCCGGCCGGTGGCCGTCCCGGGCGACATCGCCAGTTCGCCACATCCGTCTCGCATGCAAGAAGCGATGGACGTACTGGAAGGTAGGCACGCAAGATGCAGCGCCCCGTGGCGACCACTGGCAGAGGCAGAAGGCGGAGAGAGCCTCCGCACTGCGTCGCTCTGGACACGGACCACGGTCCACGGACGTGTCTGCCCGGACGACGTGGGCCGGGTGAGCACCGCCTCCGAGCTCCGACCTTGCCATCCGCATCCCGCAGCATCGTCCTGCTGCAGCCCAGAACCAGCAGGCGTATACTACTTTGTTTCCACTCGCAATCGATCATGCCAGCGGGACGCTCGCTGGGGAGACGGCACGTTGCATTGCTCTTTCACTTCAATGCTGGAACTGGACAAATAAACTAGGCTAGGGGAGTTTGGTCATTTTTTGCAACTGCTATAACTGTGACAGAGACTAAAATGCATGGCATATAGGAGATGGAAAAATCTAAAAGAGTGGCAACGAAGGAAAACGGTGGGTTTTCAGTGACATGTAAAGGATAAGTGTAAATTTCAATAGCATACAAAAGGTTTTTCTCGTAAACTTGTGCCTACCCATGGAGACGTCCTTCTCTTCCGAGTTCCTCTTGGGCCACTCTTCCTAGGTCCTGTCTGCCATGAAGAAATTAATAGACCGTCAATACCTTATCTCGTCCCCTTTATCTAGGAGTACCAGCATGTTAAAAAGTTTATTTACTTGTGCAAAAATCTACCAGGTAGTTAAAGTTAAGCATCTCAGTATCTATTTGGTAAATTCCATAACCGCATACCTGGCCATCATTTGCGTCCGGCAAAGGAGAGGGAGGAGTCAAATCATCTGCACAGGAGAAGCTCTATAAATTAAATGTTGTTCCAAGACATAGATAATGCCATATTAATGGCATTTGTAGGCCGGGAACCTTGGGAATTGACAGTAACAGCTAAACATTGGAGTATATACCTACCTGAATATAAGCAATCATTTAGGTTTGCCTCATCTCGGGGCCCTTCCAGAATTTGTAGGATCCACACATCAACATCCTCGTCGCCGGCTCGGTAGTTCTCTATCTGTAAGGAGAAGAATGAACTATTATCACAGCAGATGGATCTTATTACTATTGGACTGCAGGAGCCCAACTGAAAGGATTCTGGACCCTGATTTCGTGTAGGATGTATTTCAGAGTTTGACACATACTGCGCTGCTCTGGGATAAGAAACTGAGCTGCCGATCGAACCCCGTTACCTGTAGTTCGCCGAGAAAGCCGTAGATCGCCTGCTGCTCCATCCCCAAACGCTCGATCTGTCCGGGAAGAAACCATGGAGAACGAAATCAGAAGTTGAGAGAAGTAGCAACGCGGTGACTAAATCAGAAAGGTGCCAGAATTGAAGTACCTACCAGCGTTGTGGTGATGACTGGCCGGTGAGGAGGCGAGAGGACCCAAGAGCGGCCAGCATGCACCCGGAAGCCGCCTCGGAGGAGAGAGGGAGCTGCGGTGGACCGTGGACCGTGGACGAAGAAAGGAGGAGGCAGACGAGAGGCAAAGGCTGCTGCCTGCTGGTGGCCTATTGAGCGGAAAAGCATGCTAGCTATTACATAAAGAGAGAGAGAGAGCAGGAAGCCGGACATGAGCTTCACTCCTGCTGCTGAAGTGAGATAGTGGTGTCACTTTTCATTATGTACGGCAGACGTCCATCGATATCATTTTTCAATAATCACTAAAATAGTATTAACACAAAGTAATTTTAAATAAAACTAATAATTGAAGTGATGCTTTGCTAATAAGTTAAAGGTGTAAAAAGAATTTAGCTTCTTTGTAGGACATGACGTTTTAGCATCTTTTTCAACGACAGAATAGATTTGAGCCGACAAATGTGTTTGGCCGGTTGTGTTTGAGGGTGGAATGATGAAATACGCATGCACAATACCAAGTAAGTCTTGAATATGTTATGCTAATCAAATCTGATCGGACTAAGAAATGGATGAATTTCAAATTTTGCTTTATTTTATTATGAGTGGGACCTCTAACCACTATTTGAAAAGTGAGTTCAATTCAACGGTGATATATCCCAGTGAGAACGATCTTTGAAGTTGTTAAATCGGAAACGCTCAAACACGGTCGCCTGCCTAACTCCCTCCTGTCAGCGGACCCACCTCTCCCCACTCGGGCTGTGGTGTCCTCCTCAGCTGCTCCAAGCCCCTTACCGAACCGCACCTCTGGCCAACCCCGCTACCGCACAAGGTCCCACAGCAGTGTGCTCTCTCTTCCCCGCTCTCTCCCTAGCATGAAGCGCCTGCTCCGATGTCTCTTCCGCATGGCCGGCCCTTCCCGCACTACTCCTTCCTGCAAGGCACTCTGCCCCTTCTCTCGCTGCTCCGTGCGCCGCGTCGCACCACCATCTAGTGCCACGCCCCCATCCACCTCGCCTGTCACGGAAGGGAAGGAAGGGGAGTCCGTGCCCCCATCCACCTCATGTTGTCAGCAGGAAGGGGAGGCCTGCGCCACCGCAGTTCCCCACCAGGTAGGTCGTGGTCGCCGGCAATGCTGTGTTTTTCAAGTGTTTTCAGGCATTTGCAGACATATTGCAAGCTTATGTTTTAAATGTTTTAGTTGTTTCAGATGTATGTTTCAAGTGTTTCATATGGATGTTGCAAAAGTAGATCACGATGTTGCACATGTTGTAATGGCTATACGCGTATGTTTCAAGTGTATATTCCAAATGTTTCATCTGTTCCAGACGAATGTTGCAAGTGTTTTGTCTGGATGTTGCATATACATACATGTTGCAAGCATATGTTTCAAGTGTTTTCAGGTGTTTCATATATATGTTTGCAAGTGTTTCATCTGGATGTTGCATATGTTTGCAATGGTTTTCAAATGTTTTCAAGCGTTTTCGCAAGTGTTTTAGACACTTGTTTGAAGTGTTTCATATGTCTTGTTTTTTATGTTGCAACTGTTGCATCTGGATGTTTCAAAAGTAGATCGAGGTGTTTCACATGGGATACGCGTGGGAAGCGGCCGACGGCATGGACAATGTCCGGGGCGGCGTGGGGCGTCCGAGGCAGCTAGGCACTCGCTTGTTCCTGTGCGGGTAGCGTCCAGATGCTAGCAAGTCCCTTGTTAAATTATGAGCAAGACTTCTTATCCATTCAAAATGAGTGATATCGAGGACCCGCAGGTGATCTCATTTTTTAGAAATGGCTTTAAACAACGAGTTATATGCCCTTTGCTTGCCGGAGATGGAAAATGTTCCTATATCGTCTATTTAATTGAGTTAACTAGATCATTCGGACTCCAAAATCTGATGCGTGCCCGGACCTCATGCAAAAACAATGCAAAAGTATAGAATCTTTTTCTAAGATATCGCTGCAATATTGTAGAGAAGTGTTCTCACTTTTAAATGCACATATTTATCTCTTCTTCTCGTTTTCTATGCACCACACATCTCTTTAATTCCCATGCTTTGTTCTAATGGTATTATCATTTATGTCTCTAAATAAATTTATTTATGAAAATATATTGTCATAACTAATCTAATGATACTTATTTTGTATCATGAATGTTAGTGTATTCTTATATAAATTTAGTCAAAGTTTAAATTGTTTGACTTCTCGAAAAACAAGAATTGCTTTATTTGTGAACTGAGGACGTATATTATTATCTTTGTAATTAAATGCATTATCCACTCCCACTGCAAAGCAAACCACTGTCGCATACGTATGTTTTTAAATTTTATATACACTGGTTGGTCAACGTCAAGCATTTTTTTTAAGAGTCGCAACCACACGCCTCAGTGGACAACAAGCATTTCTGAAAGTTGATCCGTTCCGTACGTGCATGCATGTGAGCTAAAGAAACAAACAAAAAGAAAGGCTCCACTTTTCAAAAAAGGTCGCAGGCCGCAGCAGATGGAGATCAGGTCCACTATCTCATGTTTCCAAGCAACAAATCAGAGCAGTACATCTGGTTGCCTACCTCCCTATCATTCTCTATCAGTTGATACTGATGGTTCGTTTGATTGATCCCTGTGATTACGTGTAATGTTAGAACCGAACAGAGCGAGAGTGGGTCCACAGAATAGTACTGTACTGCGTTCGTGCGCTGAACAGTGGAGCACCGCCTGCTACCATGTGCAAACAACATCCAAGAAACAGTGTCTAGGCGTCCTTCTTGTTTTGTGGATAGTGCTCGGCACGAAGCCAGCCATTTCGGCTGCCGCTGCTGCTGGTAACGCTGTCTCCAGCCAGAGATCTTGACCCAAATCTAAAATGGGTCTCCAACATAATACCTATAGTTTTTAATAGAATATTTATATGAAAGATTCATTTTGGGTGTCAGGAGAGGTACAACCCAAATTTGAGTATTCTCTCTCCTAGAAACACATTTGCAGAAAGGATTCTCTTTTGGGTCTTGTTGTTAGAGAAGATAAAAAATATGTATTGAATCCTTTACCTGTAGCGCTACCCAAACATGAAATATGTCTTATATTTTGGTTAACGGTTATTGAGATAGTCTAACACATGAAAGTACTATACGCACAGCGCCAATCAGCAACCACGCTGCTGTCCTGTAATTTATGCTAAGTTTAGAAGGAGGAGCCGAAAGAAGACACATTTCTACTCATCCACCGGTCTAGTACAAAAATGTCTCTGGCTCCTCTAATCCAGGCTTCTCCAATGGAGCCATTACTTGAATAACCATTTGGCAGGGCTTCACCCGAGGAAGAGCCACTACATGACCCTGGTTCTCAACCTTTTTGTTTTCATATAATAGCAAACGGTAATGCTCCTATTAGGACGTCTGGACGGACGGACGGGAGGACTTGCCTCGTGCCACGCGCCCCTGCGCCTCCCGCCTCGCGCCTTGCGCCTTGCACCTCATGACTAGCACTTTCCTAAAAAAACTCGCGCCTCACACGGTCGGACCGGACCCGCCTTGCGTCTCATGTGTCCTGCGTCTCACGGCGCGTGCCCCTGCGCCTCCGATCCCCGTCTCGTGTATGCGCCCCTACACCTCGCACCATGTGCGCCTTGCGCCTCGTGCCACGCACCCTGCTCGTGCCTCGCGCTATCTGCGCCTCACGCCTCACGCCCCCCACTTGTGCCTCGCGCCGTGTGCCGCCCGCGCCTCACATTGTGCTGCCCCATGCTGCATCAACTAGCCTCCTATTGGACGACAACAAGTAGATGAGCACATGTTGCAACCGTATATATGTTTCATGCGTTTCAGATGTATGTTGCATATGTTTCATCTGGATGTTGCAAAAGTAGATCTGGTGTTACATATGTTGCAATAGCTATACACGTATGTTGCAAGTGTATGTTTCAAATGTTTCAGCTATTTCAAACGTATGTTGCAAGTGTTTTATCTGGATATTGGATATGTTGCAGTGGCTATACATGTATGTTACAAGTGTATGTTCGAATGTTTCACCTGTTTTAGACCTATGTTGCAAGTGTTTCATTTGGATGTTGCATATGTTCAGACATATGTTGCAAGCATCTATTCAAAATGTTTCATCTATTGCAGACGTATGTTGCAAATGTGTTTATATGTATGTTGTAGTTCGTATACATATATTTGCAAATATATGTTTGTAAATGTTTTACTTGTTTTGGACGTATGTTGTAAAAGTGCTTTCATGTTACAACATTAGCAGGCGTAGAAAGTGGGCGCATGCAGATGCAGCCCCTGCGAGCATAGCGGTCTCCACCTGCATGCGCATCAGCATGAGGCGGGCATCAGCAGGCATGAGGCGCACAATTGCATGCGTAGGCGCACTAGCATGCAGGGGTGGGTTAGCACGTGCAGCAATTACATGCGAGACGTGCAGGCGCAGAGTTGCATGCAGGTAGCAGTTGCAGGAGGGGCAGGGTTTTTTTTGGGAAAAGGCGAGGTGTGTGAGATGGGCACAGGAGGCGAGGCTGATGCAGGCGTCTGGACGCGTCCTCGTGCCGGACATTCGGACGCTGGTCGTTCCAATAGAAAATTAAAAGTTGAAGAAGTTTGACAATGTTTTTCATTTGGAGTTCTCCAAGGGACACGCAACAAAGTTGGTTCGAAAAAAAGTAGCTGAAATAAAAATATACGTCTCATGTCATGATCGGCAGAAAAAAGTATCTCGCTTTTTTTTTTACTTTTCTTGAACCTCTTCTGTTCAAGTGTTCATCGTTCCGATTAGACTAAAGTACTACCTTTCATTATATTAAATATAAAGACTTTTTAGTTAGTTTATAAGTTTAGTCTGAATTTGACTATGGACGTGTTTAGTTCAGGGGCTGTAAAGTTTTTAAGTACTGTAGCACATGTATAACTATACCAATTAGTGTCAATCATGGACTAATTAGGCTTAAAAGATTCGTCTCGTAAAATACATGCAAATTGTGCAATTAGTTATTTTTTATCTATATTTAATGGTCCATACATGTCTCCAAACATTCGATAGGATGAGGTGTAAAGTTTTTAGGTAGAAACTAAACACCCCTTGATGTCACCATCACACTTTTGAGTTTATGTGAGACGACCAATCCAACTGACCAACCAACTTAGGCCCCGTTCACTTCCCAAAATATTTCCTTTGTCACCCGTCACATCGAATCTTTAGACGCATGAAACATTAAATGTAGGTAAAAAAACTAATTATACAGTTTGTCTGTAAATGTCGAGATGAATCTTTTGAGTCTAATTAATTCATGGTTGGATAAATTTTGCTAAATAACAACGAAAAGTGCTACAGGAATTTTTTCTCCAAATATTTCGGATCTAAACACAGCCTTAGGTGAACGTACCAGCAGATAAAAAGTGTGGTCCAAAGCATGCCTGCCTCTACGTACCGACCGAGAATCTATGCAAATCGCAATCAGCAAATCTTGCATTCACCTGTGCTTCCTTTGTCCAAAAGGAGTTCTCACTGCCCGGCAAGACAAGAGTCAAACACGTTCAATTTTAACCAAATTTTTATAATAAAATACTGATATTTATAATACCAAATAATTATTATCAGATTTAATTATAAAATATATTTTTATAATAACCTATTTAAAAATATAAATATTATTTTTATTTTTATAAAAGTTCATCAAATTTAAGAAAGTTTGCTTTGTTCTAAATCTACTACTTGTGAGAAATCATTGGGAAAGTGAGAATTACTTCTAGCATGGATTGGCATGCAAACGATTAGAACATTCAGCTAATGCTTTTGAAAAACAAAGAGAGCATATAGCAAATGTTTTCTAGGTAGCACTAGCAACGAACTATATGATTCTATGACAGTTTATTAGTGAAAATATGCACTACTGCATCCTTTAATTTAAATGACGCATACCAATCCCTACTTACCTGCTGCTGCACATGCGAGCATTTTCCAAGAACCTGCAGCGCTGCCACACTTTGGACACAAATGCACTTGGCACTGGCAGTGGGCGTGTGGCATCATGCACGTACTTACTACAATACGTCATAATTATCCATTGTTGCAGTGGTACAATCCGCACAAAAGTACATCAAACCCGTGGCATATTCTCCAATCGGCCCCTCCCTTCTACAAAGATTGACACCTCGTTGTCCAAGTGTGGTACCATGAAGCATACAGTTTTTATATATATATAAGCTTAGTCAAAGAGAATTTGACCTAAGATAAAACATATCACTTGAATGGGAGAGTATATTCCACAATGTTTATCCATTAAGAACATCAAGAATATAGTTACTTGGATGTTTCCACTCACACCCTTTATTAATGTGTTGCTAATAGCATTTTATCCAATTTAAGTTTTCATGCTTTAAAAGAAAAGAGTTGTGAATTGTGTTTTATCTATATGGTATTTTCGTTTTAATTTGTCATTGAAAATATTTCTCCGTTGAGACGTATTTGACCAGAGGAAAAGTTAAATTTTTACAATTTTTTACTAGCAGTTAGTCAAAACTATTTGCAATTTTATGGCATAAAATTTGCACAAATATATTTGTATCCAGGTGCATATAAGATGGTATTTTTTTTACCAATTGACTACATTTTATAAGAGAAATTAAGTATAAAAATGTAGTAGGTATGAAGTTTCCTCTAGTCAAATACATTTATTATATATCCACTATGAACTGAGGGAGTAATTAAGAGTGTGTGCTTTCAATGGTTGAACGGAGAAGTAACTGGTTTTTCCTTTTTTACATTAACATATGCATGTTAGTTACTTTTCAGTTCCCATGCTTTGCTTTCGTGCTGTATCCTCTTTAATTTTTGTGCTGGTCATGGATGTAGCAAGGACGATCTATCTGAGGCCTTGTTTAGATCTCAAATTTGAGATGCAAACTTTGCATAGTAAATGTCCTGTCATACTGTAGCAATTTTGTTTTTATTTGATAATAATTGTCCAAATATTGATTAATTAGGCTTAAAATATTCGTCTCGCAAAGTACAACAAAACTGTGCAATTAGTTTTTGATTTCATCTACATTTAGTACTGCATATATGTGCCGATATTTTGATGTGATGGGAAATCTTCTTTTTGCACAGTGGAATTTGGGTGGAATTTGGGGATCTAAACAAGGCCTGAATGTTTTGTTGACAGGAGACACTGCAGTCCATGCATGTGACGTTGAGACTACTGTTCACATACAGTAGAAACCATCAAGGTCACCTTGTTCACCTGAGCTACTTTTCAGCCATGAAACAGTATTCTTTTAACTATATAGTTAAAAGCGGTGGAGACAGCTTATGCTAAAATTTGACTTAGGCAGATGGTTATGCTGAAATATTGTGGGAGAAAAGTTAAAAGCGGTAGAGACAGCTTATGCTAAAATTTGGCTTAGGCAGATACTTATGCTGAAATATTATGGGAGAAAAATACTGTTTCATGGCATGGAGAGAGAAGCTCTCTCTTTTTCTCTTGCATGGTGGGGTCACCATCACCTTCTCTCTCCATGAGACGAGCGAGCATGGCTATAACAATACGGAGTACAGCCCAGTAGCCAGTGTTTGGCCGAAATTAATGGTTACTACTCCTGCAGCTTCCGGGAAGTTTCCTCATTGGCTCCTAGTACAGTACGTACTTAAATTCATTACGAGAGCGAGCAATTACGAAAATACACCGCATCATCGTTGTCATCGTTATACCACACACCGAATGTGGACGACGTGAGGTGCCGGCCAGCACGTCCACATCAGCGGATCAGCCTGCCATACGCTAGGAGATCGACGAGATGGTGCAGTGCAGGGAGAAAACGGGGCGGGATGTGGACATGTGGTGCGTGGCCAGCAGCAGGCAGGCCATCGATGAAAGCACGGTGATGCTGGTTGTTGGAACTGTAGCCTCTAGCTAGTACAGTACTTATGAGGCAGCTAGGAGGTTATAGGGCGATGATGGGCAACTCAACAGCTATAGTCCATCCATCCCCTAGTATTTCTGGATGTTATTGGTTCGCGTTTGAAGTCAAATATCCACTGTGTTGACGCGTGTACTGTGGAAATGAAGAAATCAAAGGAACTAAGTGGCTAGCTTAGCTAGTGTGTCGGGTCATCAGTGGGCGGGATTTATATGGCTACGATCATCAGTCATCAGACGAGATGTTATTATCACTAGGTAGCTAGCGAAGACGTTGCGCGCCGTGCCATGCCATCTTAGCTAGCTAGCTTTGCCGAAACGGGGCCTTGCGGGGTGCTGCGGTGAAGCTTCGTCCATCAGTGAGGCTCAATCAACCGTCAGATTATTCGGATCGATTCTCCGTTTTGGGCGGTCAAAGCAAAGCTGCTCTCCATCACCATCAGCGAAACGTAGTACGATACATCGACCAGGACACAAGACGCGCGAGTCCTTTGATCTTTTTCTTGTGCTTTGCGCGTACGTACGCGCGCATGCAGATGTGTGCAGAGAGAGCTTGCCGTGGCTGCAAGGAGACGCCGGCATGCAGCGCCTTTCATTTACCGCAGTCTGCCGGGTGGTACATAAATACGTGTCCACTGGAGAGCAGAGCAGGGGTTATGGGTCTATGTGTTCCATGGCTAGCTGACGGTGGCTCATAAGCTAGAGCAGGTCCAGCAGGCACGATGCTTAATTGCATGGCGCGCGGGCAGCAGCAGGTGATGGACGATGATGACCAGCTTGAGTACTGCATGCAGTACGTAGGTGAAGGGTATGCTGAGTTGCTGACGGGTGGTAAACAAGTACAGTACAGTACTAGTACTAGTACGAGTACTGTTGATGAGGTGACAAGAGCTATCCATATGGTCTTGCAGAGCCTTGCATGCATGCTGGTATACAATACAAGTCCTCAGCCCATGCATCATGCATGAACGCGCCAGATTAAATAAATAACCACACGCATGCATAGTACGTAGTACACGTTAATAATCGCATGCAATGCACCCCTACAAACTAGCCTGGTTTATTTTAATTTGTCGGCAGCCCGCCCGGCGCTCCTGATGCTTACTAGGAGTGTGTACACAGTACAGTATCACACACTTAAACGTGTGCATAACCTAACCAGCAGGAAAGGAAAGGTAACCATCGTACGTCCCAGCCGGTAACTTTTTTTTTTCCCTGATGGTCGAGATAAGTAATCTGTTCTACTACTCCATAGCCTCATCAGTCATCACCCGGCCGGTCAGCAATTCCACACCAGTGCTCCCTAAGCAGCTTCGTGGATGCTCACCGCTTTCCCGTTTGGGCAAGATGTTTCAGCCCGGCTCGCCCAGTTCTTGCAACCTCGACTCTCTCGTGAGCATCGTCATCACGCACACGTATAGCTACTAGCTATACGCACCCCACCCCACTTGTATTCCGGTCGGTCGCTCCTGCCCTGCCCCTGGTAGTGGTAGCTGCGGAGCCCCTGTAGTCTTCTAGTCTAGCTATAAAGTCCGTCAAGGTCCTCGCCGCTAGCCCCTAGCCCCGGCGTGACGGCTCCCCCTCCGGCCTCCCATAAACAAAGCAGAGCCAGAGCCAAGCGCATACCGGCCTGAACCTGCCCAGCGCGCTGCGCCGTCGCCCTTCTCGATCGCCCAACGCCGCAGACGAATCTGCCTGCCTAGCTTCCAGTTCCAGTTCCAGTTCCAGCAGCCTCCCACGGCCCCCCGCTCATCATCAGTCGTCACAGCCCACCAGGCTTCGTATCGATCAGTAAGTGTGGATGATTTAATTTGATTTGATTTGATTTAATTTGATTTGATGGAGTTGCAGTTTTAATTTGCAAACTGTGGTGGTACTGGTATACTATATAGCTACTACTCTTGCTTACCAGCAGCAGCAGCTTCTGATCTGCAATTTTTACCCTCGCAGCAAGAGTCAGCCAGAGTGATTGTGTTCTGAATCATGCATTTTTCCACTCAACATTTGATAGGAGGTACTGAAGAGCTTGCACATGGAATGGCGCGTACTAGTAGCTTGCTAGGTAGCACTGGTGGTCTTATTCTAGTATTTTATTTTGGAGTGAGTGAGGATGCCAGTACAATGGTGTTGTTTAGTTCATGAAAGAAAATTTTTTGGATGTAACATCGGATGTTTCATGGGATGTCGGAAGAGGTTTTTGGATACTAATTAAAAAACTAATTACATAACTCGCCTAGAAACCGTAAGATGAATTTATTAAGCCTAATTAAGCCGTCATTAGCACATGTGTGTTACTGTAGCACGTAAGGCTAATCATGGACTAATTAGGCTTAAAAGATTCGTTTCTTGGTTTCCAACCAAACTGTGCAATTAGTTTTTTCGTCTACATTTAGTACTTTAAATTTATGAATGTGTCCAAACATTCGATGTGACGGGGTGAAAAATTTTTAGGTGGGAAAACTAAACATAGCCTATATTCTAGTAGCTACTACTTTGACCAATTGCTCTACTCACGCATTTCCTTGTTGTGCAGGCTGCAGCAGGTCCGCTCAAAGTTCTTCCTCCCTTCTTTCGACGAGCAACAAGGTTCAGATTTGAGCCGCCAGTCGCTGCAAGCCTCAACACCACCACCTCCCACTGCGCTGGTATACACTGAGGCCGTTGAGATTCTTCTGCAGTAATACTTTTTTTTTAATTTTCGCAGCATATTATAGACTACATTACGACTAAGTAGTAGTACGTGTTATTAGGATGAACCAAATGGGCTGGGTGTTCAAACAAAGGGCCTATGAGGTGTTCTGTCTGTTTCATCTAGGAGCATATATTTTCTCAAAAAAAAATCTAGGAGCATATATAGAGAGAGGTCTACATATGGTAGTGCAATCATCCCCTGGTCTTCCTTTTTTTTTGGTCTGAACAGTACATGTGAGCTAGTCAGGAGTTTTTTCTGCTGAAACCAAGAAAGTGCGCCTCCATGAGACGTGAACTGTGCCCATCAATAATGAGCCATGTACAAACGTTGCTGGCTGCAGGATATATATATAGATAGCCTAATAAGGGTATAAAAAGTAAGAGATTGAAGATTTAATTTGTTGGTGCTGCGATCATGTTTTTCTACCGTTTCAAGCTAGCTAGTCAATAATGCGCGGTAACAATGACGATCTATCGCTGTTAAAGTAGCCAATCGCATCATGAGGATTAATTAGTTTTGTATACGATTTCAGTAACCTAATGATGATGGACGACGACGCAGTCTACTTTGTAGACACTAACTAGCTAGAACACCCTTAAAAAAAATTAGCTACTGGTGGTCTTATTCTAGTATTTAGTGCTCTCTCTCTCTCTGAGCTGAGCACGTATAGTACGCAACCCGCCATACTCTGACCAAAAAGTGTGTCTGACCAATGTTCATTAATATACCGAATGTGCAGGCTGCAGACCTCACGGTCATGCCCAAAGTTCCTCTTCCTCCCCTCCGACCTGATGACGACCATTTGAGCCGGCCGGCCGGCCGTCCGCCGCCTGCTGCGAGCCGTGCACCGCCCATGCACCAACTGGTAAGTATTATTAAGGTTGAGATCCGCAGTACTTTTATTTTCGTAGCATATATATACTACTGCGGATCACAAGCTAACTACTCAGAGTATATATATGCTCCGAAAATCAATCACGTCTCGTTCGCTTGGCTGAAAAGCCATGGTTGAAAGTATTATTCGCTTATTTGTCGTGAGAAAAAAACACTGTTTATTGGTTGAAAAAATACGACTTATAACACAAGCAAACAAGAGCTCAGCATATACGGAGTACTACTGAGTAGTTATTGTCTGCGGATACTATAGACTACATAACTACCCAGACAACCAATCACAAGCTCAGAAAACAATGCTTCAATAATGAACAATCTCATTAAAAGTTACAACATCAGCACATATTTTATTTCATGGGCATCAGTTTAGTCCATTTCTGAAATCCATCCCAAAATGCATACTCCTGTCAGTCAGTTTCATTATTGGGTATCACTAGAGACATGTTTTAGGAATCGGAAGCCTGTTCTCGCTGTTCTTGGTGGCAAAAGTAAGGAATAAGGGGCAGGGCACAAGCACAACTAGAAAGAATACACCATACACAACTAGGAGTAGATTGCATCCTCAACAAAATTTATTGCATACTACAAATAACAACCTCGGCGTTGGCGATTGGCGTCGCCGGGCTGCATCCTCTTCTCTTGAGGACCTCATTCCCCCAACGTAGCCTCTCCACCCGAAACCGCCTCCCCGCACCACAGGTGCTCGGCGGGCGCCCGTGGCGACGGTCCTCGTCACCGCGCCGCCGTACTAGCTCCTCCACAACTGGGCGCGACGGCCGGCCGTCCAGTACGCCGCGGCCTCGACCTCGTCGCGCACCCGGGTCTCCAGTTCCTTGTCGCCGACCACGGAGTGGACGGAGAAGCTATCTGGTCGGTGTTGGCGGCGAGGACGTCGTCGAGGCAGGCGAGCGTCAGAGCATGAGCCCGTAGTGGATCGGGGCTAGGATCGTCGGCGGAGGCTGGCACGGTGAAGGAGAAGGGGTCGAGCTTGACGCTGGCCACTGGACCGGGTCCAGCAGCGCGATGGTTGCGAGGGAGGTGTCGCCGGAGCGGATGCGGAGGAGGGAGAGGTCGCCGGCCGGCCGGCGGCCAGCGGGTGGCTGCGGCTGCGGTCGATGAGGTGGAGCCGCGCGCCGGGGACCCGGATGAGGAGCACGTCCTCCGACGGCGGCGGTGCGTTACCGTGCTCCGAGGCCGAGGCCGCGCCGCCGCGGCCGTCGGCGACGAGGCGGGCCCTATGTCCCTATCTCGACGGGCCTTTCTTCTATATTCCATTGGGGACTTATGAGAATTATTACACGCGACGTGAATGATGTACCAAATAATCAGCCAAATGGGCTGTCAGTGGTGGTTCATCTATATATAGGAGTATTTGGCAATGCAATCATTCCTGGTCTTTCTTTTTTCGGTCTGAACAGTCCATGTCATGAATTAGTCAGGAATATATCTTTCTTGTGCTTTAGCATGATCCCTGTTTCTTGTGCTAGATGGAAGACGATGAAGCCGCCATGGACTTAGACCTGCTACTGACAGGGCCCAAGAACGAGCAAAATCTGGATGAATGCTTGGAAGGTATATTGTATATTATTTGACTGATTTTATCCTTTTATTTATTTGAATGCAGCTATCAGCAAGTAATTTTTTGAGTTTATCTCTTCCAGTTCCAGTTGCAGGTGTATTCGATTGCTATAGTCCCCAGGTATGATTTTCAGATATATCTATCATCTGGTTGTTGTTATGATATGCCACAAATTGAAGTACTATATATATACCCGGCAAAAAAAATTAAGTACTATATAAATGCTTCTCTTCTTTCAAATACTACCGGACTTTGGGTCCTAGTAAACGTTGGTGCTGTGTACTGGTGGCAATTATTTGATGTGGGAAAGCTAATGCCTAATGGTGCTTATCATTTTTTTTTCTTTTATTGTACGTTTGGAAGATCAGTTTGATTCGCTGAATGTGAATGACGGTGAAGCAGCAGTCAATGAGTTTGAAATCGAAGATTACATTGACCCAAGCATGCTAGGTATATATATTTCACTTCTATACAGACTTTGTTTCCTTTTATTTTCTTACAACATTTACTTGATACGTGAATATATACTACCAAAGCATCATGTGGTAGTGGTACTTATATTACAGTAAGAGTTAAGACTTCACGGATTTAAGATATTACACTGTATATTTCTTGGACACGTGTCGTTAGGAGATTTGAAGAGAGATTTACATTTATTCTGCAGCAAATTAAAATTAATTAGCTCATCATGTATACCATGATATATATGGTTCAGGTTGCTTCCTACCAAGTGCCAGTTCGGGACATGGCAGAAGAGGACCTCGCAGGAGAAACAGTTCTGAAAAGGTAAGCATATACACTAAAAAACAATTTCAGAACACATATTTTTATTAACAGAGATAGTAAAAAGAAAGTGTAATTGTCTTCTTAAATGCATAGTGATTTTCAGACGCGGAGTCAAACTGTCACAAAACAAACATATTTGTTGTTCACAAAAAAAAAACATATTTGTTGATGGAGTTTTGAAGACGGGCCTATGTGGACCTCTTAGCTAATTAATTAACAGAGTCAAGCCTTATAATGATGTCAGCCTCTATACATAGTTGTCAAAAAATTTGTAACTTTTGCATATGAAGTTGGATAAATATGGACTTTATATCAAAATTATAAAGCTCAACAAAGTCTACATCTTTGCACAGTTTACAAGCTTTTTATTTTAAAAATTATCTAGGGTTTCAAAATTTAGTTTTAATTTCTCAGATTTTGACATTCAAAATTTCGAATTTTCAAACAACCTTTGGTGTCGACAAGTCTAGACTAAAGTTGTAGTTCTCAATGCGATATACAAGTTTGTAGTTAAGAATTTTTTTATTTGAAATCATTTATAGTCCCAAATATAACACGCGTCAATGGATGTGTTCTAAAAAAATAAAGTCCCAAATATGTGTTTTAAATTTTAGAATGTCCAAACATGCTTGGATATTGACATAGTCAATACCAAAGTTGTAGTGGTCAAGGTGATCTACAACTTTCTAGTTGGGAAGTTTTTTGAACGAGAAGTCATTAGAGTTTAAAATGTTTGTTTTAAGTTTTCAGATTTTGACATTCATTTTTTCAAACAATATAGATGGAGGCATTTGTAATCGTAGTGCTCAACAAGATATAAAATTTTGTAGTTGAAACCTTTTCATTTGAGATTATTTAGTGGCTACTGAACTATTCAATACAATATTACTAAGTGTTAATACAAAAGGATAACATCATATACTCACTCACAAGTGAGTGTGTAGTGGTAATGATGGATTGCGTGAGGCAGAGGTCATGGGTTCGAATCCTACAAAGTACTTTGTGTATTAGTGACATATATAGTTGTCAAACTGTATTAAAAAGTAATAAGGTGGGTTGGAGAGAGGGAGACTAGGGGCAAGGCACCAAAGGATGTGTTGTGTTGACTCAAAAATGAAACTTTGGCAACTAATAGAAAGCACTAGTAACTACAAAGTAGTGTTCTCCATTTAACACAACAGAGATAGCAACCCAGATTCATCCCTCAAGCAGCACATCTGCATCTCCTTTGTTCCCGGCCCTCCTCATTGACCATTGCTCCGCCAACCACAACCTCCAACACCAGTGACACATCAGCACGATGCTCACATACTTCTGCCTCCATTTCCTAATCCCACCCTCCTTTCTAACTACTTCAGCAGGATTACCCTGCCTGGACATGGGCCACCGCCACCAAACTGGTCCTCATCTAGATTCTATAGTTCGTAGGTGAGGAACCCACCTAGAGTCCAAATCCACAAGCCCAATGGTTTTCGATGGTTAGATGTTGGGGTAGCTTGAAATCTCAATGGGATACATTGAGTAGTATCATCTTCCTCTTATGATCCTTGTCAGCTACCAACAACTACACATTATTGACCCTATCCACTACAGGAAAACGCCTCTTTGCCGACTGCTTGCCCCGGTCGGCAAAGGCATAAACCCAGTCGACAAAGGCTTTGCCGACCGCAAAGCCACGTGGCAGTCGGCAAAGAGCAGTCGGCAAAGGCGGATTTGCCGACTGCCACGGGGCACACAGTCGGCATAGCCACGTGGCGCCGTCAGCCCTGACGGCAGGTTTTGCCGACTGCTGGTTTCTCGGTAGTCGGCAAAGAATTTTTTTTCAAAAATTGTTTGCCGACTGGCCGCCAGCTCGGCAGTCGGCAAAGAAAGAAAATATTTTTTTTGAAATGTTCTTTGCCAACTGCTTTCGGAGTTGCAGTCGGCAAAGGTTTGACCTCTTTGCTGACTGCCTCCCATTGCAGTCGGCAAAGACTCTGCCCTGAGGTTTTTTTTCCCAGCTTTGCCGACTGTAAACAGTCGGCAAAGCTGGAATCTATGATGAAAATTTTTCGTCACGGATCACAAAAAAAACGTCACCAAATAGCATCTGTGATGATTTCAGCTATCGTCACGGATTGAGCGTCATGGATTTCAGCTATCTCACACATACAACCTACATACGCTGCCCATACAACTAATAATTGCAGATCCTAGTTCAAAGGTATATGTGTTTAGCTGATGATCAAAAGCAAGTCTAATCCTAGCTTAACATAGCATGTGTTGTCCACTAAAACCATCAGACAATGGGCAAAAGCTCAAAATCCACAACCATACAGTTTGGTTGCACATCCTTAGCACTATGATCAGGTTCTTGTTGAGAAGTGCTAGCAGCATCCAAAAGTTCCTGAAAAAAGGTGATAGAAACAAAGTATAACTTTCAGTGTACATGTTACACAGAGAACGAGATGACACAGTATACAATTCAATTTGACTCAAGAAACCATCCAGTGCTTACCCCTTGGTTGTCTGGGTAAATTGAGAACAGATTTTGGCCATGCTAAAATAGATTCATGGACACAAGAGAGTTAACAGAGGCCCAAGTTAATTAAATCTGAAGTCATCTTATTTAAGAGAGGCCCAAGAACCATCCTTCTAATAGCACATTATAGGCATGACTAATTCCAGCAGCAGCAGTAAACAGCAATCACTTGTGAGTAAAACTGGTTTTTTCTGTTTCTGTACCTTGTTGGCAAGCATCTGATGCAGCACCCTCACAATCCGCACGACAGCAAAGTGCCTGACAAAATGCACCAGTATAATAATTAGCCAGGGAGTGAAGCCATTTCATTTGCTTTTTTTCCCCAAGCCACCAGCTCAAAAACAGTGGTATTAAAAAGAATATGCATCCCCATTTTTTAATCAAATTGACTAACAGTTTCAGGTTCATCAGTATCTAACACAGCAACACATGCCTACTTGCTCTAAAATCCGACAGAGAAGGAAAAGAGAATTGTGCTACAAAATGCAATACAACTAGCAGACTAGCAGCACTATATCTGACAGAAATGAGAAATGTACTAACAAGCAAATGGTCATACTCACGAACAAAAAAATATTCATTTGCCTTTTGAGTTTCCGACTAGGCAAATCTTAAATGGATAGAGACATGCAAAGAAACATCCTTTCTTAATTTGAAACTAGTGAGATGCACGAAAAAGCACAAGAGACATCAAATCATATATCAATATTATGTGTACTGCTAAATCATAATTGAGGAAGCTTGCAGGAAACACAGACAGTGTCAACGCATAGTGAGAAGACTCCAATCCAAGTATGTTTCGTGCATTTGCATAGCATTGCGAGCTACTACAAGTAACCAGAATAGTTGGGCTGCATCTAATAAAAGTATAAGCAATGCCCAAGTATGCACACTTTCTCCTGGGTTTGCCCAAGTAACCAGAATAGTTGGAGTGTATTACAAGATTTTGTGCGCACAGAATGAATTGCGGCATGCCAATTTCAGTTTCCCTTGAGGTCAAATGCAGACAACAGCTATTTAATTTCCTCCACGGAATTACAATTACTACTCCCACAAGTACAGAGTAGGCACAGGTAGGAGCAAATGAATTAACTAGATCTATTTACAGGATGCAAAATAGCAGCGTCAAAATCGAAACCGAAAGCCTCCCATTCACCTGGAATCCCAATTCCATGAACCCCTTCCTGCGGCTGTAGCAAGTAGCAACGCCGCGTGCATCTGAAATCCCAATCCAAGACCAACCTAACCGGCACTTAAAATACAAGTGAAGTATCTAGTACGGCGAATCGGACGAAATCAAAATCGATGGTGGAAAGAAAAAGGCGCAGGCTTTGGCAGGGAAGGGAAGCAAACCTGGCCTTCGTCCGCACGGGCCGGTGGACGGAGCTGCAACCTCGACGTTGACAATCCCTAGGGGAGGAGCAGGGTCGCGCGGCAGCGATAGGCACCGCCGCGAACTTGGGCGCCGCATGCCGCCGGGGGCTGGGGGGTCGTACACGATGACAGGGGGTAGGGGGGCTCGAGATCCGCCTCCTCTGCCATCTCCTCCGGGAGATGCCTTTGGATCTCGCCGTGGGAGCCGGCTAGGGCGCGGGTAGAGGGGCGGCGTCGGGCGCAGGGGGCGGCGGGGGTAGTCGGGCCGGGGAGCGTCGGGCGCGGGTAGAGGGGCGGCGGCGGTGGGGATCCGAGCGCTCGCGTCGCGTGGGAAGCAGGGTCGCGCGTCGCGGGCTGTAGTGTGGCAGCGGGGTGTGAGTGGCGGCGGATTGAGTTTGGGGCGGCGGCCGAGTCGATTGGGGGTGATTTAGGGTTTGGGGTCTTCATTGGGTATTTATTGCAGCAATCATTTTACGAATTTACCCTCCTGCTGTAGGGCTAAATGTCCAACTACATATGGATAGAATTGTCATTTTAGCTAAATTTTTTGTGAGAGCGGGGAGTGTTGGCTGGTCTTGGCGCCTGCTGCCAAATCTTGACATTCAAAAGCTTTTCCTCTTAGCAAATAATAAAAAATTCCTCTTAAAAATACTCTTGTGTTGTGACAAAAGGTTTTAAATGTAAAAGTTGTCAACTACAAAATTTTAGAACTTATTGAGATCTACAACTTTTGTTTTGATTGTTTCTCCATCCGAGTTTATTTGAACAGTTTAAAATTTGAATTTCAAAATATGAGAAATTCAAACAAACTTTTGGGGCACTAAATGATTTCAAATGGAAAAATTATCAACAACAAAGTTGTAAAACACATTGAGATCTACCGCTTTTGTTTTGGTTGTTTTTCCATATGACTTTGTTTTAGTAGTTCGAATTTTGAATCTCAAAGTAAGTTGAAAGACCAAGCACAAGGATTTATACCCTTATCCTCTTGACATGGTAGCCTAAAGCACCCTAGAGGTCCTTCGAGTACGGATTGATGATGCACCTCGTTGGATGATGCAGAGAAAGCTGAACCTCATAACTTGACAGAGAAGACTCTACAAGACGTGTCAGTTGCCTATGAGTATCCGAATGTCTTTCTAGATGCATTACCAGGATTGCCATCTAATCTGGATGACTGAGAGATCATGAGAAAAAGAAAAACAATTAGTGAGAACGAAAAATTTCGGCAGCACCTCCCCTGTACGGGAAGGTTACCAAACCTGCAAGAAAAGACGACACGATGGCCGACAAACACATATACATGTCAGGCACGATGACCGACAACCACAAATATATTTCCAATCCATGCAGAAGAATATAAGCAGGTATTAACAAAGTAAACTACTACTACTAGTAGTACTACTACCTCGTCGTCACGGACGGCGTCACCGGCGCGTGGAGCAGAGGCGCGCGCGAGGACGGCGAGGCGGGGACGGCGCGGCGAGGCGAGGACGGCGAGGCGAGGACGGCGCGGCGAGGACGGTGACACAGGGCCGGCGGACGGAGCGGGGCACGCCGGATCGGGGCGGGGCAGCGCCGGTGAGGGGCCTGGGCGGGGCGGCCGGCGCCGGGGGGGGGGGGGGGACGCGCCGCGGGGGTGGCCTAGCGCGGGGGGGGGGGGAGCGCGGGGGGAGGGGGGCGCCGCCGGGGAGGGACCAGCGCGGGGGGGGGGGGGGCGCCGCCGGGGAGGGCCGTGCCGCGCGGGGGAGGGCGCCGCGCCGCCTAGGAGGGGGCGCGCGGCCGCCGGGGAGGGCGCGCGCGGCCGGGGGAGGAGGAGGAGGGGATCCGCCGGCGTGGGAGAGAGGGAGGGGAGGGGCGAAGGGGATGGGGAGGGCGCGGGGGGATGCGCCGGCGGCCGGCCGGGCAACGGCGTCGACGGCGGGGGCGGCCTGGGTGGCGGCGGCGGGCAAGCGGGTTATTTGGGGCAGGCGGGCGGGATTTTGGGGAGGGGAGGGCGGGCCGAGCGGATAAGGCGACGTTTTTCTTTTTTTTCCCTTTGCCGACTGCCAGCATGTGACGCAGTCGGCAAAGGTCTTTTATTTTTTTTTCAAAAAATATTTTTTTAATTTTTTTTTAAAAATACTTTGCCGACTGCTCTGCTCCCTGGCATTCGGCAAAGGTTATTTTTGATTTTTTTCTCAGAAATTCTTTGCCGACTGCCATCCTCCCTGGCAGTCGGCAAAGGCTCTTTGCCAACTGCCACTGATGGTAGTCGGCAAAGAATTAATTTTTTTTTCGATTTTCGATCCCAGTTTTTTTTGTGTTGCCTTGCTACAGTAAGTACATGATATATTCCAAGTTTGGGGTCATTTTGATTTATTTTGCTATATTCCATTGATTTTTGCTGTTTCTTTGATTTTTTCCGGCAGCTCTAGATTTGAACTGCAGGTACATGAAATAATGGAATCCGGCGATTTAGAAAATGATATTCATGATGTTTGGAGTATGTTGAGGCCGTGTGCGGGGCCTCGCGTGAAATTTCGACCGTGTTGGTGTCGGAACACGCCGAGGCACGCGCGTGAAAAGTGTTTTTAAATTTTATAAAATCGAAACGGAGTCCGAAAATGACGAAACTTGACGACGTGTCTTGTCATCGCATGAGGAGGCTGTGGTAAAAATTTGAGAAAGTTTTGAATAAGTGGCGACGTCGGGTGGCTAAAACCTGGACATCTCCACATGTGATAACAAGTTAGCCACCCGACGTTAGTCCAGGTTTTAGCCACCCGACGTCGCCACTTGCTCGAAACTTTCTCAAATTTTTACCACAGCCTCCGCATGCGATGGCAAGACACGTCGTCAAGTTTCGTCATTTTCGGACTCCGTTTCGATTTTATAAAATTTAAAAACACTTTTCACGCGCATGCCTCGGCGTGTTCCGACTCCAACACGGTCGAAATTTCACGCGAGGCCCCGCACACGGCCTCAACATGCTCCAAACATCATGAATATTATTTTCTAAATCGCCGGATTCTATTATTTCATGTACCTGCAGTTCAAATCTAGAGCTGCCGGAAAAAATCAAAGAAACAGCAAAAATCAATGGAATATAGCAAAATAAATCAAAATGACCCCAAACTTGGAATATATCATGTACTTACTGTAGCAAGGCAACACAAAAAAACTGGGATCGAAAATCGAAAAAAAATTAATTCTTTGCCGACTGTCATTAGTGGTAGTTGGCAAAGAGCCTTTGCCGACTGCCAGGGAGGATGGCAGTCGGCAAAGCCTGCACCTTTGCCGACTGCTGACGGAGTGGCAGTCGGCAAAGGTGACGGTGTGGATGGCGTCAACCATGGCCTGCCTTTGCCGACTGCAATTCTTTGCCAACTGCCTGGCAGTCGGCAAAGCCAGGCAGTCGGCAAATCCTGCTTTGCCGACTGTAGGAAATTCCAGTTGGCAAAGGGACCTCTTTGCCGAGTGTCGAAAAAAAACAGTTGGCAAAGAAAATTACAGTCGGCAAAGAGCCAGTTTCCTGTAGTGATCCCTTCGAGTCGAATTGCACCATCAACACTTGCCACATAGCCTACTGCAGCATTAATCTCCCGTGGGCGCCATGACCCCAAAACTTTTGAATCACTATGGTGTGGAGCCATATCGCCAAAACCTTCCCACCATCGCCCATTGACACCTCTATAATCGATGGCACAGTTGCCACCAATCATCTAAGACCATGATGGACTTCGCCATACTTCTATGATCTTGGGTAGGGGGAGAAATCCATCGGGAATCCATCCCATGACCATTAGCGGTGTTGGAATACCAAGCACCATTGCAAGCTTGGCGTTGTGTGTGTAGGAGAGGATAACTAAAGGTTGTTTGGTTAGCAAGGTGCACTAGCAGACAGATGGACAAGATGCTTTACTCCTGGTTTTACAACTAGGACTATAAATCCGGGACTAAAGGCAATGACTCTTTAGTCCTGGTTGCCTTAAACACAGACTAAAGGTCCTCCGAGGATAAAAAATGATGCCTCCAACCTCTGTGTCTCACGTGGGATTCAAACCCAAGACCTCATGCATTGCTTCATGCGTACTTTTCCATCCCACCTACACATCACATGTGACTCTAGATGGGATGCTTTCCTTTTGAACGAACTCATTGGAGGACTTTTAGTCCAGGTTGGTAACACCAACCGGGACTAAAGGGTCTACATTAGTCCAAGTTAGTGTTATCAACCGGGACTAAAGGGTCAAGGCTCTTTAATCTAGGTTGGTAACACCAATCGAGACTAATGTAGACCCTTTACTCCGGGTTGGTGTTACCAACTAGGACTAAAGGTCCTCTGATGTCCAAGAAACTTAGACCCGAGGGTCCAATTCTAGTCAAGACTAATATGCTGAACCGAAAGTCTTTTCTCTACAAGTGGTGCTCTCACAATTAGCCAAAACAAATAGCCCTTTATTTGTACCTTTTAGGTTGTAGTATATAGTCCAAGTTAGAACCTTTAGCCACAGTATTTAGGGGTAGACCATACCCAACATCAAATTATAGAGGGGCTAGGTCCTTGCTTTTCCTCGTACCTGCTCTCCTCACTCTTCTTCTCCCACATTTCTTTCTTCCCTATGTTCCCCTTAGTTTAGTTTCAATGGAGCTGCAATCGACCTCCCCCCTTCTTATTTCAGAGCCATAAATAATTGGACATAATGTATAAAAGTTATTTACAATCATATGGAAATTAAATTATACAATTAATTTGTTTCGTCCAGTTAGGGTTGTTCGCCCATAATTTTGGGTCGCAAGAGCCTTCCACAAGTGGAGGGAGAAAGCACAAAGGAAGGAAAAACAATGATCATTGGACGGAGGGTGAAGTGAGACAACTTGTGAAGGGTGTATCTTTTTATGGTGTTGGAAAATGGGGCTATGTGAAGAGAAAATATTTCCAGGCATCAATTCGAACAACATATCATTTGAAGGTATAGTAGATTACTATTAGTGATACATTGCACTATGTAGCAAATACATTCCATCATTATTATATATTGTTATATATCAAACCTTTCTGTAACTTATGATGTCAAATTTTCATACTTAGGATAAGTGGAAGAACTTGGTCAAAGCTTGCAACAAGGTTCTATTCTCTCACACATTAATAGATTGAATATTTTTTGTCAATAGCATCACAATTACATTATTTGCATTTCTTTAACTCTATAGGAAAATGGAAGAATGTTGTTGCATCTAGAACCATCATTGATTGAATGCATTAAGGAGATAGATGCAAATGACCCTTATCCAAAATCAAAGCAACGGTAATGAGGATCGTCTAGCACCAACTGAAGAACAATAAAAAGGACACAACCATCGGTACCCCAATCTGATCAGTGGAATGCCATATTTCCTGTGCATGGGTTAACTAGCCTTACCCAATATTGGAGGGTAGTCATCCATCATATAATCGAAGTTCAACAGTGTTCGCAATGACAGTGACATTGAGTAATGTATGAACAACAATTTGCTTGAATTACAATTAACTCTGTATTGTGGCATATATTAATACTCTGCTATGTATTTAATTAGTGTGCATGTATATAGCTTGCTGAATTGACATGTTTTCTTGTTGTTAAATGGCATAACCCTACGCTAGTTGACTTTGTGATTAAGAAAGCCTCACTAGTGATAGTAGCGCTATGCTCCCATGGTAGGAATCCTACTGCATATATATCATTTAGAGTCAATAAAACATAGCTCCTTCAAAAAAGTTGTACATACACAAGGAAAAGAACATCATAATCTCACTTCTATCGAATGTGGTGTATTTATATACTTGCTTACATGGGTAATTCACATGAATCACCTAGGCTGCGCAACACTACACTGTGCATTGATCCATCACCCATGTGCCAAAAATTCTCTGCCATAGTTAGCAAGCAAGCTTTGATGAGCAGCACTAGGAGAAAGCAAGGCATAACTGACCAGGAACAACAACCAAATAGTAGTAGTGATGGAAACAACAACCAAAGCATAGTAGAGAGACACAGCGTGTTCACTGCCCTAGCCTACACCTCTATGGCCGCATGGCCCTGCCCACCACCAAGCACGATGGATGGCATTGCATTGGCATGATGTTTTCTCCCTGATAGCTTTCATGAACCACCAGACCGATCCAGTGAAACTCACCACTGGTGTCTACGCCTTTTGTCCTCCCCCACCCTATTCTTTGAAGGTTTGTTCTCATCGGCAATGCAATGTAGAACATGGCACTCGTAGGGGCGTTGGCAGTAGCCCTGGGCAAAAAAATACCGAGAAATGAGAATCAAACTGAAAATATCGAGAACTAAACCAAAAATAATACTGAAAATGATTTTTTCGGTACCCTATTCGGTTCCTAACTCCTAGGAACCGAAATTACCGAGGTAAATTTGGTTCTTTACCTCAGGGAACCGAATTTACCGAATTACCTAAAATGTGCTGTGTTTGAGTGTTGTTATATTATTGATTGTACTATTGTAGACTATTATATTATGTATTTTTAGTACTCACTCTTATAGTCTTTTGGACTTTATATGTATATTTATTTTGCACTATTATTCTCAATGAAATCATGTAAAAATGAGCTTTTGAACCTGCTATTATATGTCTCTGTGATCAGTTCGGTACTGTTCGGTAAATACCGAAACCGAACCGAAAGTACCGAAACCGAATTTCCTCGGTACCGATTTTTGGAAGGAAACGATCGGTACCTATTTTCCAAGGAACCGAATTTCTGTGGGAACCGAAGTACCGAACCGATCTGTTCGGTATTACCGAATGCCCAGGCTGAGTTGGCATGAACAACAACCATCTAGTGCGCATGCTTCTTCCACTGCTACTGCACGATGCACCCTATGCAATTTCTAAGAGACTTGTAAATAACTCTCTCTTCAAATAAAGCCATTTATTTGTTCATATATAATTGCATAATAATTTTTACAATGTTGATGAGTACGAAGTATAACCAAGACCTTTTTCGATTTCCACATGTCAGCCCTTGTCGAGAGTTGCTCTGTCATACAAACAACTTCGAGATTTGCGCTGGTATATGCGGACAAACTTAGAGAAACATTTAATTGATTGGATTGGATGACAAACGACTTAAGATTTCAATTTACACTTTGATTACTTAAGCCATCGGTCGATTCATTTTGAAGAGTTAAGTCATCAATTGATTCATTTTATAACAATAATTTGTTTCTAATCAAAATTACATCGACAACTTAGTATAGAAATATTTATTTATGTATTAGGTAATGGTCACAATTTTGAGGACCTGTAATACTGTTTTATTATTTATTTTTTTATCTTTATAAAAAAGCAGAGTAACATATCAGAAAAGAAAAAACAAAAAATCACGGAGAGGGAGGCACGGGACACCACACCCACAATCCATGAGCTTTTTTTTTCCTCGACTGCCTACAATCCACGAACTGGGAGGACACTTTCCTTGAGACGAGACTCAGCCTGGGCACTTTTTAACCGTAAACCGCAAATCGAACCGAACCGAGTTGAACCGAACCGAAATGTCGGTTTTTTTGGTTTTCGGTTTCGGTTTCGGTTTCAGCAGCTGGGAAGTTCGGCTCTCGATTTCGGCTTCGATTTCTAAGTGCAGCCGAACCGATCAGCCGAACAACCGATTAGTCTGCAGCGAACACCAAAGAGTCACGAGCGAAGCACCAAAGCAAGCAGCCGGCTCCTAGCACCAGCGAAGTGCCACCAGGCCCACCACTAAGGCATAGCAGCCCAGCCCATGATAGCCCACCGTACTCTAGTTTCTAGAAGCCCACAACGAACGAGCAAAGAAGCTAGACCTAAACAGCAGAGCTCCCAAGCCGCGTCACTCGAGACCACACTTATCCATTGGTGGCGGCGGTGGCATCAGGCAAGAGCACCTCGCTGGGCAGGCGAATCGGCGGCGGCAGCGGCATCAGGCAAGCAGCAGCGCGCTGGGTAGGTGAATCGGTGGCGGCGCGGCGCGAGCAGCACCTGGAGCCTGGAGGCGCGAGCCGCGAGCACCACCTGGGAGCGCGAGGGTGACTCGGCCGCGTGGGGCTCGTGCAGGAGCTGCGGCGAGACGATGTGGGCGCGAGCGGAGCAGGAGGCCATGGCAACAGAGATGCCACGCGAGCGCGAGCGCCGAGCAGGCGTCGCGGCTGCCGGCTGCGGCCGGTGGCGTTCTTCTCTGTTCTCCCTTTCAATTTTTTCTTGTCTATGCTGTTCGGTTGATTCGGTGGAACCGAAAAACCGAACCGACTAAGCCGAAACCGAACTCGTTGGTTTCTTGTTTTACGGCAAACCGATCGGTGGATGATTTCTGGAAACCGAAGTTTTTAGTAACCGAACAAACCGAACCGATTTACCGGTTAAAACCGAATGCCCACTCTGAGACGAGACGTACCACTTCCATTGAGACGGGACGTACACAGCACCTCCGAACGGGAGAAGAAACGGACGGAAACAAAGAAACGGAGACCCAACACCTCCGAACACTTCCCTGACGACCGGGCCCCGCGCGATGGAGCGCTCCACTTCTTTCCATAGCACGGAACAGCGCCAGCCCGTTGCCTGAAGACCGGGCCCCACCAACCCCGCATGGCACCCGCCCGAACAGAACCCGGCAACCGCATGGCGCCCGCCCGAACATGCCCACGTGATTGGAACTCCCGCCGCCCTCCATCTCCTAAAACAGCTTCGATTCTACTCCCTCTATCCCAAATTATAAGATGTTTGACTTTTTTGGCACCAAGTTTGACCACTCGTCTTATTCAAAAATTTGTGCAAAATATTAATTCTTTTATCGTGGCTTGGTATATTAATAAAAGTTCTTCAAGAATGACTTAAATTTGACTATGTTTGCATAAATTTTTTGAATAAGACGAATGGTCAAACTTAGGATAAAAAAGTCAAACGTCTTATAATTTGGGATGGAGGAAGTAGCGTCTTTTACGGAGCTAAAGTTATTTTGAAAAAACATACAAAAATAGTTCTAGTGATAATTTTGTTATAATTTATGTCAAGTTTACGAGGAGAGGCCGAAACAAGATATGTTTTTAACGACTCCACCAATCTAGTAGAAAAATGTCTTTGCCTGTAAGTCACCGGGCTTCTCCAGCGGAGCCATTTCTTAAATAACCATTTGGTAGAACTTCACCGAAGGTAGAGCTGCTCCAGGACCCTAGTCCTCACCCACTTGTTTTCATATAATAGAAAATTAAAAGTTGAAGATGTTTGACAAGGCTTTAAGAAAAACTAGCTAAAATAAATTATTTACATCTAATCTCGTGACTGGCAAGATTTTTTTAGGACACTTCTAGAATATGGTCGGCCTTGCTCAGGCCAGTCGCATGGCCGGCCGCTCCCCGCCCGCATGCTCTCTCTCACACAAACACGCCCGACATCTTTTCCCTCTCTGGCATCTTCATCATCTTTGACGAACCTCGCCCCCCGCCGCTGCCACCGCCCAGCCGCGACACACTAGGGCTTCGCAGGAGCTCCCCTGCCCCAGTCGTCTCCACCGCTGTCAGGGCCCCTAACCGCTCTCCAACCATCCCCACCATTTGGCCGGCCTTCCTCCCCCAAACCTTCACTTCTACGCCCGTTGGAGTTGGGGATGATGAGAGGGACAGCTCGCCAAAACCCTAACTTGAGATCCAGTACGAGGTGGAGGAGGAGGAGGCCTACCTCACCAGATCCGCCATGGCTGCTGCCGTATCAGCCCTAAGCCGCTGTCCATGGCGCGGTGGGCGCGGTGGGGCGCGGGGAGGAGCTCGCAGGGAGCAGCTCGCCACCGGAGGGGAGAGAGAGGGAGGAGGGGCGGCATGTGGGGAGGGAGATGACCACGTGCACGTTGGGGGAGGAGTGCGGGCGTCGGGAGCTGGAGCGTGTGGCCATGCAAAGGTTCAAAAATACAGCCGGCCTGTCATTACCTTTTTTTTAGCATATTTCCTATCCTACATGTGCCTGAAAATGAAGATGACTAAACGCAAGGGAGAAGGCGTTCAGTCCTAAGGATGAGGATGAGTACTTATCGTTGGATTTAGATTTGATGGATGGTGTTCGTCGTCTGAATAGAAAGTAAAAATCAGGCGCCTGTAATTTAGCAACTCTCTTTTTTTAGCTCACGTTTTTTTTTACTTTTCATGCACCTCTTCTGGTCAAGTGTTCATTGTTCCGATTAGACTACAGTACTAGTACCTTTCATGGAATATATAAAGACTTTTTAGTTAGTTTAAGCTCATTCTAAATTTGACTACATGTCACCATCACATTTTCAGTTCCTGGTGTGAGAGGACCACCAAATCCAACTGACCAAAGCTTATTGTGTGAAAGTACCAGCAGATAAAAAGTGTGGTCCAAAGCATGCCTGCCACTACGTACCGATCGAGAATCTATGCAAATCGCAATCAGCCAATCTTGCATTCACCTGTGCGGTGCCCTCCGTCCAATGCGAGTTCTCACTCCCCGACGAGAGTCAAACACGTTCAACTTTAACCAAATTTTTATAATAAAATACTAATATTTATAATACCAAATAAGTTTCATCAGATTAATCATAAAAATATATTTTTATAATAACCTATTTAAAAATATAAATATTATTATTATTATTATTATTATTATTATAAAGTTAATCAAATTTAAGAAAGTTGATATGTTCCAAAGCTATAATTGTATTTTTTGGACGGAGGAACTACTTGTACTAGCATAGCTCAGCTTCACCAGTGAAAGTCGTTTTATTGAGTTTTAGCTTCATGAGCAGCTTTTCCGGTGAAGCTAAAGCTGTTTCGAAAATCCATTTAACAAAATAGCTTCTCCTAGTAGAAATAAATAAAATAATAGTTATACCCTTCTCTTTTTTATTCTCTCTTTTCCCCTTATCCTCTTTCTTCCCACGACGGCCTTTCTTCTTCGCCGTCGTCGACTCTCCCGATGCATAGTGAGCAGCATCGAGTAGCGGCGACTTCCGCGGAGACCGCGATAGCATGCTCGCCGGCGGCCTCGCTCCCGCTCGGCCCCGTCCCAAGCCAAGCAGTGGCGCAAACGGCGGCCTCGCTGCGGCCCCGCCACAAGCCGAACCCTGGCAGCCTCGGTCACGCCTCCACCTCGTCCCGTCCCGTCCCGAGCTGCGGCTGCCCGCGACCCAGTGGTTGTGCTCGTCCACGCTCCCGGCGGTTGCGCCTGCCCACTCCCCGACGCCCCGTTCGCGCACGCCCCGGCCGTTGCGGCGGCGCCGCGGTGGCTGTGCTACCCTCGCCTGGCCCGGCAGCGGCAGCGCGCGCCCTGCTCGCTGACGGCGCCCCCCTTCTTCTCCACGTGTGCACGTTGGGTCCCACCGGTGGCAGGCGAAGCTAGGATGAGCTACTTTTTTCCAGCTCTCTCCCATCCCATCCCCATGTGAGAGGAGGAAAAAAAATAGCTTCATCAATGGAGCTGTTTTGAAAATGAGTGTTTGGCAAAAAAAAAAACAGCTCAAAAGTTGTTGTGAAACTGTGCCAAACAGACCGTTAATTAGGTTAGAATAATTAAAACACCACTGATCCGATGTCATGATCATATCAAATATATGCTACCCCAATCAACGTACATGATGTCAAGGATCTTTTCTTCAGGTTGTTCAGGAATGGAGCTCCATCGGAAATACACTATTCAGAAAATAAGAAAAACATCGATGTTTTTTAAGTCAAATTTTACAATTTTTTTGAATAGTAGTTAGTATAATTATTTGCAATTTTTTGGCATAAAACTTGCACCCATAGATTAGTATTTAGGTCCATATGAGATGATATTGAACTTTTACCAATTGATTACATATTATAAGAGAAATTAAGTATCAAAGTCTAGGTATTATTTTTCCTAGTGATCAAATACACTTATCCACTGAACTGAGGGAATAAGATGGTTAGAACGGCGGAGAAGTCATTATTTTTCCTTTTTACATTGACATCTGCATCATGTGAGTTACTTTTCATGTCAGCTCCTTTTCCCACATGCTTTGCTTTACCCACTTTCTTAATATTTGCACTGGTCAAAATAGGTAGAGCCCTCAACTGAAAGATCAGAAAGAGCATGTAGGTACGCCATGACCATGATGAGTGCCGATACCTTTAATCGTCTTGTCACTTAGATGCGACTGCGTAGATGGTCATGTCGCAAGGACGACAAAAGTGTTCTTTTTTTTTGACAGAAGACAGTGCAGTCCATGTAGACGTGCTAAGAGATGTTGATATATACTACTCCTCCTTCCGCGAAGTTTCCTTATTGTCTCCCTACGCGTACTTAATTTCATTCCGAGAGCAATTATCAAAACTCTACCGCATTCTACATATATGCATGCAGCCAGGGTACGGCGTTGCAGTCATCACGCGATCGCGATGCATATGCATGTTGACGACGACAGGTGCCGGCCAGTAGTCCACAGCCCCTGCGTGCGCGGTGCGCCCCATACGCTAGCATATAGCAGCGACCCTTTCGCGGATGGGAGCCGGAGGTGGGATGTGGTGGCCAGCAGCAGCATGCAAGGCAATCGATGAAAGCACAGCGTGCGTGCCCGGTACGGTGATGCTGATGCTGTTGTTGGAGCTCTAGCTAGCTAGTATGACGACACTGACTATGAGAGGCAGCAGCGAGTACGAACGATCGAAGTCTTCAGTCGATATTGCTCTGTCTCAATCGTCGATCAGTGTAACTGTGTAAGTATATGATTCGTTGCACATATAGGCCGGGATACATCAGTCAGCTAGGTTATTAGTGCACACCGCACCGGGTTTTTCACCCCTGTCAGTCAACATAAACTCATGTCTCCCACTAGTACATGGATGGAATTAGTAGCTCTTAGTCACAGCATCTTCGGCGGTCGATCGGTCCCTAGCGCTTTCTACAGGTTGGTCGGTTTGTACAGCTCCACACTCCTTTAGCTGGTGGTTAAAGCTGCTCTCCATCCGTCGCTGCGCTGCCACAGCGACACGTACGATCGAGTTCGACGCTCGCGAGTCCTGGCCTTGTTCAGTTCCGGCATTCGGCGTCCTAAGTTGGAACAGTGCACATTAAATACGCACTGTTTCAATTCGTTTGTATTTGGTAAAAATTGTCTAAACTTTGACTAATTAGGCTCAAAATGTTCGTCTCGCAAAGTACAATAAAATTGTGCAATTAGTTTTTAATTTCATCTACATTTAGTACTTCATGCATATGCCGATATTTTGATGTGATAAGAATCTTCTTTTTACATAGTCGAATTTAGGTGTAGAATTTGGAAACTAAACAAGGCCCTTTCTTTTTCTTCAGCTTTGCGGTCTGCCTTTGCGCATGCATGCAGCTGTGCAGAGAGTGAGAGACACACACAGCTTTTCTTTTGCCGCTGCTGAACTGAAAGCAGACGCCGCGGCACCAGGCGCATGCATGCATGCATGCAGTGCCTTTCATTTGCTGCAGTCTGCTGTCTGCGGATGGTACGTGTCCACTAGAGAGCAGAGCAGGGCCGGGGAGGTTCATGTGCATGTTCTCTACAGTACTACTTCTGTGAGACCAGGTGGAGCAGCAGGTGATGGCTCACCATTCACCAGCTTGAGTAATGCCAGGGCTACTGGCCTACTGCGTTTTCAGCCGGCCTCGCCAAATTCATGCAACGTCAGCTCGTGACGTGAGCATCACTCACGTGCCCAGGGCCCACTGATTAATGTCGCTCCTCGACCCTTTTTGCCTTTGTTTCCTGCTTTTTTTTTTCTTTTCGTCGTCAACAAAGATACTGGGGCGTGTTTAGTTACATGAAAAAAGCACTATAAAAAAAGATTCTCCGTCACATCAAACTTGCGATACATGCATGGAGTACTAAATGTAGATAAAATCAAAAACTAATTATATAGTTTGGTTGTACTTTGTGAGACGAACGTTTTGAACCTAATTAGTCAACGGTCGGACGCTATTTGCCAAATAAAACCAAAATATGCTACAGTATACTTTTCAGTCTTTTTAGGGCAACTAAACACGGCCCGGGTAATATTTGCATGGGCCCTCCACCGTGTATATATCTTTCACTGTCCTATCCTCCTAGCTGCGTACTAATACGACCAGCATTAATGTAGCCTATATATAGGAGTATATAAGTAAGAGATTGGAGATCTAATTTGCTGGTGCTGCGATCATGTTTGAAAACGGAAACGTATAGTAGACAGTACGTACGTTTTTCTACCGTTTCAAGCTAGTTAGTCAATAATGCGCGGTAACAATGACGATCTATCCTGCTAAAGTAGCCAATCGCATCATGAGGATTAATTTTGTATGTACGATTTCATCAGTAACCTAGCTAATGATTATGGATGAGGACGCAGTCCACTTTGTATGACACTCACAAGTCATTAGAGCCTCAAATGTTCATTTTAACTTCTCTGATTTTGAGATCCATAATTTTTTTTTTGAAAAATTTCAAACAATCTTAGATGGAGACATGCTCTATATCAAAATTGTAGTGCCCAGCAAGATGTAAAACTTTGTAGTAGAAACTTTTTTCATTTGAGATCATTTAGCAGAGCCAAACTATTCGATACAATATTACTAAGACTGCATCATATACTCATTCACAAGTGAGTATGTAGTGCAGTGGTAGGGACGGATTGCATGAGGCTAGAGGTCATATGTTCGAATCCTATACATTTTTTGATGTAGTAGTGACATATATATTCTCTAATTGTCAAAGTTCATGCATTTGTTTGGTAACAACCTTTTTTGTATTTATTAAAAGTAAACAATGTGAGTTGGAGAGGAGGAAACATTGGTCCACAAAGAGGCCAGGCATGACTAGGACTAGGAGGAAGGCGTCGTCAAAGCAAGGGCTATGTTGACTAAGAAATGAAACTTTGGAACCTGATAGAAAACGCTACAATAACTACATGGAAGAGAGAGCAATCCAGATTTCATCCCTCTCAAGTGGCACATCTGCATCTCCTATGTTCCCCTCCCTATCGACCAAACAGCCCCGCCAACAACAACCTTTCAACGTTGGCGTCACATTGCCACACCGCTTGCATACTTCTACCACTGTTTCTCAATCCTCACCCTCCCCTTCAACCACTTTGGAGAGATTCCCAACCCCAACACAGGCCACCGTCACAATGGCTAGCAGCGCTGGGTAGGGGTGGATAACAAGCCAACTACACTCTTCCCCGAGCTTTCTTCAAAATTGACATAATCAGACCCAACTTCAATACCAAGCTTATCACTGTGCGTACGCCTTGCTGCCTACCACTAGGTTGGCCTTCCTCTAGCTTTTATAGTCCATGGGTGAGGAATCGACTTGGAGTCCAAACCCACAAGCCCTAAAGGTTTGCCATGGTTGGCCATTGGGGTACATCAAAACCTTGATGTGGTACATCAAACTCAAGTAGTAGCATCTTCCTCCTATGATCCTCGACTCCTCAGTGGATCCGAGCCCCTGCAGCCGCCGCATGCCAGATCCGGGCGCCAACCACCAGCAGCACGTGTCCCTCCACCGTGTGATGTGTTGCCCAACGCTTCCCGGGCATATGCCGTCGCTGGAGGCGTGGCCACCCGTATGGGGTGCAAGACCCCCCACCTTGCGCGACCTCTGTTGCGGGCAACCACCCATGTATGACGCGTGGCTCCCTACTGTTGTCCGCCGCGGGGCGCGTGGCCAAATGCCCACCCTCTCAAGGCTTAATGCGCCATTAACGCTTGCCACATGGTCTACTGCAACCTACCATAAGCATGACACTTGCCATGTCGTGTCTCACACACCTCCCACCCGTGCCCCTCACCCCACCCTTTTGAATCACAACGGTGTAGAGCCCTATCCCCGACGCTTCCCATCGCGCCCTCTGCAATGCACCTCCAATGCGCATGGCACCCTTGCCATCAACCATTTATGATAGCAATGGACTTCTATCTTTTATGATCTTCGGGAGAGAAATCTATCTGGAATCCAACCCACTAGCACTAGCAGTGTCGGACCGGTAGCTATCGCCACAAGCTGGGAGCTGCGCAAGGAAGAGGATAAAAGGTTGTTTGACTAGCAAGGCAGACTCAAATAAGCCAAATCCCAGAGCCCTTTCTTTGTACCTTTTAGGTTGTAGTACACAAGGAAAAGCATGTCATAATGCAACATCACGTCCTATCGAATGTGGTGTATTTATATACTTGCTTACACCGATAAGTCGCGTGAATTATCTGGACAACACTTTTGTCTTTGTGGGTGCATAGACTTGTGCAATGGTGCGTGTATATATGATGAAAATTTAGTTAAAATCAACGACTTTTAAATTTGTGGGTGCATTTGCCCCCCCCCCCTCATAATTACCTTCGCCTCTGCTATGTGATGATCTATCAGCCATGTGCAGAAAACTCTCTATCATGATTAGCAAGCAAGCTGTGATGAGCAGCGTTGGGAGAAAGCAAGGCATAGTAGACTAGCAAAAACCAAAGAGGAGTAGTGATAGAGATAGCGACCAAGGCATAGTAGAGATACACATCGAGTATGCTTCCCTAGCCCACACCAGTACTACTGAGAGCATTTGTAGAGGTTGTAGGCCCAGCTACCTCTACTTTTCCATTTCTATGGATCGATGATCGATTTGCAGAGGTGGTTATCTAGCCATGCGTCTCTACAAATCGGATTTCTAAGGGCGGCTGGGAACAAGAGCCACTTCTAGAAATTGAGTTTGTAGAGGAAGCTCAAAATACAGTTGCCTCTATAAATCGTTGTCTAGAAAACATCCAACTCAAAAAAATGTCAAAAAAGATTAATCCCGGGAGACGCCACCAGGTAGCCACACATGCACACGTTGTCGCAAGACACCAGCCACGCTCGGCCATGAGGGATCGAACACATGACCTCAAACCTCACGTATTACTTCTCTAACCATTCCACCCCAAAGACAGTCGTGTCCATAAGGCATATTCATTCTCCTCGTATTATCTTCAATCGATTTTGAAATGATTATTTGGGACTCTAAATGAATTCAAATAAAAAAGTTTTTAACTACAAAGTTGTAGATATCATCGAGACCTATAACTTTGGTTTTGATTGTTTCTCTGTCTAAGGCTGTTTGAAAATTTTGAATATGAAATGCTAGAAATTCAAACGTAATTGTCCTTGGATAGATGATTCAAATAAAAAAGTTGTCAACTACAAAGTTGTATAACTCTTCAAGATCTACAACTTGGGTTTTGGTCATCTCAACATCTGAGGTCGTTTAAAAAATTCAAATTTTATTGTGGTGCACGTATTTTTAAAGACGGATCTAGATCCAGCCGTCTCTACAAATTGATTTTTAGAACAACGCCACTAGTGTATAAGTATGGTGCGTGCAAGCACCATGTGGCAAAGAGGTATGAAAACCTCACTAAACATTAAGCCTAAGCCTAGAGCAAAGCACCAATGTCGAGTTTAACTAGCCTAAGCACTATGCAAAGCACCTACACTAATCACCTAAAATTTCCTTAAGCACTTTTGGTCAACGGTGGTCGCATTGATAGCGATAGTATGAATGAGTAATATATATGCACAAAAAATTTCTTCAATTATAGTTAACTCTGTATTGTCATATATATATTGTGTACAAGTTAATATATGTATTTGAGGTAAATGTACCAGAGGTCCATTAACTTATGCAAGAATTGCGATTAGGTTCGTCAACTGTAAAAGTTGATTTTTAGGTCTGTAAACTTCTTACGTTGTTCACTATAGGTCCACCCCCCCTTCGTTTGACCCTTATATTTAATTTCTGGGTCCATAAACTTTTTAAGTTGTTCACTGTAGGTCCATTGCCCTTCATTTGGCCCTTAGATCTGATGTGGCATATGGAGTCAGTAGCAAGCATGGCATGAAATTTGCAATTAGCCCCTCTTCCCTCCCTTCTTCTTTGCTCCTTTCCCTGAGTGACAACGTGTGGAAGGGACGGTGGCGTTGGTAAGTGACACAAGCACAAGGGATGGTAGCGCGGCACAATGGCCCAATGTCGCGAGGCATAAGGCCATGGGGGTTTACGGTGGAGACTGGACGGCGCACGTGACCCACAAATCATCTCCTTCCTCTTCTTTCTTCTCCAAATCAACATATGCACATGTATGATGGGGAGGGGCTAATTCAGCCAAGGAGCACTCGCCGTCGGCAATGGATGCGACCGTGAGCTTCACCATTCACCCTCACACCCGAGGGTGGTTTTAATTCATTTGTTTGATGGAGGCTAGCAACGCGTCGAGCATGAGTGTTCCTATCCGGCGCCCGATGATGGGCAGAAGGTAGAAGACAACGTCGAAAATGGTGGGTCCGGATAGACTTGGACCAAATGTGTGCGCGTGTGGGCGAGGGGGCTGCGGCGGACAGATTCACATTCATTGAAACATTGATGCACGATGTGATTCATATTCATTGAAACATTGATGCACTATCTCAAAGCTCAATCATGGTAGATGCAATATGGCAGGCCGGGAGCTCCAACACGGTTTCTATGTGTCCAACGAGTGCAATGGGTAGAGGAGGCCGAGACGGACTCAATAGAGCTCATTTGTAGGATAGATGTGAAGCACAAGGCGTGGAACAACAACGTTAGTGGGAGCTCAGTGATCGGTAATGGTCGCGGCAAGCACTAGAGCAGAGATAGAATAGCTAGAGAGATATAGATGCTAGGCTTGTGGGAGTGAAAAGGAGGGTAGCGCAGGTGGGTGATAAGCATGGGCTCAACAAATTTCTTGTCATGCTAGCTATTGACTCCACATGGCATGTCAAATCTAAGGTACAAACGAAAGCATATGGGCTTACAGTGAATCACTTACAAAGTTTATACACCAAAAGTTTAATTTAAGGGTCAAACGAAGGGGTATGGTCCTACGCAGGGTGGATCTGCACCTCGGGCTAGGGGGATGTAGCCCGGGGGCAGCCCAAAATAGTTAAGAACGCTTCTTTAGTCTCCAGTCCAAAACAGTCCAAAGTCTAGGCGTTCAACCCCACCCGACGCTAAACTGTCATAGGATTTCTAGGTTTCTCCTATTTGGCCCCCCTCTTGCATGGTTTCTGGATCTGCCACTGGACCTATGTTGTTTATATATGGACCAATAAGTTGAATCTAAGGGTCAAATGAAAGAAATAGTATAGACTTGTGGTAAACTACTTAAAAAGTTTATGGACATGAAAATCTACTTATATAGGTAATGAACCTAACCAAAGCCCCCACATAATTTAATCGACCTCATGTTAATAGCTTGTTGAATTGACCTGATTTCTTGTTGTCAGATGGAATGGCCCTATGCTAGTTGACTCTGTGATTTAGATAGCCTCATAAACGATAGTAGCGCTATGCTCCCAGGAGGCTTCCTACTGCGTATACCATTTAGGGCGCATTTGGATGGCCTCCAAACCACACCACAGGCCGGCGCGCTGCACATGCGGCACGCCACGGGAGCCACACGCCGCCGCTGCACTTTGCCAAAGATTTGGCGCGCGTTGTGGCATGCAGTTCAAAACGCATGGCCTAGCTTACCAATAGTCGGGCAGGCATTTTGTTCACCGCACTCGTGGCGCAGCCACACTTGCGGCAGCAGCGGCTTAGGGCGGAAGCAAACGTGCCCTAAGGGGCAATGAAACATACCCCCTCCAGAAAAGAATGCAATTCTAGCACAGTATCAAGTTAAAGTACCTCCGATTTGACCAATTATATATAAAAAATTATAAATAATTATGACAAATAAGTATCATTAGATTTATCATAAAATAAATTTGCATAATATACTTGGTGTCAAAAACAATAATTTTTTCCTATATATTTGCTCAAACTTTAGACACGGAAACAAAAATGCACCTAGAATTATATCCTTTTCAGGATAGAGGTTGTATGTCCTAGGGATGGAACATAGAAATGGATATTCGAATCATCTGATATCCGCATCCGCTAAAACTTGTAATATGAATATTCATATTTGTATCTGTTTCAAATATGGATACTATAATTGGATATATCCAAATTTGTTTTTCAGTGTTTTTCTCTATCCGATTCTATATTCGTATTCGACAATATCCGACAGTATTCGTATCCGCAAAGAAAACTAGGTATCATGAGCCTATATTCAAAAGTTCTCTTTGTAACGAGTGACCAATTATTTAATTTTATTATTACTAATTATACGTTGAAACCATTTAATAGTATATCCAAATAATTTTTAGTAATAATTTAAATTATTAATGATACATAAAGATTAAATTAATTTTATTGTTTTTTCTGAATTTAGTTTGAACATAATATATTTGCTATTTTAGTTATTTTAATACTTTAATTTAATTATTTATTGATGTAAATTATTTTATATAATTTATAATTTCATCATAAGTATTTATACAAATATAATATTGATTGATTAATTGATATATTTAATTATTAAAAATACTTATATAACTATATTATTTTTATGAGATATCCTTGTCTGTGTTATATATACAAATACTTTAATCTACTTGTGTAATAATTATATAATTCAAAAACTATTGATAAGTAAAATGGCTATTTGTTTTCTACCTTTTTTATTTGAATTTCTTAACTTGACCTATTATTTTATTCAATATTATCCATTATAATTTACTTTACTTTGATATTGGAGATTATTATAAGTGTACTTTCATTTAGTTCACTTTGATTAATGATGAAATTAGTAGTAAAATTTTATTCATGCATGCTAAAATTAAAATATACATTTTGAGTTGACTTGAGTAAATATTCAAATAGAAATCTGAATCCGAGACATCCGTTTTGTATTCGTATTCGAAAACATTCGAATCTGTATTCGTATTTGAATTAAAATTTGGTAAAGGTGATATCCGGATCTGATTTCATGCGAATCCGATCCGTTCCATCCCCGGTATGTCCTTAAAAAAAGTTACTAACACAACGAGAAGCATGTTAGAATGTCACATCCATTAAATGTGGTGTATTTCTATACTTGCTTACACAGGTAACTCACACGTATGAATCACCTAGACTGCATCAAGCTACACTACACGTTAGAGGGGGAGCTAGCAAATTGAAGTGTAGTGCACTTGTCATGTGGGTGCTTACATTTATACTATAGAGAATATATATATGGTAAAATTTCAATCAAAACCACTGACTTTTTTTAATATTTAGAGGTACAATTGCCCCTCTAATAATTACACTATACCTTCGCTCTTGGTGTGCATTGGCAATCAAGCTCTGATGAGTAGCGTTTGGGTGAAAGCAAGGGATAGCAAAAGCTGACAAGCAAAAACCAAAGAGGAGTAGAGATAGTGACAGAGGCCAAAGCCTAGGAGAGACACAAAGTACGCTGCCCTAGCCCAAACCTTTGGGGGGCTGCTTTCGAGTCTGGCCGCACATGTATGCGCCATGGCCCCGCCCACCACCAACACCTATGATAGATAGCCTTGCATTTGGCCCCGGTCTCATCGGCCAGTGCAGGAGTGCATGGCACTGGTGGGGGCGTTGACGGTGACGGAAATAATGATGACCAGTCCCTGTGCATGGTTCTGCAACTCCTGCTGTGCGAAAGAGAAGTGAGAGATTGAACGGAGGTACTCCACCAGCATGCACAAAGACAAATAATGAAGGAGGAAGAGGACCTCATATGGCACTACTTTTTACGAAGGAGATGTCTTGTGAGGTCTCCTCTCTCTCCTTTATTATTTCTCTTTACTGACAAATAATGGAGAGAGGGCCTCATATGACACTACATTTTACGGAAGAGATGTCATTTGAACCCCCTCTCTCCTCTATTATTTCCAGTGAAGAGAAATAATAGAGGAGAGAGGGGGGGCATCACAAGACATCTCCTTCGTAAAAAGCAGAAATAATAGAGGAGAGAGAGGGGGCTCAAATGACATCTCATTCATAAAAAGCAGTGCCATATGAGACCCTCTTTCTCCTGCATTATTTTGTCTTTGTACATGCTAGTGGAGTAGCTCTGGTTAATCTCTCACTTGTCTTTTGCACGGCAGGAGTGGCAGAAGCATGGGTAAAGAGAAATAATAGAGGAGAGAAAGAGGGCCTCACAAGTACGGGCAAAGAGAAATAATAGAGGAGTAGAGGAGAGAGGGGGCTCACGAGACATCTCCCTCGTACTCTCTCCTCCATTATTTCTCTTTGCACATGCTAGTGAAGTACCTCTTATTAAAAATGAGATATGCATGCATACCATAGGCGTGGACAACATGACATCAATACAATATAATGCTACTCATAAAATACTGTAAATAAAATTCTTAGAACCGTGCGTGCTGTATATAACACGTACTATGCCTAGCCAACGATGCGGCACCCTTTGCTGGTTCTCTCGTGCACCACCCCCACGATGTCGGCGAACTCGCGCCGCTTACCGGTCCAATTTTTTATGTCGTCCGTAGAACCAAATCCACGTAGGTCAATGTAATGCCTAAAGAAAACATGACTTTGCAGTTGCAGGGCTCGTAGAGCTCGTACATGACGTTGAAGTCCTGCACCTCCTCGATGTCCATGTCGATGAGCGCCGTGACAGATCAGCGCCCGCAGTCGTCGTGGCCGCTGCGGCCGAACCGCACGACCGCTAGGCGACTGCCCTCGCCCTCGCGGTTGATGGCGTCGTCCACGGCCTGCGCCGAGTGCAGGTGCTCAACGTGGTACACCATTGCGGCGACGGTGGCCGCGACGAACACTACTGGAAACTTGAAATTCCCTGACCAACGTTAAGCAAAACTGGAATTACCCTGTCGAGCTAGCCCTGACAGTATTTTTTATTTTCCCTGACGGTTTGATGATATTTTTATTTTTTATGATGATACGTACATTTTCATGACGCTATTTTTATTTTCCCTGACGGTAGTGCACCGCAAGGGAATTTCAAGTTTCCAGTAGTGGAATACCTTTGCGAAATATATCAAGCGGTGTGCGCAACAACGAGGCAACCAACATGCATGCCGGCTCTTTTATAGTGTGATGATAACACTTCGTCTTGCTCCAAGATAAACCTGATCAGCTCAAATGGTTCAATTGATCCCCTAATCATATAGTGCTAGTATTCACAGTACTCATCTGACTGCGCCCACGTAATCACATTACTAGTCATACTAAGGGAGATAAAAACTACTTCCTCCGTTCTAAAGTTAAAGTGGACTTCCCAAACGGCCAAACCAAAAGATCCAGTGTGCGGCATTGATATTCTGGAGCCTAATAGAAGATCTGCGATCATTATGGTGCTCTCCTTCTCTGAGTAGCATGCTTTCTATAGATGGTTAGGATCTTCTCTTCTAATCCTTCTATAATATTCCGCGTAGCTGTTTGTGCTTTTACCTGGGATCAACCAGAAAAATGTATTTAAGACAACACAATTATTGAGCAGTGTTGTACAAGATAGATAGCATGAGCCACATAAATGTAAGACAAAACAGCACCTCCTTTTTAGAGCCAACTTTGACCCCGCAAGCTCTAACAAAATCTCTCCATTTATCCTGCAAATTTGTTGAGATGGAAATCAGCCAAGGTAACATTTAGAACATATATATATATGGTCATGAGTGCAATCTGTCACCAGTCTATCTAATATCATTACCTTCAGATCCACTGGTCTTCGAAATGATGTTTTGAAATAAACTCTCTTCACCGTAGTCCAATTTCCAACCCCAAAAATCCATACACCTTCCACCAGTTTCTTCGCTTCATCGGATGTCCATCGCTTTATGTTTTTTCTACTTCCAAATGTCGTGCCACGGCATGCAGAAGGTTTGAGCAAATCAAACAGATGGCTTCTCTTTGCCTGAAAAAAAGAGTAGTAGTCAGCACGATGAGTACGACTGTGAGCTAAATAATTGCCTCCCGGCAGCTCCATTTATGCAATTAACAGTAAAATGTGTTCCTTAAGCTTTGCCACAGGTTCACTTTGTTACAAAATGGGAAATTGGTCAGATAGGATTCTGACGTTCCATTTGAACTCAAGGGATTATTTACCCTGCCTGTTTAATCCCTTTTAGCTCAGATTAATAAAGCAACCGTTCAACAAATGAAATGCACTTTGCAATTAGATTCGGCGTTTACCCAATAAGATGTGCTTTTCTTGCGACATTTTCTTGGGTCATGATGTCCTGATCCCCAACCATATTGCACTTTGGAATTAGATTCGGCATTTGCCCAACAAGATTTTCTTCTCTTGCGACATTTTCTTGGGCATTGATGTCCTTCCCAACCATATTGCACTGGTATCATCGCAAAAAAAGCACTGGTATCAGGTCTGAAGCATATAGCATATGAACATAAAACCCATGGTAAGTTACAGACATGGTTCTCTTTGGGGAACATGAATAAATGATAATAACTCGTATTCCCTCCGTCCACGAAAAGATGCAGTTCTCGGTTTTCGAGGAATCAAACAATTTAAACTTTGACTAAAGTTATATGAAAAATTACTAGCATTCATGCTACAAAAGAAGCACCATTAGATTTATTATTGAATATATTTTTTATAGTAAACTTTATTGGATATTCATTACAAACTTAGTCAAACACAAACTAATTTGATTGTCAAATTTCATAGTTGCATTCTTTTGTGAACGAAGGGAGTACCTAACAAGCTTGGCACAACAATGTAATCCCCAATCTCATGGTATAAATGCATTTGCTCGGCTTCACTTTCATCATCCGCAAATGCTGAATTAGATTTATCTTCCAACTGACATGAAAAATATAAATCATTGTTAACGCTAGCTCCTTATCATATAACCATTTATTTAAATACCATGCTATAATAGTCGTTACATACAATTGCAAAGGAGATCTTCAACCCCGTCGTTGCCATGCATGAGCAAAAGTTTATTGATGACATCGATCAATATTGTATTTCCTCTAGTTACAAATATTATAGCCCATCTCGATTCATCATAAGTCAATCATTTTCTAACCTTTTGAGGAATATATATAAAAAAACTATGTTATGGAAAAGGGACATAGGTGAAAGTACATTTCATAATAAATCTAGTAATCTTAATCATCTATTGTCTCAATTTATATATAATTTTTTCAATATAGATGTAAAAGTTTAAAAATTTAATTTAGGATAAAGCTATGGACATATATTTGTGATTGAATGAAGTAATATTTAATTTACAAAAAACAATTCAAGGTATTTTCCTAGCATGCATGTTAAGAGGGCATAGTACTCATGTTTTACGGATATATTTACTTAAAATGAACCATTTTCATAAGAAAAGGTTTCTTGGTTTGTAATATCCCAACTCTTGTTCGATAGTAGTCTATTAGATTCCAATATCGTACCTGCGTGAAGCTCTCACAGTCACGTAAACCTGCAAAAGAATCTTCATAAATTTCCATGCCAAATAAATAAATATGACAAGTATATCAAAGAAAGAGAACAACCAAAGATTGATGGTAGGTCACTCTCATCTTGGGGCCCCAGCAACTGTAGTTTCGTTTCATCGTCCATCTATCATGAAAAAAATAAACAGATGATTTTAACCAGGATAAGACATAAGAGCATATCAAGAGTTCCTAACAGTTTCATTCCAAAACCATACAGTTTTCCAACAATTGAATGGAATAAATAAGACCATCTCCAATAGTTTTCAATAATTCACTCACAAAATATAGAAAATAATTTTACATCAGGAATGCTATAATACTCCCTCTGTTCCAAATTATAAGTACATAAAAATATGGATAAATCAAAAAAGTCAAAGCGGCTTATAATTTGGAATGAAAGAGTATTTATAAATTATACTAACCACTTTTATTATATGTTCTTTTCTCACTTGTACATTTAGATTAGGAACCCTTTTCTACTTTTTATTTTTTCTCACGTTCTTCCACCGCGGATATATCCATGCGATCGGCCTATTTTTCCACGTGCGTAAAGATTGGGAGGTGGGATTGGGAATTGTTGGAGATGAGTTTTTTTTCCATCCTTACCAAAAATCCTAGATTCGAAGACTTTATTGGGAACTCTTGGAGATGCTCGGCTTGAGAAAAAGGAAGCCAAACAATTTGTCCAGACCTACTCCTTCCTATTATTAAACATCCTTGTTTTATATTCGGCATTATTTTAGTTAAATAGGATTGTTGAAGCAAGCTAGATGCAATGGAAGACATTTACTGTAAAAGAATTTAGCATCACTATACTGTGTCTTATAATAAATGACTGTGGGAGGTATAACCCCAGGTATCCACATCAGAGACATGAGCCACACCATCGGGGATGGTTAGTCTCTGCGCCTATGTCACCATCCAGGTCCTGATTACGCGCACCTCCACCACATAATCTACCATCGTAAGTATACCGCACGGTGGACCATCGACGATATTCCATCGACAATGACCCACATTTCATTCTGTGCTCCGTATGTATCTTGAGAAATGCAAAACTGAACAAAGCAGAATCATGAGATATCTCTGTTTCATTAATACTATCAAGAGTATTATAAAGCTGATTGCATATTTCCGTAAGGCCAGTCAGTCTATGTACTCTACACAGCAAATTGCTAATAAATATATATACCACTCTCGCTCAATTAGGATGTTAACAACAAGAAAAAAGGAACTAGAGAATAGAACTATAATTTGTTGTCAGTTTCATACCTGTACATATTTTTCTCAGTTTCAAAGTACTCCTAGCGCCAGCGATGGCATTTAAGTTGCATGGCTTCTAGGGTGGGTGCCAAACACAATATCTAGGTTGCCATGAGAAGGAACAATGATATAAAAGTATATAGAGAATTAACTTGTGTCTTTCATAATTAATAGCCATAGTACTACTTGTAATAGCATAGCGGCAGCGGAATAATCAAAATTGAAAAACTAGCTTCACGCAAGCATATTAGTGAACACCTTGTGTGCATGAAATGAAACAGTACCTAAACTTGAATCCATCAAACCACAAGTTGTCCAAATCTTTGAGCAAGAATATACTTGTATCAATTAGCTCACTAATACATCAGCCCCATCATCTCATAATCAATATATCAGAGAATACACATATGCCTTCCATGCCAACTCATTCATTAAAGCAACCACTTCACATATGGAACAATAGCAAGCAAGATGACTTAATCGCGAGCGACTGTGAGACAATTCTAATAGGAGATGAATTAAATACAAGAGGTGGGAGACAACAAGTGAGGGAGGGCTCCAAATCCCCCCTCAAATCTTGCTCTTTTATTGGTGCATTTGGTAGATCAAAGCCTTTTCACTACTCACATTAACCCTATCTCTCTCACAAGCCAAAGAACAGAGCCCTCTGTCTATTCCTAAACAGAGCTCGAGATTATACAAACAGCCCTCACAATCATCAATCTCAACACCCGGCCTCTTCAACCTCACTAGTACAAACTTCTATTCCCATCCTGGGGCCTCTTCAAACTCACAGATACTAAGTGCCACAAATGGAGATGAAACTCGCCGTGCCCTGTTCGTGTCCGCGTTTCTCCCTGTTCCGGCCCTCACAAGCTCTACGGCGCGCCATTGCTCTCCGGAGCCTGGCCGCACAACCTTTGCGCCGGCGGGCCACCGGCGCGGCTACCCATTGGCGTGCGCGCGCAGGTAGCGGCTAGCCCCCTGGCAGCATAAAGCGAAGCGCCTCGCCTGACCGCGCTTGCAGCTAAGCTGTAGGACGATGGCAAGGCTGACGCGGCGCCGCTGTCCTCTCTGCCTTCGCCGCTTGCGATACTACATGGCCCGCACAAGACCCGCGGCGGCGCGGCTGCCGGAACATGGCAAGGCCCCACGCCGGGCTGCGCACCCGGGCCGCTTCCTTCGCCGTCTTTGCCGTGGGCGATGCTACGTGGTCACACAAGAGCCCGCGCCGCCGGCACGTCTACCGGACGACGTCACTGCATACGCGGCACGCATCCGCCGTGCCCTGGCCGCGGCGGCACGCGCTGCCGGTTTCTTCGCAGGCACGCCGTGCTGCATGAAGACCGCGGCCTTGCTAGCTGCGCCGTGCGCGCTGCCCTGACCGGCAGACCTTCCTCGCTAGCGCTGGACAGTACTACTACCTACGGTGGCTGCCGGCGTAAGCAAACCAGCGAAATCGAGCATGCAAGAAAGGAATCCGCAGCAACAGGAAAAAAAAGTCCAATCCCTACACATTCACACAACGCAATGGAATTGGGGTGGCCATCTTGGTTACCTGGATTTCATTTACGAGCCAGAACTCGTCCGCAAGATCCCCCGGTCCTTGCTCGAGTGAAAGCTCCGGAAGATCCACCAGTGCAAAGGGGAACGAAAGGTCCAGCTCCGCCATGGCGCTCAGCTGCTCGAGCTCACCTTGTGGGATGGGCGAAGGAGACCGAGCCCATGCATGGAGCAAAAATAACAGAGACGAAGATCGGATTTAGCAGCAGTGCAGCACGTATATTTGAAGGCACGTATAGTTGAAGGCACGAGCAGAGATGGTAACGGGTACCCGAAACCCGAGTACCCGACGGGTATTACCCGATAAAGAGGTGGGTATAGGATGAATTTTCTACCTGTGGATACGTTATTGGGCAAAATCCTATACCCATCGGGTATGGCGGGTACGGGTGCGGGTGTATACTACCCATACCCGCATACCCGCGGGTAAGACATACCCGCAAAAATTACTAGCCAACCTCAGTTATTTTAGCGTATATAAGTCATGAATTTGGCCCATTGAGACATCCACTATATTTGTAGTAGATTACCTTTGTTGTAATGATGCTAATAATGTTTGTTAGCATGTTTGTAACTTGTTGAAAGCTTAGAATGATTTATTTTTGCATGTGACTATTTGATATTTTTAAATAATTTTCGGGTATGCTATTGGGTACGGGTTACCCGTCGGGTAAGAATTACCCGGCGGGTACGGGTATGGAACTATTTTTTTACCCGCATGCGAGTACGGGTAACCCGACGGATAAAATTTTATGGGTGCGGGTACGGATACGGGTTGGCACTACCCATCGGGTACGTACCCGTTGCCATCTTGAGGCACAAGGCACTAGTGAGCTGATGGGTCTGATAATTGCTCTAGTAAATTGTGTAGATAGAATTAAATGAGCCTGGGTACTTTTAAAAAAATAACTCTAGTTTTTTAAGAAGTCAATTAATTTCAAGTTTCACTAAATCTATTCAAAACAATACCTACTAATATTTATGATTTCAAAATAAGTATTATTAGATTAATCATGCAATATGTTTTTTATAAACATATTCTCTCTATCCAAACTAAATCAACTTCTAGAGTCATGCTAAGTTAAACTATACTGGGTTTGATCAAATTGAAGATAGTTTGACTTAAGTTGATTCTATAATTAATTTATTTCAGGGTGTGGAAGGCTATTTGGAAATGTAAACCCTATTCTTAATAGAATCGATCTTATTTTTGTGTGTTCATTTTGTGATGAGTGATTGTCAATGTGATCCACGAAGTAGGTTGAGTGGTGACTAACCCTACCATGACGAAAGCTATGTATGTATGTCTCTTGGCTCGTGGTGTGCAGGTGTGGAGCACGGAGGCGGTAGTTGACGGCGAGGTGAAGATCAAGGAGGACGTGCCGTGCCGACGGACCGAGAGTGGTGAAGGGCGGACGTGAGGCTTAGACCGAGGGACCAAGAAGCCGGGTGACTAGCCGCGGTGGCTGACACTTGGGACATCGACGAGTGCAAGTGTACATGGTGATGAAGACGGCGTCAGCCAAGTCAAGATGGAGACGATGGCGTTGTGGCACTTGGCGGAGGCCGATGGGCCGAGTCAAGGAGGAAGACGAAGGCGTCATGCTTGGCGAGAGGTCGGACAAGCGTCAACATCGGGGGTTTGGTGGTTTTGTCCTCAAAACCATCGGCGGGGGACACATATGGAGTACGCTACTCGCGAGCGGTTTGGTGGTTTGGGCCTCAAAACCATCAGTGGCGGGTTTATGGGTTTGGGCCTCAAAACCCGGGCGGAGGCTCCAAGGAGTAACGGACAGCACGTGGCGGCATCAGGGAGTTCGCGTCGAGGCAAAACTACCGGTGAGGAGGCACGATGGCCATCGGATCAAGATGAAGACCGGGTTGGACCTTACGCCCTTGGGCTAAATGCTTTGGCTCATTTGTATCCAGGGGCAAAACTGAGATTGTGTAATAGCCCGGTTAAATAGGATGAGGGAGCTCCCATCTCCCTCACCTCCTCCATTTGCATTTTTCTTCATCCTTGTTAGGGTTTCCCCCTCCCCTTAGTTGCTTGAGAGAGAGAGGTTCACTAATCCATGAATTAGTGTAAGAACCAAACACTCTTTTGGGAAGGAGGTCCCGAATCCTCCATGTGTCCTCCGGAGTTCGGCGGAGAAATCGATTTGTGAGTTCATGTTGTGTTCTTCGCGTTCTTCGTTTCCTCCCCTGTAGTTCGTGCTTCGTTTCTTCGATTCTAGACCATTTTGGTTCATTTTTGTTGCCTTGATTCGTGCTATGACGTGAGTAGAATCTTTTCACTGAAGGAAATCCATCAATTCCTCACGAGCAAGTAGATCGGGCAATTTCTTGGTGTAGGTCTCATGAACCGGTGTTTTTCGTTCCCCTTCGATTTCCCGTTGATTGGCTTCAAATTAGGCAATGACCTCTTAGAGGTAGCTCCCCTACTGCCTTGTCATCATGCTCATCAAGTTTCGTCGCATTTGGTGAAGATTTGGCCGCAAATCGGAAGATCAAAGTAGGGAGACGATTTTTCGAGTGCTTTGTTCTTACAGAATCGCGGTTCGCGGACAGTCAGGGGGCATTTCGCGGACAGTCTGCCACTCTCGGTTCAGTGTGTCCAGAACCACCTTCCGAAGTCATGGTTTGGTACGTTGAACTGCGGACAGTCCGCCCTTAACACCGGACAGTCCGGAGTTCAGTTTTCAGCAGGATACAGAACTTGTTTCGCGAAGTTTGTTTTCTAATTTTTGACCTGCGGACTGTCCACGATACTGTAGTGGACTGTCTGTGGTACTGTAGCGGTTAGCCTAGGCATTCGGTTATAACTGACAATTTGTTTCGGTTTATTCGGTTATAAGAAACTTCGGTTTCCAGCTCGCAGCCACCGATCGGTTAGCCAGAAAACTGAAAACCGCAGAATCCGGTTTCGGTTTTTCAATATCTGTTTTTGGTTTTAACCAAATTAACCAAAACATGATGCCAGCGACAACAATGCACAATCACAGAAAAAGAACACAAGCAATAGCATATATGATATATCAAGTCTTAAGCTGTCAAGTCTGATTAGTCTCACAAGCAACAGTTTCATCTGTGTCCCCCATCTAGATATGAATTTTCAAATGTTTCAAATCAGAACTTAAGAACAGCAAGGAGAACTAGGGAGAAGACCAGAAGAACTGAAGATCGAACTAAACTTACATTGGAGGACTGCTCGGTACGCGCCTCCGTTGTCTTGGTCGGATAACTTCACGAGGGTGTTGCCAGCCACCTCATGCTCCAGTCTCCCGTCGGCTGCCGCCGCGATCTACTGGGGCCGTTCGCCGGCGTTGCCCCTCGCGGCCTCGTGCCCTCTCCTGTCGCTTGAACGAGTTAGGGTTTGGAGTATGGACGAATGGGGGCGGGGGCGGTTGCGGGATGGGGATGGCCGATGGAGTATGGACGATGGTGGGATTCCTAGGATGGGCCGTGGTGGGCTACTGGGCTGCGGCTGGCCGTGAGCGAGTGAGGCAGCGAGGCTGTGAGCGACGAGTTTTCTGGTGTGTGTGCGTTGTATATCGATTTGCTCGGTTAATCGGTTCGGTTTGAGTACAAAACCGAAGCCGAAACCGAACACCGAACAGTCCAAAACCAGAAACCGAACCCGCAACCAAAAACTGAAATCGGTTAATCGGTTCGGTTCGGTTTGGTTTGCTGTTAGCCGTTAAAAAGTGCCCAGGCTGATGTAGCGGACTGTTCGTGGTACTGTAGCGGACTGTCCACGGCTTGCAGTTTGTGGTGTTCGAACCATTTCTTACCCGTTCGGTCTCCGATTCGAGTTTCGTCTTTTGCGTTGGGTTTCTAGCGTTCTAAGAAACTTCTCTTATCTCTCTTGACTCTTGGTGGCTCGTGTTTTTATAGTTTTTGTTTGTGTGCCTTTTGGGGGTTGATTTTAGGACAGCGGTCGAAAGTTTCGAAAGAAATTTGAGGCTCCCATTTACCCCCCTCTGGTCGCTATTTTCGGTCCTTCAATTGGTATCAGAACCGGTTAAGGATCATTCCACCTTAATCGGTCCGTGATCCGTGAAGGCAACGTGGAGTATGGTTTCGGCAAACCACCGTTCTTTGATAGAACAAACTACCCCTATTGGAAGATCCGCATGTCCGCGCATCTCCAGGGGATTGATTGGCTTGTTTGGGAGATTTGCGATGATGCTACCTACGTTGTGCTTGAACCCCGTGCTCGTGTCACACAAGATCAAAAAGATCGGCACAACGCTAATAGCAGAGCTCGCGTAGTTCTTTTCTCGAGTCTTTCGCTTCAAGAGTTTGAGAGAGTCTCCAATTGTACTACCGCTCGGGAGATTTGGGTGAGGCTTCAGAGCTATCACGAGGGGACCGCACAAGTCAAAACCAGACTCTATGAGACGTACAAGCGGGAGTACGAGAACTTCACCCAGCTTGATGGTGAGTCCATCGATGCCATGTTTTCTTGCTTTCAGACCATCGTCAACAAGATGAGAGCAAACAAGGCACAGTTACCTTATGATGATCATGAGATCGCACTCAAGCTTTTATATGCCCTAGATTAGAAGGTGTGGGATGTGAAGGTGACCGCCATCATTGAGTCTTCGAGATATGAGACCCTCACCGTGGATGAGCTTTTCAGCAAGCTCAAGTCCACTGAGATCGACTACCAGACCCAAGCCAAGCTCAAAAATCCCTCTGCACCGACTATGGCTTTGGTCTGAGGTAACGACTCAAGTTCTTTGGCTAACCCTTTACAGATGTCTTTTGCCTTGTCTTCTTTGGTGTCTGTTATAGAGGAGCAGATGGAGAGTCTTGGGGATGACGAGCTGGCGTTGATCATTAACCGGTTCTCGCGGTTTCACAATAACCGCTTGAATCACCGACGTGGTGGTGGTTCGAAGGAAGGATGCTATGGTTGTGGAGATCCCGACCACTTCATCGCCCACTGCTCCAAGAAGAACAAGCACTCCTTCAACAAGTACGACTCCAGCGAGTGCAAGGACAAGCGTGAGTACACCTCCAAGCACAAGTCAAAGGGAGGATTCGACAAGCATGCGCTTAAGAAGAAGTACTTCAAGAAGGCCAAGGGCCAAGAGCGTGCCTTCCTTGCCTCCCTCAGCGACCTTGACAATGACACCAACGACGACCGGTCTTCTTCTTCTTCCTCGAGCGATGATGAGTCCGAGAAGAGGCGTGAGAAACAAGTTGACTGGACTTTGCTTTGTCGCCAAGTCCATCCACAGAGGCTACTGCACCATGGCTGTGGATGAAGGGGTGAAGCCCAACAAGGACGTGCTTCTCGACAACGACGACACCACCAAGGTAAAACCCTCCTAGACGTTTAAGAGCTTGTGAGATAATAGGCTGCAAGCCTAATGTAGCATAGGTGAAATTATAGCGCAAAACCTGCAAGTGGACAAACCAAAAATATCAGGAAGCGCTCATATAATAATAAGAATAAATAAACATTACTCTCATATCATGCACGACGTACCACATCCATATAGTTGAATGTAGCATGCCTCTCGCTTACTCGCGGCACGTCTAGGCTGTGCTGCTGTAAACTTGTATCTTCAATGCCGACCAATCAGGTATATGATAGCCAATTCGCTCAATTGCATGCAAAGAAGACATCACTGCATGCCTACCTTGGTCGGCGTGGGTCGTCCAACCTACGTGATGTCCTGGCGCATCTCATTATTGTTCTTAATTAGGATCTCGAAGTCGAGACTGCACTTCCATAGCCCGTCTCCTTCATCATTCACGACCTCACTTGTCGTGTTCTCGAAGATGTCCCACACCCCAAACAGCTATAATGTTGTTTCCAGCCACTTGACCGTATACAAAAATCATATTATAAATAAATGTATATATGCAAAAATTATATTAGCATGGAAAACTTAAAATATTACATACTATTGATGGGTCTGGGTAACACAGGACGGCCCACACTAGCAATGGCGCGAATAGAAGATCGCGAGAGTGGAAACCTGGTTCCTGTGCCTGGGGAAGTCCGCCACCATTCATCGTAAATAAAAAACTAAAAAAACATCTCAATAAATATAGAACCCTAGTATAAATATACCAAGCAACAATATATATTAGAGAAACATATAAATAATAAATCATCAAGAAATAATATTGCTAACAAAGTCCTATAATACAATAAATATTGTTTAACAAAGGTTATGTAGAAATGATTTATAAATAAAAATAATGTTGCTAACAAAGATCAAGATATAATGTTGCTAACACAGATGTAGAAAACATAAGCTTGTTACTAACAAAGGTTATGTAGAAAATGATGTATTAAAAAAATAAAATCCACCATTATTATTCCTAATCTAAAAAACCACATATTTCATTATTTTGATGCTTAAAATTAAAGCATGAAATGAAGTACATTATTAGCAACAAAAGATTAGAAAAAGAAGTTGGTAACCTTTAGAAGATTGAAGACGGAGCCGGCGGCCGAGAGTGTTGGCTTGCTCCCCCAAGCAAGAACAGATGAACATGGTTGAACAAGCAAAACCACTATGTCTCGGGTGGGAGAGACACTGGATGAGGTGGGTATATATTTAGGTGGAGACGACACTAGATTTTGTGCTGCCAGATTATCACCGTCAGTTCAAAGCAAGAACCGACAATGATAGTATCAAATCACTGTCGGTTCTTGGTTAGAACCGGCAGTGATAGGTAGCGGCCCAGTCACTGCCGGTTAGAGATACAAACCAACAGTGATAGTAGTCATGACTGCTGGTTCGGTCACACCGCCCAACATTTTTTGGTTTTCAGAGCCAAGAACCGGCAATAAAGGTCATCATTGCCGGTTCACTTAATTCCGACGGTGATGATGCCGGCAGTGATGAAAGTGCGAGTCTGTTGGATGAGTATGATGTCAATTGTGAAAGTGAAATACACAAGCTGCAGTCATTAACTTAATGGATGATGAAAGAAACCCCATCAATCCACCAAAATCAGATGAAGCCAACTCCTGGGAAAAGGAGCAAAAGTGTGGGGAGAACAAAAACATGCCAAAATCTTGAAGGCCTCTTCATTTCCTGATTTGGCATGTAACTTTGATAATTTAAAATCAGTGACTATCTTCGAAAAACGGAGAAGAGCACTTTCAGAGTGTAATAATCTACCATGCTAAACCTACAATGATACAACACATCAAACTTACATTTCAGATCTTTTTTCCCAAATGTGTCTAACTATACTTATATCAAGCAGCAGACATTCTTAGTAACGACTAGGATTGTCAGTCATATCATATGAGAAGACGATCATATGACAAATATCTTGCACAAACGAAATTTAAGAGGCATTACCAAAATAATTAAAACCCAAGATCACATGTCTCTGTTGCCTAGGATATATGCATTAAGCGACCATGTACTGCAATTTATAAAGAGTGGTGAGCATTCAAGAAAAAAATGGTGAGTACATTAAGGAAGAGTCTGACTGACACAGTAGTGTAACTATCCAAAATTACTGTCATGATCAAAGCTGGTCATATCGAAGTGGGAGCCGGCTTCAGTGGTAACTGCTGTTTTATAAATTTTCAGAGAAAAATGGGTTTTTGCCAGTAGTGCCTAATCTCAAACACCGCATTGAGGATAGGAAAGAGAGCTTGCTGGGAAAACACAATCGAAACCTGAACCACGTGACCTAGAAGCCGTTCTGGTGAACGGCGTGGGGGAGCGCTGACGAGGATATGAAGAGGACTCTGGACCTCCGGATCGCGTGGCACCAGATCCGGCGCCGGCATGGTTCTCCTCGCCCTACACGTCCAGGCGTCCTGTTTATTGTGGGAGCCGCCATGGCAGCGTTTCACAGGGAAGCCGAGGAAGGGAACCAGCAGGCGTGGGCTGGTGGGCACGCGTGGACGTCGAGGCCGGAGGAGGCACGAGCAGGACTACGCCATGGCCCATGGGAATGGGCTGCTTAGACCTCGGGGCCGTACAGGAACCCGGCCTAATGGGTTGGGCTCTCTATGGGAAAGCATTGAATTGAACTGGATCGGGCAGTGCTATTTAGTGCTCCAAGCTTCGACGCGTACGTGACATGGCTGTGGTTGATTGGTTCTTTTTCTTCTTCTTGGGCCACACATTTTGTTTTCCTCCTACGCTAGTACTCTCTCCGTCCAAAAAAAAAATATGTAAATCTTATTTTACGAAGAGTCAAAAGAATCTTAAGTTTGACTAAGTTTCTGGAAGGTATTATCTACATTTATATCTTTAATTAGGCTTATTATGAAAATATATTCTATAATTAATCCAATGATACTTATTACGTATCATGAATATTAATACTTTGTCATATATATTCAGTCAAAATTAAGAATATTTGACTTCTCGAAAAACGAGATTTACATGTTTTTTGGGACGGAGGGAGTAATAATATTAAGAACAATGACGTTGCACGTGAAGAGTCTGACGCAGCAGCGAGCATTCGCTTGTAAATGGTGGTCACCCTCTGATTCCTTCTTGGCGGAGTACGTAGTTTGGCAGTTCAGAATTTGCTTTGGACAGTAAACCTTTTATATGATGTTTATTAATTTTATAAGCGACTGCATTGAGTTTGGTTCTAATTAATAATGGTATCCATTTTATGATGATACAAAATATATATTGACATATTGTTAGAACAATTATCTGTTTCAAAATGTGATTTTAGACGGTCAAAGTGGTTTAGCTACACATAGAACGAACTTAGGGTATGGTCAAAGTGGCACTACTACAAAAACGGTTTGTAAGAGCCACAGCCATTTCACTGTAAGAGGGGTTGACGATCCAACCCCCCTTACAGTGGGCTGGCTATACAAAGAGTCTTGAACCGCCCTTATAAATGCCACAGTAAGGGGGTTGGTGATCCAACCGCCCTTACAAATGGCTGCTATTTATAAGGGTGGTTGGATCACCAACCCCCTTACTGTGGGCATTTGTAGGGGGGGTTCGTGATTGAACCGCCCCTATAGTGGTCTGTAGGAATAAGTGGCTGCCCCCATCTTCTTTCTCCTCGAGCCATTCACTCTTCCACTCAAAAAAAGGTTGGGAGACCTTGGGCTCCTCTCAAAAAATTGCTCTACTAAGGGGGGAGGTTTTGAGCTCAATTCCTTTGGTGGGGAGCTTGTAGAAGGTAAGAAAATACTATTCCAACCCTTTAATGCAAGTTTTAATGGTTGGTTAGTGAGGAAATTAGAGTTTTATTTTCTCTCTCTTCCATGGTGCTTGAGCTTTGTGTGGAGCAAATTAGAGCTTAGTATTGAAGGTATTAGTGTAGATTAGTTAGAGATTTGAGCTTGCACCCTCAATTAGTTGATCTTGCTTGATTTTAGTGGAGATTTGCACTCTAATTAGAGATTTGAGCTTGCACCCTTGTTCTAGATCTAGGGTTTCATTTTTTATTTTGTAATTTATATTTCATGAAGTTAGAATAGGGTTGGCATGAAAGGATGTTGGTAAAATAATAATCGTTGGTAATTGTTGTTTATAAAATGTTATATTTTAACCATTTTGTATATATTGTTGCTAATAATTGTCAAAAAAGTTGCTAATAATGGTTGCTAATAATTATAAAAAATTGTTGCTAATAATTATCAAAAATAATTGTTGCTAATAATTATCAAAAATAATTGTTGCTAATAATTATCAAAAATAATTGTTGCTAATAATTATCAAAAATAATTGTTACTAACAACTATTAGTTAGAAAAATGAGCTCACTCTTTATTAGTGGTTTGTTAGTGAGTAAATTAAAGTTTTGCTTTCTCTCTTTCTTCCATGATGTTTGAGCTTTGTATATAGTAGAGCTAATTAGACCCTAGTTTTGATGCTATTAGTGTACATTAGTTAGAGAAATGAGCTGACACCCTCTATTTAGTCGCTCTTGCTTGATTTTAGGGGAGATTACACCCTAGTTTCGTGTATGTTTAATATGATTTGTTTCCTGTGTTTTTTTGTTTTGTTTTTAAAAGATGGAGTACAGGAACTCTTGGATGTATGGTTTGTCAAGGATCGATGAAGGTTTCCGTGAAGAGGTGGACAAATTTATTGAAGCCGCAAAGAAGCATGCATCAACGTTGAAATATAATAAGGATACAATTATTTGTCCCTGCAAAGATTGCAAGAACCTTATGGCATTTAGAGATGTGGATACCATCAAAGAACATCTGATTATGGGAGGGTTTATTCCGGGCTACACCGTGTGGATTCATCATGGTGAAACAACGGTTGTTGATGACAGCAACATTATTGATCGACAAGAAGATGCCACCACCCTAAGGTATCTGCACCAATACACACTCGAGGATGATGAAGAAATGTTTTATGACTGTGGCAATGAACAAGGTGGTCACTTTGGCAACGAACAAGGTGCTAATGATGCTGGTGGTGCCACTGCTGATGGCGGAGCACGTGAGGGGGATGAAGACAATGGTGACAATTTAGAGGACATGATTCGGGCACTTGGACCAGAAATATTGCTACAGAAGAAAGGTCTAGAAAATCTAGAGAGGGTAAAAACAGCGTCGAAGGAGACTGTGTATGGTGTTGAGAAGGGTTGTTCGACACAATGGACACTGCTCCGTTTTGTGCTTGAGCTATTCATCCTGAAGGCTAAGTACGGCTGGTCTGACTGTAGTTTCAATGATCTATTGCATCTCCTATCATTGGTGCTGCCACAGCCAAACTTAGTTCCCGCCAACACATACTATGCGAAGAAGGTTATAAGTCCATTGACAATGGGTGTTGAAAAAATAGATGCATGCCCCAACCATTGTATCCTTTTTCGTGGCAAAACGTTCAAAGATTTGAACAGATGTCCTCGGTGTGGGGCCAGCCGGTACAAGGACAACGACCTTTATAGTGGCGAAGAAGCCTCCACGGGGAGCAAGAGAAATAAGAAGGGTGCGAAAAAGGCGGTACAAGAATCTCAACCCCCAGATGATACTCCATTAGGCAATGATGCAAAGAAGAGAAAAGTTTCTGCCTTGGTCTTGTGGTACCTGCCAGTGACCGACCGCTTGAGGCGTATCTTCATGAATCCTAAGGAAGCCGCGCTCATGACATGGTGGGACGATGAGCGCAAGGTCGATGATGATGTGATCGCACACCCGGCCGATGGTAGTCAGTGGCAAGACTTTGATGATAACAATAAACTATTCAGCTCAGACCCAAGGAATGTACGGTTCGCCTTGAGCACCGATGGAATGAATCCCTTCAATGAGAGGATGACCGACCACAGCACTTGGCCAGTGATCCTGACCATGTACAACATCCCGACATGGTTGAGTCAGAAGAGAAAGTACCTTTTCCTCACCGTTCTTATTTCTGGCCCTAAACAACCAGGCATTGATATAGACGTGTTCCTCGAGCCTGTGATGGAAGAATTCGAGAGACTATGGAGGGTTGGGGAGCCAATGTACGATGCGTTCCGACAGGAGGACTTCACATTAAGGGCAATAATATTTGTGACTATCAGCGATCACCCCGCGTTGTTTGCCATGTCTGGACAGATCAAAGGTAAGATGGGATGCTTAGTTTGTTTGGATGATACTAAATGGGTGTACCTAGATGGATCTAAGAAGGTTGTTTACCTAAGGAACCGTCGCTTCTTAAAGATGGATCACAAGTACTGCAGCAAATTGTACTTAAGATACTATGGCGACATCCCGGAGGATGAACCCCCTCCAGAGAGACGACATAATGGACAATATGTGTTCAAAATGGTGAAAACTATACAGATCGTCTATGGGAAGAAGAATCCAGATGGAACGATCAGAGATAGAAGCACACCTCCTATCGAAGGCATACCTTTTAAGAAACAATCGATCTTCTTTCGATATCTGCCTTATTGGCCAGAATTGGCGATCCCCCATGCCATTGATGCTATGCACGTGCAGAAGAATGTCTTCGAGAGTCTCATCGGTACCTTGATGGACACAGCCAAGTCAAAGGATGGTCTGAAAGCACGGAGGGACATGGAGCAGCTACACGTGATGCCAGAGCTTCACCCCATACTTCAAGAAAATGGAAAGTATACTCTGCCCCCAGCTAGCTACAACCTAGACATAGAAGAGAGGAGAGCTTTACTCACATCCGTGAGGGGGATCAAAGTCCCGACTGGGTTTTCGGCGAACCCAAAGAAGCTAGTGTCGATGAAGGACCTATCATTTCACTACTGCAAGGCTCACGATTGTCATATGATGCTGACAGTGTACCTACCAATTGTCATTAGGGTTATAAAGCCAGAGTTCCTGAAGATGGCTATCACCCGCATGTGCTACTTCTTTTCAAAGATCTCACAGAAGAAGTTTCTTAGGGAAGAGCTGAGAGACCTACATGATTTCGTAGTGGAGACCCAGAACCAACTTGAGATGTGTCTACCGCCTGCTTTTTTTGATATAATGGAACATCTCATGATTCACATAGTTCATCAGATAGAGGTGTTGGGCCCTTGCTACTTGCATGAAATGTGGTCCTATGAGCGGTTCATGTCGGTCCTAAGCCGATACGTGCATAATCGAGCATACCCAGAGGGATCCATGATTGAGGGTTACAGTACCGAAGAAGTCATCGAGTGTTGTCAAGAGTACCTGAAAGTACAGAGAGGGATTGGCAATCCAGATTCTCGTTACAAGGGTAGGCTGGCTGGGAAGGGCACAAGTGGTAGAAAAATGTTCATCGATAGGGAATACGAAGAAACTAGTCGGGCGCATTGCTGTGTCTTGCAGAGCACAAAACTAATGCAACCATACGTTGACGAACACTTATCTATCATTATGGAGGAGAGGAACGGTCGTTCAAATGACTGGGTCATGAAACAGCATAGGCGACGCCTCACTGAATGGTTGAGGGATCAGAACATACCGCCTGGAGAAAGTGATGATTCTATTGCCGTTAGTCGTATGGCGGTGGGGCCATCAAGACAAGTGACGTCTTGGAATGCTTACGAAATCAATGGGTACACATTCTATACCCACACAAAGGATTGTAAAAGTGTGAACCAAAATAGTGGAGTTCGATATGATCCATAACTTGTGAGGAACTTGGCATCATTACCGGCCAATCCTAGAGTCCCTTCTCTTCTGTTATCTGTTTTGATGCCTTGATGCTCTAAGTTCATGATCAAATGATGCTAGACAGTGAGTCTGAGGCCACTACTACTACTTGGGTTTTTTGGGATATATTGTTATGCTCCAAGTTCATGATCAAATGATGCCTAAACTGTTGCTGTTTTTGCCACCTTTCTATCCTCTATGTTTGGGAAGCAGCAGCCGCTTTTTTTGACACCTCTATGTATGATTGGTAAGCAGCTGTTGCTTTTTTTTGTGCCAACTCTCCCCTCTCCTCTCCTGTCCGTTTTTTTGCCAATGATGAAATTGTCAAAGTCCATTCATTTTATGGAAATATGAGCTGATGATCCATAACTTGTGAGGAACTTGGCATCATTACCAGCTGCTCTTACATTATCTTCTCCTCTCTTCTCTGCTATGATGCCTTTATGCTCCAAGTTCATGATCAAATGATGATTGATATGTTTCTGAGGCCTCTACTACTTCTACTACCTATTTTTTCAGATATATTGGATATAGACTAGTTCTACTACTACTACTAGTACAACTTCTACCTACTACTACTACTACTACTACTACTACTAGTAGTAGTAGTAGTAGTACTACTAGTAGTAGTAGTACTACTACTACTACTACAACTACAATTGCAACTACAACCCTTTTGATTTCTTCCATCTGTTAGAACAAAGCACAAAATGTCGAGGATTATATTTAGTGTGATTAGTGCATACTCCTGCAGTTGGGGCTTGAAATGCTCCTATGAGGATTAGGGGCTTGAAATGCAGTTGGGGGTGCAGTTTGGGGCTCCTGCAGTTTGCCCAATTACATTCTTTCTAAGATAAAATTTAAATACAGGATTATATTTTTTCTTTTGACGGAGTGAGTATATTACTGCTACAACTGAATCTGATTCAGGTGAATATGCTGACATTGTGATTTGTTGCTTTGGTAATGAAATTCGGCTTTACCGTTGTGGAAAAAAATGCAATCTAATTCTTGGTGTGCTCACTTTGAAACTTTTTTCTTGACATTGTAGACTGATTTAGGTATAAAGAAGATATTGATTGTTGATTGGGATGTTCACCATGGTAAATAGTTCATGGTTCTCTTAGACTGTGAGTGTGTCTTAGTCTCAGCAAAATTGAGAAGGGCTTTCTTCTGTTGGTTTATCATATTCTCTTTATTAGTTTCACCCAAGTAAAATTTTCTACCAGCAATGTTGGTTATAGTGACAGTGTTTACAAGTTGTTCGACTAATCGTGAATCGTGATTAGTCAGCCTAATCAGTCCCTTGAACTCTATCATGGGGTACCAAGGTGATTAGCTTGACTAGATTTCTGGTTGTCCAACTAGTCGTCGATAGATTAGTCATCTGATTAGGGAGGGGATGACCAGGGTGTCTGCTGCCTTGGGCGGGTCTGCTCCACTGGGCTTCGATGCAAGCTATTGGGTTGCCAATTTGGCATGGTAGGGGTTAGCATATCAGTATACCACTTCCTAGGGCTCCACCAAAAGTCAGACATGGGAGGCACCAGAAATTGGCACGAACTTGCACAATTCCCCCTCTGTCCTCTCCCTCTGCGATTCGTCCTCTCCTGCATCGACTCTGCTTTGCTGCGTTGCTGCCCCTATGCTACTCTGCTTTGCTGTGTCACTGCCTCTCTGCTACTCTGCTCTGTTGTGTGCAACACTCCTGGCTACTTGATGCTCTGGTGATCTGCTCTAGTAGCCTCTAGAGTGTGGTGTGGTGTTGTGTTAGTGCCCTTGACTCTGAAGGCCTAAACCTGCTTGTGGTGTATGTGTATACGTGCAAATGCCCTTGACCCTCTATGTTGTTGTTGTTGTTTTTGCCACCTTTCTATCCTCTATGTTTGGGAAGCAGCAGCCGCTTTTTTTGACACCTCTATGTATGATTGGTAAGCAGCTGTTGCTTTTTTTGTGCCAACTCTCCCCTCTCCTCTCCTGTCCGTTTTTTTGCCGATGATGAAATTGTCAAAGTCCATTCATTTTATGGAAATATGAGCTGATGATCCATAACTTGTGAGGAACTTGGCATCATTACCAGCTGCTCTTACATTATCTTCTCCTCTCTTCTCGGCTATGATGCCTTTATGCTCCAAGTTCATGATCAAATGATGATTGACATGTTTCTGAGGCCTCTACTACTTCTACTACCTATTTTTTCAGATATATTGGATATAGACTAGTTCTACTACTACTAGTACTACTTCTACCTACTACTACTACTACTACTAGTACTACTAGTACTACAACTACAATTGCAACTACAACCCTTTTGATTTCTTCCATCTGTTAGAACAAAGCACAAAATGTCGAGGAAAGCAGACAGTGCAGCCCGAGGCCCTAGAAATTCTGATCAGCCAACCCATGAAAGGCAAGAGCTAGAGGACCAGCTTACTCAGGAGCAGTTCGACAGCGAGTTAGAAAATGATGTAGATCTGATTCTTACTCAAGACTAGTGTGACGAGGAGCAAGAAAGAGCAGAGGGAAGAGGAGAGGCTGATGAAGGCGAAGAAGAAGATGATGACGAGGACTCATCCGATGGATATGAAAGCCCCGAGGATCCTCACCCACAACCACCTAGACGGAAGCCAACGGAGGATACGTTGGACCTGGATTTCAACCCGGACGATGAGGTATGGATGGAGCCTTTGTAGCCAGTGAAATTGTCTAAGGCTTTGGCTCTATTACCTCTGCTAACGCTTTTGACCTGTCGTATATGTAGGTCCCTATTAGACCTTCGAAAAGACGACGTCGGCGTCCGGCACGTTATGCCGAACAAGCCGGACAGGAAAGGAGGGAAGAGGCAACAGCCACAGAGACTAACATTGTAGCCTCTGCTCCACAGCCTCAAGGCACAACCACGACCTCGACTACCCAACCAAAGAGGGGACGTGGGAAGAGAATGGCAAACCAATATCCAGATAAGGATACATGTTATGTGATAACGAGAGTCGGGGAAGAAGGGCAGATCCTAGAGCCACGAGAGTACATCAGCCGATGGCGTAATGCGATCGGGGCAAAAGTAAGAGATCAACTGAACCCAGCAATCCGTTTCTGGACTGGCAAACAAGGTGTACCTTTGGAAGACAAGAACAAGATATGGGATAAATGGTTGATGGTCAATTTCAGGTTGCCAGAGGGAAAGCATGAACTCGTAAGAAAACATGCTTACAAGATAATGGGCCATGCCTTCCAACGTTGGAGGTCGGATCTAAATAGGAGGTTTATCCAGAGGGGGTTAACTCCATTCCACGAGTTTGGCAACATAACTCATAATCAATGGGCGCAGCTCGTGGCTGAGAAGACTTCACCTGAAGCAGTGGCCATCAGTCAACGTAATAGACAGCAGGCGAAGAAGAACAAACACCACCCTCGCCTAGGCCCCGGTGGCTACCAGGGCAAGCAAGACGTGTTTAGGAAGATGGATGAGTTGGCCGAAGCTTCTGATGATCCAAAGAAAAAGAAAGTGAAGAATTTGAGGCCACGTTTGAAGCAATGGATATATGCAAGGAGTCTGGATTCCTCCGACCTCAAGTTTGCTGAGCCAGAGACCGAACAGGCAGTATCACAAATACTAAAATATGTTGAAGACACGGAGAACGGCACATTCATTCCTTCTAGAGAGAGGGACGAGCTGAGCTTTGGCTTGGGCAACCCTGAGCACCCAGGCCGCACCAGGGGGCTAGGGAAGTTGACAACCTGGAAGAAAGGATTCAAAGAGGACAACATGTACAAGAAACATGACAGATGCCGAAAAGCCGACCTTGAGGTCCACGTGAAGGCTATAGTTGAGAAGGTGCTTTCAGAGCAAGGTCTGTCTTTGGAGCCGCGGACACAAATGGCACCACTGGGAGAGCTGGCTGTAATTGGCAGCCCTCCGGATGTTCCTAGCAGCCAAGGTTCCAATGCAACCACAACCGCCGTCGATCGCATACGGGAGCCAACTAGTTGCACCCTATTGGTTCCAATGGGCAGGGGGGACACGATGCTTGAGGTGGCAACGGGTGTGGCACATCCTCCATTCGGCCTTTGCCATCATCGTGAACTCCCGCAGGACTACACTAGGGTCGAGGTGCATACCGTGAAGCCCGAGTACATGAGGCATAAGATAGATCACCCAACTCAAGAGGGGCTTGTTCATCTTGGAGAAGTCATGAAACAGTTCATCCTCTGGCACAAAAAGGACATTATATTGAATGTTTCTTCGCCAACTCCGAGCGACGTGCATCTGGAGCGAGTTGTTGAGGACGGGGGGGGGGTATATTCACCGGCTCGTGACGACCACATGCCTCATACGCCACATTCTTCCCCGACTCCTAGCATGCCACATACTTCTCCAGCTCGTCATACCGAGCAAGAGCATGATGAGGTGCCACATTCTTCCCCAACTCCTAGCATGCCACATACTTCTCCAGCTCGTCATACCGAGCAAGAGCATGATGAGGTGCCACATTCTTCCCCAACTCCTAGCAAGCTCTTGACTGACAAGCCACATGCTTCTCCAGCTCGTCATACCGAGCAAGGGCATGATGAGGTGCCACAATGTTCTCCAACTACTCATACCGAGCAAGTGGCTCGTGACATGCCAGAGCCTCCTCAACAGGCGCAGCCAATACGTAAACGAGGACTGCCTTCCAAAAAAGAAGATGAGGGCGCGGCTGAATGGGAAGTCCGAGCGAAGCATCCCTACCATATAAGGCCAGCTTTTATTGGTATGCCAAACGTCCCGATGATTGACAAGTGGTATTCTCATGACAAGTTCAAGCCTGAGAACCAAGTTAAAGATCTCTACGCACGTGCTAATGAGCCGCCTGACACTAGCAAACTCCACCAATCGTTTAAGAAGTATCCAAATGTCGAGGACATCAATTGGACATAGGATTGCCCAAAGGAATATAAAAGAGGCAAGCCCTTCCTACCAAACCGAATGATGTCGCTCATGCCACTTGGAATGAGAAGGTTCCATGATTGGTACTTGCGTGCCCAGGCGACGAGACTAAACGAGATAAAAGCATGCTAGCCTAAAGGCACATTTGGAGGCCCACCTGGGGCACTATTATTTGACTTCGATGACATCCAGACATGCTTTCACCTCGGATCCATGGAACTTAATCTAGTTCGCGTGTGGTGCCTGTAAGTCCTTGCCCTCTCGATATGATATCAATGTAATGTTTGGATTTATTGATAACTAACCCACATCGTGATTTGTAGAATGCAAGCACATAATGTCAAGAAGACGCCAAGTCTAAGTGTCGGGTATATAGACCCTTATTATATATCATCAGCAAAATTTAATTACCCCGAGTACTGGCCTCAGAATCACGAGGAACTAAAAGATGGGAAGACCGTTAAGGAGAAAGAGGTCATTCGGAAGGATAAGATATATAGAGCGGCCATCAAGGTTGCGGCACGGATTGCCCGATTTTTTAAGAATCTCGAGCATAACAAAACCATATGGGCACCATACTACTTCCGGTAAGCTCGACTCTATACCTAAATACAATTTTGTTTGATATATATAGTTCGATGCAAGAGGGATTATCTGTTTCTTCTTTGATTAAATTCGTGCAGCAATCACTGGATTCTTTTTGGCGTCGATCTCGGGAACAACATGGCATATGTCTTTGATTCAGCAGATTTTGAGCCTCAGACATACATGGACTTCACAGCGATTCTCAAGACGTATAAATATCGACAATCCTCATTAACTTATATGTTTGCATATATACTTGTAAACTTCGCCTTTTGGATAGTAACAAGTTGCATTTGCTAAAATCCTTCGAACAGGGCATTCAGGCACTATGTCAACGAACATAAAGGAGTGCATGATCCACAATTTAAGGACAAATTGCGAATCAAAACTCTATTGGCGGTAAGTGTAACTTATATTGGTACACTCCATTACGTGGTTTGTCAATAACATTACTTAACATTTTAATATACGAAATATATAGGGTCCCAAGCAGAGGCCTAATAGTCTACATTGTGGATATTACGTGTGTTCTGTGATGAGTAACAGTCTTGCCTATAGGAGACACCCCGAGCTGGTAAATTTGAACCTCTTTGACCCTAGTATGGAATCTTAGCTTCTTGTTATGAAATACTAGACCTAAACTTGTTCTGTTGTAGTGGAAAGAAGAAAAAACAAGATAAGGAGTCCATACAAGGATGACCAACTCTTAGAGCTCGTCGGCGACCTTTGCGGCTTCATCATTGACCAGATTGTCGATTACAGAGGCGACTACCATGACCCAGATTCTGACTTAGGTAGTAATATTGTCTTCCAACACCTTCGTGAGATTCACAGACTTCAACTAGGCCATTGAATGGTTTGAGCTTCTCGAACTCTTTGAACTTTTGAATTATGGCTTTATAATGGACTTGTGATGGTACTTGTGGTTTGTATGGACTAAAAGACTTTGAATTATGGCATGTAATTGTGGTTTGTATGGACTAAAGGACTTTGAATTATGGCATGTAATTGTGGTTCATACGGATTATGGCTACTTGTGATGGTACTTGTGAATTATGACTATATAATGGCTCTTGTGGTTAGATTTGAAATTGAATTTGAATTATATATTATATCATGTGGTCAGATTTGAATTTAAATTATATTTTTTTCCTGAAAAACCCACTATAGGGGCGGTTGAATCATCAACCCCCCTTACAAATGCCATTTGTAAGGGCGGTTGGATCACGAACCCCTCTTACAAAGAGGGGTTCGTGATCCAACCGCCCTTACAAATGGCATTTGTAAGGGCGGTTTGCCCAACCGCCCTTACAGTGGGCTGATTTTTAAAAGCCCCCTGGTAAGAGGGGTTGGGCTACCCGCCCTTAAAAACCCCTGAGACCCGTCCTTAAAAACCCTGGCTGTAGTAGTGTGGCTTAGCTGCATACACTCCCGTAGCTGTTCATTTGTGGTCGGAGTATATTGAGTATTGACCATGAAAAAATAATAGTATGCATGACAACCAGGCGCCCAATGAGAATAGAGAATGCGCGTGAAAGGTGAGCGTTTTTTCTTTTTGAGAAAGTGAAAGGTGAGCCCGCACTACTGTGTTTCTTTTCCTGTCTTTTTCCATGCACATGAGTAGGGCTGGCAGTAGGCCTGTTCACAGGCTGGGTGCAAATCAGCTAAGCCATGATGAATAATCCAACCCAAACTAATCAAAACAGTCAATCGGGTTTCTTACTCCTACTTATAAGTAGTTTAATTAATTTTGTAAATGTTCCTTCCATTGTTACAATTGTACGTACTTGTCTCCACCATCGCCAATTTCCTCCTAGTTTCATCTAATATAATATAAGGGTTATAAAGTGATTGATCAAGTGACACTAGTACAAGTCATATGAGAAACTAGTAGTGCTTTACTGTTTACCATCAAGATCCTATATATAGTCATGCCATGGTTTGATGACTATTGACCCCAAACTTCAAAATCCTACGTCGTTGATCGGGCACTGGTTGACTGGTTGATGCATGGACTATAGTTAACTTAATTGCAATAATCTATATATGAAACATACAGCTACTTAATTCTATATATATGACATTGTAAAGGACATGCATCATTATGAGTTTATGACGCCATTGTGCAACAGGTGACGTTGTCAACACCTTACTTTAATCTGATTCTTGACGCGTGCGATAGGGACATCATATCTAATGATCGGAGTTACACTATCTATTTATCTAATAATCGTTGTCAGACCAGCAAGTCAAAGTCATGTGGTCCAAGAATATTCAAGCCGGCCGACTGCTACGTCGTTTCATAATGACCAGATGTCTCAATCAGGGAATAATACAATATTCCATGTAGTTATAGGTTAGAAAAAGACCCCATTGGTTGATTACGTATGTACTACTCTATCGCATAGAAAGAGTCGCTATGGACTTGTCGGGTTAGTCTGACTAGATTTATAGAAAATATTAGTAATATGTTTTTATATATATTTGGTTAATTAAGTTTAAAATATATGACTTTTCAGGAAGTGAGAATAACACTTTTGTGAAACAGAGGGAGTAAGTTTGATTAGTTTAATATTATCAAATACATAATTAATGTTGTTAAGTACAAGATTATTATTGTAGATATATATATACAATCCATCAATATTTTTTTCTCACTTTGTAACTTTATAATTTTGCCGACCTAAGAAGAAGCATGCATCATACAAGGAGCAATGAACTTCTAATATGTAATGCTACTTACCTAACGTCCGGACGCATCAAACGTAGGCCCATATTCCACTAAGCAGCCCACCGCTCACCTTCCCTCACCAAGTCTTATCCATCCGCTCGTGTCTTGTCCTATGGAACTCCTGGCCTGCGTCTCCTTCTCCTCTCCTCTTCATCACCAGCAGCTCATTCCGCACCGCGCTGCATGCCCCATTCTCCTGTAGTTGACCGGCGCCTCTCCTAGGGCCATTGTCGCCTGGGCCCGTGTGCCCCTACCCCACGCACATGTCCCGCGCCCAGCCTCCCCTGCACGCGGCATGCAAACCGGCCGCCGCCTATGGCCGCTCGGCCACTGCCACGCATGGCCGCTGAGCTAGCCCCGCCCCGTCCGCATGGGCACCTGTGCCGCGCTATGCACTAGCCAGCCAAGCCCCTGCCGATGCCACACCCCATCCCAGCCCCCATCGAGCTTGCTGGCTACCGTAGTTTCTCACCAGGTAGGCCATGGCCGCTGGTAACGCCGTGTTTGAAGTGTTTTAGGCGTTTCAGATTTATATTTCAAGTGTTTCGTCTAGATGTGGCAAAAGTAGATCTGAGATGTTGCATATGTTGCAATAATAATATATGCATGTTGCAACTCTATGTTTGAAGCGTTTCAGGTGTTTCAGACGTATGTTTCAAGCGTTTCATTTGGTTGTTGCATATGTTACTATGGCTATAACGTATGTTTCAAGCGTATGTTTCGAGTGTTTTAGACTTATGTTGCAAGTGTTTTATTTGGGTGTTGCAAAAGGAGATATGGATCTTGCATATATTGTTATGGCTATACACGCATGTTTCTAGTGTTTCATCTGTTTTAGACATATGTTGCAAGTGTTTCATTTAGATGTTTCAAAGTAGATCTCGGGGGAGCACATGTTGCAATTGTGTGGGTCACCATTTATTTTAAAAGTGTGCTACTGTTGCGTAGGTCACCGCGCTGCCTTCATGCGGGCGTGTGATCATGGCGTCTGCTTGTGGTGGTGCTGTGTGTGCATGCGGGCACGTGAAACTCCAGTGCAGGCTTGGTGGGCCCGCGCTTGCTGTTCCTATGTGTGCATGCGTGGAGGTGAGTTGTTTTCTAACAGGGTGATGGAGAAGGCTCGGGAGTTGCGTCGGGACGCGCAGACGTCCCGACGGTGGCCCTTCTTTAATCAATTGAAAGCAACTTTATTTGCAGAAACTTGGAGCTACAACGAGCAAGCTGTACTGTACACAACTGCCTGGCCCATCCCACCTGGTGCGGCGACGAGTCGTCGCTGAGACTGGAAGACGGGCGCACTGGCGCTGCACTCGCTCGCTGGTTTATTTGTCTCCTTGCCGAAACGGGTAAGGTAGGAGTTTCCGAGAAGCTTCCTGCGTTAACTGAAGTCAAAGGAGTAGCTGGTAAACAGCAGTTGGCTTTCTTTCTATTTTGGATCAAAGAAAAGAAGAAAAATAAAATCCATACATGTTACTAACTTAAAGAGTGGTTTCTAAAAATTTTGTTGTATTTCTTCAAATTATCGAACAAATCCAATCCAATAGAGTAAAAAATTGAAATTCATAAATTAAGTAATAAAACATAGAGAAATAATTAATGAATTAGTGATGCATGTATGGATTTTATTTCGAAATAATTAACGTTTATATTTTTAGATATAGACAAAGACATGTTGATTAGGCAAAGTGCTTTACAACATGTAGGTTTGAAAAGACTAGAATATGTTGTTATTCTGAACACATTATTTGACATAAATAGTAGGATATCTTGTACTGAAAGTATGAGGTCATAACATATATATTGCAACCTTCTTTTTTGTGATAAGAGTACCGACGATGGCACAAGGCCTATAAAATTCACTGTACAGGATTACATGAAAGTCCAATAGAGTCCTTGAATACCAAGAAATAGACAATAAAAGCTTTAGTCAAGGAGCACATGACACATGTATGTTTTTCATCAGGTAATCTGTAAAACAAAACAGTTAACAATACTTTTAAAAATATAGTGTGTCAGGAGAGCCGAATCAGTTCCTTTTAGACCTATATGCAGGAATGGAAATTACGCCATGGATGGGAAGAGTTTCATTCTCGTAGAATGGACTTCTCTAGCCAGCGAAGTTCTCCACGAGGTAAGGACGTGTGGGGAGATGTTCGGCTTATTCGCTTGGGCTGAAAATAAATGGCTAAAAGTACTGTTGGCTGATTCTGATTTATATAAGAAAAAAATACTGTTGGCCGGTTGAAAATAAGCGGCTGAAAGCTCAAGCGAACAGACTGGTTGACGGGTGCAGATGTGTGGACTGACCCACGAAGTCCAAAGTTGAATATTGTACTCGCGTGAACGAAACGCACTGTTGACACACGCTGACAGTTGTCGATCTTCCATTCGTGAACAGTATCAAAGGATTTGGCGTGTGCGGATGCTCGAGCCAACCCACTCCATCCTTGCTTTCTAGTTCCACTTCCACCAAAGAACACCAAGCAGAGCCCAGCCGCGCAGACGCTCTTCGCCGGAGAGCATCAGGTGCCCATCACACTCGACGCGTCGATCTGGAACCTCACCTCCGCAGTCATCCGCGCGCCGTCGGCCAAACCCGATGCAACCCCGCGCCGCCGCACGCGCTGGCCACGATTCCAAGATCCCGTCAAGTTTTGAATTATTGGAGGCTTGGTGCTGAATCTCCAGGCAGCTCCTGCCAGAGCCAGAGGAATTGGTGGAGATCTCTGCTAGGTACCCGCCGAAGCATATGGAAATCTCATCGAGATCTCTCGTACTTTATTGATTTATTATCTAATAATTTCTCACACACGCATAGTCGCTGGTGGCTGAAGCGACGCTTGGTCTGCATTGCGCCGTCCGTGAAAGGACCTGCAGGCCCCGGCGCGACGTTCACGGAGTCGACGAGTTGTGCCGCTGCATCACCTGCGAGGGAGTCAGGTATGGCGACTGGGTTAGGGCCCGTTTGTTTTTCTCGGAATCGTGGCATGGAATATTTCCACATGGACCGATAGGCTAATTTATATAGTGATTGAATAGCCGAAATGAATCCTGACCTCATTCTGGAACAGCCGAACGAGGCCTTACCCAGATGACCAATCGCACTGCTAGACACTGTTTGAAACCAAATATTAGTGGGTCGTCCAGATGGTTGAAATCAAGTCACAAAAAAAAGAGGAATGGTTGAAATCATATGCTTCAAGAGGATTCATTTAAAAATTTAGATATAGCTGATTGCAACCACCCTCAAAACCACTTTTAATTTAATTGTCATAAGGAGTGATTTCTTCGGTTGTCATAGTTAGACAATGTAAGAATTTTTTTTTAAGTTGATGTTTCTTCAGACTCGAACAAGTTTACGGGGTTAATTTAGACTTTACACTATCTTTTAGGTTATTAAAATTTGAAAACCAAACTAACATATGCATAATGTAACGCTCTATAGTTCAAACGGTTTAGATCCACTCTGCACGCTGAGCGAACCACACCTATCACTATCCCACTTACGTTTTCGTTCTTGCTTCACATAAAAGGATTGACCTGAGGATGGTGGAATTGAATTCTAGAAGCCTTATATATTGGTCTATCCCACCTTTAACGACCAAAGATAGGACTAAACTCTCCATAATATCTCATTAACATGCACATGGGTCACTATAGGCCAAATTCCAAACTAGGCCGGATGTGACACCTAAGCTAGAATAAACAATATTTCGTTCTTAATACGGACTCGTTAATTAGTTAACAATCAACTAAATATACAATAGTTCTTTTTCAGTAGACAAAACAAAGAAGTTCGGGGGCAACAACATTCATCGCTACCCATTCATGTTCCTATAGAGATAGTCATTGTGTTTGTCCGGTTGGTTATTTTCGTGATATCTATTGCAGTTAGATCACTATAATAAAGCCTTGATTAGATTCATTATCTGATAATAGTTAGCTAGCTAAGACTCATTATGTGATTTGATCTAGCTAGTGGGGTAGTTGTTATCTAAAGGTCCGACTAACAATTAGCTAGTATTATCTATATTTGTTTGATCCAAAAGAGATAATTATTAACAGATTACTACTATCTATGAGGATCAACAGGGCTTAAGCTTCAAAGTTTCATCACCTTCGTTCTCGTAGAATGGGGTGGACGAAAGCCTTGTTCGGCCGCCTGACGATGTGGTCGTCCACGAAGAGCAGCTCCAACTCCGAGTCGTCTTCCTCCTACCCGCCAGTGTTTGCAGGTATATATGTAGTTGCTTCTTAGCTCGCTGCTTCTTTAATTTGCTTCATTGTGTCAACTGTCAACTAATTAACTGCGCTCTCAACTTAACTGGTGCCACCGCCACCGACGCCACCACCAGTCGACAGGACGGAGGTTGCCGTCGCCACCGCCACCGGCGTGCCCGAGCTGACGCTTCGCGAGCTGAACAAGGCCACGAGGTCGTTCTCGGCCGCGATGCTCATCGGCCGGGGGCAGAACAACACGGCTGTGTACCGCGCCTCGCTGCCAATCGGGAACAACGGCAAGGCCGCCGCCGTAGCCAAGAGGCTCGGTGATCCTCATCCACCCGCCTCCCGCTCCCGCACTTGGAGCGCCTCGGACGACGAGTTCCTGAGGCAGCAGGTGCTGGTGCTGTCGAGGCTCAGGCACGACAACGTCGTCCGCCTGCTCGGCTACACCATCGATCCCGCAGCCGGCGTCCGCGTGCTTCTTTTCGAGTTCGCCGACATGGGCACGCTCCACGACGTCCTGCACGGTACGCATCTATCTAGCTTAATTTGTCCTTTATTTCTCCGGATCGATGGATCCAGATGAGTGATGGAACCACCACCATACCGCAACGATTGCTGCATGCGCAGGGCCGCCGACGGGGGAGGGGAGCCCAGCAGCTGAGGCGTCCAGCTCCAGCAGCCGGCCAGCGCCGAGCTGGGCGCAACGCACGGGCATCGCGCTGGACGTGGCGAGGGGGCTGGAGTACCTGCACGACGCGGCGGCGGTGTCCCACTGGGGCATCAGCTCCACCAAGGTGCTGCTGTTCCACGGCTTCAGGGCCAAGATCGCCGACTACGACTTGTTCATGCAGCTGCCACCGGACGAGGAGGAGGCCGGGAACGCGCGCCGGCTGGACGACACGGCGGACAAGGCCTGGTACCAACCGCCGGAGTAGGTGCCTCGTCCTCATGGCCTCCTCATCTCGCCGCGCTGTGCTTTATTTTAGCAAAACCCGGCCGCAAAATTAACTAAGCCTATACGCACGCGGTGCAGGTACATGATGACGGGCCGCAAGACTAGTTGTAAGTTCGACGTGTATAGCTACGGCGTCGTACTGCTGGAGCTCCTCACGGGGAGGAAGAGATGCGCCGCCATGCCGTATCTGCGGAAACTGTTGGATTTGGGTAATAATTTAGCAAAAGGCTTGCAGTTGCAGCCTGCTGTTTTGTTGCTCTTGGTTGTTGGCCGTTAATTAATAATTAGTCTGTTGTAGTACACGTCAGTAACTGATGATCAAAGGCGTTAATTACATGATGATGATGCGGTTGCAGGCAGCTCCACTCGTGAGAAAACGCAGAGTTGAGCAATTCATGGACCCCAAGCTTGGCACGCAGTACCCACCTGCCCGAGCTCTCAAGGTCTTCTACCCTACTACCCTCTACCTATTCACTTTGTTCTCGCACAGCCACAGCAGTATGAATCATGATGGGTTGCATCCATGCATGATGCCTGATCGGATCGATACTAACTGCTGCCAATGGATTCTGCATGCCCTGCAGCTGGCGAGGATAGCGATGTGCTGCTTGCAAGAGAACCCAAAGTCCCGGCCATCCATGGCCGACGTTGCCCAAACGATCAGCTGCCACATCGTTTCATCAGAGACCAGCATGGGCCAAGCAGGCTAAGACTAGCCGCAGTGGATACTCTAAAATGATACTCTAAAGCTTTAGAGTATGAATATAGAGTAAAAACTGCTGCACTGGATACTCTAAAACGATACTCTATTCTTTCTCTTACTCTATATTTAGAGTAGTACAGTGCTTACTCTATACTCTATAGCGGCAGGCCCCACTAGCTAAACAAAGGAAAAAAATGCTATAACTCACAAACTAAAAATCTAAATTAAATTTCGATTGCACCATTAAATTCGTCTTAATAAATTCTTCAAAACTAGATCACACATGGATATATTTAGATAAAGTGACAAGTGAGTCCCACAGTGGATAGAGTGGATAGAGGATGATATAGAGGATGGATGGGTGCGGGAGAATTAAGTATAGATGAGAGAATCTTGCTGACTAGGACGTATAGAGGATGAATATAGAGGTTCATGAGTGCGGGTAGTCTCACCGCCGTCAAAGCCCTCCTGCGCTCGCTTAGACTGTCCGCAGTGACATATACTCTAATAAATGATACTCTAAAGCTTTAGAGTATGAATATAGAGTAAAAACTGCTGCACTGGATACTCTAAAACGATACTCTATCCTTTCTCTCACTCTATATTTAGAGTAGTACAGTGTTTACTCTATAGTGCACAGTGGCGGACCCTACTAGCTAAACCAAGAAAAAAATGCTATAACTCACAAACCAAAAATCCAAATTAAATTTCGATTGCACCATTAAATTCGTCTCAATAAATCCTTCAAAACTAGATCACTCATGGATATATTTAGATAAAGTGACAAGTGGGTCCCACAGTAGATATAGTAGATAGAGGATGGATGGGTGCGGGAGAATTGAATATAGAGAAGAGAATCTTGCTGATTAGGACGTATAGAGGATGAATATAGAGGACCATGAGTGCGGATAGCCTTGAGGGGTGACAATGCCGGGCGCCAAGATGCTGGCCACGCCGCTGGGAATTGGACTCTTGGAGTAGGCGGCCTGAGTTGTCGTTCAGAGAGGCTACTTATTAACTAATAAATCGACCATGCACTGCATTTGTAAAGAGTGGTGAGTACATTAACGAAGACCAGTCTGACTGATACAGTAGTATAACTATCCAAAATTAGTTTTTTTTTCGAGAGCGTGCTTTAGCACGTTTTTCATTAAGCAGAATAAAAGAGTTTTGTTACAAACCAGTGTTAGGTTACGGTAATCCGAAGGTTACCGAAACCCACACAAAAACAACCTCGCCAGACTCGCATGTGATTGTAATTACACAATAATCATACTACTGAGCCATAGTGGTCCCAGCAGCGAGAGAGGCTAGTTGTCCCCCTCGTCCAACCCAGTCATATCTAGGTTCCAAGCCACTGGGTCGAACTCTGCACTAAAAAGAAGCTCCAACGACTCCAGGGTATGGTCTGGTAGCGACGCCCTAAGAGCCGCCTTCACTTGCGCACTGTCTTAGAGTCGATGTTGGGTGATGGAGCCACCACTCCCAGTTTCCTCATGAGAACACACTGCACCTGCCTGGTGCAGTCTGCCTCGCGTGGTGCGGCGGCGATGCATACACTGCACCGTAGCGTCGTTGCGGAGGCTGGCGTTCGAGGCCTACGCAACCTCGGCGGCCCGCGGATGAGGGGCGCCTGCAGGGGAAGGCATAGCCGCTCCTCCAAGCTCTCCTGAATCGACGTCGCCGCCGCTGTGTGAGGCGTTCCGCCATCAACAGCTGGCATGGCCGAGCCGTCTCCATCTGCAACCCCATGGTTGCTGGGGACGTCCACCTGGACCGGGGATGGTTCAGCAACCACTTCCGGCGCCTCAGCCTCCGCAAAGCTGAGCTGGATCATCCATGGCGGCGAACGGGCATCTGCCAACGCTGCCTCAACCTCCACAGAGGCAACCGTCGGAGTAGACGGACACCCAATGAGGGCACCCGGCGACCGACACACAAGGGAGGCAGCGAGCTCATCGAACATCGGGTCAACCTAAACAGGAGGCCCAGCGCCCTCGCATGGCGCTTCAACGAGCGGGTCTGACTTGGTGGAGCACCGTGCGGCATTAGTAGTAGCTGCAGTGTCGACGTAGTCGGCAATCACGGCGATGACGATCTCCTTCGGCAGCCTGCCCTGACGCCGCCGACGGCGGCGACAGATGCTGTTGACTTCCCCCACAGTCTCCTACACGGCACCAACGAGTGGCGCATGCATGAGGTATGAGGTGTTGTGGGTTGCCACCAACTAGTGCCGACGTCTTCGCGGCTCGCCTAAGCCACAAGCAGTGCCTTGCGATGTGACCGAATCCGCGACAACGCAGACAACGCCGTGGCAACCGGCGAGTCGCTATTCGGTGTGAGTAGGAGAGGCAGTTGAAACATCTGCCATGTAACTGTGCCGGGATCTTCTTCCGGGCCGGCGGTAGCTGCCTCTCGGCCGAGACGGCCGCAGGTTGTGCCTCCTGCCGGTGAAGGATCTCCCGCCACCCATCGGAGTTGGAGGCAGAGACCCTTCCGCGACGCCCAAGGCGTTGGTGGGCGGGGACACGACCCTCCACCTGCTGAGCAGGAAGGCCGTGCACCAGTTGAGGGCGTGGCCGGCTGCGTCTCCTCCACCTTCCCACAGGACCCAATCGCACAGCAACCGCCGTACAGTGGCTCCGACCAGGAAGAGACTCGGCGGGCGGCTGGGACACCGATGCCGGCCTTACCGGTCGACGAACGGCGTCGAGGTAGCTTGTGGGATGGTCGTCGTCGTCCTCCTCATCGTCTTTGTTAGCCCATCGACGGGTCTTCGAGCGCCCACCAGAGCAGCAGCCTGGGTGGAATGGCGCTGCGTCCGGCGACAGCGAGGACCCTCTGGCCCTGTCGAGGCTAGGCGGAGGCGGTGACGGGCAGCTGGCCATCGAATCTGCGTGCAGGTTAGTCGCGGCAGCCAACTCCGGTGCTGCTGCTGATGGGGTTGGAACCGTGGAAGCCGGTGACGACTCCGGCAGTGACCGGCACGCGTATGGCCCACCACCACCAACGGCGACAGGGCCGCGCTGCAGGGCACATGCTGCGCGCATGGGGGAAGATGGGTCGGCGTGGTCGGGGGAGGTATCCGCCGGCGCCGGAGGAGCCGGCGGCGTTCGTCAAGGCGACGGCGGCGCGGAGGAGCCACGACACAGGGGACCATCCAGCGGCGGGGGCGAGGGCCAGGCCACCGAATCCGGGAGTGGTGGGGTCGTGGTGGCCGGATCCGGTCCTGCCGGCAACGGGGGAGGCGTGGAAGCCGGCAGCGATAGCACAGGCGTGGTGGCCTCGCACGTGCTGCCCCCCATGCGCGGCAGAGGAGAGGTGGAGGGGGCTGAGGGGAGGCCAGGGGAGGGGGAGGGGGAGGTGGAGCTAGGGACGGGCACCAGGGCCAGGGCGGCCGCCGGCGCCGGCGGCCGCGTCGCCGGGGTGGCCGCCAGGGACGCACTCCACAGGACCTAACGGTCAGCCGTTCAGAAAGTGAATCATATTGAAGTATCCAAAATTAGTTTCATGATCGAAGCTTGTTATATCGAAATGGGAGGCTTTAGAGGCAACTCCTGTTTTATTAAATTTTCATGGCTGTAGTGCCTAATCTCAAACACCAGATTTAGGGAAGGAAAGAGAGTGTTAGAAATAAACCATGACACGGAGTGTCCATGGCGTGGGCATGTGTATGCCGCGTCGTTGTGGTGTGCATGACGGCTATTTTTTGTTAGGATTCAGGGATGGCATGCAATGGTTGAGGCTGAGTCTAGAGTTGGAGTAGTGGTGTGCATGGCGCCGATTTGCATGGTGGAGGCCGCATCGTCTGGATGAGCAAGTGGCTCATGGTGTTGCTGCACGGGTCCTGCGAATCATGGTGTGAACGCCGGCATGGAGGTGAGCTCCATGGCCTATATGTAGACCCTATGCTCCTCTGTATTCAGTTGCCAAGTCCAGTGAATAAGAAATAGCCAAGATACAAGCGAGTTTATCGCATGGAGGTGAGCTCCATGGCCTATATGTAGACCCTATGCTCCTCTGTATTCAGTTGCCAAGTCCAGTGAATAAGAAATAGCCAAGATACAAGCGAGTTTATCGCCGCGGCGTTCGTCACCAGAAAATAGTGTATCTATTATGCTTGTTCTACCTCTCGCCAAAAGCGTTGACGTGTGTGTTTGAGTGGTTCCAGGGCGAAGCCAACAATTGGTATCTAGAACTAGGTTAGATGTCGACCATATTGCTGGAGGAGCTCGTCGGCAGGCTGCGCATGGCAGTGGAGTGTTGTGGCAGAGTCGAGGCGATCGCGGATGACGTCGAGCATCTGCTGCTCACGAGGGGCAGTGGGAGGCACATCGGCGTCGTCAACGCCACAGCATGGAGCGCTCGAGCGAAGGCACCGACAAGCACGGCGGCGGCAAGGAAGGCACCGGCATCGACAACGAGCCGACGCTCCTATAGGTTCGGCGTACGGAGGTGTCATGGTTTAGGGTGTGTTTGTTAGAAATAAACCATGACACGTAGTGTCCATGGCGTGTGCGTGTGTGTGTCGTGTCGTTGTGGTGTGCATGATGGCTATTTTTGGGTTAGGATCCAGGGATGGCATCCAATGGTTGAGGCTGAGTCTGGAGTTGGAGTAGTGGTGTGCATGGTGCCGATTTGCATGGTGGAGGCTGCATCGTCTGGGTGAGCAAGTGGCTCACGGTGTTGTTGCGCGGGTCCTGCGAATCATGGCGCGAAGGCTGGCATGGAGGCGAGCTCCATGGCCTATATGTAGCCCCTATGCTCCTTTGTATTCAGTTGCCAAGTCTAGTGAATAAGTCTAGTGAATAAGAAATAGCCAAGATACAAGCGACTTTATTGCCGCGGCGTTCGTCGCCGAAAAATAGTGTCTATTGTGCTTATTCTATCTCTCGCCAAGAGCGTTGGCGTGTGTGTGTTTGAGTGATTCCTGGGCGAAGCCAATAGAGAGCTTGCTGGAAAACACAATTAGTAACAGAACAGAAAAGAGTGTTTCAGATACTGATTTACTTGGCTAGTCTATGAACAACATATCCAAATACCAAGTTAGCCAAAGCAAGGCTAGCACAGTTAGCCAAAGCAAGGCAAGCACAGCACCATGTCGTCGTCCCAGACGCAAATTGTGATGGCCACTTCCGCATCTGATTCTTCCTCCGTGCTGTTTCTGTTTGTTTATGTTAACGACACCATGCATTTTTCTTGCTCGAGTTTCGTATATAGCACTCATGTATTAATTATTCGCTCCAGGTCCCAGTAATAATTCAACATAATATACTCAGATCAGCTTTGTTGTTAATTAATCTGGACAAACACGAATTACAACGTATGGCTGCCATACACAATACTGCTCGTCGAATTTAGGTCATTAAGCATGTTTCGCTTTGTCTGGATTTCTAACCAAGACGCTTGGCTTCTATGGCTAGTATCAATCAGGAATAGTTGAGCTCGTAGGCTGGGTCGCCAATCAGAGATCACACAAGCCCGGGTAGCCATCGGCTACACATGTCCACATGTTTGCTTGAGAGCGACACTGCTTGGACATGGGCCGTCAGAGCCAGTACGTTGAATCGATCCTTCGCGCACTGGCCAGTGTTGCACGCTTGGGCTTTCAAAACGGCCGTGGGTATGTATATACACAGCATTATTGCTACATGCATGCCTACTGTACTCTGTACATATCAGACTTTAGAGTGAGCATCTAATGCTAGTATGCAACGTACGTGCTGCAATCATTTGATAACCATGCTGCAGTAACTATACTACATACGTACATATACTCAGGTTTGGTAAGTGGTAAACTGAGTAACATTGTTAAGGCTGCCACACAGGTTACGTACTGTGAGTTCAACGAGAATTAATTTTGGAGCAACATTCGTCTCCGCTAAGCACGTTTTTGGCTGATCCTGATTCATTTCTTTTTCTTACCAAGACTGTTGGTTTCTCCGGCGGCCAGTATACGGTGCTTGAATCTTCGTACTATCAACTCCGTAGCCTTGTGTACATTTACCTGCAGTGGGTGGAAGAACTACATATATATAAGAGACGACTAAAGTAATTGTGCTCCTAAAAAAATAAACTACCATGAGATCCAAATTGATAGAGCATATATGTTTGACACCTTCTTTTTGGAGTTATTTTTGGCTTTGCAAGCTCTCACCAAGTTCCTCCATTTATCCTAAGAGCATGAAGCAACATTATATACCTATATAAACACATATATGTCTAACTATTTTCTTGGCGTGGGCTGAACATGGTATAACTAACAATCAGCAAAGATGGATTATACTTTGTATATACCTTGAGGTGGGCAGGTGTTCGAATCGATGTTGAGAAGTACTTTCCCTTTACTTTGCTCCACTTTCCAATTCCTTCTTTTTCAACACCATCCACAAGTTCCATGATTTCATCCTTGGTCCAATGGTCATTGTTCTTCCTTCTTCTACATTTCCCAGCTCCACTTGTGCAAGGATATTGCGAACCAAATATTCGTCTGACTTCTACCTGAAAATCAAAACAGACATGTAATTCATATCTATTATGTATTATCATTCCAAGAAATATATTAATTATCATGTACTCCTATATCATAAGACTGCACAATATATATAGTCAATCATTCACATGAAAGAACATACATGCATGACAACAGACTCAGTTTGATATAAACAAAAAACTTTCAAGGGTTCACTTGATCTGTTGAAATCTCATGAACCAAGCTAGGCACTTGCTATAATGCATGTGTATATTGGTCAGCATCAGCACTCAGCAGCACTTGTTATGCTTTTACTACATTGGTGGTGAATAGGAAATATATATGCACATGATAATAACTAATCAGAAGAGAAATATGCTTACCCTCCACGATCTGCTTCTCATGCGACTTCCTCTCCTCCCGCATGTCCAAGGGGCTAAGAAACAGCCTGGAAGAATGCAGCATGTGTGTGTGCATGAGTCTTTTTATATATAATAAATACATATCACAAGGTACGTAAATATGTAGCAACATGAATGCAACTATTGTACTCCTTCACAGAGAATCCTCCATCCCATGCATATGCACAGTCACAGAATCCATATATGCATTCCTAAATCTGGAAAAATCTACAACTGCCAACTCTTCTATATGCTCTGGGACAACAACAGTGACATCACAAACAAATCCATATATTATCAAATTTCACAAACTTGATCATTAATGTCTACTAGGTTGTCTTTACAAATGCATGCTTCTATAGAAGTGTATATAGATTAACATAAAATAGAGAATAATTGTTGCTTATGGAAGCGGATAAGCTAAAGGATCAGATAGGTGCCAAATAATTAATAAATCAAAGCAGTGATGTCAAGAATATATACCTAGCATACTCGGCTCCACAAAATCATCCTCGATTTCATTGTCAGGAACTATTTCCTGTACTTCCGATTCACATTCCACGTTACTCTGCTTTAATTTGGCACAGTTGCAATGAGAGGAAAATTCTTGATAGTAGTTTGTGAAATGAAAATCTCCATATTTAGGAACAGTTCTGAAATGAGAAGAAATAAACCACACCAGAAGAGTAGTGCTGCCGAAAGTGCCTGCAAAAGAAATAGCTAGCTTCGTTAAACTCAAGCCAGTTGATGAATTGGGCAAGTACAATTACTAATAAACATGTTGTCAAAAAAAAAAGTACTAATAAACAGCAACTTTGTCATCGTACAGTACTCCGGCCTACCTGAGCTACCTGCCAAAAGCTCGTACAAATCTGCCTCGTTCGCAGGCCCTGACAATAAAAGCTGCATCTCCAGGTCATCATCTTCCATCTGCGCCTGTACTAGCTGTACGCACACTGTCAAGTACGACAAGCTAATTAAGCATGCTAATAATAGTGTATCAAATGTAACCAATAGTAATGAAAATCATGTCAGGTTTTGTTAGTGTACTCTGTAATGTATAAAAAACGACCACTTTTGTGCAGTGCTCTTTCAGTTAGGTAACAGTAGTTCTTGGGTTGTAGTACTAGTCCAGATGGGTTCTTTTCATTCATAAAATATATTCCAGTTTCCACCCTAGGAATGGATGGAATATGGTGTGCATTAGTGCTCCTTCCAAAAAATGGAAAAAGGGTGACTACACATGGAATAAACATATATAGACCTGCAACTGCAACAGCACTCTTCGATCACAAAGAGTGTAGCGCTTACTTTCGATCATTGGCTGATCCAAAGTGCAGCGTGTTCTCCATTACACACTCATGAAGATACATAAACAATCGGAGCATGGAAATAACTGAAATGAAGAGAAACAAGTTAACGCACGCACCATTAAATTGTCAGTGGACGAGAAGACTGAAGCGCGCGCGGCAGGGAGCAGGAGACGGAAGGCCCAGCAGGAACCTGATCTGATGCGCTCGGTATCAACACGAGAACACCCCTGCCTTGGCGCCGGCGGCGATCGGCCTAGCTAGCCGATAGAGCGCTGCAGCTGCAGCTGCTCTCCGGATCGGAATATATGTGGAATCAAATCACTGGAAAGCTTGACTCGATCTCGGCTGATGAGGGGCGTGGAGAGGAAGAGGAAGGAACAAGGGCACTCACAGTGCAAGACTTTATCATAGAGTCCAAGACTATTTATTACATCTTATTTATGGTATTTTGCTGATGTGGCAACATATTTATTGAAGAAAGAGAGAAAAAAAATAAGATTCCAAGTCTTATTTAAACTCTAAGTCCACAATATTTAATGTAATAAATAGCTTTAGACTCTATGATAGAGTCTGCATTCTATGATAGAGTCTGCATTGTGAGTAGAACTGTTATTCAACAAAAGACGTTGCTGGTGTCGCGTGGGTGGTATATATAGACTGGCCGGTGTCCCGTACGGAGCGGGGACAAGAGTACCAGTACTAGTAGCGCGCGATGAGGTTCAAGTTCAACGCAGGCGGGCGGAAGCGGAATACGTACTGCAACTGCAAGCAAAAAGGGCAAGTCCTTATTGGGTACCCACTCTCAGTCACTCAGCTAGCTGTGTCAACCAGCTGATTGCTTGGTTAGCCCGGTCGGGGGTTCCGCATTGGATTGGAGGGTGGAGCACGCCAGAGAAAAGGTTTAGTTTCCACTTCCAGGCGAGAGGCAAATTAAAGAACCAGCTAGGGTCGGAGCAGACGCCAATCTGCTTCAGTGTACTGCTGCTAGTCGTAGGCACCTGCACTTGAGAGTTCAGACTCGTGACAGTTTCTGCACCTCAGGTGGAGAGTGTGGCTGGCTTAAGCTTTCAACGACTTGAGCGCGCCTCTCGCTCGCTCGTCCCTCTTCCGCAAAGCAAAATCCACTTTATTTGGCGATCCCATCGTCCCATCTAGCTAGTCTACAAAACGCGTCCGTCTTCTGCTAGCTCTTCAGAGTCCGCGAGTCAGTCAGTCATGGTCGCTCGCCAAGTCGCACGACCGCGCAGGCGCAGGCAGCTGCTGCACTCCCTCGTTTCCTGCGCGAGGCTTTTGCCTGTCAATCTTGTGCTGCTAGCCGACGACGCAACCAGCAGCAGATTAAGTCCCGGCCTCTTCCACAGATTAAAACTTCTCAAGAGTCTGGCTTTCAACGACCAGAAGCTTCGTCCCTCTTCCACAATTAAGTTCGCTTGACCGCAGCGCTTTTGGCACGGATCGTGGCTATCCTGAATCTACCGGCCTTTTCGACTGCTTGCTTGCTAGGTTACTCCAACCTTTTTTTTTTTGATCGGAGGTTACGCCAACCTTTGTTGCATTGTTCAGGTGCAACTCTGAGAAAGCTTCTCTGCAACAAGGTCAGAAAGGAGTCTTTTTGCATGGCTCGCCATCAGCAGGACCGCGCAGGCGTTTCTGGTTTAATTTCCCACACGCCGCATGCAACGCGCCCTAGCCTTTTCCTTCCCACGCGATGAGATGATGCTCCTGCTCTTGTTAGCCGATCGACGCAACCGATTGAAAAGCCCACGCCCAACCGAAAAACCGCTTCCTTCCGCGTGTTTGCATGCATGCTGGCCTGGTCAGGTCAGGTGTTGCGACAGGCAAGGGACCGGGACGGGGACGGGGCGAACCGGCGAAGGCTCCACCAGATCCTGGACCAGGTGCAGGTGGTGTATGTAGCAGGCAACGGACACGTCAGCTACTGTATTATTGCATTGACTCGGGAAGGATCGGAGTACCACATCAAGTTTTATGTAGGAAAACGTGCAATCACTTCACTCCAGTACCGGCCGTGCATCAACACGTGTACTGCTGCTTTTCTTCCTCACCGTACCTCTCAAATCGTTCATGTATTGTTTTAACAACTTTATTTTGACCTTCTTACGTAGTTTTTGTAAGGTCCTGCTTTGATCCTTCCAGTTTTTTTTTGTCAGTTTTTTAAGGATCTGGCTTTTGGAAACCGGGTGAGATCCAAACAGACCATTTTTTGTTCTTAGTTTTTGCCAGATTCTTAAAAACCAGGAAACTGTTGGTACCTAGCTTTTGCTAGTTTCTTACGACCCTGTGAGCAATAAAGGAAGCCAGATTATTAAAAATTGAGGGATCCAAACACCCCATCAGTTTTTGCTCAAAATCCAGATTTTAGAGACCAGAGGCAAAAACTGGTTTTTAAGAATCTGAAACTCATCCAAACAGGCGCTAAGTTGGAGGTGGACTGATGAATCCGATCGATAGACCATTCATGATCGTTAGAGTGAATTATATATATTTGGATTTGGATTTGGATTTGTAGGCCTAGAGAGGGTCCGAACTTCCATGTAAATCCTGAGACCCCCTATGTCTGAAGACGTGTTGTATCGAACTTCTTTTCTCTACCTTAATATAAAGACGCGCAAACTTTTTGCGTGATCGAGAAAATTTGTAGGCCTAAAACGTACGCGGGACATAAAAAAGAACCGAACCAAGGGCCGGGAGTACAATATCTGATCTGATTAATTAATTGATCATCAGCCTAAAAAGTGGATCCTTTCTTTTTTTTTTTGACAAGGTAATAAGTGGATCCTTGAATTGTGACGTCGTCTTGTTAGGCATGGAGAATCGTCCATCATTCTCGCTCGTCCCAACACAACTGTTAGTATTATCACACTTGTATTGTCTTTACGTGACGTCATCCATGTGCCACAACACAAGAACAACTAGTTTGGAGTCCAGTCCAAGTCATCACGTCTGCATGCTTTTTAGCTAGCTTTATTGTCGATCCATCAGATGTAACCCAGCCAATTAGCAGCAAATTAAATATATATTCCTCGAAACTGGATAAGAAAGACCAAAACATATAACTGTGCACGACTTGTTGGGTGCATGTGACGCCTTAAGACTGACCGCACTGCGGTCCTGTAAAGCATCCACTAAATGCATATAGCGGATGAAACAGCTACACCGCGGTACGCTACCGCCTCCGCTATCTTAGCGCACGGCCGCTCGTCCGCTATTCCTGGCGGGGAAAAAGGTCGTCCGCTATGCCCGACCAGGCGCCTGGCATAGGCCCCACCGCGCCGAGGATGCCGAGGGCCCGCCTTGCCCTGACCTTTGCCTCGCCGCGCCAGAACCCGCAGCCGAAGTGGAGGCGCCGGACCCCGAGGACGCACTGGGTGGCGGCCTGCGCGCCAGCCTCGCCCGCCATGGCTCGCCCACGAAGCTCCGCCGCTCGCTCGCCGCCCGGCCGCCCGCCGCCCGCCGAAAGCAGAGGGAGCAGAGGAGCTCCGCGGCAGCCGACCCGTTCATGTCGACGCCCCGCCACCTCCTCCTCGTCCTGGCGACCCTCGCCGCCGTCTCCCTAGCCCGGCCCTGCGGCGCTGGGCGGCGGCCCTGCCCCATCCCCGACGACCGCGGGCCGCTGCTGGGCGGCGCAGGCGGAGGCGGCACATGCGAGGGAGGAGGCACGAGCGGTGGGGAATGGATAGAGGAGAGAGAAGAGTGAGGAGACAGAGGAGACAGAGGTGAGAGGATAACAAGTGGGCCCCACTGATATAGAGGATGGATATAGAGGATGGATGGGTGCGGGAGAAAATGGTATATATAGTAGAGAGAATCTCGATGACCAGGATATAATATTTCTTAATTTTAGAGAATGAATATAGAGGATGAAGAGTGCGGATAGCCTAATATGATGCATGACTGCTACTACGCGCGATACAAATGGGTACTCAGATGCACGACTGCTAGCTATCAGTACTGCTGCTAGTCGTAGGCACCTGCACTTGAGAGTTCAGACTCGTGACAGTTTCCGCACCTCAGATGTCCTGCAGGTGGAGTGTGTGGCTCTAGCTTTCAACGACTTGAGCGCCGGCCTCTCGCTCGTCCCTCTTCCGCAAAGCAAAAATCCAGCGATCCCATCTAGCTGGTAGTCTACAAAACGCGTTCGTCTTCTGCTAAGAGCCTGTTTAGTTTTCAAAAAGCAAATCCAAAAAGTGCTACAGTACCTGTCACATCGAATCTTACGGCATATGCATGGAGTACTAAATATAGGCAAAAGAAAAAACTAATTACATAGTTTTGTTGTAAATCACGAGACAAATCTTTTGAGCCTAATTAGTCCATGATTGAACACAAATTGCAAAAAAATAAAACGAAAAGTGCTACAGTAGCTGAACCCAATCTTTTCCACCAACTAAACAAGCCCTTAAGCGTTTCCCGGCCGGAACGTACGCGCGCATCAATCCGTCCGGCTGCAACTGTACTTGAGTCCATCCTTGATGATTGATCTACAACTAGCAGGCAGCTGCTGAACTCCCTCGTTTCAACTTTCAAGCAGCTAGCGCTCACCGAATGGGGAGTCGGTCCGGAACGAAGACCGGAACACCGAACATGCGTAGCAAGGCAAACGCGATGCTTTTGCCTCGACGTGAGTAGTACTCTCTGTCAATCTTGTGCTGGTAGCCGACGACGCAACCGGACAGCAGATTATTATTAAGTCCCTCTTCCTCCTCCACAAATTAAAGTCCACTTCAATTTGAGAGCTTTTATCCTGAATCTACCGGCCTTTTGGACTGCTTGCTAGGTTACGCCAACCTTTGTTGTTCAGGTGCAATGCAACTCCATCTGAGAAAGCTAGCATCTCTTCTGCAACAAAGGTCAAAAAGGAGTCTTTTTGCATGGCTCGCCATCCGCAGGACCGCGCAGGCGTTTCCGGTTTCCCACACGCCGCACGTACGCGCCCTTTTTTTGTTCTTCCCACACGCGATGAGATGATGCATGCTCTTGGTCTTGGTAGCCAGCCGATCGACGCATGCATGCAACCGATCGAAAAGCCCACGCCCAACCGAAAAACCGCTTCCTTTCCTGTTGGCATGCATGCTGCCCTGGTGCTGCGACGGCTGGCAACGGACGGGGACGCGGGCCGAACCGGCGAAGGCTCCACCAGATCCATATATGACGACACAACACAAGAAGAACAACTAGTTTGGAGTCCAGTCCCAAGTCACCAGGTCTGCATGCTTAGCTTAATTAGCTAGCTTTATTGACGATCCATCGGATGTATGTAACCCAACTAGCAGCAAATTAATGACATATTCCTCGAAACTTCAGAAAGACCACCAAAATAAATAACTGTGTCGACTGACTTGTTGCATTGGTGCATGTGACGCCTTAATATGGTGACTGATACTACTCTATTGATTTCTGCTGAAATTATTACCAAGTACAATTGTGAGCTACTCCTACGATACAAATTAAGGACGATGCGTGTGTAATTAAAAGCAATCTGCATGCCACGGTTTTCTCCATTCTCTCACTTTAATTTGCAGCGCAACTTGATGCTATATATCCTTGATCTACAACTTGCATTGCAGCAGGTGCACTCGCTCGTTTCTTGCCGAAACGGGTCATGGAGGGGGTATATATCCATCCGAGAAGTCAATTCCTGCGCTACGAAGGGGTTGTTGGGGAGGCTTCAGTTCCCTCCCAGCGGTCACCGGATGGGATGGGATGCGGAGGCGGTCCGGAACATGCATGACGCGCTCAAACGCGATGCGGACCAGGATGGAGACGGGGCAGTACGTCGTACGTCTGACTGTCTGAGAGAATTCGCTCGCGATCCGCACGGCCGCACGCGCTTCGCTCCCCTAAGCTATGCTTGCTAGCCTTTATTTTTCCCACCCACGCGACGCGATAATCCCAGCCCAACACGCCCGCCACGGACCCGGACGGAGACGGTGCGCATGCAGTTGACCGGTTGAGGGGTTGACTGACGCATCGCTATCGGCTCCTCTGCTTCTGCATGGACATCTCATGATTTGTGCCACGCTAGCAGCCGTTGGATGAACATCTCATGTTCTGTCCAAAAACAATGTCCTACACGCATATACAGTGGGCCCTCCCGATCCCGACTCCCATCCCGTCACTCAGTCCCGTCCCCGAGCACACCATGGCAGTGCCCCTTGCCTAGCGTACCACGGCAGTCCTCCCCCTGGCGCACCATGGCGGCGCCCCTCGCCCAGCGCACCACGGTGGCAGCCCCGCCCCTCCCCTGACGCGACCTTCTTCTACCTCTGGACTCCGGCGGCCGTTCCGGTGATGGCGGCGGTGGCGCAGGACAGGTGTGCCTCCTCCTCCTCTAGTCCTCCTCGTCCTGTTGGATCTCCAATCTAGGGTTCCGGCGAGGTTTCCTCTCATCTTCCCCAACTCCGGCAGGTTTAGAGGGGAAGGTTCGGGGGGGAGGAAGGCCAGCCAGGCGGTGGGGACAATCGTGGGGCGGATTTCGGGTTCTAGCGGCGAAGGGGGCGGTCGGGCCAGGCCGAGGTGGGGGTGTCCATGGCCGGAGCTTGCCGCGGAGGATGCTCGCCGGAGTCGGAGAAGATGGGGAGAGAGAGGGAGGCCGCGGCGGGCGCTAGGGTTTGCCAGAGGGCGGTGGCCGGTGGCGGGGGCGAGGACAAGCAGGAATGGTGGCGGGCGGCTGGAGGAGGAAGATGAATAGTGCTATACGTATCCTATGGAGCATACGAGTTAGAGTAAAAATGGCACACATCTTGAGAGTGTACTGATCAACGGTTACGGGCGTGGGAGCATGAGCCCTTAAGGGCAGAATTTCCGTGTCCGCATTCTGCATGTGCCGATTGGCCACACGCCTGCTCTCCGCCCAAATTAATCCTACCGGCCTCCCCGCCAGCAAAGGACGCGAGCGCCCCGCCATCAAAGAATGTGGCCACCGGTACTCGTCATTTGTGGCTTCTACTGGGCGCCGGACTCCGCGGGCGCATATCCTTCCCATTGGTGTATCGTGCATGCTGCATGCATGCATGTCTAGTGTATGCGTTCAGTTCGATCGATAAGACAAAAAAAAGGTCTCGTCGCCTACTTTTTACATTGGTGCGACTAAAATCTACTTTTTGCCAGTAGGAGTAGTTACGTTGGCAACGATAGACACTTGGTCAAAAACTCTGCGGTCCTGATCGACGGACCGATGGACGCTCAAAATTAACATGAAAAACTTGGCCCCGGGCCGACATACAAAGTGACGTTGAATTTCGTAGCAGTCACCCACCGGATGAGGAGGCGGGTCCGGAACATGCACATCAGCAAACACGATGCGGAGGCGAAGAACATGTGCCGTACGTAGGGGTGTGTTTAATTTGATGGGAACCCTCACCTCAACCAATCTTGTCGGTAGCATTTGGTTCAGGTTGAAGTCCCTGCCGGGTAGCACCGTAGCAGCAGTAGCAGCTTGCACCTGCATGTTCCAGCCAGACCACCAAAATCGAGTGTGCCTTCCCTTGCGCTACATCTACATGCCTTTTTCCTGGATGCGAGTACTCTCTGTTAATGAACTGGAGCCCATAACACTAGTATATATTTCCCTACGCAACATGCTTCAAGCCTTCAAGCAAGCAATTCTTCGGAAGGCGGGGCTGGGCTGGATTGGATTGGTGGCAAACATCTAGGACTCAACTGCCCGCGCAGACGCAGTTCCAGATTCGGTCACCATGTTGGTATCCTGCTGGTTCACGTCGATCGAAAGAGCGCAATCAACGCGTGTTCCAAGGGCGTTCCACCCTGCCTGCCAAACTATCTTTTTTTATCGAAAGCATGCATTTGCATTTGCACGTGCTTCATTAAGTGGAATCAGGAAGTTTTACAATCTCCAGTGCTAGTCATGGCGAGGGGCCATATCTAACACGGAGGGCACATAAACACAAATCGCCATGGAGTGGCGGAGCCGTAACGTTGTTACTAACTGGCGAACGGATTGCGCTACGGGGGAGGCATTTGCGGAGCTCCAGTCGGCGAGAGCGGTGAGCAAGGCCAAGCTCCTGAAGCCCGAGGCGATCCAAACGTCAGCCTCCTCCAGGGTGCGCCCCAGGAGCTCTGTGGTCGTTGACGCTCGATGGTCGAAGGTGCGGCGGTTCCTCTCTTTCCAAAGGCACCGTGACACAAGGAGTACTAGCGAATCAAAGCTCCTCCGAAGGGTCTCCAAGAAGGTGTCCCTGGTACGCAGCCACCAGTCGAGCAAGGAGTCGTCCGAGCTAGGCACCATCACCGGAAACCCCATCTGAAGCAGCAAGCGGTACCATACCTCCATGGAGAAGGCGCAGGAGCATAGGAGGTGGTCTGTTGTCTCATCCAGTTGATCGCACATCGCGCATGATGCATGCGATTGCAGGCCATGGCGCATCCTGCGCTCTGCAATCCAAAGTCAACCGTGCAAGGCAAGCCAGAAGAAGAACTTGACCTTCGGAGGCACGGCCGCACGCCATAACTCCTTAGCTCCCGCCATACGCGTCCAGCCCACGAAGTAGGCCCTGTACATGGATCGCACAGAGTACTTCCCATCGACTGTCCACCGCCATACAAACCGGTCAGCCTCTAGTGGCCGTAGCTGTACATCGCGCAGCATAGTCCATAGTCACATGTACTCAACGAGGACGGGCGCAGTGCGTGCTCCTATGATGTCACGCACCCATCGTCGCTCCATCACGGCATCCTTGACTGAACGGCCAAGGCGATGACGTCCCACAGCCTTGAAAAGGTTGGGAGCCAAGGTGGGGATGGCGCTAGCCGGCAGCCATGCGTCTGTCCAGAAGCGTGTGGACGCCCCATCGCCCACTTCAATGAAGACGGAGCAGGCGAACATAGAGGCAGACTTGCGTTCCAAGGCCGACGGCAGGCGTGCCTAGGCGGCACCTGGCTTGGTCCGGCGCAGCCACTCCCATTTGAGACGCAGGGTGAGTCCTAGGACCCTAAGGTTGGGGATCCCTAGCCCGCCGTGCTCCTTGGGTACGCAGGCCAATGGCCACGCCACCTTACAGCGTCCGCCTGACACCGTCTCAGTGCCGGCCCAGAGGAAGGCCTGACGGCGCTTGTCAATCTCACAGATGGCCCACGCTGACAGGAAGCAACAGATGGAGATGTGCACTGGGATGGAGGAGAGTGTCATCTGGGTGAGGGTCTTGCGGCCAGCCACGGTCTGTAGCCCACCCTTCCAAGTCGGGATACGGGCGGCCACCAAGTCAACAAGTCGCTGTTCCTCGGCTCGGCTAACCCTGGACAGCGACAGTGGGGCGCCCAAGTATCTGGTGGCGAAGTCCTGAACTATGCACGGCAATATAAGGCGCACCACGTCGATCTGTTCCGGGGAGCAGTGGATGGGTGTGATGACGCACTTGTCGACGTTGGTGATGAGTCCAGATGCCCCTGCGAACAGGTCTAGGATGTGGCGGATGTTGGCGAAGTCACTGGCCTCAGGCGACAGGAAGATGACGAGGTCGTCTGCGTAAATGGACGCCCGTTGTTTGATCTTGTCCGGTAGCGGTACGAAGAGGGCCCGGCGGTCTGCCTAGTAGATGAGCGCGTTCAACGCTTCCATGACGATCACGAACAGCAAGGGGGACAGAGGGTCGCCTTGCCTTAGGCTGTGGGCATGGAGGATGCGGTTCCTGGGGCGCCCGTTCACTAGCACCCTTGTGCTTGCGGTGCCCAGCATTGCAGAAATCCAATCCCTCCAACGGAGCGAAAAACGAACGTGCTCCAGAACCTCCAGCAGGAACGGCTAGGCCACGGAGTCGAAGGCCTTAGCGAGGTCAATCATCAGCAACACGATGGGCCAGCGGTTAGCATGCAGCCATCTGCACGTCAGCTGCACAGTCATGAAGTTCTCATGTATCTACCGGCCCCGGATGAATGCCAACTGGTTGAGGTGGACCAACTCGTGCATGCGGGGGGGAGACGTAAGGCCAGACACTTGGAGAATAGCTTCCCCATGGAGTGTATCAGGCTGATGGGCCTATAATCCTTTAGCCCTGCTGGCGCCTGGGTCTTGTGCAAGAGGACCATGACAGCTTAATTTAGATGGTGGAAGCTTCTGAAGTCCAAGTCCCACAGTGCCTGGAACGCACGAACAATGTCCGGGCCGACGGTGCTCCAGGTTGCCTTGTAGAAAACGCCACTTAGCCCATCGGGTCCGAGGGCGCACCCGGACGATGTTGCCTTATCAACCGCTATGATTTCATCCATCGAGAACGGAACCACTTGATCGGCGAGATCCAGAGTGGGCAGCCCAATCAGAGAAAGGTCAAGGCGATGCGCCCTCGTGAACAGGGTCCCCAAGAGGTCATCATAATAGGAGAATACGATCTCCGCCTTGGCTTCCTCTTCAGTGAACGTGTGCCCGTTGTGGTTGATGGCGAAGAGGTAGTTTTTGCGATGCCGATGGCAGGCCTGGAGATGGAAGTACCGCATGCAAGCATCGCCCTCCCGCAGTTGTCTTGTTTTGGCGCATTGCCTAGCCATCGTCCGACAGAGCGATGCCAGGCCTAGTACAGCCTGCTTTAGCTCCCTACGAAGGTTGATCTCTCTGGGGGATAGCTGCCTCGTCTCCTAAGCCGTGTCTAGCTCGTAAATCACCGCTCGCGTAGTAGCCAGCTGGAGGCGCAAGTTGCCGACCTTGGTAGCGTGCCATGCACGCAAGGCCCTAACCACGGCACGTAGCTTCTGGTCGAGGACCCTACAAGGATCTGAGGCTGCAACATTGGCCGCCCAAGCTGTCTGGACAGCGTCCTGGAAGCCGTCCATCTTCGTCCAATAGTTGTTGAACCGAAAACGGGGGCGCACCCATGGCTCAGAGTTGAGCACCATGAGGAGGGGTGCATGGTCGGAGCAGTCACTGGACAGGCAACGTAGGTGGTGACAGGTGAACAACTCGAGCCAGTCCATAGAAGCGAACGCGCGGTCGAGGCACTCCAGGGTGGGAGAGTCACGGTGGTTAAACCATGTAAATAGTCTTCCTGATAGGTGCAGTTCGTCCAGGAGAAGATCGTCCAGCAACCTCCTGAACCTCCACATCATACTAAGGTGCAGACGCCCATTGTTCTTGTCACATGCTTGATAAATCATGTTGAAGTCCCCACATAGGAGCCACGGCCCTAGGGCAGCCGCGCGGGCGTCTCTCAACTCTTGCAGGAAATCATCCTTCTCATCGTCATTTGTGGGACCATAGACATTGGTCAACCACCATGGAGCGCTAGACCCGTTTAGCGTGTTAGAAATATTCAACATTTGACTAGTATTAGTGGTAGACCTCTTCCATGTGTGATCATGCATATGTGTTGTACTAAACATAGAGCATAGTCATAGATTAGATCCTAGTCTTTTGGCCTTTGTACGGTTGTAACAATTCATCTCTTGTAAGCCACGGTGGGGGCTCTTCCCACCTTCTATTTAACACGCAAGCGTTAGCCTCAACAGGTATCACGTTGCAACCATTCAACCATTCTTACATGGTAATCAAAGCCTAGGTGATCAATCCACAAAATCTTCAGCCAATTCGCAAGAATCTCCAATAGCCTCTTCCTCTATTCCCCCCACAGCCTTCTCCTTGATCGGTTGCCTGGTTACGGAGAAACTTGCCAAGAATAATTACTCCACATAGAGCACCCACGTCCTATATGCCATTCGCGGCACGTGACTAGCACATTTCCTCAACGCCAAGACTGCAGGGATGCCGGCCAAGATGGTGGCAAAAGCTGCAGACAAGCCAGAAGAACTGATCCCCAATCCCGACTATGATGAATGGTGAAAGGATCAAGATACCCAAGAGGGGGGGTGAATTGGGCTTTTCTAAAAATTAATTGCAAGAATTAAATCCTATAAGCCGGAATTCACCCCTAGTGCCTACTTGTGTTCCTAGAGATTCTACCGATAAAAGTTTTGCACCTTAGTTTCCAATCCTAGTCTAGCATGGCAATTCTAGGAATGTAAATCAAGCAATGAATGTAAATACGAGAATGTAAATGCTTGAAAGTAAGGGCAAGGAACACGGCGATGTTTTTCTGAGGTATCGGAGAGTCGCCACTCCCCACTAGTCCTCGTTGGAGCACCCGCGCAAGGGTGTAGCTCCCCCTTGATCCGCGCAAGGATCAAGTGCTCTCTACGGGTTGATTCTTCGACACTCCATCGCGGTGAATCACCCAAAACCGCTCACAAGATGAGTTGGGTCATCCACAAGCTCCGCCGGATGATCACCAAACTCCCAATCACCACCAAGCCGTCTAGGTGATGGCGATCACCAAGAGTAACAAGCTAGAACTCTCACTTGACCACGACGAGCCTAATGAGAAGGTGGATGCACACTTGCTACTCTCTAATCACTAGTGAGGAACTCTCAAGCTTTGATTCTCAAATCACAATCCTCACTAGTGCTCTTGCACTCCCTTGCACTCCAAAGGTGTTTCTCAGCTGATCAAATGAGCAAGAGACCTCTAAAAGAGGTGGAGGGGATGTATTTATACACCCCATAGTCGAAACGAACCGTTACCTGCCAACTCAGCAAAACACGGGGTGACCGGACGCGCCGGTCGAAGTGACCGGACGCGCCGGTCGAAGTGACCGGACGCGCCGGTCCCCTGTAACGGTCGAAAATCCGAAAGTCTGGCTGAGTGACTGGACGCGCCGGTCAGAGGTGACCGGACGCGTCCGATCGTGCAGGGAGCAAACTGTAACCACACCGGACGCGCGACCGCGTCCGATCGGTGATGACCGGACGCGTCCGATCTTCGCTGGACCTTACTGGAACGTGACCGGACGCGCCGATCACACCCAGGTCACGTCAGATCGGGTGTTTCCCTCAAGTGACACGTGTCGGCTTCTGACCACCGCGTTCGGTCCTCGCAAGGACTGCGTCCAGTCGTCAGCGCCGAAACCCTAGTCGCAGAACTGAACTGACCGGACGCGTCCGGTCATGCCGAAGACCGCGTCCGGTCAAGGGAAAAGCACCCTAAACTTTCCGAAACGCGTCGCAACTTGAACCAAGTTGCTTCCAACTAAACTTTGAGCTATTCTAGAGCTGCCTAGTGCCAAGTTTAACAAGTGTGCACCACACCTAAACATAGGACTCACCTAGGTCAAGCTACCCGCTCATGCCCCCCTTTATAGTACGGCCAAAAGAAAAACGAAAATCCTAACGACTATTCCGAATGCATCTCAACACCTCGTCATCCGGAACTAACCGTCCTTAATCTTGACGTCACTCTTTTAAAAACCGAAATGATTTCCATCAAGGGGCATGAATACCATGGTGCCCAAAGTAGTTATAACCTCCATGACCTAACTTACCAAAGTTTCTGTAAAACACACGTTAGTCATGGTAATAAAGCATTGTCATCAATTGCCGAAACCAAACCTCGGGGCCTAGATGCTTTCAATCTCCCCCTTTTTGGTGATTGATGACAACACTAAGATTTAAAAGATTAGAGTTGAGGTTTTCGAGCATGCTTGGTTCACATAAGCAAAAAGTAATAAGCACAAAGGGTTAGGAATTGCTTATGTGCCCCAAGCCAAAAGAGTGTACTCATAAGATAAGACAAAAAAGCATTAGTACACATAAAGATATAGCTCATAAGAAATCGGAGTAAGGCACGGAAGCACAACCTTAGAGCTATAACCAAAAACGGGTGACATGAATTAACACTGTTACTAGATAGACCATTAGACTCAAAGTTTTATCACACGACGACATGTCACACGAATGCAATGACTGAAAAGTAAACATGATGCATGAATGTAGCACACAAATAAGAACGAAAACCCTCTATCAAAACTCCCCCTGAAACTACTCTCTCCCCCCCTTTGGCATCAACCACCAAAAACTAGTCTAAGGATCTGACGGGGGAACAGACGGAGTCGTGTCGGGTGCCGAGGTGCGCGGAGTGATCACGAAGTGCAGAGTATCTCCCTCGGAATCTGAGCTCTCTGGCTGACCCTCTGAAGAAGCACGTGGCTGTGAAGCGGTCTAGGTCTGAGCAGCAGGAACAGGTACTGTCGTAGTTGCAACAAGTGGATCCGTCTCTATAACCTGAGCCTGTAGCGAGCCAATAGCTGGGGGATCTGCCGAGGCAACTGACGAAGGAATAGTCTCTGTAGTACCCGTCCCTGTCACAGGAGGAATAGCTGCCTCGGGAGCTGACAACCCTGAAGAAGTAGCAAAGGTAGTAGTGTGCGAGGGTGTCGGCTGACCAGTCAACTCGCTGTAGGTGGCACTGTAATCACCGAAAGGTGTGCCTGTCAGGAGGTGAGGGCGAGGCTGGTCTGAAGGTGTAAACCCCGTCTGAATAGGAGTGTAGCTCGGGGACTGGAACGACTGGGGAACCTGCTACTGTGGAGATGTGAACTAGAAGCTCGGCTGTCCCTGACTCGATGGACCACTAGACTGTAAAGCAGGAGTCAGGACAGAAGCAGGCGGAGGAACCCCAACAGTAACTAGATGGCGCAGAAGGTCCAAGTACTGTTGCTGACTAGCTGCACTCTGTCGCTGCATCTCGTACTGCTGTCGCTGCATCTCAACTTGCTGCCTCTGGATCTCAAGCTGCTGACGCTGAAACTCATCCTGACGAGCCTAAATCTGTGCAAAAGCTGCAGCTGTGTCCTGAGCCTGTCGCTGTATCTGCTGCTCCTGTCGCTCCTGTGCCTGGGTCAGCCTCTCAAGTATAGCCACCATGGCTGGGTCTGAGCGGGAGGCTGAACCAGAGTCACCGGCCTCGTGGTCATGAGGCCGAGGAGACCGGTACCTGGGGATGGGCTGGTAATCCTCATCAGTGCTGTCAGATGCATCATCCTCAGGGAGATCAGCGGGCTGAGCATCCAGATTGGCAAGCTCTGCCTCAGCAAGCTCCTCAACTGTGGCGTCCTGCTCAGCTGCTGTCTCAGGAACCTCAGGTCTCTCGCGCTGTCCTGGCACTGGGGCCTGCTCTCTAGTGACTGAAGCCCAAAGCTGACGGATATCATACTCAGGGAAAGCAGTGGTAGTATCTGATATCTCAGCTCTGATCTCTGCTGGAAGCTGAATGGCTGATCTAATGATAAAGCAGATCCAGTGAGCATAGGACAGCTGACGGTTTCCCTTGAAGCCCTCAGCTATGGTGTCCTCCATCTCACTAAGCATGAGATCCCAAATGTCGAACGGTGTCTATGAGAGGAGGTGGTGAACAACCCATAGCTGCATCCGAGTCAGTCCCTCTCTGTAGCCAAGTCTGGGAAGAAGGGTGCGTCTGACTATAGCATCCAGAACTCTGGCTAGTGGTGTCAAACTAGCAGGCGTGCGATGAGACCCTTCGCCAAAAGGCTCACGGAAGCAGGGTCGAACCAAGTCTGTAGGTGGCACTGTCCCGCCGTGAGGGCGTCTGGGTGGAGGAGTCTGACCAAAACAGAGCTGATGTATCTTCGTCTCTGAAGCTAGGAGTCTGAGAATCTCCCGCACTCTAGTGCTGTATAGTCTGTGGTCGCGCCCTCGGAATGCAAAGTGAATAAACTCATGGGCAGGATCAATCCACAGTGAAGCATAGAACTCTCTGACCCATGTGCCGCAGTATGCACCTGTCCGTCTAAGAAGATCTGACAAGCCTGGCAGAAAGGACAGGTGCGGACGTAGCTGCTCTCCCACAATCTCAACAAGTGACTCAAGTCGACAGACCCTCTGTGGTCGGAAAGCAATACCGCTGTCAACAAGAGCTCTGTAGAAATTCTCCTGGAGAGGAGTATAGAAACCCTCTGAAGCTCTGGGATCCCTCTGAGGTGGGAACCACCGACTGACCTCCACAAACCTCAACCCTTGCACCTGACGTGCTGTAGCACCCCTCAAGTCAAAGTGCTCAACTGGGGGTGAACCTCTAGCTCTGGGAGGAGGACGTGCTCCACGACGCTGGCCCTCTGGCCTAGGAGTCACCTGAGTACGTGTGCGTGTGGAGCGGCGACGCGGTGGAGTCTGAGCCGGCTGCTCCTCTGTACCCTCTGTAGCCTCTGGAACCACTGGAGCCTCTGTAGGTGGATCAACTGACATAGCATCTGTAGCTCCAGTGTCCTCTGTACCCTCAGTGGCCTCTGTCCCAAGCTGTCGACCTTCAAGATGAAAGCGACGCTCGCCTATGCGAATGCCACTGCTCCTGCCACCCCTCTCTGCCTGCTCTGCTGCATCTGCAACGGCCTGAGCAATCTCTGCATCGGTCAGTGTCTTCTTCTTCTTCCGGGCCATGATCTTGATGCGCTTTCCACGCGCAACCTCAGACAGACGAGGAGGACTGTCGTCCCCGTCACCAGGAGCACCACCGGCGTTCTTGCAACGCACCATGCTGACAAACTGATGGAAAACCTCTGAAAGATGGTGAACTGTCACTCGAGAGGCTTGGCCTCAATCCGTATCCGCAGGCTTGGCCTCGGATTCAGCAAACTGATATCACCCTGACACACCGACAAACTCGCTGAAAAGACGGAATAGATGGATCTACTATAAGCAACATATATAACTAAAAGGTATGAAACCCTAGAGATAGCAAGCATGTAAGATAAGATATGAATCGAAACGTGATAGCTACCTCGGATCGACGAGAAGACGGTGACGAGATGAGGTGACCTAGATCGCGAGATTCCCCGAATTCGCCGGACGAGCTCTGAAAGGACCGAGTCAAGTGACGATGATAAGCGATGGAGAGTGACGGTCAAGGTAAGCCCTAACGAAGGAATTGAACAAAATAGAGCGAAAAAGAACGAGTTCTTCACCTCGGAATTAGGGTTAGGGCAAACCCTAGAAAAAGGAGCTCGGGCGAAGGACGATTTGAGGAGCTAGGGTGGAGGCTTGGCACAAGGGGCTCGTGATAGCTGCGGTGGAGGTACGGCGAGGCAACTGCGGCCAGCGGACAGCGGCGGCGGCGGCGGCAGGTGCGGGCGCGGCTGCGGGCAGCACGGCTGGGCAGGGCAGGCGCGGGCGAGGAGGCGCGTGCGCGGGCGAGAGGCGAGCAGGGTGGCGTGGCAGGGTCACCGGAGTGGAGGAGAACGGCGAGGCGCGTGGCTCTGGCGAAAAGGCGGCGAGACGGCGGATTAGGGCTACGGCAGCGAAATCGCGGATGAGAAAGAAAACGGACGGCCGAAGACGAAACGTTTTATGAAGGGGTTAGATCCGCTCGTCACGCGATGACCGGACGCGGTGGTCGATATGACCGGACGCGGTGGTGCAGCGTCCGGTCACACTCCAGTAAGCTCCTGGAGCGACCGGACGCGTCCGGTTAGGACTGACCGGACGCGGTCAGAGTCCGGTCGAGGGGTACTCGGGAAATCATCGCGAATGACCGGACGCGGTGGTGGTAACCGGGACCGGACGCGGTGGTCAACAGCTGTGCGTCCGGTGCAGCGTTCGGTCACTAGATCTAGAGTTGGTCTTCTGGATGACCGGACGCGCTGGTGGACGCCGGGACCGGACGCGGTGGTGAAGCATCACTGCATCCGGTGCAGCGTCTGGTCCAGCGTCCGGTCACTGTTTTTCGCCCTTCTTCGTTCCGAACTTCGATGCGACTTCTCCCAATCAAGTTCCAATTCAAAGAGACAAATAAACACCAATTGGAACCTGATATGAGTGACCTCACTCAAACCCTCAAAATTTTCAAAATAGATTGTCTTAGGCTAGTATTATTTTTAAGAAAATAGGCAATAAACACCCGAGGAGCAACGTATGGCCATGCAATAGAGTTTTTGAACCTTTAGGAGCGTCAAAATGCTCTCTCTATCCATGGACGAACACAGAGGTTGCTCAAAGCTAAACCGAAAAGAAACAACAAACTAACAACCATGCATATGCAATGCAATACAAGAAAGTAAAGTTAGGTTGCTTGTTAAGTTTGATCCACGGTTAGGCTTCTTCACTCCTCCAAAGGAGGGTTATCGTAACCGAGTTAGCCAAGCCCTAAATGCATTGCGATAAGATAAACATGACATATAATACAATGCAATGCAAGGGACAACACACGCTCATTTTTTAAAGTTGCTAGAATCAAGCACATTGAGTTCACTTCTTAACCTACAAAAGGTGGCCTCATCCAAAGGTTTAGTGAAGATATCCGCTAATTGATTTTCACTTCTTACACCTTCTAGTGATATGTCATTTTTGGCAACGTGATCTCTTAGAAAGTGATGGCGGATATCAATGTGCTTGGTGCGAGAGTGTTGTACCGGATTATTAGCAATTTTAATGGCACTTTCATTGTCACATAAAAGCGGCACCTTTTCAAGAACAATTCCATAGTCTAGGAGGGTTTGTTTCATATATAAGATTTGTGCACAACAAGCCCCCGCGGCAATGTATTCCGCCTCGGCGGTGGACAAAGCCACACTATTTTGCTTTTTAGATGACCAAGATACTAAAGATCTCCCAAGCAAATGGCACCCTCCGGATGTGCTTTTTCTATCAATTTTGCAACCGGCATAATCCGAATCGGAATAGCCAACTAGTTAGAATCTAGCTCCTTTGGGATACCAAAGACCAATGCTTGGGGTGTGCTTAAGATATCTTAGGATTCTTTTTACGGCACTTAAGTGAGGTTCTTTAGGGCACGCTTGAAAGCGAGCACACATGCACACACTAAACATGATATCGGGCCTAGATGCGGTAAGGTACAACAAACTACCAATCATAGAACGGTAGAGAGTTTGATCAACCAGTTTACCTCCCTCATCTAGGTCGAGATGTCCATTAGATGGCATTGGGGTCTTGATTGGTTTGCATTCTTCCATCTTGAATCTTTTGAGAAGATTCTTGGTATACTTTTCTTGAGAGATGAAAATCCCTTCTCTCATTTGCTTGACTTGAAACCCGAGGAAGAATGTGAGCTCACCAATCATTGACATCTCAAACTCCTTCGACATCAATTCACCAAATTCCTTACAATAATCTTCATTTGTTGATCCGAAGATGATATCATCAACATACACTTGACAAATGAAGATCTCCCCATTAAGCTTCTTGGTGAATAATGTGGTGTCGACCTACCCAATGGTGAAGCCCTTCTCAATGAGGAAGTCCCGGAGGCGCTCATACCACGCTCTAGGGGCTTGCTTGAGCCCATATAGCGCCTTGGACAACCTATAAACATGATTAGGATATCTAGGGTCTTCAAACCCGGAAGGTTGATCAACATAGACTAGTTCATTTATAAAGCCATTTAAGAATGCACTTTTCACATCCATTTGATATAGTTTCATATCATGATGTGATGCATATGCAAGGAGGATACGAATGGCTTCAAGTCTTGCAACGGGTGCAAAGGTCTCTCCAAAATCAAGACCTTCAACTTGAGAGAACCCCTTTGCAACTAGTCTTGCCTTGTTCCTCACTACTATGCTTTGGTCATCTTGCTTGTTTCGGAACACCCACTTGGTTCCAATGACTCTTGCACCTTTAGGATGCTCTTCAAGTGTCCATACTTGATTGCGGGTGAAGTTGTTCAATTCTTCATGCATAGCATTTACCCAATCCGGATCCTGAAGAGCTTCTTCTACATTCTTAGGTTCAACACAAGAGACAAAAGAGTGATGTTGAATAAAAGAAGCAAGCTTTTGGGATCGAGTCATTACTCCCTTTGTAGGACTCCCTATGATGAGTTCTTGTGGATGTGCTTGAAGTAGAGGTGAATTTCTTCTATCAACCACTTGAGGAGGTGGATGGGGAGCATCAACATCTTGAGCTTGTGCCTCGGCTTGTTCATGAGAGACATAAGTATCTTCATTTTCAACTCTCTCATTCTTGTCATCATCTTGAGGCACACGTGATGAAGATGGTGGATCAACAATTTGTACATCGTCGTCATCATCTTTTGGCTTGATGTCTCCCACGGGCATGTTCTTCATGGCCTCCCTCAAGGGTTCATCACCTACATCATCACAATTCTCAATTGCTCCTTGGGAGCTGTTAGATTCATCAAATTCCACATCATATGTTTCTTCAACCAAACCGGTGGTATGGTTAAATACTCTATATGCTTTGGACTTTGATGAGTAACCAATAAGAAAACCAATATCACAACATCTTTGAAACTTCCCTAGGTGTTGACGCTTCTTGTAGATGTAGCATTTGCAACCAAACACCCGGAAGAATGAGACGTCCGGCTTCTTCCCATTAAGCAACTCATAGGGGGTCTTGCCAAGAAACTTTTGTAGGAAGAGGCGATTTGAAGCATAGCATGCGGTGTTGATTGCCTCGGCCCACAACTTTTCCGGAGTGTTGTACTCATCTAGCATTGTTCTTGCAAGGGTGATCAAAGTCCGGTTCTTTCTCTCAACTACACCATTTTGTTGAGGAGTATAGGTTGAAGAGACTTCATGCTTGATTCCAATTTCATCACAATAAGCTTCAATGTTTGTGTTGTCGAACTCTTTGCCATTGTCACTTCTAATCTTCTTTATCTTGACTTCAAATTCATTTTGAGCTCTCTTTGCAAACTTCTTGAAGCAATTTGCCACTTCGGATTTGTTATGAAGGAAGAAGGTCCATGTGTACCTTGAGTAGTCATCCACTATTACAAGACAATAGAGATTACCACCCAAGCTCTTGTATGTTGTAGGCCCAAACAAATCCATGTGTAGAAGTTCTAGCATTCTTGTAGTTGACATGAAAGCTTTGGTTGGATGAGTGTTTGTAACTTGTTTGCCCGCTTGACATGCACTACAAGGTTTGTCCTTTTCAAACTTCACATCCTTCAATCCTCTCACTAGTTCTTTCTTCAATAGCTTGTTGAGAGTGTTCATTCCAACATGAGCAAGCCTCCTATGCCAAAGCCAACCAAGTGAGGTCTTGGTGAACAAACATGTCATCAAATTTGCATCTTCGGAGGTGAAGTCAACAAGATAAAGATTGTTGTATCTAAAGCCTTTGAATATCACTTGCTTGTCATCTATCTTTCAAACTTCAACTTCATTTGGTGTGAACAAGCATTGGAAGCCAAGGTCACAAAGTTGTCCAATGGATAATAAGTTGAAACTCAATGAAGCAACATAGAGCACATTTGAGAGTGAGTGATCATTTGATATTGCAATCTTGCCTATACCCTTGACTTTGCTCTTTGAATTATCCCCAAATGTGATCTTCTCTTGACACATCCCATTCTCTTCAATGGAGGTGACCATACGAGGATCACCGGTCATATGTTGAGTGCAACCACTATCAATAACCCAATGAGATCCACCGGTCTTGTAGTTCACCTACACACAAGAGATCAAGCTTTTTGTTTAGGGACCCAAACTTGAGAGGGGCCCTTGACTTTCTCAACTAGTGACTTGGCAACCCATATTTTCTTTGGCCTATTCTTGTTTGGGGGACCCAAAAACATGACTTTCATCTTTCCATTAGAATCTTTTCTTAACATGTAATGAGCATTGAAGGCAAAGGGTCTAGCATGCTTGGGCAAGGGTTGTGGTGGTGGAGTTTTGCATTCATGAGCAAAATGACCTTCTTGACCACACTCAACACATCTCTTAGGCTTGGGCTTTGACTTGCTTTGTTGTTGTTGAGCTTTTGCCTTCTTCTCTTGATTTGCCAAGTACCCAATACCACTTCTATCCATCTTCATTACGGTGTTCATGAGTAGCTCACTTTGCAAATATTGACCTCTTGTGAACTTGCTTAGACCGGTCTTGAGATGCTCTTTTTCTTGCTTGAGCTTTTTGTTTTCTTCAATAAGTGACTCATTTGTTGTTTGCTTCTCAAGAGCCATCAAACCTTTTAGCTTCTTGTTCTCATTTGCAAGCTTCTCATTTTCACTCTTGATCTTGGCATAATCATCATAGTTGCTTGACTCAACCACAGTCTTGCCTTTGCTACTAGAGCCTTGCTCAATGCTTTCAATAATCAAGTCATCACATGATGTAGCTATATCACACTTAACAACATTGTTAGCAGCATCATGTGTCTCAAGAGCAAGTTCATTAGCAACCATATGACTATCATAGTCAATTTTCAATGTGGTGTATTTTTCTTTTAGAGAGTTATGTCTAGTGATGAGCTCATCATGCTTCTTCTCAAGCTTATCATGTTGATCTTTAAGCTCTTTATTAGAAATTTTGAGCTCCTTGAGATTAGAAGACATAACTTCATTTTGATCTCTAAGCTCACCACTAGTCTTTTGAGCATTTTGAAGCTTAGATGAGAGTGATTCATTTTCATTTTGAAGTTCATTATTTTCATTTCTTGTCCTTCTTATGACTTTAGTATATTTGTTCAACAATATTACAAGTTTGTCATAAGAGGGTGCATCATATTCATCATCACTATCACTATCATCATCATCATCACTATCATGATTTTGTACCTTTCGTTCACCCTTGGCCATAAGGCATAGGTGAGTAGAGGACGATGATGGTGAAGGAGGTGGTGAAGGTGGTGATGAAGATGTTGGTGAAGATGATGGCCCCATCACAAATGCGGCAACCTTCTCTTTCTCATCATTGCTTTCATCTTCGGATGACTCACAAGATGATTCAATATCGGTGAGCCAATCACCAACAATGTATGCCTTTCCTCCCTTCTTCTTCTTGTAGAACTCCTTCTTCTTGCCATCCTTCTTGTATGGCTTGTTTTTCTTCCTCTCTTCTTCTTCATCACTTGAATCATTTTTCTTGCCCTTGTTCTTGTTCTTGTACTTGTCTTTTGATGGTCTAGGGCATTGATGAGCTAGGTGGCCAAGTTCACCACAATTGTAGCAATCCATCTCCGAGATTGGCTTTCTCTTGCTACTTGTGAAGAATTTCTTTTTCTTGCCATCGAACTTGATGCCACTCTTGTTGAGCTTCTTTAGCATTTTGGTGGTCTTTCTCACCATGAGTGCAAGTGATTCATCATCGACATCACTTTCACTTGAGCTTTCTTGCACCATCATGGCTTGGCCCTTCTTCTTTTTCTTGTCATGACTAGCTTTGAAGGCCAAGTCTTTCTTCTTGGAAGATGATGAGCCCTCTTCCGGAGTGATGTGCATGTACATCTCATGAGCATTGATCTTCCCCAATACTTGTGTCGGTGTTGCGGTGGAAAGATCACTTTGGTGAAGCACGGTGACAATGCGACCATACTTCTCAATGGGAAGAACACTCAAGATCTTCCTTGCAACATCCGATTGGCTCATTTGAGTGAGCCCAAGAGCATTGAGGTCCTCTACAAGAACATTCAACCGAGTGTACATATCATTAGCACTTTCTTTGGGAAGCATCTCAAAAGAATTAATTTTCTTTAAAGCAAGGTGATAGCGTTTCTCATGCTCACTCTTAGTTCCCTCATGGAGAGCACAAAGATTTTCCCACAATTCATGAGCGTTCTTTGCATTACGCACACGATTGAAGATATCTTTGCCTAAGCCCCGGTAGAGTGCATTTTTGGCCTTTGCATTCCACCGGTCGTACTTCTCCTCGTCACCAATGGGGTTTGCGGGATCCTTGATAGCGGGAAGCCCTTGGGTTGCGGCTCTAAGACACCCAACATCTATGGCTTCGAGATACGCCTCCATACGGATTTTCTAATATGGAAAATCATCCCCCTCAAAGGTGGGAGGTGGTCCTTCCCCGTTAGACATATTGCTCTAGGCGGTAAAGCCTAAATTAGGAGCAACTCGGCTCTGATACCAATTGAAAGGATCAAGATGCCCAAGAGGGGGGTGAATTGGGCTTTTCTAAAAATTAATTGCAAGAATTAAATCCTATAAGCCGGAATTCACCCCTAGTGCCTACTTGTGTTCCTAGAGATTCTACCGATAAAAGTTTTGCACCCTAGTTTCCAATCCTAGTCTAGCATGGCAATTCTAGGAATGTAAATCAAGCAATGAATGTAAATACGAGAATGTAAATGCTTGAAAGTAAGGGCAAGGAACACGGCGATGTTTTTCCGAGGTATCGGAGAGTCGCCACTCCCCACTAGTCCTCGTTGGAGCACCCGCGCAAGGGTGTAGCTCCCCCTTGATCCGCGCAAGGATCAAGTGCTCTCTACGGGTTGATTCTTCGACACTCCGTCACGGTGAATCACCCAAAACCGCTCACAAGATGAGTTGGGTCATCCACAAGCTCCGCTGGATGATCACCAAACTCCCAATCACCACCAAGTCGTCTAGGTGATGGCGATCACCAAGAGTAACAAGCTAGAACTCTCACTTGACCACGACGAGCCTAATGAGAAGGTGGATGCACACTTGCTACTCTCTAATCACTAGTGAGGAACTCTCAAGCTTTGATTCTCAAATCACAATCCTCACTAGTGCTCTTGCACTCCCTTGCACTCCAAAGGTGTTTCTCAGCTGATCAAATGAGCAAGAGACCTCTAAAAGAGGTGGAGGGGATGTATTTATACACCCCATAGTCGAAACGAACCGTTACCTGCCAACTCAGCAAAACACGGGGTGACCGGACGCGCCGGTCGAAGTGACCGGACGCGCCGGTCCCCTGTAATTGTCGAAAATCCGAAAGTCTAGCTGAGTGACCGGACGCGCCGGTCAGAGGTGACCGGACGCGTCCGATCGTGCAGGGAGCAAACTGTAACCACACCGGACGCGCGACCGCGTCCGATCGGTGATGACCGGACGCGTCCGGTCTTCGCTGGACCTTACTGGAACGTGACCGGACGCGCCGATCACACCCAGGTCGCGTCCGATCGGGTGTTTCCCTCAAGTGACACGTGTCGGCTTCTGACCACCGCATCCGGTCCTCGCAAGGACCGCGTCCGGTCGTCAGCGCCGAAACCCTAGTCGCAGAACTGAACTGACCGGACGCGTCCGGTCATGCCGAAGACCGCGTCCGGTCTAGGGAAAAGCACCCTAAACTTTCCGAAACGCGTCGCAACTTGAACCAAGTTGCTTCCAACTGAACTTTGAGCTATTCTAGAGCTTCCTAGCGCCAAGTTTAACAAGTGTGCACCACACCTAAACATAGGACTCACCTAGGTCAAGCTACCCGCTCATGCCCCCCTATATAGTACGACCAAAAGAGAAAAACGAAGATCCTAACGACTATTCCGAATGCATCTCAACACCTCGTCATCCGAAACTAACCGTCCTTAATCTTGACGTCACTCTTTTAAAAACCGAAACGATTTCCATCAAGGGGCATGAATACCATGGTGCCCAAAGCAGTTATAACCTCCATGACCTAACTTACCAAAGTTTCTGCAAAACACACGTTAGTCATGGTAATAAAGCGTTGTCATCAATTGCCGAAACCAAACCTCGGAGCCTAGATGCTTTCAAATGGGTTGGTAAGGATCAGACAATCTTCAATTATCTCTACTCATCTGTGTCCAAGGATGTGCAAGTGCAGGTGTCCCACTGCACAACCACCGCTGAGATATGGAAGGTCATCCAAGACATGAACGCCGCTTAATCCCGCGGCAGGGTAATCAATACCCGCATGGCGTTAGCAAACGCACAGAAGGGGTCATCCACTGTTGCTGAATTTTTTAGCAAGATGAAAGGCCTCGCCGACGACATGGCGGCGGCCAGGAAGAAACTTGATGATGAGGAGGTGGCCTCGTACATTCTCGTCAGGCTAGACACAGACTTTGATCCAATTGTCTTGTCTATGGCGGCGTGTGTGGAGCCTCTCACCCTCGGGGAACTCTACACGCATCTCGTCAGCTGGGAACAAAGGATGGATCTGCGTCAATCTAGCAACTTATACTCCTCCGTGAACATCGTCACTCGAGGTGGTCACGGAGGCTTCTAGTGTGGTAGTGGAGGCGGTCGCGGTGGCGGCTTCTAGCGTGGAGGCGGCCGAAATCGTGGCCACGACAACCATGACAACAACCGTGACAACCATGGCAACCGCGACAACAACGATCCCTGTCAACTCTGCGGCCGTCAGGGACACAGTGCCTACCGGTGCTACAAACGCTTTGAAACCTCCTTCAGGCCACCACCGGAGCAGCACTCGGCCTCAGCTGCAACCACATCCTATGGCATCGACACAAATTGGTACACCGACACCGGTGCTACCAATCACATCACAGGCGAGTTGGACCAACTCACTGTGAGGGAAAAATATCATGGCAATGATCAAGTACACACGACCAATGGTGCAGGTATGAGAATCAACCAAATAGGTCAAAGTATTGTTAAAACCCCAAAACGCAATCTTATCTTAAACAATGTTCTTTATGTCCCTGAGGCTAACAAAAATTTGGCCTCAGTTCATCGTCTTACATCTGATAACAATGCCTTTATTGAATATCATCCAAATTATTTCTTGATCTAAGGATCAGGTCACGAAGAACATACTGCTTAGAGGGGAATGCAAGGGCGGATTGTATCCACTGAAGTTGCCATCGACATCCAGTTCATCTTCAACAAATAAAAACCACACATGCTGCCATCAAGCCTTCATCATCTAGGTGGCACAACCGCCTTGGCCATCCATCCTCTACAGTAGTACATCAGGTCCTTAGCAAGAATCAAATTTCCTCTATTTCTGAGCCAAATAAATCTTCTGTTTGTGATGAGGCATTCCTCACTGTCACATATTTAAACAATAGACTCCCTAGCAAAGTCATACAAGATCAAACCCCACTTGAACGTCTTTTCCAACAAAAACCAGATTATCTTACACTTAGAACTTTCGGTTGTGCATGTTGGCCTAACCTACGTCCATATAATACTCACAAACTACAATTTCGCTCAAAAGAATGTGTCTTCCTTGGATATAGCAATATGCACAAAGGGTTCAAGTGTCTTGATATAGCTAAGGGTCGCATCTACATATCAAGAGATGTTGTCTTTGATGAGGATGTCTATCCTTTTGCCAAACTCCATCCAAATGCAGGAGCTCGATTGAGATCAGAAATACTTCTTCTTCCTACCTCACTTCGAAATCCTTTTTCTGCTTTTGGGGATAACAATACTGTTGATACTAATGGCAATGATTCTATGCACATTAATATGGTTGATGAGAATGCAGGATCTGTTGAAAACCAGGCGCAACACGGTGAAAATTTCATCCAAAATGCTCACCATTTCATGTCTCCCTCTGTCTTTCCGTTTCTGGCAACGATAGGCACACATCCCGGAGGTGATCACCCTGCACACACGGTAGAACCTGCAAGCGGATCGACATCGGATCAGCTGCACGCGTCCACCTCGTCTCAGTGCACTGACGAATCGGGCGCTGCTGGCGCTCCCGACCAGGAACAGCGCGGGCAACGTGAATCTGCCCCTGTACCCCTGCCACCGAGATCTTTTACGGCTGCACCGCACGCTGTTGCTGAATTAAGGAGCAGGACGGATCGTCTCCACCTCAGGGGGCTGGATCTTCTGCACCCGCGGATCATGTAGCCCCTGCTCATCGACCTACCACCCGCCTACAACATGGAATACGTAAACCAAAGGTATACACCGATGGCACAATTCGATATGGCCAGTTAGCTGTCTCATCTGAGGAACCACCAACATTGAAATATGCTTTAGCTGATAAAAATTGGAAACATGCCATGGACACTGAGTTTGATGCATTACATAAGAACAAAACCTGGCACCTAGTACCACCTCAAAAGAAAAGGAATGTAATAGATTGCAAATGGGTGTATAAAATAAAAAGAAGATCAGATGGCACAATTGACAGATATAAAGGCTCGGTTAGTGGCAAAAGGCTTCAAGCAAAGGTATGACATTGATTATGAAGATACCTTCAGTCCTGTTGTCAAGGCAGCTACAATTAGGCTTGTTCTATCTCTTGCCATGTCACAAAATTGGTGTTTAAGGCAATTAGATGTTACAAATGCTTTCCTACACGGTTATCTCGAAGAAGTATATATGAAACAACCTCCAGGATATGAAGATAAAACCAAACCTCACTACTTGTGTAAACTTGATAAAGCCCTATATGGATTGAAACAAGCACCTCGGGCATGGTACTCTCGGCTATGTAAGAAATTGCAGAGCCTTGGGTTTGTTCCTTCCAAAGCTGACACATCACTATTCTTTTACAAAAAGGGAAATTATGTGATCTTTATGCTTGTGTATGTTGATGATATTATAGTGGCTAGTTCTTCTCAGGAAGCCGTGGATGCACTGCTTCGAGACCTAGACAAGGATTTTGCAATCAAAGACCTTGGTGAGTGCACTACTTCTTGGGTATTCAAGTTCAGAGGAAAAATGATGAATTGCTAATGACACAAGAACAGTATGCATCTGAAATTTTGCAAAGAGTCAATATGCAACTATGTAAACCTATGAAGACACCATTATGTACAACTGTCTATCACAAGTGGCACTAGGTTGGGAGTTGAAGACTCCACAAGGTATAGAAGCATTGTTGGTGTACTTCAATACCTTACACTCACACGACCGACTTGTCATTCGCAGTCAACAAAGTGTGCCGGTTTCTTCACTCTCCAACCACAGTACATTGGGAGGCAGTTAAAAGAATTTTGAGATATGTCCAAGGTACTATCAGTTTAGGCATAAAAATCCCAAAGTCTAACTCTATGCTAGTCAGTGCTTTCTCAGACGTAGATTGGCCTGGCTGTCCTGATGACAGAAGGTCCACAGAAGGATTTCCTGTGTTTCTCGGTGGCAACTTGATCTCTTGGTGTGCTAGGAAACAAGCTATGATGTCACGTTCAAGTACAGAAGCTGAGTACAAGTCATTGGCTAATGCGACAGCTGAAGTTATGTGGGTACGTAAACTATTGGATGAACTAGGTATTCCACATCCTCGAGCTACCTGTCTGTGGTGTGACAACATTGGTGCCACATACTTATCAGCAAATCCTGTATTTCATGCTCGAACAAAACACATCGAAATTGACTATCATTTTGTGCGAGAACAAGTTGCAGCAAAACTGCTAGATATCAAATTTATCAGCACTACAGATCAACTGGCTGACGGTTTCACTAAGGCACTTCCAGATAATTTGATTATTAAATTCAGGAACAATCTCAACTTGTCAGGACAGTTGTGATTGATGGTGGGTGTTAGAAATATTCAGCATTTGACTAGTATTAGTGGTAGACCTCTTCCATGCATGATCATGTATATGTGTTGTACTAAACATAGAGCATAGTCATAGATTAGATCCTGGTCTTTGGGCCTTTGTACGGTTGTAACAATTCATCTCTTGTAAGACATGGTAGGGGCTCTTCCCACCTTCTATTTAACACGCATCCGTGAGCCTCAACAAGTATCACGTTACAACCATTCAACCATTCTTACATAGCGGGGTCAGACGAAGAGTGATAGAGAAGCGACGGATCATGGCGGGGGAGGCAGCCCAAAGGTCACAGCGCCATGCAACAAGCACTCCACCGGCAACGCCATTGGCCGGGAGGCAGACGTATCCTGATCGCTGAAGACGGTATGTAATGTAGCAGTTGGGTTCAGGCTGGTTTGCAGCGTTGGCGCCGTTTCTAGCTGCTTGGAGGGAGGCCCTTGCATGACTGCTTGCGGATGAGGCAAATCGGTTTAGCTTTACGTCTCTGTCCAACTCATCCAGTACGGCCATGATATACCACCTTTTGTTGTCGAACATGCCTGATGCCAATCGATATGTAGACACTCTAGCATCTGTCGTTTCTCGGCATTCTAGGGCGCATATATGCTTGTGTAGGCTTTGGTGTACACACCCACGCGCGTTATTGTTGGGTGTAGAATCGAGTGGTGGATCTAGGATTTTAAACATGGGTACGTACGGACCTAAGCGACCTAAGCGATGTTACAAGTGTTTCATATGTATGTTGCAAGTGTTTTATATGGATGTTGCAAAAGTATATCAAGATGTTGCATATATTGCAAGTGTTTCAGAGGCATGTTACAAGCATTTATTCAAAAATATTTCATCAATTTCAAACGTACTCCCTCCATCCCCTTTTAAGAGTCGTTCTGGCCATGCATCAAAATGTCTAGGTTCATAAATCTGTGCATGTATCTGGATGGCACTATCTTCATGGTTCACAGAATCCGTACTGTACTGCATTCGACGATAGTAAAAAGGAGACAGAGGGAGTATGTTGCAAGCTTTTTCGATCTGAATGTTGCACATGTTTCACACATATGTTGCAAGAGTATGTTCGAAATGTTTCAGCTGTTTTAGTCTTATGTTGCAAGTTGCAATTGTTTTATCTGGATGCAGCATATGTTTCATGTAACGTCCCGCCTCTACGAGGCCGGGCCCGCTTACATCTGGCAGCTTTTCTAGGACATAGACTGCCTCACAGACCCACACAAGTCTTTTCTCTGCTCGTGCACACCTGGGAAGGATTTCTCGGTCGGTCACCTATCCTGAAATTATTCTAGACCAAGCACGCTTAACCTTAGAGTTCTTTAGAGATGGGCTTCTAGAAAATAAGTTGCAACTTGTTGGTATGAATATCCTATTAATCCTGTTAAGTCCTAGGCCAGGATGTTACATCCTCACCCCTTAAGAGACCGACGTCCTCGTCGGTCAATCCCAAGCTAGGAACGTCCCCTCTTGGCCACGTCCGTGTGTCTAGTGCCAGCGCATGTGCCATGTTGTGTGACCACTCTGGAACCACTCCAGACATGCGCACCATGCCTGTACAACTGCGACACACACGCTCGTGAAACCGCGAGAGTCGGTTCTATACCATTTTGTAACGTCCCGCCTCTACAAGGCCGGGCCCGCTTACATCTGGTAGCTTTTCTATGACATAGACTGCCCTCACAGACCCACACAAGTCTTTTCTACGTACTATGTCCTCACTCGTGCACACCCGGGAAGGATTTTTCGGTCGGTCACCTATCCTGAAATTGCTCTAGGCCAAGCACGCTTAACCTTAGAGTTCTTTGGAGATGGGCTTCCGGAAAAAAAGTTGCAACTTGTTGGTATGAGTATCCTATTAATCCTGTTAAGCTCTGGGCCGGGATGTTACATTTTACACATATGTTGCAACTATATGTTCTAAATATTTCATCTGCTTCAGACTTATGTTCCATTTAAGTATTTTATGTTGTAAGTGTTTCGTGTTTCAGAGGTATATTCAGAGAGTAAGGGGCACAACTTGAACGCGGGGGGAAGGGGCGCGGCAAGCCTGGGGCCGATAGATGGGACGCACAACGAGCCTGGTGTCCTGCGGACGGGGCGTGCTCGTCCTCATTCGGGCTCCCGGGTCCTGTCCGCGTGGAGATAGCAGGAGGTCAGGGGGAAGGAGTGGCGGGCGTAGCCAGGGTGCTTGTGTGGGGCGGGGCGGATGGGAGCGGGGTACGCGTTTTGGGGTAGGGCGAGGCAGACAGAGGACGGACGTGCGTGTTCAGTAGCGATACTGCGCAGCGATAGGCACAGGCAGGCAGGCTGGGGCAGCAGCATGCGCGGGGCGTCTGAACGCGCTCATCTGCTCCGGATGTCCGGACGCTAGTAATTCCCTATTTTTATTTGATATAAAGTGCTCTAGATATTATATACTTAATATTTTTACAAAAAAATTGGGGTACAGCTCTACCCCATGCACCTACACCACATCCGCCCCTGGTAGAATCCTTCATGTTCCTTGTTGATTCGAAGAAAATCTCAATATTACTAGATGTGTTCTCGCTGCACATGTGCTGGACTACGTGTTGTATCCCGTCGCACATATGGAAGATATAAACCGGGCAACGGTGGAAAAAATTTTCATTGTTGGTTTCATCTTCTAGCCGGCGGTGATGATGCAGTATCACTGACAGCTAGAAGGTCACATGGTGGTGATAATAGCCTCCGCACAAAGGCACGCGAGAGGGTGCTAAAATTGTCGGGCTGCTCGCGGCCGTCGAACCCTTGTTGTCCCTCACCCGCCCGCTCACTGACCTTGAAGCCACTCTCGCTGCTAGCGACCATAAGCCATTCACCACCTTGGTGGCTCCCTTGGCTCCTAACAGCCTCCCTAGCCCTTCCCCTTTGCATACTTCATGTTGGTACCTCTCTCTCTTTCAATTAATAGTCGATGAATCAATTCAATTAAAACCTTAGATTCAATAAAACACGTCTCTCGTGGACAAACAAAATGGGAAGGAAGAAAGTTCTTTTGTTTTTTTCTTTGTCCATTATGTGTATTTCTTGTTCTTTTTAAAAAAAGTTATGTTTGCTTCTATTCATATGATCAACACTAGTTAGCATTGGCAAGAGCAAATACTACGTATTTTTATATTCTTTCCACTTATATCTTCCCAACTTGGTTTCTTTCTATTTGTATGAATTTTAATAGTTTTCATGAACATCTCAATTAAGTTCTATTTGTATGAGTTCATGCCATTCTCTAGGATTAGGAATTGTATACATGGATAATGGTATGATTTACCATATTCAACTCTCCTCGTCAAGAAAATGGTGAAAATAACATGGGGAATGATGGAGGGGTCGTGGCAACGGGTGCGGGTGGTAATAGGGACGAAAGACCTTCTGCATGTCTCAATCTTGAGCAAAATGATGAGGTAGTTCATGTGTACATATCCGTAGGTGAGACAAGTCTTATCGGGATCAATGATGGATCTGAATATTTGTACTATGTGTAGGTGCCAGTTCATATCGAGAGTGGCACAACCATATAGTAGCTATTCTAAAAAACCATATAGTAGCTAGCGATAAGGGCCAAGCGAAGCCCAAGAAAGATTCCCAAAGGCTGACATGTTTTCACCTTGTTGGATCCGATCGAAGAGCACATTGAGCTAGTTCGTTTCATGGGCCATAGAAGACGACCATTGAGGTGATAGTGAAGGATAACGTCGCCATCAAGTATAGGTACTGGATTTCTAAGGATAATGACTAGGAGGTACCAAACCGGATCAAAGAAATATGTTGAAAAGCTAAAGGAGAGGTTTGTTTACCCTAAGGGTACCAAGGTTCTTTCAAAGGATCAGGCCATGTATATCATGGGAAACTCATTATGGTATATTAAGTACTAGTTCAACTGCAACTATGTAAAGAATGGAAACAAGCAAGACTGGACTAAATTCCCAAACTAGCAAGGTATATTTGGAAGAATTTGTTAGTTAAAATCTATCGGAGGAGGCAAAGGCAAAGACCAAAGCAAATACGCTAAACTCCCACAAAAATGTTGACCCCCGTTGCATTGGCTCTCATGATTACATGAGAAAAAAATCTAGAGAGCGAGTAGCAGGTGGAATGATGACCTAGAGCGGTGTTACGGTTCAGAGAGAAGGATGGAATATGATAGCTCCATAAGGTTTCTTCTTGCGAGGGGAGTTTCCTTCAAACCTGCCTATCTTTTTGGAATGCTACAACCTATAGGACCCTGTCAGAGAGGTTCAGACAATCCATGAGGAAGTTCCTCATTGTGTTTTTAAGCCTAAAGGGGTAGTGATGAGCTGACCCCGGTCATTAGGAAACAAAGAGCATCCTAATCACACGCTATGGGTCGAAGTCATTCTATGGGCGTATGCCTTCCCAAATGAAATCGCTATAGAAGTCGTTTAAGGAGGAATGTCCAAAAAGAGATGGAGTGGCAGCTTATGGTGATCGTTGTCCAATAAGAAGTAACTGAAGGCCAAACCACTTATGTGTAGAGTTTGAGAAAACGTCCTATGGCAACAAAGGGCGCTGGCCAGGGACTCATGAGCTCAAACTGTGTATATAGCAGCAGAAACACACTGCTTCCTATCAAAGATGCATATGTCAGCTTCCTCATGGCTATGGTCATAGAGCCAACACCTTACAAGATATACATGTAGGATAAGTTCTTTAAGACCAAGGTGGAGATAGGTCAGGATTCTCCTACTGGCGAAGGGGTTATGTTGCACTATCATTCATTTCCTGCACGGTATGTGAAGGTTGCCATTGATGCACTAGTTAAGGGTAGGTACCATATAGTTTAGTTGGATATCCCTATGGAGGAGGATAGGAAGGCACTGGAGGATAACTTGGGTTGCTTTGTGGCGTGGCACAATGCTATATATTCTTTGGCTCAAATATAGAATATGACATCGACGATGAGGACGAAAGGGCAGCAATAAGAACAGGACTCTCGTCACTGCCTGGAACGGAAGCAACTCCTCCTCCATCACCTCATAGGGAGCTAAGTCCCCAAATACTTCCACCATCACCAAATACTCGCAAGATTGATTCATCTACTCAGAGTAAATCTCAATTATCTCAGAAGGATGTAACTTTTTGCAAGATAACAACATGACAGAGGAGCATGACCAGGATAAAAGAGGCGCTGACGCGTGTAGGTTTGTTTAAGCAAGGGTCTTATCTAGTATCTCCCAAACATGTCCCATGATACAACCTAAAATGCAGTTGTTGCATGGCTGGTACAAACAACAAAGTAATATCATGTTCAGGGCAAGATATAAGGATAAAGGCTTTAAATGTCACCGTTCGTGGTATTCTACCACTTTTACCAATAGTTTGCCCTCGATATACATATCATGAGCATGTGGACCATGTATGTTTCGTTACTAAATGTCATTGTACATGTTATATCACTAAGCTGCATGTATAACCACATTCTTTTCTAGGATGGAGGCGTACACTTGTAGTTGTAGGGTGAGATGGATTAACATATATACGCTTCTTGAACCCATTTAAGTATAATGAGAAGACAATACAAGGAAATAGCACCATCAATGAATTGACAAAGGCCTTGCATGCCCAATAAGACAAATAATCCATACTTCAACCCTAGAACTATAGGTATGTGTCCCTAACTTATATTTTTTTATTACATTTGTCAAGTTTGGGCCTAATTTGCATTATTGCATTGTAGATGCAAATTACAATTTTGTCGTTCTTAACATCAACCTAGAGAAATACATTTTCACAGTTTTTGACTCAAAAATCAGAGAACGAGAGCATATCCAACCCTTTATAGACACGCTAAACAAGTAAAACAACCAAATTACTCAATTCCGCCAAATATTGGGTTTTTATAAGCTTCATATTCACCGCCAGACCATACATCTGGCCAGCGGCGATGTTGTATTATCACTGTGTTTTGATTCCAAATGGCGGTGAAGGAAGGTTACAAAGCGGTGGTATTGAAATTTCCAAGGTAGTGCTTACAAGAGGCAGTTAATTTGTTATCACCTATCAGTGATGTAGGTACATCATAATTCCTTCGGTTTTACAATATACTTTTATCAAAATAGAGGACTAAGAATACCAAAAGGGTTTACTGCTTAATAATGCTATATAATTAGAGGACAACAACCCCGTCCCAAAGGTCACCTTCTTGTGCTTGGAGGGAATAGTACTATTTATAATATTTTTATTTACAGTACCCTTCGAAGCGACAAGAGCCATCCAATCCTCCAACATATTTTTCCATCGAACCTTGTATCGCTCAATTATGGCCCATGCAGTACCACACTGGCCCAAGAAGCATATTATGTTGGGCTTGTTTACGCATGAGCTGGAGCAATACAGGTAACCGGGTGCAAAATCAGGCCTGTTTTCTTCTTTGCTATCAGTCCTGGACCCTCCCAAACTTGGACATCCTCTGGCTTCACTCCGTCAGGCAACTTCCAATCATAGTGGTACAGAAGGCTCGCCAGAGCGAGTTCAATGTTAGCCAGTCCAAGGTTTGCTCCCGGGCACATACGGCGGCCAGATCCAAATGGAAGAAACTCATAGTTTGTCCCCTTGTAGTCAAGGTTGGTGTTCTCAAACCGCTCTGGCCTGAATACCTCTGCATCTTCCCAGTACTTGGTGTCCCTGCAGATCGCCCAGACGTTGATGAACACGGCCGTGCCCTTAGGGATGTCGTAGCCCATGACCTGGCACGTCTCACGACACTGCCGCGGGAGCAGGAGCGGCAGTGGGCAGTGCATCCTAAGAGCTTCCTTGATCACAAGCTTGAGGTACCTAAGCTCTGCCCCGGCGAGGTCATCCTCGGTGATTCTGGTCTTCCCCTTGAAGGCCTCCCGGACCTCGGCCTGGGCTTTCGCCATCGCTGCCGGGTACCGGATTAGCTCTGTCATGCACCAGTTCAGTGTCGTCGACGAGGTATCGCTGCCGGCGCCGAACAAGTCCTAGAAGAAACAAGTTCAGGTCAGCACTCAGGACAGGCTGAACGACGATCCAGATGGTGAAAGGCGGTGATATACTGATATGATCCATGAATCCATCGGAAGAAGCAAGACTTACAAACATGAGCGCCACAATGGTGTCGTTGGTGAGCTCGATGGGCAAGCTGGCCTCTTTCTGCAGCCTGAGCAGGACACCGATTAAGCTCTCGTGCACCGTCTTCTCGCCACGGTCCATGGCCTCCACCTGCTCGTGGATGATCTGCTCCAGGATGCGCGTGATCCTGTTGCGGCACTTGAGCGCGTTGCGAGGCGCCGTGCCGAGAATCTGCATGAGCCTCGACGACGGGAAGAGGTCGGCCACGGTCAGCACCGACGTCTGCTGGACCGCGGTGTCGAAGGCGTCCAGGTAGTCGTCCTGGTACTTGCACCGGCTGCCGATGGACTCCCTCACGAAGGTGTCGTTCATGAATCGAGATATCATCTTGGACAGGTTGACGGCGGCGCCGGCGCCGGCGGACGCGGCGAGGCTCCGCATGAACCGCGCCACCTCCTCCTCGCGGATGCGCTGGAACGACTGCACGCGCGCGACGCTGAGCAGCTCCATCACGGTGATCTTGCGGAGCTGGCGCCACCGCTCGCCGTAGGTCCCGAACACTAGGTCGGTGCCGTTATAGGTGAGCACGCCGATGGTGGCGTTCAAGTGACGGTCGGCGAACGTGACGTCGTGCGTCTTTGTGATCGCCTGCGCGGCCTCCGGCGACGACACCACCAGCGTGGGCACCTCGCCCAACCGGAGCATCATGAGCGGCCCGTGCTTCTGCGCGAGGTCACGCATTGCCCGGTAGATCGAGGGGCTGGTAACCAGGTGGTGGATGCTGCCTATCAACGGCAGCGTCCATGGCCCTGGGGGCAGGTTTAGCTTCGGCTTGGTGACGAGCAAAGACTTGAGCTTGGAGAGGACGACGAGCAGCACGGCCACTGCCACGGCGACGAGCACCTTCTCCTCCATTATAATATTGTGGCTAGCTAGCTATCTGGAGTAATTGTGTATATATTTGACTATCTCGTTTCTGTGTGTGAGATGTGTCACTCGACTCCTGCTCGACATAATAGCGGCCATGACCCGTGGCTAAATTTATAGTAGCCACGGTAGTATATTTGCATCTTATTGAAATAATTGTCGTATTATATTGTGGTGGGAATTAAGATGGATGGTCTAGGTCAAATCATCGTGGCTTGAGGTTTGAATATGTCTCAGCCAAATAAATGGCAGTATCTCAAATGGTATTTCTGCGGTCACTGTACGTCAAAATAAATAAGGTTTTCTTTTATATTAAGAGGTGTAATGAAGTAATTGAATGTATACTAAAATTTGCTTGAGAACCAACAAAGGCCAAACGGTGAGGTTTTTTTTTTTTTTTTTGCGAGCCAACTAAGTATGGTTGTCAATCGATATATGTCTAGCTATTGAAAAATATGATGACTCAAGCACTTGAAAAAATTTGCTAGTCTTGTTTCGGATCGAGATGTCCTGTATTATGAAACCAAGTCTGCCTCGTACTTCCTCTATTTCAAATTGTGCATGTTTTATCCCAAGTCAAACTTTTCTAATTTTAACCAAATTTATAGAAAAATATATTAATATCTACAATATAAAAAATGTGCTATCAAAATATATTTCATGGTGTACCTAATAAATCTTGTTCGATATTTTAGGTACATGTTTTTCATTTTTCTATAAACTTGATCAAACCTTGAAACATATGACTAAGAATAAAACTAAAACAACTTAATTATAATTTAAAAACGATGGAGTTTTCATAAAACTAATAATAAATATGAAGTACCACCTCATGCCCTAGAGTGTTTGGATGTAGATAGCTACAAGCATCTCCATTGGTCTTTCTTAATTAAACCCACTCTCTAAATCATCATTTGGAGAGTCATTCTAGTTGAAGAAGCTATGGGAGGGATTTTCTTTCACCAAAATCTCTATTGCTATCAATATAGAAGGATATAAAGAGCCTCTTGAAGTTGCTCCAAAAGGGTGATGAAACAATTCCAAGAGTCAAAGATAGAGATAACTCACAAAAGATAACTAGACAGGTATAGCTAGGTGGGAGGACAATGAGTGAGTAAAGGATTCCTATGATCTATCTCTACTTCTAAGGTTTAACTCAGATAACAAGATATAACAAGTAGAAAGAGTCCACACAACATGTAAACAGGGCGAAAGATGACCCAACAACAAGCGGACAGAACCCTTGCCAGAGGCGCCTAACTTCCGGTAGCCCTACTATTAATAACTTGCCTAAGAACACGTGGTGGATTACAAAGATCAGATACAGTTGTCACCACCTACTAGTTAAAGGGTCTTGATGGCTAGAGGAGGTGAATAGCCTATAAAAATTTTCTACAAAACACAACACTAGAGCAAAGGTTGATTAGTACAATAAGAAGCCCTGATAGCAACTACATTGCACTAGCTCTAATTCACCTAAAGCAAGCCCCTACACAATTCTAGTAGCTTTGGTTTCCACACTAGAACACAGCACCACACAAAGCTACAAGAACACTAGCTACACTAGAGAGCTACTAACAAGAGCAACTAACACTAGTTACTACTATGACTACAACTAAGCTACTCTAGCTAGCAAGGCAAACAACTACCACACACAAGCAAGACATGAAAGTAAATACAAGTGAGGGTAGTCGAGGCAAACCAACGAGGAAAAGTCATAAACACAAGATTTATCCCCGAGGTTCAGTTGCTTAGCAACCTATGTCCTCATTGTGGTGAGTCCCAAGTAATGATTCACGCACTAACTAGTGTAACAAGCTAGACCTACGACTTGGGTGCCATAAGAATTAATCAAATGATCCACTCCAACTAGTCACGAGCATTCCAGTGGAGTATCCCTTTGCACTTCATGAGGTGGGATCAAAACTTCTCACAAGGTCATCGGTCGAAAGTGAAGAACAATCATCAACTCTTCCTCAACGACTACAACTGCTCCAAGACATCTAGGTGGCGGCAACCACAAAGAGTAACACGAAAACCGCAGCCCAATCGAAGAACTAGTGCCACTAGATGCAAAACTCACAAGCAAATGCACTAGATTTCTACCAATCTCAACTTGGATGAAGCACAAGTCAAGAGATGAGTGGAAGGTGTTCTTGGATGCTCACAAGAGTGTTGGTTTGCTTAGAATGCCAAGAGAGCTCACCAAGAGCTAGCCAACATCTATTTATAAGCCCCCTCCAAGAAGTAGCCGTTGGGCTGGCTGACTAGGCAGTCTACGTGATCATCGGATTAGTCAAGTGACCACTGGATTGCCCCACTAGAGTATGCGGTACATGCGAACAATTCCCTGGCGCATAGTCGAGTGCTCCTTAGGAAGTACCACCGGATCAATTCGGTGATGTCCAACGGTCACGAAAAGAAACTAGTCATTTGATTCCAACGGTCAAATTTTCCCTAGCGCATAGTCCGGTGAGCACCACATTACTCACAACGGATCAATCCATTGCTCTCCAGAAACTACGCAGAAAGGTTTTTTTCACCAGATTAGTTCAATGCTTAGCACCATTAGTCCGCGGGCTTTCTTTAAAAACTCCCACGCAAAGAACAGTGTGTGCTTAACCCTAACCTTGGCTAACAACACTACACATGGCGCATGCTCTAGTGTCCTCTTCCAGGCCACACGGGATCAATCAAGTGCCAACTCCTACAAGTGTGTCCACCATATGTGCAAGTGAGTTAGCATTTTGACAAACATTTTTCAAAGAGTTTTCACTTGCATCTCACCATGTCACTAGGTCTAATACATATGCAATGTATTTTCACACCTGGTGGCACTTTAGATAACCGACTTGAATTTAGAGTTCACATCTTAATAGTACGGCTATCTATCTTAAACCCAGCCATACACTCTATTGCGTCTTGACCGGCAAAACAAAACCCCTATTTATACCCTTTGCCTTCACATCTTTGGATTTTGTTTTTCTTTTTATTCTTTCTGAGAGTGAGCTTGCTCCAATTAGATTGATCACCCTTCATCCATCTTCAAGCCTTGCTCTCCATCATGGTGTGGACATATAACATAGCTTAATCACAGACTTAGTAAAAGATTAGTAGAACATCAAGCCTGTTGTTTGATTTCCGATAAGTAGAGGTGCGGGCATTAGGGAATTACAGCTACGTATACGTCCACTAATTAACCATCGAAACTATTGCTCATTGCGCCCGAGTAATGTGGTTGTCACAGTCCATGGCACTAATAGCAAATCAAGTCAGTAGTTGTTGCAGATAGAAGCGGTTTCTCTCATGGTACTCAAAAGTCCTAACCCGTAGTGGTGGAGGGTCCAGATTCCAACTACAGAAGTAGTGGACAGTACTGTAGTAAGCACCAGAAAAATGGAGCACCACATACGACGAAAAGTAACTTAAAGTCTGGTTAAATTAAAGTTTCGATGTGACCGGAGTCATCGATCGAGTACCTGAACGAGAACGACCAATAAACCTGAACTTGTTGGTTACTGCGCGCACCTACTGCCTACTTTGACGTGGACTTGACTTGAGGACTTGTTGTACTAAGAGGAGTGTACTCCTATATCAGAGTGATGCCGGCCCATTCAGATGCGATTTGCATGCATGATGCATTACTTAATCTGTACACAAATTCAAGAACGAAGACGGCCAGCGACGACGCTCTCTAGCTCTGTCACGTGGATTTGCGTTAATTAATTAGTCATCTTTAATCTGTGCTTGGTCCTGCACCTGCGTCAAAAAATGTATTATATGATGAATCGCAGAGTGTTTTGGTAGATCCAGTGTCAGTGTGAGTACGGTGGCGCGTACTTTGAGCTGTCATATGCTTACTCCAATCACTTTACTTTGAGGACAATGCAAGTTCAAACTGAGAAGGTGCGATGCGTGACGACGATGCCACAGGCTGACAAGGCCGTCGTTCAGGCATACGTACGTACGTGTATATCACATTCGACGCGAGCCGTGCAAGCACGCCACGCCTATGGGCTATATACGGCAGCAATAGGCATGCAAACGGCGCGGCGGTGGGCAGCCCGCCGCCTCGCGTCCCGCCGCTTGGTTTTGCGGGCTTATGCAGCGGCCCGCACGAGCCATTAGACTATCTGCACTGGTACACGCTACGTGTCCTTATAGAATTACATAGTGCAAAAAAGCCCTGCAGTGGGTCATGTATTTACTGCGCTATAGCTCAGGATGGCCAGGACGTCTGCTATTCTGAGCGGGATAGCGCTCGTCCGCTACCTGCCCATACGTGGCCCCACTGCTGCTGTTGGGCGTGGAGATGGGAGGGAGGGAGCAAATGTGCAGGCCCCACTGCTGCTACTAACTAAAAAATGTTATAACTCACAAACTAAAAAATCAAATTAAATTCTGTTTACATCATTAAATTCGTTTCAATAAATTGTTTAAAACAAGATGTCACATGGATATATTTAGATAAAGTAACAAGTGAGCCCCACCGTAGATAGAGGATGATACAGAGAATGGAGGGGTGCGGAAAAATTAAGTATAGAGGAAAGAATCTTGATGACTGGACCTTTTAGACAATAAATTTAGAGTACCACCGCTTGCGGAGGGAACGCATGTTATAAAGGCTGCCACTGCCCGGCTGATGCTCGACGAGGCGTTTGCAGTGGCGATCCTGGTGCTGCAGCCCGCAGGGCATCCAGCAGGCGCCCGCCTCCACCATAGGACGCGGCACGAAGGTTGCGCGGCGCCGCTGGCTTTTGCGGCCTAGCCGCTTATAAGCCCGCTTCTAGAACGCGCGCGGGCATGGCTGACGGGATTACGTGGGTTAGCGGCGCGGGTCTCCCCGCGCCACTTGCATCGCTAGCAGCAAGTCAGCCACAAGCGACAAAAACGGACCCTCCATTCTGAAAATAATTTCATTATGAAATTCGTGTTAATCAATTTTTTTTAAAATTAAATATTAATATATCTAAATAAGTTTGTTATAAAAAAATATTCAGCAATTCACCTAATGATACTAAATAGATACTATAAATATTAATATTTTATATATACTAGCAAAACATGCCCGTGCGATGCAACGGGAGAAAAAACCTATCAAATATTCAAGGAAATCAAGAACTGAAATGATACATATCTATTTATGTTTCACTCTTTCTATAAAATTTTAAAACTATAATTTATTAATTTTATGATAAATATGACATTCTTAACATAAGCTAATTTTATATCATCACTTTAATATTACTTAGAGTTTGATTAGTTAGACTCAATTGAATCAGGATATAATAATATACAAGTCTTTCTTTTAACCAAAATAGCATTAATAATTTGGTGGTAGAAATATTATCTTTCTTAGTGAATGCTCAGGAGTTCAAAGCCTATGTATTATGTTGTTTTTATTCTTTAATTTTATTGTTACTATTTATATACTTGATTCCATTTTCACATTCACATTTAGTTGAACATGAATGAAAAATAAAAATAATGGAGTGACAACACATTTAGTTGAATGTGAAAATAAAGAATACATGATGGAAAAACAAAATGTAACTGAACATAACCGGAACTGGAGAAAAAGAAAAGAAAAATAAAAAAAGACATGAAAAAACATCTAAACAAGAAAGGAAATCCCAACATGACTCATCAACCTTTTTTCTAGACGCACAGGGTATAATGTTCTTTCTTGAGTAAAACAGGAAAAAGGAATTTAAAAAGATCAAAACTTAAACATCCGAAACAGGACAAGGACTCTTCAGCCTTTTTTTCATATAGATGACCCAATACGTTTTACGTTTTGAAATCGAACTCTATATCACGGGTTATATATATATATATATATATATATATATATATATATATATATATATATATATATATATATAAAAGTCCGGACGGAAGAAACTCTTCATTGTCCGTTAGTTAGAAGGAGATGGACCAACAAAATGGACAGACAAAAAAAGGGTGAGAAATTTTGCCTCTTTATTATTAGGTATAGATTAGTTAACGTTGATAATTTTAATTTTTCCTCGGTGAGTAGAATGATATTTTTTATGTGACAGAAGAAGTATATGTCTGTCGACGGCACAAACGGATTTGATCACTGAAAGGAGCCAGCTTGGTCATGATGGACTGATGGTGCCGTCGGTGGCTTCCTATGTGCGCGACAAGCCAAAGGGCCATCAGTGAAGTGTGTCGAATGCGTTGTATCGAGCCAGGCTCCACTGCACGGTGCATGGACGCAACAGGAAGGTTAAACCGTCAGCATACGGCTTATATATGGCCTGCAGCGTGAGTGCATGACTCAACTATATATCTTGTTGCTATCCGGCCCCAGCCGGCCGATGGCACACGGATGTCGGAGTCGGACACGGCTCAGGCCGTAGGTGCAAATCATGGCTGACATGACATGACATGACATGCAACTAATTTTGATGTTGATTTGCTAGCACACAGTGTGTATTACACAGGTTGATCCCGACAAATTTCGTCGTGTAATGATGATGATGTTGAACAATTAATTTGTGAGTGTTCCAAAAGAATTAGTACCTGCAAACAAAAATAGATGATGGATGGAGCAAGGAACTATGTAGGTTCTAGGATTCATAATAGAGCACATTCTGAGATTGATTGATGGTGATCCATGAAACAAGGTGCACAGTTTAGAGAGTAGCTAGTGAGCCGTGGCCCAAAGCAGCAACACGACACCCTTTGTAGAGCTACCAATCTGAGAGCCTCCGAGGGCATGGCCTTCGGATAGAAATTCGATGCATGACCCCAAGGCCTCGCTAGCGCCAGATGTCCAGACGCCCGCGCGTACAGTCGTTTCCTGTGCGGTTTCGCGCGCTCACGTGGGGTCTACGCCACCCTAAACGTCACCGGCATCGAGAAAAGAGAGAGAGGAGGCAGCGGATGCCCAGCCGGCGCCGTAAGGAGAGAAGACATCGAGGAAGGCAGCAGAAAGCGAGGAAGGAGATGCAACACCTGATCTGCTTTTGAAACATCCCGTTACAAAAATTGCAACATCTAAATACGGATGAAACACTTGAAACATGCATTTGAAACACTTGCAAAAACACATGAAAAGCACTTTAAAACTATTGTAAAACATACGCACATCCAGATAAAACATTTGCAATATATGCGTGAAACATATGCAACATCCAAATAAACACTTGTAACGTACTCCCTCCGTCCAAGAAAACATGCAACTACGGGTTGCGTGCCGGTAAAATTAGTTTACGTTTGACTAAATTTCTAGTAAATACTATTCACATTTATGACTTCAAATTAATTTATTAAGAAAATACATTTCGTAATGAATCTAATGATATTTATTTGATATCATAAATATTGATATTTTTTATCTATAATTAATTGAACTTGAGATACTAAACCATGACACTGTGCTAGAATTGCATATTTTCTTGAACGGAGGGAGTACATCTAGAAAAAAAAAACACAGATGAAACATTGGAAATAGAAGCTTGCAACATACGTGTACAAATATTGCAACATGTGCAACATCCCGATCTACTTTTGCAACGTCCGCATGAAACATTTACCACGTACCTCTAAAACATATGAAACACTTGAAACATCAGCTTGCAACATGTGCTTTCAACGCAATATTTCTGTTTCAAAATGGAGGCTCGTCGGCGCGTAGAGTTCACCAGTGTAGAGCCCGCTGGGGACCATGCGCCGCTCGCCCCGCTCGCACGCGAGCCTCCAGAGCCACCGTTTCCTCCCACGTGCGCGGGCCTCAGAGCTGCCGTCGCCTTGCTTATGCGGCGGCAGCCAAATACGGGAAGTGCAATGGTCGTCGAAGATGCAGGCCGCAAGAGCACAGAAGGATCGTAAGCCAGCAGCCGGACGTCGGAAGCGCAGTGGTTCCCTAAGGGCGGCCGTCAGATCCCCGACGTCGCGGCGCTAAGGAACAGAGATGCGCTGTCGTGCGTGAGGTGGATGCGTTGCCTCTGCGGCTACATCTCTGACCCCACACCACCATTACCAAATCTCTGATTTGCCACCGCAACTGCTCCAGTGAGCTGGGTCAGCATTTCGCCCACCTCATTTTCTTAGGAGAATCTCGCCCGAATAATGGATGTAGCTCCCTCTAATGGATATATGGTCACACCAGCCACCGCTTCAGCTTTTTTTTTTGTAAGAGCCGGTAGTTGGGCTGGCGCGGTCAGACCACCATCGTGAGCGTCCGACGCGGGGTGACTTCCTATATCATGAATTACCGATGACCCAACATTGCATTCGGGACGCTACCGGTCTGAACCTTTGTGACTGTGGGGGCTAACCGGCTAAGCAGTAAAGCCTCGGCTGCCCTCTTCAGCGACTGCCGCTGCAGGAATCCACAGTACAAAATAGAAGAAGAGCACAGCCACAGCATGCAGCGGCAGCGGCAGCGGCTGTTTTCGCGGATATATCGGAGGATACGGGACGCTGATTCCGCCATGTTCATCTTGGGACCAGATCGACGCTTCTTTGGACCAGATCAGCTTGCTGGTGGACAGGATGGACTGCAGCCTGCGTACGGGCAATGTCTAGAAAGTAGAAAACTTGTAGATGCGTTTTTAAGCTAATTCCAAGACAGGTTCAGGGATCTTAAACACTGGTTTTCCTATCGTCAATACCGTCCTGTGTTTACCCCTGCAAGAACAGTAACATCTTGCTTACGGTTGCAAGCACAGTAATATTGACCACTGCAAATTTATAAATGCATCTCACTCCCAGCCAACAGGCTGACTCGGAACTTGATTTCCCGCTAGCTTATGTGCTCTTGTGCACATCAGCATCATACAACGGAATAGGGATATTTGGTTTCAGCATCCACTCATCCTTGATGAGATGGTGCACATCATCATGAGTTCCTATCAGTTTTGGTAAAATCATCTCAATCCTTGTACTAGTTCTTAGCGCATATGATGAGTTGATGAAGAATCAACCCGTTCTATTCCACTAAAACTAAAAAAGAGCTTGAAACAATGATGAACCGTTCCATTCCTCAAACCAAACACACCTATCATTGCATTGCCTACAAACCACAAATCCGAATGAAAATCCAAACATGGATGTATATTACCATCAGATAAGCATCAAGATTTGTGAAAGGCAAGGTGAGACATTAAATTATTCTCTCCAGAGTTCACGAAATCTAACTCAATGTACATCCCGAGGTCAAATGCATGAACACGTTATGGATGGCAAAAGCCAAACCACAAATTATGTTAACATTACCAAGGATTCTACGATTGAGTCTCTTGTTTCAACTCCGCAGGTACAAGTCCTCGGATCTTCACATCATAGTAGACCTCTTCCACCCTCCTCAAATCATACTTCATCCCTGCAAAATAATTAACAGAGAGGAGGCCATATTACATACCATGACAGCATAACAACCATGAGCATAGCATTAATATACAGCAATAGATCAGGCCATGTTTTCAGTTAAAAGCTTAAACAAGTTGATAACAGATAAACTCACCATCAAATTTCTTACGCAAGAAGTCATTGCGCAGGTTCAGCATCCTAAACGAAGCATGAAGCTCAGTCAAGAAGCCCAAAACCCTCTTAGGACAGTCATAGTCGCCAGCAGTGACACGGTTTACTACAAATCTAGGCTGCAAAAAATATCATCACAGCTATTAATTTGAGTTCATGGCTGGTGAGAATTACAACTTTTTCTAACATCCATCCATGCAATAACCAAAGATATCTCTATCCACTATCCAGTATGAAATGCAGGTGGTGTCATGTAAAGTTCGATGATAAGCATGACTGACAGTTTTGCCTTCACCTCGGACTGCACATCAATCCAGGTTCCAATTTTCAAAGTGTAAGCATTAAGAAACTATGGAAGGGAGAGGTGCTATATGATTCAATCATTTATTTGTTTCCCTTGATGTCATGAAGCAACTAGGATGTTTTGTTCATTTAACTGTGTAAAGAAAATGGGTTGAACATACTCACCAAGGGAAAAGAATAAAATGGATTGGTCCTGAGCTCACACAAAAATCTTAAATTCATCTCAATAATCAGTACATGTTGACCATGATCCCTCAACCCACTTATTTTTTTATCCAATTGTGTATGATTTTACTATCATATTAATAGTACAAATTGACTTAGTATTTAAAGTAATGTTAGCATATGCAATCATGCATTTATTCCATTTTTTGGAGGAAATGTGATAATGTAAAATAAATGATGAAATGGAAGAATCAACTTCAGTGAACAAACTGAACAAAATTGAGGGAGCATATCAATTGATGCCAAAAGAAATAGAAGCTCAAAGAATATATAACCAGTCCAGTCATAATAGGACGGGGCGGTGGTAAAAGGAAGCTAATCATCAAAGCATTTAAGTTCTTTGAAGGAATTATTTCCTCTAAGCATAACTTTTTTTCCTAATTGCTGCCAAAATGTGCAAGTGTCAACCATTGGACAAGTTTGCAATGATTGTCATGAGATTTACTTAAATATATTCATTTATGACAATACACTTCCATGTCAAAGGAAGAGTTGTGCGCTCTATTACTATTAATAATAAGTTTGAAGTTGTGCTCAAGATCTAAAGGTGTCAAACTCAGTCAACAAAAAAAATCTGGGTCAACCAGGTCACGGGTCGGGGTCGCGGATGTGTGTGTGACCTCAATTAATCTGGGTCAACGACCCAAGTCGACCAGGTTCATGGGTCAACTGGGTAGCACATCCATTTCGACACAACTGTAGATTGGGGTCCCCAGGTGGCCAGCAAGTCCACTTCGACAGTCTCCCTCCCTCATCTTAGGTACGGCAATTTCCATATCCTCCCCTCTTGCTCCCCATTCCTCAGTGCAGTAAATTCGATCCAGATATAACCCTTCTGAAGCAAGGCAGCAACCCAGTTCGTCATGGACCCTCGAATTGGGACAGCGTTCCAAGTTCGTGGAACACGCCTCCAACCCTGAGCCCTGTGACTATGGTCAAACTTCACACATGCATACACCTTTTCAGCAGCAAAGACATAATCAGCGAGACTCGACAATCTTCTAAACCACAGGTGTGCAGATTTTAATCATTAACATGGATGTAATTCAGTAGTTCACAACATATAATATGGCATATGGATCTATAGGAAAACGCTACAATTAAGTTGGCTTCTTAGAGAAGTTTTAACTTTGGCCAAATTTCTTCCTACAGAAATCACTCAAATATATGGCACACAACTATACCTGGTGACCAATGACTGTAGCGGCAACATCTCTTAATTCAACTAAAACCCTAGGATTTTGTTCATTCTGTCCTTGTAAGTTACAAGGAAATGTAACCAAGCATTCTGTGAGTTTGTTAAACAGCAATCCAAATATTTAGGGGTTACATTCCTTGCATGCTCAAAGAAAATTAAGTCCATAACATGAACCAATGTCAAAGTGAATAAAACTGCTCACAGAAGAATCAGTTCGTGGTTTAAGGTGATGATTGTCTAATGCTATTTCATTAGTTTGTACCAACACTGTTCATTGTGCTGAAAGTCTGAAAGATGTCATCAAATAGCTTTTGTAGAACAGACTTGAAGTTCTGCCCTGATCCAATGACACCGTGAACGTTTGGGACTTTGAGAGATGCCAAAAGAAAAAAAAAACCTTTAAATGGTAATGTTGCTTCTCTTTTGTTGCAGATGATATCTGTACTTACTGAAGTTTCATTTTACTCTCTTAGTTCGTACAGTTGTTCAGTTGTTTTGTTGTTTCTTATTTTTAATAAAATTCTTAGTGGGGGCCTCCCCTGCTGTATTTATGGTAAAAAAAAAAGTTGCAGAAAATCAAACAAAAGGGGTCTGCAGTACCAAGGAGCTCCTAATCACAATAACAAGATGACGCCTTTGTCAAATGACATCGATTCGGTTTTGAGGGATTACACAACATTGGTCAAATTTGTATATATCATAGCCATTCTCCATTGACTGTCTTTCAATTTTAGTATTATGCTTTGGTTCAGATTTGAGGCAGATTATAGTCTTGGGTGCTCTGCAATTTTAGTCTTTCTATTGCCTCCATGGGTTATAAAGGTAGTATTACGTACATCCATACTTGATATTGTACATGTCATCTTTTGGCTGCACGAGAAGAATCATAATCAACTATGCCATGTTTTACTCTTGACCTTATGCTATAATCAGTTGCAAGTGACAATCCTGGAATTGATTAGTTAGCAACTGGTAGCATTTGTTTCTTTTTGCATGAAGAATCTTGAAATATGGACAGTCCATTGTATCTAGTGCCAAGCTTAGCAGCTGGGTGATGTTGGACATGACACAGTGACAGGCTGACAGCCTGAGCCACTGGGATTGATGGAGAGGCCAGAGCTCCAGCATGATTAGTGAAGGCTTCAACATGTGGACAGGAGCACAAAATAAGCTGAAGAACTTTCCTTTTGCTGCTGGACATTGTGGACAAGTAGAAAAAAAATGACACACCACTCTATCCAAGTTCCAGACTCAAAACATTGGCTACCATTTTGGTTCTGATCAGGAGGGTGTTGATGTCATTATAAATGTGGGAGGAGAAAATGTTTCATGCCCGCAAGGTGGTTTGGTTGCTCGGTCTCATGTAATAAGATCTCAATTTTTTTATGATTGCAAAATCTCAACGATGGTTGCCAACACTATCTTTGATATTATTTCTTTCAAAAGAATGGAGATATATAATATCTTCAAGTGGTAAAAAATCTGCATCTATCCAAAATTGTTCCTCAGTAATGATGCTTTTTGCTTCACTTTAAAATTTGTATAGCTATCATCGTGCATGACTGAATTTTGGTCCTTATGTGTACGAAAAAGATGAAACAAATTTTATGCTACGCATGGGTCATTAGCTAGATGTGCAGCACTTGAGTGATTTTGTTTCAAAGACTGTAAAGGAGTCTTACTTCTGCACAAGCCATGTCAATTCATCAATTGATTTACATAGGAATATCAGGATACATGTATCTCGGCTCATGAAACTTATTAAACAGAACCACATCAAAGCTTCTGAATTTTAGAATGAATTTAAGGTATTTGATTTGAGTTTTTTACTACCACGAAAACAAAAATGGTCAGATTATTTATTGCACAAACAAATAAAATGGCCTTAGTATGATAATCTTTTAGAATAAATGTTTTATTTTGAGTTTTGTATGCCCATAGCAACGCACAGGCCATTACCTAGTACAAACACAAAATATTATCACAATTCCAAACTCTACACAACAACAACAACATAGTCTTTTATCCCAAGCAAGTTGGGGTAGGCTAAAGATGAAACTCAAAAGAGACGAGAAACAGGGAGACACATAAAGGGACATAAAGGGCACAAGACAAAAAGAGGTCACGGTTCAGGCACGTTGATTGCCAATCTCCAAGCGCTCCTGTCCATAGCTAAATCCTTGAAGATATTCCACTCCTTAAGATCTCTCTTAACGGACTCGTCCCAAGTTAGTTTAGGTCGACCTCTACCGCTCTTTACATTATCGGCCCGCTTTAGAACTCCACTACGCACCGGCGCCTCAGGAGGCCTCCGTTGGACATGAACAAACCATCTCAACCGATGTTGAATCAATTTCTCCTCAATTGGTGCCACCCCAACCCTATCTTGAATATCGTCGTTCCGGAATCTATCCCTCCTTGTGTGCCCACAACACCAACGCAAGATATGCATCTCTGCTACACTCAATTGTTGGACATGTCACCTTTTTGTATGCCAACACTCAGCACCGTATAACATCGCCGGACGAATCGCCATCCTATAGAACTTACCTTTTAGCTTCTGAGGCACCCTTTTGTCACAGAGGACGCCAGAAACTTGACGCCATTTCAACCAACCGGCTGAAATTCTATGCCTAACATCTTCATCAATGTCTCCATCCTTTTGTAGCATCGACCCTAAATACCGAAAAGTATCCTTCTTGGCCACCACTTGCCCATCGAGGCTAACCTCTCCCTCCTCATGCCTAGTCACGCTGAAATCGCACCTCATGTACTCGGTCTTAGTCCTACTAAGTCTGAACCCTTACAACTAAAATGGATCTTAATAGTGAGTTTCCTAAGCAAGATAAAAGAGTCAGAAAACCATTGCGTACCAAATTCAATTCCATAAATTGTATGGCAACTGGCATGCAGCAACTAGCCCAATTAAATGTAAAATGGCAATCATGAAACAAAATCACAGAGTAGTTTTTAGTCCTACCTGATGGCTTTGTAATTCTACTGCAATATTGACATTTTACATGTAAAATGATTAGTTCTGAATAACATAGGTGGAATTCATATATAAATTAATTATTTGGACTTATCTTGATACATAAGATCTCCACAGCTACATATAAATAATTTCTAGAGTTCCAACTGATGGCATCTAATTATTGGCTTGTAGTGTAATTGGTTCTAGTCCTCAGATTTTCTCAATTTCTCTTTGTAACGTGATATGTTCAATGTAACAGTGATATGTTCAACACTTGGGCTCACTGAAGTTTTTCTGTTGTTTGAAGCGGTCACAAGCATAACCGAAAAGGAGCTATTTTAAAAAAATAAAATCACAAGAACTATTGCTTTCTTCGATGAGTTGATGAACTTACAAATTCATTGGACATGAAGCACAGTCCTGCAAAACAAGTGAGTCCTCATGTGAGTACACAGCATAATTTGCGCACAAAATTTTACAAGACGTAGGTGTCATAAATCTAGAAACAAAATGAGTAAGAGTTGTTTGACAATACTGCGATAGTTCTCACATTTCAAGCAATATGTAATTGATGCCAGAAACAAGGTAAACATGCCTAGATGCATCAGGATTTTCAGAAACTTTGAATCCAAAGGAGATAAGAAAAATTTTCCATGTAGTTCTTGTGCAAAACACTCAAGCCTAACTAGCATCAATTTTTACACAGAGAAGTAGTATACAGACTTATAGAGACACTAACCTGTCAGGTAGTCCTCAACATCAAGGCCAAACTCCCCAGAGGACACTGAAAAAGCCAGGATAAAAAAACAAACTTAGATGCCGTGATACGCTATACTAGATTAACAATTACCACAATGCAACTACTGCAACAATGGACAGAGCCCTGACATACACCCTAGCTTCTCCTGGGCTTCAGCATGCATGAGTAGCCCGCCAGTCTCCAGCCAGTGCATGAACGCAAGCATCGACACTACCATCTGTGTCTCGGTCCTCCAATCACCATGGTACCTAAGCCACAACCCTCCAAACACATGAGACATGACACATTTCTTTCCACAACCCGATAGATAAAACAACCTGGAAATAGATGCGCCAATATGGATGAAACAATTCACCTGTAGTACTGACCAGGGCACTCCTTGAGGACCTCTGCCAGCTGCGCGTACAGCCCCTTGATCACCTCAACCTGCGCCTTGGCCTTCACGAGCACATCTGCGTGAAGAGAGAAGGGGATAAACACGCAACGGTGTGGCTAAACCCTAGAAGAAGTGAAATGGGGGAGAAGGGGACTTGAACCTGCGAGGGGGACGGGCTGGTGGACGAGGAGGAGCGCGGCGGTGGCGACGCGGGAGGCGGACTCGATCTCGACGACGACGGCGCGGATGCGGTCGCGGAGGGTGGACGACTCGTCGAGCTGCGCGCGGAAGAGCTCGAACTGCGCGTCCATGATGGGAGAGGGCAACCGTGGCGAGGGCTGGGAATCGGGGGCGGCGGAGGCGTGGGGAGGCGCAGGGGAGCAGATGCGGCGCAGCGGAGGAAGGATGAGGGAGGCTCTACGGTAAGGAAGGAGGGCGGCGAGAGGCGGCGAGAGGGAGGAAGAGGCGGCGCGGAGACGGAGCGCGGCGGCGGTAGCGGTGGCTGCTGCGGCTGCGGGTCTCATTGCGGAGTGGGGTTTTGGAGATGTTTTTGATGGCGGAGTCAGGGGAGGCGTGTGTGGGAGCAGGACTGCAGGAGAGAGAGGCGTCGGGCCGTGGCGAAGACAAGTGTCCATCCAAGTCCGCGGCTAGTTTTGAGCTGGGCCGTATTTGGAACATAAGCCCAAAATCCTAGCAACTACAGCCCAAAATCCTGCAACTACAGGTCTTTCCGTACTAAAGTGGAATTTCTATATTTTTATTTTCTTTTTTATGAAAATGTAGTAAGTTTTGTGAATCAAGGCATATGCTGCCATTTGACAAGGTGTTATTCAAAAATCGCTCTGTTTGCATATCTTTCATTGTACCTATCGGTAGAACCACTTGAAGTTGATTGAAGCATTATTAATCATCATTGCACATTTCGGTCCGCTGAAATTTGGCTCATGCTGCTACTTATGTTGATTTTGTTGTAAAAAAAAAAAACACTGTTCTTTCATTAAGAAGTAATACTCCCTCCATCCCAAATTATAAGGCATTCCAAGAATCTTGGAGAGTCAAAGGATCTCAAGTTTAACCAAATTTATATGATAAGATAATAATATTTATGACACTAATTAAGTATCATTAGATTCTTCATTAATTATATTTTCATAGTATACCTATTTGATGTTATAAATTTTTGTAATTTTTTCTATAATTTTAGTTAAACTTAAGATGCTTTGACTCTCCAAGATTCTTGGAATGCTTTATAATTTAAAATAAAAGGAGTATTGAAGTAGTGCTGAAAAACAGGGCGTTCAAGCGTACTGGATCTCATTGAGGAAACACTCCACTGAGACGCACGTATGCTTTTTATTTCATTTTTATTCTATGGTTGTTGAGGCTGAATTGCACGGACGGTATGTGCAGCGCCACTCCCATGCACTTATCATCGGATGAACTTGCAATAAGCTGTCCCCTTCGAAAGATGTTGTTGTGGCCCCTCCACACTATAAAAGGCCAAAAAATTGGCCGAAATTTAGTTTTATTAAAAAAGTGGAAGAGAGGATAGGAGAAAGAAGTGAGGAGTTAGAGATTCCACCGTTCATATTAGTTCATAAATGTAGTTAGTATTTACTGTAACATTCCTGATGTTACGAGCTAGCTTAGCACCTAGATTTAGACCTAAGAGAAATTCTTGAAATGAGTTTCGCGGATTTTAGATTTAAAACACACCGGAAATGATGAACAAAATCTTATGCAGCTCACTTCTGCTTCTAAGATAAGTTAAATAAATATAGTAAGTTAGTCTACTTAAATGCATGTATGTGTTAATGAAAAATTCTAACGAGGAGAGTAGAATAAGCAGTTTTAAACATTGGCAATAAGCAGTTTTAAACATTGGCACGGAAACAATTTTTATAAACTAAAAATAAAATACAACTTGTATATAGTACTTAAATAAAAATTCGAAGTGTAAGTTTAGTAGATGAAAATGCAGCTTTTGTTCCGGAAAATAAATGTGTTCTATAGTATTTTTGATAGCTCAAGAATTGAATTTGGAATTTAATTTCAGTTTCTAGAACTAAAGTGGTCAAGTCTTACAACCTAATGACAATGCCGTTTTGGGCATTTAAATTTTGAATAAATTTCTTAAACGCTAGATCCATGTTTTCGCGCCGTTGGTTGCACCATAGTGAGTACCTTAGCATGGGGTAGTTCATGGGCTAGTTCGAATTTGTGTTGGTGTTTCAGAAATTGCTCCAACTTCCATAGAATGTGCTGTTGGCCTTTGTTTTGGGCTCTGTTCATGAACCGACGCTCAGCGTGACGAACCCATGTTGGCACCTCCTTATCTCCCTTATTGATCACCCTCCGGCCATGCTTGTTGTTAGGTTTAGAAGCCCTTAGAGTCTACTAGAGCCTTGAGCCTTCGTTTTAACCTCAACCGAGCTCTAATATGTTGATCGTCACGCTTTAAAATCCGTGCACGCCTTTGTTGGCTGTTTGGCCCCGTGGGCCGCGGTCACCGCGCTCGAGACGCTGCGGGCGTCGAGTTTGCCTAGGCGATGGTCGGCCCTGACTGGCTGCGGCTTGGTCCCGCTACTGCGTGCGCGCCACCTTCGTGTGGTGAGCCGTTGTGCCAGGCGCTGGGTGGAGCCGAAGCTGCGGTTGCCATCACTCAGTCGACGTGGCGCCGTCCCACCCTTTCAATTTGCCTACCATGTCGTGCCCCTGGGTGTATGCCATTGCTGCCATGCTTGGTCATTGACCCGATCACAGTGGCGATGGGACACCTCCCTGCCTTGCCTTGTCCCGCTTGCCGACGTCGGTGTGTCCCGCTGGGGCCTGGCCGCACCACTTCAAGCACATGGTGCCAAATCATTCCTGTTTCGCTAGCTGCACCACGTGCTTGTGGCCGCTATCAATCGGACCGCTCTGTCTTAACCCGCCGAGGTCGTTTGTGTGTCCGGCCGCACCATGCGCTGAGCCGCCATTTCCCTCTTCCCTCCTAAACGCCTAACTTGAGCTTCGCAGCGCAACTCCTCGCTCCTGCGGATAGCTTAGAAGGTTAGCTAAGCGCCCCATACCCCGCGAACCTGACCGTGCTATGTTGACCGGCCAATTTAGGGATTTGCTCGTCGCCGGTCACGAGCGCTGTCGAACCGATAAATTTGGGGGTAAGCCACGACACAACGGTAATAATTCAATTGGTGGTGTGTCTTAGCTCGTGTTAACTCCCTCTAGCTCGCCTTTTGTTGGTCAGAAACTTCAAGGCAACGAGCTGACACGACCGTGCCGCCTCAGAGCGTCGCCGCCCCGACTGCGCACACGTGGTCGGGCCACCTCGGCACCCCTCCGCCTCAACCATCGCCATAGCGTGCATCACGGTGAGCCGCTGGTGCTTCTCTGTTATTTTTATTCGTCCGTGAGTCCGTAGCATCGCTGGAACGGATGCGCTGCCGGGGTGGTTAGTCCGCTGTCATGAGCAGCGTGATAGAGGTCACCAATTAGCTTCCAATCGCCGCCTTGGGGTTCACCCTGGCTCCGAGATGCTCTTCGGGTTTGATCAATTAGCCGGCGCCTCGCTCTGCTGAACGACGTAGGTGCGCAATGCTGGCCGAGGCCGTTGAAAGCTCTATGTTTGGTGTTGGTAATTAGTGACAATGCCTAAGTACTAATCATATGCCTAAGTTGTATATAGCATATGAGGATTAGTACATTCCAAGGTTGGTGGCAAAATGGACATGGTGATCATGGTGACCACACTTGGATTTGGACGCAACCCTACGTGATCAAGGCAAAGGTATATGCTTAAGGGTTGTGGTTTAGTAACCAAGACACCTAGTGGGTGTGGTTACATTATAGGATAGATAGTCGTACTATAAAGAGGGGAATGACGCAGCTATTGAAATCCTAAGTGCCTCTAGGTGTGCATTTCATAATCATATGCATTTGGATAGAACTAATAACGCCTCGAAAAATGATTGTGAAAATGCTAACACACTCACACATGATGTGATCACTTGGTGGTGTTAGCACATTTGCGATGGCGTTGGAGTTTGAGCGGTAGAGAGGGTTTGGGTCCTCTCTCTCTCCCGCCGAGCAAGCTCGACAGGATTCAGGCATTTTCGAGGAGTTGAAACGAATATTTTCCACTACGCCGGAAGTCAGAAAAGAAACGGAGGCGAACGGAGGTCACCAGGGTGATCGGACGCTGCACCGGACGTGGTCATGGTTTGACCGGACGCGTCCGGTTAGTTCAACGCAGCAGTCAGACGCGCGGGTGTTAGGGTTTGCAACCGGCGCGTCCGGTTCCTCGCGGAACCAGAGCGTCCGGTCGGGCACCCAGAGGAGTAGAGCGTGGCGAAGAGCTGATCGGACACGCGGCGCGTCCGGTCACACGCGATCGGACGCGTCCGGTCACGATGGGAGCTCTCTGGACCGTGACCGGACACTCGCACTGTCGCGTCCGGTCGTTGCGTGGAGCGCGTTCGGTCGGTGCTTCACGAGCGTAGGCGTTGTGCGATCAGCGCGTCCGGTCAATTCATGTTGCACGTCCGGTCACTCTAGTGCGTGAACGAGTACTTTTAAGTGACCGTTACGATCGAATGAACGAAATTCAAAGTGAGACACGTGGCATTCATCGGGGAGGTCGCGGTGGAGCGACCGGACGCTGTGCACGTCCGGTCACCCCGAGTGTGGCTATTTCATGAGCCAACGGCTCTATTCTTTCGGGGGCTCCTATATATACTTGTTGGCCGGCTCCTAAGAGTTTCTCTTGGACATTTTGACTCTCTAACATCCTCTTAAGCTAAGCAACTCCTCTCCCACTCATCTCTCTTGCTTCTTTGCATATTCAAAGTGAGATTGAGTGATCCAAGTGCATTTGCATTATGAGATTGCATCTAGTTAGCACTTGGTGGTTGATTTGCTGCGGGATTCTTGTTTCTCTTGGTGGTTGCCGCCACCTAGACGGCTTGGAGCAGCTTGGAGGCGTTGGCAAGAGTTGGTGATTGTTCTTGGCCACCTCCGGTGATTGTGAGGGGTTTGTGCCTACCTCGGCGAAGCGCCAAAGGCAACGTTAGTGGATTGCTCGTGTCATTTGCAACCTTTTGTCATTTGGTAGGTTCTTGTGGCACCTTTTGAGAGGCTTGGTGTGTGACCGATTAGCCACCGAACCACGTGGTGAAGAGGGACACAACGAGGACTAGTGTGCCGGCAAGCACGTGAACCTCGGGATAAATCTTGTGTCATCACTTTCTTATTGTGACTAATCGATCTCGGTGGTTGTGTATTGTGGAATTCATCTCTTGATCATATTGATTGGTTGGCTCAATACTTTGCCCCTCGGTGATACCCTCCTAACTCTCTTTTGTATTAATTTCTTAGTTACCTTGCTAGCTTGTTAGTATAGCTCTTAGCTTGTGTAGCTAGTTAGCTTTAGTTGTAGCTAAGTTGTACGGTTTGACTTGTGTGGTTGAGTACAAATATACTAGAATTGTGAATTGGTTAGGTGGCTTGCAAACACCTCGTAGGCTAAGCAAAACTCGCATCTCGCTATTTGTTATATTGATAAACTTGTTTAGCTTTTCTTTGTAGAAAATTTTAAAAGGCTATTCGCCCCTCTCTAGCCATCAAGACCTTTCAGCCGTGACGTTGTGCGTCGGGACCAGCTTAGTGTGAAGATGAGTTGGTTGGGGGTGCTCAATGCAAAGCGCGTCTCTTGGGCAATAGTAAGCTTAGGTGCCACGTAATAATCCGTTAGGACGGGGGGCTCTTTTGCAATTACACAGAGGCGCGCGCAGCAGGCCTGTTAGGTCGGGCTGCTGGCGCTTGGCTACGTCTCGCGCGGGCCGTTGCGAACTGCTGGGCCGAAATGGCTGTCGCTGGCCCTTTTCAATTTCTAAATGCATTTCAAATTTAGTTCTGAAGTAAACTTGTAAATTCAATATAAATTTATGTAGCTAACCAAAAATTATGAAACCAAATTTGTCAGGTTTCTAAAATCATAAGCTATCTGTTTGTGTATTTGGTTCACATAATTTTATACGGTTTTCATGGGTTCTCTAATTAAAGTGAGATGCTCAATATTGTTAAAATATAAACTTGTGGGGATTTTTACGAGAAAATGATGATAGTATTAGCTCTAAAAATTTCACAGTAATTTCCTAATATTATTAGCTACTCATGGTAATTTTTGCAGCTTCAAAATAATTAGTTTGCTAGGGTAGCTAATGAACCATAGTTTGGAAAAATATATTAAATCAATAAAATAAATAAAACAACACCTTGGGGTTGTATAACTAACATACTTGTTGGGAAATAATGCCGTATTCAACAACGGGGATACGTAACCCAGTACGTTGGAACTAGCTCGATAGTTTGAGTGGCGAAATCATAATTTAAGCGTTGCGCTTGTCATTGATTATTTATGTTTCCACGTTGCATTCACGTATATCGTATTAGGAGCAACGATGGATCATAGAGTCATCTGGAGTAGCGGAAAAGATGGTGTCATGATGATCGTGTCGCCATTATAGAATGCTAACTTTTGGTTATATCTTACCCAGGCAAGCCTCGGTGCATAACCCCTATTATTCTGCACTTTATTTTATACTTGTGCATTAAGTTTTAAGGAGCTGAATGAAATCCACTTGCATATATATAACCTCATCCTATGAGTTTTTACAAGTATGACAGGATCACGTAGATTGCTATGCTATAGGATCCCGGTAGAAGTCGAAGGATTGTCTGTCACTCGCGAGAGATAGGAAAAATATTATTGTTATTATTATCATATTACTATCACATGGAATATATATGAATTATAATTAGAGATTGGATGGGACTACATTTTGGATTTGGACCTGGCTGGCAATTGAGTGAGGCTCTGGTTGCATTTGTCTCGCCTGTGTTGATTGAGGACCGTCCGTTGCTATGGATGATAGTCAGGTCACAGACTTATTGTCCTGAGTACATACTTGCTTGTGAGAGTGGGAAGACTTGTTACTCTCTTGTCATAGGTTTCGGCTTTTTTCGGACCGACTTTTATGGGTGGATTATGGGTGGAGGTCTAAGCACCGCACTGAGACTAGACCTCAGGTGTTGGGGGTTTGGAGTCCAAGTTTGGACGGGGACCTGGACCCCTTGACAGGAGTGGAACGGGTTGGTGTTATTTGTGCCTAGGGTACAAATGAGGCGTGTGTTTCAGGGTACCCAGCTGGGATACATTAATTCGCGAATTGCTGTTTTTGGGACAGTACCGACTTGGGTATGGTCTAGCACCGTAGTAAGAACTGGAACTTGAAAGAAGGTAAAATGGTTCTGATTGCTTATCAAATGCTTGAAAATAGCATAGGTGCTTACATAGAATGGTTAGCTGATGAACTAAATATGACTGCTAATAAAATTGAATATAAGGATGTACTCTTAGTAATGTTTCTTGTAGATGCAATAACCTACAAACTAGATAGCCTTGCATATTCTTGGAGTCTTTTATTTTCTCCTAGCGGATAAGTCTTGCGGAGTACAATTGAGTTCTCAGGGTTTGCTCTACCCTATTGCAGGTGACAGATGCTGATAAAGCTGACCATGTGGGTGGGAAGCCTCCTGGTGGGCTCAGCGAAGATTTACTTTATGTTACGGACCTAGAGTTATTTAAAGTTTCCACAAAAGTATTTTACAAAGGAAAAACTTTCATCTGTTATTATTTCATGCATGTAAAAGTTCATCATGTTAACGTCTACCTTAACATTAAATGGTTTCTATTTTCGCTGAAACTCTGATAACATTATTATATTCCGCTGTTAATCATAAATGGTATAGTGCTCTGATGTCGTAAATAAAGTGATGAAAGAAATGGCTAAAAATGTTATAAGCTTTATTCTATCACTTATGATCCTGATGTACAGATGTGGATTTTCGAATTTTTTTTGGGTGTGCTCGTCAGAATCACATAGTTTAGTGCATTTTCTTAGGTACTCAGTGTCTAATGGAAGAAAAGTACTCTTGGGAGGGTATTAAATTTGGCGATTCTACCACATTTACCTAGGTATTAGATTTTAATAATAGTCATGTAAACAGTAGATCTAGATAGTAATTGATTTAGATTAAGTAGTTTCTAGATTGTTTAACTAGTTGTCATTTGTGTTACAGTTAGATTAGATAGTCTCTTGATTTGTGCGAGAATTTATGTTACATTAGTTTTTCTCCTAATATTTACAATAAACTTTTTTAATAAAATTTTATAATAGGTTGCTTCCATTATTAAAGTTTAACTGAAAAATCAAAATCGGTCATATGTGCCATGAGGATAGGTATTCATAGGTGATATATCTCTATAATTTATCATGAGCTGCAACCATAGACCGGTTTAGATTGTAATTAAGTAAGGACTAAGAGCATCTCCAAGAGTACCTAAAATATTCTCACAATCCACGATTTTTAGCAAGATTGAAAAAAAACACATCTCCAACAATTCTCAATCTCACCTCTCAACTTTTTTGGCACTTGGAAACCCCCTCCCCACGTGCGAAAAAATCCGCAAACTCCATCAACTTTTCCTGGGTGATCTCCTCCTTCCCGCAACATTTTCTCGGGCTTCTTCTCCCTCATTCCATATACTACACAACGTCCAGGAAGCCGATCTTCACCGCTGCCATCCTAGGGAAGATGTAATCCATCGCTTGACTCATTCATCTTTGCCCTAGACGACTTGTGGCCGCCCCCAGGCTCTCCAGTCGTCCGCTGCCGCCGCCCGGAGGGCCATGGCCGTCGCTGGTAGAGTCTGGCCAGCCATAGCCGGTAGCCGGCTGCTGGCCACCCCTGGGCTAGCTCTTTTAACATTGTTGGAGACACTCTTCACACGTGCACAAATCTGACAAACCAAACTTTAAAATTTACGAGGGTGAAGGAACGGTGTGCTCTAGCATATACTACATTCCCCTATATACAGAGGTGATGTGTGCTGTGTAGTTTTTCTTTCTTTCATTAACGTATATAGATGTGTAATAAACAATATGATAACTAATCCCTCCGTTTCGATTTATAAGGTGTTTTGACTTTTCTAAATACATAGCTTTTGTTAACATGGATACTTTCTCTACATCGACGCACATGATATTATCGGGCTTGCTGCACTATGTGTTTAGTGGTAATGATCTTGATCTCCTACTCGCATGACTATTCGTTGAAGTCGGTAGATTTTTTTTTTTTTTTGCACTAGTGTTGTAGCATACACGTGCTGCTTATACAGAGGTGATGTGATGTGCAGTTTTTCCTCCTTCCATTAACATATAGACGTGATAGTGGTATGAATTTCCTGGTTGTACTGTGAATCAGATTGGACCTATCGCTCACTGCAATGCTTATCCACTAGGATGGCATACAGAGTTACAGACTATAATTGTTCTCTGTTTGACTAGTGCATTACAGATTGGTAAGAGCCGCACGATTGTGGTTCGCTGTACATCAATAACTGGTAATGCAGATCCAACTTACAGCACCTATATATGCATATCTACAATAGGAAACGTCATCTGAAACATTTGCAGAGTCCAGATTAATTTCCCCACAATGCAATTGCTGGCTGCTAGATAATTGAATAGTACACCAACTATCATCTCATCTGTGCCCGTGGGCTGTGGCAGTCACCTCCAAAATCCAAATCCTGCACGAAACTGCATGCATTTTACAATAAGATTACATGTGTTTGCACTGGTTGGGTCTCCACTCCCCACTACCACTTTGGACTTGAGACAAAAAGCACTGGGAAGCATGCTAAGTGCAGCACCATCAGTCAGTTAGTCATCACACTAGTGACTTCACCATTGAGAATCAGAAAACGGAGCAAAAGAGCCCTTGCTAGTGCTCCAATAGCCCAATTGCCACCTTCCGAGTGTGTAGTCCAATCATTGTTTAAAAAAAATTTCTAGCCGCCGGAGATTGGAGACCATTGCATGCATGTTGTGCAGCCGCCAGTCACCCCACTATCGCGCCGAATTAGCCTACCCGAGGTAGTATATTCCGTGATGGATCACTTTTTACCGCCTATATAAGAACAAGGCAAGAAACTGTGGAGTGTGCAAGCCCAATATAGTGTGGAGATCACAAGAAGCAAGACAAGCAATAACTGAGTAAGAAAGAAATGGAGAACTCTTACTGCCGTTGGGCGCTTGTATGTTCGGTTCTTGCGCTGTGCCTCGGTAGCCAGGGTGCGAGGTGTCAGCTAACACCGAATTTCTACCACAGCACTTGCCCTCAGCTGTACTATATTGTGCAGCATCATGTGTTCTCTGCCATGAGAGCTGAGATGAGGATGGGTGCCTCCCTCCTCAGGCTACATTTCCATGATTGCTTTGTCAATGTAACTGTCACTACACTCGGCTGAATTCTACAACTCTGAAGCTCTAGTAATGTTCTTTTCTTGTACTAAATTTTTTACAAAGTGACTGAAATGGTGTATGCATGCATGCAGGGGTGTGACGCTTCAATCCTTTTGGATGGCTCCGATGGCGAGAAGTTTGCAAAACCCAACCTGAACTCGGTGAGAGGGTACGAGGTCATTGACGCGATAAAGGCTGATCTCGAGAGCGTCTGCCCCGAGGTGGTGTCATGCGCTGACATTGTAGCCCTTGCTGCCAGCTATGGAGTACTCTTTGTAAGCTCCTTCGTCTATCCCTTGGTATTAAACAGTCCAGTCGATCTGTCGGAACATTCAGTTGTTTCAGATAAAAGGCTAACACTGCGTGCGACGGCTGTTGTTCAGAGTGGAGGGCCTTACTATAATGTTCTTCTGGGGAGAAAGGACGGGCTGGTGGCCAATCAGTCTGGAGCTAACAACGGTTTGCCTTCGCCGTTCGAACCCATCGATTCAATTATTCAGAAGTTCGATGCTGTCGACCTGAACACGACCGATGTCGTGGTCTTATCAGGTAACATCAATCTCGTCGAGTTGCCCAGAAATGCTTCTTTTTTTTTCGGGGACAGACGACAGAGATGAAGCTCCTTCATTGTGATCTGATTCTGCACAACTCACATGATATCTGAACTTGAAAATGGACAGGAGCCCACACTATCGGGGAAGCCCGGTGCGCGCTGTTCAGCAAACGGCTGTCCAACTTCTCGACCACGGATTCAGTCGACCCGACGCTGGATGCCAGCCTCGCCGATAGCCTCCAGAGCCTCTGCGCAGGCGGCGACGGCAACCAGACCTCGGCGCTCGACGTCACCTCCCCCGACGTGTTCGACAACAACTATTACAAGAACCTCCTGACGGAGAAGGGCCTCCTGTCCTCGGACCAGGGTCTCTTCTCCAGCCCTGAAGGCGTCGCCAGCACAAAGGATTTGGTGGAGACCTACAGCAGTTATAGCGAGCGGTTCTTCTGCGATTTCGTCAGGTCCATGATCAAGATGGGGAACATCCCGCTCACGGGCTCCGACGGGGAGATCCGCAAGAACTGCAGAGTAGCGAACTAATAACAAGTGACGATCAGCAAATTTTAGTCATTCACTGTTGTTTCTTGTTTGTGTGAACTGTGTGAAAGCAGTAGGGGCGCAAGCTCCTCCTGTTCCCTCAAAAAAACTGTGTGAAAGCACCTATGTAAGGTTTATGGGTGCAACGCTAAGCAGCTACATGCTTAAGAAGATGAAGAATAAGGACTGTACACTTCCAAATTGGTACGGTTGTCTTTTTTAGTGAAAAATCGAAATTTGAAAATGTTACCGGGATGAAATGCCCCGCGTACCGTTGTCAGTACCAAATACGTGTTGTATTATTTCTTCTATTATAAAATGACAGAAAAAAAAAGTCAGCCACAGACTTTTTCCCGTCAATAATTGCGAGCCCAAATTTCATACTGAAAGCAACAAAATTACCAACGTCCATTCAAGTTTGTCTACCACACTACCACAGCAACTAGAAACAATCACATAGCAGGGCTATGTGCTTCCTTCGTCCCAAAACACTCCTCACTCCTGACAAACATTAGATTTAAATGGGCAAACCGGCAAAACGTAGAATAAAATACAACTCCACTGTTGGCTAACAAAACGAAAATGGACAGACAACAACATAAGACGATGACAGATGAAACTTCAAAGCATCCAACAGTACCCGTGGCTAAGCACAGTCGCAGTCTCGTTGAAATGTGGCAGAAGAACTTGCTGAAAGATGTTGGCTATCTATCATAAACTCGACTATGCACTCTATATTGCACCTTTACTAGCAAAATAGAAACTTCTAGCTTATTATATTTGCCTTCGGGCTTGCTTCCATCTCCTTTCTCTTCTCTTCTCCAATGTTAAGCGCTTGATCATCTTTATGGCCATCGCCATATCTCCTCCATGGTAGGCTTCTAGCTCAACACTTGAGTATGGACATAACCTAGCTTATACAACACTTAAGCACTTGTTAGTCCACTAGTTATTACTTAGTTATCGAAACCAAACTAGGGCTTTCAAAAGGCTCGGTGCATCAAAGCACTTTGTGTGACAACCAAGGTGCCGGGAGAAGTTACAATCGCACCCTACTACTAGAAGAAGGTCGATAATGTTGTCGGTCCAAATCGGCAAATCAAGGCCCATCATCCGTTGGGTTGGTGCAAAACTAATTAACTCCGTGACCACAACAACCTATGTGACACCCTTGAGGCAAGGCATTTGGCTCCCTATCATGAGATCAAGCAAGAACAGAGTGCTATCACCGCAACAACAACAACTGCGATGGCTACCACGATTGCAATGACAACAAATGACTGCCATGACAACAACCATGACCATCGTGATTATGGCCACAACCAAAGTAATTAGAGCTATCGCTGCTATATATGACGACTACTGCATCTGTCGCTGGGTTAATAGGTCTCTATCTCCGGACCTCGGCTACTACAATGGTTCAAGAGCTTTCGGCCTAGGATCTGAAAAGTCGGCACGTGTATTTTTCATTTCAAGATAATTATTATCATGGCATGTGTGACATGTGTTCTTTTTCATTTCAAGATAATTATTATCACAAGTGATGGTGGTCATGTAGGTTGAAACTCTCTTAAATAAGGTCAACTAGTTAATTAATTAATTGTTAAATATTATTTTGAGTAAACAATGAAAATAATCCAAATTGGGTACAAGAGTTAAAACTTGACTAATAAATGGAATATGATATAAATCCAACTTAACTAAAAGCAAGAGGCAGCAAAGGGAAGGAAACCCATAAATACATGAAACATAAAATATTGGTCTATTTAGGCTTCATTTAAATAAAAATTTACTTAAACACTTCAAAATATGGTAACATCGAAAATAAAGTATAAGTTATGCACACTACTAGAGGAGGTGGTGGTGCTCCCTGTTGCCTGTGACTTGTGAGGCTCCTGTCATCCCTGATTCCTAGCCTGATTCTGTAGTGGTGGAGGTTGTTGTGGAGGATGCTGGCGCCGCGGCTCTGGTTGCCACACCCATCTGCCTCCATCTGCCATTGATTCCTGAAGCATAGCTGCATAAGTCTCCCTCTGGCCTCCTCTGCCCCAAATATCCTTCGCAAAGCTGATATCATCGGTGATTTCTTATATCTATCTAACTTGCGCACGGGGAAGCAATCCTCCAGTCTGATACGATTTGATTCAATCACATCCTTCCGAACCCAGTAGAGCTGGCCGACGGGGATCGTGGTGAAGTCAGAGGTGGTGGTGGTAGGGGAAGGAACCCTAACCCTACCGGGAGGCGGTGGTAAGTCAATTGCCCATAGTTGGCCGAAGAATTGCTCAATCGCCTCATCTTCGTGGATTTCGCTGCCACCCCGGCCTGACCCGACACGCTATCAGGGCCGACCCTGAGTTTTTATGGGCCCGGGGCCAAACCTAAATTTAGGGGCCCTTATATACATATGAACTAAACGCTTATATATATGAAGTGTTAATGGTAGACACTTAACTACATATACAAAAGCAATATTTATAAGAAACAATTCATACATATTTAATTTTTTTAGCGTTCCTCGATGCGAAGCCAATAATGATGGTATGTTTAGGTTCCTCGACAATAACTATCACCAACTTGTTTGGATCTCTTGAAGTGCTTGAATTATTCTTAAAAAAATATGTATAGACCATCTCTGCTATCAAATTAATTCATCTACTCGTGCTTGCTTTTTTCTTCGCACTGTTGGAAGCTTATTTTCACGTTGGGGTGATTTTTGGCTTTTGGGACTATACGGACATGCTGCATAGGGCATACGGCATAGCTGGTGTCCTGGTTCATACGAAGCAGCCAGAGCTACGCCTAGTATCGTTTTAGAAAGGAGAGTCCGAGATGGCCACCCGCCGCCGTTGCTCGTTGGGTGATCGGTTGACCACGTGTCCACGTCGGCGTCACAGCGTTGCGTTACTCGCGTCTCGACAAGTCACATCTCTGCGTGTCGAGGTGTGGAGCGACCCAATGATCGTCAATTCGTCAATCGGGAGTCAGCCAGATAGTAGGAGTCACGAGTTGCCGAAGGCCTTCTGGGGGCAGGCTAGCAAACGACGCAAACTGCACTGTTGGGCCTTAACCAAGCAATAGATGTACTACTGAATACTATAGTAGTACGTATATACCTAGGTTGGGGCCCCATGGGATTGGGGGCCCGGGGCCACCGCCCCGTCCGCCCGCCCCCAGGGCCGGCCCTGCATGCTATCCCGGACAAGGTAAGGCCCTGTTTGGTTTGAGTGTTAAAGTTTAACAAACACTGTAGCACTTTCGTCTTATTTGACAAAAAATTTTCAATCTTGGACTAATTAGGCTTAATAGATTCGTCTGGTAAATTACTCCTAATCTGTGCCGACATGTATGCAATTAGTCTACATTTAATACTCCATACATTTGAGAGAACATTGATGTGATAAGAGTTAAACTTTAACACACCCAAACCAAACGGGGCCTAAGATTGGGACCTACCCCATCTCCGACTGGTGGGGAGGAAGATGACGATCTCCACTGACACTTACCCTGCTCCTCGCTAGGACCTCATGGTCAGCCAAGGTGGGTGCGGCCATGGTGGTGGTGGATCAAGTTCCCCTCCCGTCCTGCCGTGTGTCCTTCTCTCCCGCGTGTCGGCCATGCCCGTCCAACTATTTTTGGCAGGCTGTTTACATCTACGCTACGTGCAGCCTTGGCAGGCTGTTTACATCTACGTGTAGCCAAATCCGCAGGCAGCATATGCCTACTTTTGTAGTTCTGGAATGCCAGACTACCTTTCTACCAAAAAAAAATGAAATAAAAATATATATAAACACCACTTTTTTTTTGGACCATTCTCGAAAAGCAGACCTCGTTCCAGTATAAGCGTGAATTCAGAGACTACACGACTCAGGCTAGAACTTGTAGCACTCATGGGGGTGGGGGGTGGGTTGGGGGATGGTCCGTCAAGAGAATTTTGAACGTTTATAATGCATGGTAAATTTTAATAAATGTATAAAAGAACTGCGTGTCCATATATACACTAGGAAAATATTGGTTCATATTCCATTCTGACGGGCTTATGGACAACAATGGTGATACAAAAATCAGTATATATCTGTTTTGCTCTACTCCTGAGTGCAGCTTCCTACATGAGATGTAGCCTTCTTTCATGTATATATACCAAATAGAATAATCCAAGGTGTACAATAAGAGAAAACTCTACGTTATCCCTCTTGTCCATAAAATGGCAAGACCTGCACAGCGCACATATTTCGATCACGAAAATTTATCATTAAAATATGTAATATTCCCTCTATTCTAAATTATAAGACGTTTGACTTTTCTAAATACATAGGTGTTAATATGCACTTAAATATATACTATGTCTAAATATATAATAAAAGTAATGTATCTAAAAAAGCCTAAACGTCTTATAACTTGGAATTGAGGGAGCAGTAACATGTGAAATGAAAGAAAGAAAAAACCGTATGTACACTTACATCTATTTCAGCTTTAACATACTAAGAAACGCAACAAGCCGGAAGAACACACCCTGGAGCATAATAATGGTGATGCAAAGATTAAATTCGTTGATATCATAGCCCCCTTTGAGCAATGCTCCACATCTAGTGATCAGCCACACACCTGAATACCTGAAGACAAAACTGCGTTAGGCAAAAGATGGGAAAGCTTGACATTGCTTATACAAGTTTAGTAATGGTGGTTAAGGAAATCGTAGAAGTTCAAAAAAAATATTGCACTCGCTTCGTTCCAGATTATAAGACGTTTTGGCTTTTCTATATACACTGTTTTTACTATGTATCTAGACATAGTGTATATCTAAGTGCATAGCAAAAGCTATATATCTAGAAAAGCCAAAACTTCTTATAATTTTGAATGGAGTGAGTAATTTAACAATTTTCTTTCTCGAGAAACTCTAACTCCAATTTTTTTTCACCAAAGACAAACATACATACACTGAATGACCCAAAGACAATTTGAGAACTAGTTCAATAATTTCAGGTTATATGATGATGACAGTTGAATCAAAATATAGGCTGTGTTACACCTGAAGTTCGCAAACATGAGATCTTGGCTAAATGAAGTGGTTCATAGCTACTCCCTCTGTTTTTTACATGGCGTATTAGTTATGTCCTAAGTCAAACATTTCTATATTTTACAATAAATTTTTAAAATATTGTATAGGTTAACAACATAAGATTTATGTTTTTGGATTCACTATAAGAAATACTTCCATAATATACAGTTCACATGTTATGAAACTACATGGATTTTTTAAAACTGATGGTCAAAGTTAGGAATGTTTGACTTAGGACAAACCTAATATGACATGTAAAAAAACAGATGGAGTAGTGTCTTTTGAATGTGAGAATTCTGGACTTTTTTCTTGTGCATGAATAAACAAGGCGATCATAGTAGTTTTCCTGCTATGCACACATTTGATTAACAATGCCATAAACAAGTTCTTTAACTACAGGATAACAGGATGACTGCTGATTAAAGAAAAAGAATACTAACTCTTTTGCTCCTGCAATGATGAATGCTTCTAGAGCCCACTTTGGATAGCACAATTCCCTTATAACCCGCGGAAGGTCTTGTTTAGTGCCCACCAGGACCAGCACAACAGGTACTATTGCAGAACTCTGCAACAGTATAGTTCATTAGCCACCTTCTATAGAGTTAATATCATGATTACAAAAAAAAAGATGCCCTACTTACCAACTGCGCTAATCCGAGCTCAAACCAAATAGCAAAAGTGTAACCTATGCCGGTTACACAATAAATTAGGGCCAGCAAAACCAAATAATTGTCTCTAAGAGTCGACCGAGGGTTGTTGAAGAAATAAAATGTTGAGAGAAAGATGATTGGCTTAACGGCAGTATTGAAATGATCAAT